>CM057825.1:136449437-137026937 GCA_030068075.1 Paguma larvata | reverse complement strand
GACTCGGGCATTCCACCATACAGCCTTACTGAGTATGGGATTTTTTTTTTTTTTTTTTTACTTAGCGAATATGTAACAGAGCTCAAAAGAGAAACCACATCCTCTCAAGCCTTGACTAGGATGCTTTCTTCTGTATATGCTGAGCCTGTAAAGCACCCAACACCAGGTGAGTCCCTCAGAGGGCTCCCTAGGCAACTGGCCAGCTTAGAATGGCAACTAGAGACAAGTCAAAAGGAGTTTTATACGTCGATCAAGTGGGTTTAGTGGTATCAGATGGGTTGACCCGTGCCCGAATCTTAGCTCACGAAGCCTGATTGATGCATAGTGTCTCTTCTGCCTCAGGAGAGAATCCCAGTTGGGTTGACAGGAGTTAGAGGATCTACAGGAGAACCAGCTGGAGTCCTGTGTCCTTGGGCTTCTTACATGTGGTCTGTGTCCAGTTAACTTAATGACAGAACTTGCTTACTTTCTCAAGCTCTAAAAGTCATAGATCAATCCAGCAAAACATGGAAGTAGAAGGAAAAACATGCAGGAAATGAATGGATGTTAAATGTCTTATTTGGTAAATGAAAATAAAGCCATTCGGGAAGATACTTTCTCTGTGAAATGCTGGTAAAATACTTGAATCACCAATACTTTTATTTACATCCTGTTCCTGTCAGTGTCTTAATGTGAAATGTAATAACAATGAACATTTCGGAACAGCCTGAAAGGCCTGACCTAATTTACTTCAGTGTCCTTTTTTTATGTTTAAAGCCGTCTCCAAATGTACTTTTAAAGTTATTTTTTATAACGTGTTTCAATAAAATTATAGGATTGAAGTACAGCATTTGGGGGTAAGAAGGGTCTAGAAGAGAAGTCATGAAAGTTGAGTAAAGATTAGGTTTTCATTGTCAATTTTCATAATTCTGCCAAATTATGAGGCCAGAAAGGGCACTTCGGAAAAGGTAGTGTATACCCCTTCACACATCCAGTCACTGTTTAGGAACTAGAACATTTGCTTTCTCTCTGACATCTGCTTCATATCTTTTTCCTGACTGAAAATAGTTGGGGACCTCAGGTATCAAATAAAAATGGTGACATGAACTAGGTCATGGGACACTTTGATATTCAAAGGCCATGCACGTGGCAAGATGAAGCACAGACTAGGAGTTCAAGGAAAGTTTCAGGTTTGTTGGGTTCACCAACTCGTGGAAGGATGGGAATGATGTCTCTTTTAAGCAGCTTCTCACCTTTGAAAGAGAGCTCCTATGAGATTCAGATTTGGGGCTTCATCCTTTGAAAACACGTAGGCTGGAATTAACAGTGAGTAGCCACCACAGCCTTTCCTCCCAGACCAGCTGTGGTGTGGAAAACCAATCATTCAATCACAGAATGAATAGACGTTGTGTCTTGAATGCCCCTAAAACCCAATTAGAATTTAAGAGACAACATAAATAGGGTGTTAACCATGGCAAACTAAGTTTTTAGATCAGTCCCAGGGCTCAAGAGTAGGCGTAACAGCTCAACAAGAACAAACCCTTTTATGAATAGCTTCACATCTCACACGCTCCATCCAACAACTCATCATTTAGAGAAATAGTACAGATCGTATGACTGTTTTGTAGAAAGAGGAAGCCTGAGACTTGGCAAGGTTGTGACTTGCACAAGGACACAAAACATCAGTGACGTTGGCAAGGCTCTACTGTCACACTCTCCTCACTGTGACCAACGTCAGCCTGAGTAGGTGTTCTCATCGATTGCCCTTGACGAAGGTCAAAGGGAGTAGGGAATCTGAATCACCAAAGAGAGGCTTCGGCTAGGTGTACTATTTTTAAAACTTTATTGAGATACAGTTTGCAGATCATAAAGCTGACCCATTTTTAGTGTACAGTTCAGTTCGTTCTTTGTGCGTCATGGATACAAATCCTTTATATTTTCTCCCAGCGTATGATTTGTCTTTTATTTTCTTCGTGGTGTCTTTGAAACACTAAAGTTACCAAATTTGATGAAGTTCAGTTGATCATTTTATGGTGTACACGTCTGGTGTTATATCTGAGCAGTCTTTGCCTCGCTCCAGGTATCCAGGTAATAGTTTGAAAACATAAGCACTATCAAATCTCTCCTTTTCTCTCTCCCACACATACGTATATACACGTGTGTGCACACGCATACCCACACATGTGCACTCAGAGTCCACCAGTGACTATTCCGTTTTATTTGGAATAAAATTCAAGCCTGTTACTATGGCCTAGAAGGCCTTATGTGATCTAGCACCCTGCCCCAATTTTCCTAGGTCACCGTGCTCCAGCCTCTCTGGCCTCCATTGTGTTCCTCAGATACTCGAGTCTGAGCCTGTCCTGGGCCCTCGCTCTCTCACTGTTTCACCTGGCAGGAGCACTCTCCCCCGCCTCTGCCTAGAGCCGCCTCCTTCCTTTTTTTCAGGTCCCTGTTGAGATTTCGCGGCCATAACGATAGCTCCCGAGATCACTCAGCCAGCAGGTATTTCCTCAGCCGAAGGATCCCTCTTCTGGCCAATGGTGTCTTCCCTTTTTTATTTCTTTCACAGTGCTTACCACTTTCTGGGATTATTTTGAGTTTTTCGAAATGTGTGCATGAGCCCCTACGAGGGCAGAGAGCTTGTCTGTCTGCCCACAGCTCTTTCCCTGGCACCAGGCCAGTACCTGGTACAAGGTCGGGGCCCCGTAAGCGTTCGAGGCCTGCTGCCTGGATGTTAAACTGAGGAGGACTTCATAGATGGGCTTACTGTTTAAACACATCAGGGGCTCTAACAATTCCCTTTCTCAGTGAACACTGCTGTTGAACCTGTTTCACTGTGATCATTCCTGTGCTTCCTCTCCACTTAGAGAGACCATCCTTTGGTGCTTCCTTTCACTTTTTACGCAGGTGGCTTTGCATTTGGTTTCGTCTTCCAGGGAGGTTTCTTCTCCCCAGTCTGTTAGGAAGCTCTGAAGGACAGAATCCATGTGGTCTGCTTGTTCTTCTGTCTTCCTAAGCCTAGAAGGTGCTCGATATTTGGTCAGTGAATGGATAAATGAACATTGAATGAACATTGAACATTGAACATTGAATGAATGAATGGATGGATGAAGGTTAGATGTCCCTAACCTTCACCCTTGTGTCTTGAACTAATGGAGACCCAACAGCGAAGGATGGTAATGTGTGACTCTTGCCATGTGATGTGAGTATCAGGTCATGTTCTTGTGACAGTCTCCTCGTGGCGGTGGTGGCGGTGGGCATTTGGGGCGCCACATGAGACCAATCATCTCTAGAGGTCAGATCAGAGTTTCCCAAGGGGGCCAAGTCATTTGCAGCTCAGGGACTAACTGCAGGGATCTAAGAAATCTCTCAAAAGCTCTTATTAGTGTTTTGAAGAGGTGGGTGATTCTTTGTTCCATTTTTTAGCTTTCGTCAAAAGAGATGATCAAAACTCTTGATTTGGTCTTACCTACAAACCCACTTTCACCTTTACCTAATACTCGATCACTTTTCCAATGGGCTCTGATTAGGACATGAAAAGTACAGTTGTTGGCACCAGTAGGCAGACTTCGATGCAGTGCTTTCCCGTGATGCCAGGGGAGTTGGGGGAATAAAGTCCCAGCCTTAGATCTGTAGCGTGTGTTATTTTGGCTTTATCACCCTCCCCTGAAATGGCCCATTGCAGTTAGAGTGGGAATATCTTGCCACAGCTTGGAGTCCAATAGGATTCTGGGTATGGTTCTGCTTTTACTAGGTGTGTAACAGACCAATTGCTTACCTTCTCAGAGCCTCAGCTTCCTCACCTATAAGATGAGGCTACTAGTACCTAGCTTATAGGATTATGCAAAACATGTGACACATTCCTATTACAGTGCTTAGACACACAGGAACACAAAATAAGTGATAGCTTTGTTGTAAGTTTGATCATGAGTATTAGCATTATTATTTCCATGCCTACACCAAGCACTACCAAGGATAGGATTGTCACTCAAGTAATGACAACTTGGGAGGCACAGAATTTAAATGAACAGATACCCAGTGCATTCATGACTTATTTATAGCATTACCTGGTTCCATAAAAGTTCTACGACCGATTAGTGTAAAAATACATCAAAACTAGAAAGAGAAAACAGTGACCAAGAATAGAAGATCATGGACACAGGAAAGCTAAGGTTCGGTATAATTGCCATGACTGAGCTTTAGATTTGACACTGAGATTCCTGGCATCCAAGGTCAAGTTCACTCCGAAATTACTTAGAAAAGGAGACCATCATTTCTTCAAGAATCAAAGCTTCCTCTAAACGTACTTTCCTAGATAACTTTCTCACATGGGACTTTATGCGGTGAATGGATTTTCCAACAATGTTTTTCTCAAACGCAGTAACAGATTTCCTATGACTACTTCTTGTAAGTAACTTTCTCGGTAAGAGCAAATGGCATGACATTAAAATACAATTCAGTGACGGCAGTTCTACGTGGGGCTAAAGCAATATGGCCCTAGCGTGTAGCTCCGAGGTGGTCAGATTTGATCCATGGATAGAATTTAGAATGTTTTGAAGAATGGATGAACTGCTTGTCCTTCAAATAATCTTTTGTAAATATTGCTTTTCTCAGCTGGGCTTTTGATAGGAGTTGAATAGCAGACTGTTTGAGATTGTATTCTCTGACAAGAGCCTGGTGTGTTTGTATTCTCTGCTTCTGGTCTAGGGCAGAGCCTTATGCCATAGAAATCAGAAGTGCAGGTGGTAAAGTTGACATCTTATTGTGAAAATTGACCCCCCGCCTGCACGGAAGGCCATTCCAGCTCTCCCTAGGTGGGACTGCAGGAGTACTTGCGAGCAAATCCAGACTTCTCGTCAGGAATCCATTTGGAGGTCTACCCTGACACTCAGATAAGTTCTCCAGTAAGTCCTGTTGTTCAGTGAGTCCAAACTGCTGTGCGGCCCCGTCTGGTGAGACGTGGATAGAGAAGGTGGGAGGGGAGGACAGGTTGGGTTCAAGCTAGAAAGTACAGTCTACTTGCCTCTCTAGCGTCCTTTGAGAGATATCTATGGGTCAAGAAGGAGTCTACACTGGAAATACTACCTGAGTGGTTCCAGGCAAAAGGTGATGATGAGTCCTTGCTCTAGCAGAGGGCCGCCGGGATGTTTCCAGCCTAGGTTCCTAGCTGCCAGCAGTAGAATCCGTGTAATTCCATCACAGGATTCCGAGCAACGTGATTTCCTGGTAGAGCTGGCAGATCAACTAGCCCCAAAATTCTCCCATAAAAAATTAAATGAATTAATCTGCCCAGCGAAGGTGTTTGTATGAGCCAGTTACACTTGGAGGCTAGTCCACTATTTTTGTTTGCCGTCATTACTACAGAGCCGTTCTTTCTGACCACAGATGCCAAGACCGTTTATCTGTTGACACGAGTTTATGTCAGGGTCTCTATGGGAGAACGGTGATGGGCAGAGAGAGAATAATAAAGCAGAAGGGAACCAGGGTGGTGATCCAGTGCAGGCTTCACGATTTCTAGAGGCCCAGGGAAGCCGCGACTCTCCCACTTACACAGTCCATTCCCTGTTTCTGCCATGTGGTGGGTCAGGATATGTGTATGAGAGTGATCAGAGTGAAAACCGAAGGTGGCTGTTGGGCCTCTGGCTCAGGAGCCTCGTCAGCATGGGTAAATGTTTGGCCTGTGCTAATGTTAACTTGTTGAAGAGTTCCAGGCTGCGTTAAACTCCCTGCCAAAAAGAAATAGCTTTAGCCTAAGGGCCATTTCTTCCTCACAAATGAGAAAAGGTTGACCAGCCCTCCTAGAAGAGCCAAGAAGCATCAGGGAAGTACTTTCTGAGTTTGCTGTGTGAAAGTTAAGCCGGTTTCTTGACTTTCCAGACAGCTTTGAGTTGCCTTGACCATTACTCCAGTTCATTAAATGTTAATGAGTTATCAATATAGGAAGAGTAATCCCCTAAAGTCCCTTTAACATGTTTTATTCTTCCTCTCAAATAAATGATTAACATCAGTAGGAATTGCTCGATGTATGTTGTCTCCAAGACTCCTTGCTCCTTGAGGCTTTCTCCTGTAGTTTATAGCCCAGTGTGGACGCCTCGATAAGATCTTAAATAGAGAAAGCAGTAAAAGTTTGTATCAGCTGGTCAGTGACATGGAGGTAGGGAAGGATCTAATAAGCGCCCTGGCCTGAGGGCACTGGCATTGCCATAAATTATACCTCTCTTTTCCCTCTCAGTTGGTCCTGCTTAGAGAATCTTAGGGTCTCCGAGATGCAAAGGGCCCTGACATTATTTTTTTTCCCAGCTTCCCATTCTTCAAGGAATCCCTTCTGTAGCTTCTCTGGCAGAGAGTCACGCAGCACCTGCCTTCGCTCCTGGGGAAGGGCCTTGCCTCCCTCCTGAGACACCTCGTTCTGAGGGTCTTCCTCCTCTCCCATCACTTCTCAAAGGTAACCATTCCTTCTCCTCAGGATGCTTAGCACAGGGGCAATCTTTAGGTATTAGGTCGCTTCCCCTAAAAGACTGTAAGTCCGGCAGGCCAGGGGCGCGTCCTGTTTTGTGCACCATTTAGCATAGCACACAGCCCGCTGAAGGTGAACGAAGGAAGGAGGAAACCGAATGAACGAATGAGTGCATGCCCTCAGAAATTTCAGAAGAGAACTAGGAAGGAATTATGTAACATGAAGATGGTAACAGAATATTTTCTTCCCAGATACCAGCTGATCTGCTCAAAATGACTTTGAAGTGGAGGCGGAGAAGGAGTGGGGGGAAAGCACTAGCAAAACATGTTTTTTTTTTTTTTTTTTTTTTAAATCAGAACAAAACTGGTTACGACGAGGGATCAGAGAGATTATGGGTTTGGAACAGAAAGAAAAACCACAGTGTAAGTGAAACCTAGTGATACCCGAGATTAAAAAAAAAAAATTCGAGGGGGATGAAGCAACTTTCCAAGCATGGGAAAACCAAACCGGTTGTGATTTTTTTTTTAACATAAGCATGATAAATATGATCTCGGAGATGTTACTGAGATTTGGTAAGACTTAGACAGATTGGAAAAGGGATCGAGAAGTCTTCCCTGCGGAGGAGAGGGGCCCGCTTTGTGAGGAAGACAAACACTTGAGGAGAAGTCCCCAGAACAGACGTAGTGGCCTGAAGGAGAGAGCAAGTGAGAGAGAGAGGACAGCCGTCCCGCCTCAGCCACGGGGCGGTACCTTCCAGACCCCCTGCACCCGTGGAGAGTGCTGACCCTATATAGGCTATGTTTTTTCCTCTACACCCATACCTGTAATAACGTTTAATTTATAAACTTGCCACAGTAAGGGATTGACAACAATAACGAAGTACAATGATTTTAACAATATACTGTGATAAAGTTATATGAATGTGGACTCTCTCTCAAAATATCTGATGGTACTGCACTCACCCTTCTTCTTGTGATGACTTGAGGTGATAGAGGGCCTGTGCGATGAAGTGAACCATGTAGGCGTTGTGACGTAGGTGTGGCCACTATTGTTTGTGTGCTGGTTTGTTTGGGCAGAGTGAAAGAGCATGAGCCTGATGTGGGGCTCGATCTCATGACCATGAGATCATGGCCTGAGCCTAAATCAAGAGTCAAGTTTCTTAACAGACTGAGCCACCCTGGTGCCCCGCATTAGGCCACCGTTGATCTTCTGATGACAGGTCAGGAGGAGCATCTGCTTCAGGTCCACTGTTGACCGCAGGTAACTGAAGCCCTGGAAAGCGAAACCGCGGATAAGAGGGAACCACGCTCTTCAAGCCTCAGGTCAACCACAGAAGGAGCACAGAGCATGGACACGTGGCCCCAGCCGTCACTCCCAGCACCTCTCCTGGGGGAGCGAGGATTAGCTCGTGCCCACGGTCCCCACAGAGCACCGTGCCGAATGTAGGAGGCGTCTCCAGTCACTCCCCAGACAGCTGCTCTTCTGAGCCTGGTCTCAGAATGAAATCACACTCTTGCTTTCTCTCATCTCCTACATCCAGCGAGTCACCCGGCTTTGGCCCTTCTGTTCTTAGAATGCCTCTTGGCGTACCTACCTTTCCACTCACAGAGCTCAGACCCCAGCTTTTCCCTTGGGCACATCTCCTCGCCCGCCTGACAGCCAGCTCACATGAAGGGGCCGCCCTTCCACGCCGGACCTGTGCTTGCTGCCGCTAACACGCTCCAGGCTCACCGCCCCTCGTCTCCCGGGGTGCCTGTCACTCTGTACCCCCCTTTCCTGCCAAATTCCCTAAACATCCAATCCTGCTACTGTCCCGTCCCACTCCGAAAGCTTTCTCTCCCTCTCTCTCTCCCCCATCTGCTCCCTGGCCTAGAGTCCTGTTTCCCTCTGTCCTTATGGCACTTCTGCCCTGTTTGTGTATTTGAAGTTCCTGCTTCCCCTCACCAGGCACCACACCCTCCCCAGGCCCCGCTCTGTCTTCCGCATCCCTGCTACCGGGCAGCCTCACACCCCAGCTCCGCGCTGTACATACAAGCGGCACGCGGTAACTGTTCGTTGGCGTGGTTGGGATGTTTCTTCCCGAGACTGAGATCCCAAATGCTTCTCGCCCTTTTGATTTGTCGTGCTTTTTCAGGGTATTTTCACATCGTTCCTGAAACTGATACCGAGCCAGCTGGGCCGTCATTCCTGGGATTCGCTCTTTGTTCTCAGGTGCTCGTCTCCATCTTTCTCGTCTCTTCTCCAGAAATCCATTAGGGTTGGTGTCTTTGGCGGCCTCCGCAGGTTTCTTCATGCTCCAGAATGTTGGGCACCGGGGCCGAGAAACATCAGCCCATTTGAACCTGTCCCAGTGCACCCCCGGCCGACTGGGACTGGCCTCGTGTTTGAGGCTCCCGCTCGGTGGTGGAAGTTCAAATTCCAGTCCCTCCAGCAAAATTTGATTATATGTTCCCATCCAACATTGGAGTTGCTCACTGCTCTTTTTGTTGTTAGTGAACTCCCCACACGTCCCCCCAGTATTTCAAGGGTGTGGCCACTTGGCTGTAATAACTGTCCATACTACTTCCTCAACAATTTTAGGTATAGATCAACCTGATGTTTATTGTCTAAAATCCTATAAATTCCTTCCCCTTGCATTCTTGCCATACATACGCCCACCAAGAAGAGAATCTTTCTTCCCATCACAGCCAAAGTACAAATGAAACGAAATGAATTTCTCACTTGGCTGCACTGTATGCCACTTCTCCCTTCGTGAAAAAGAGATACAAAAGAGGGGAAAGAAAACACTGGTCTACATAAATAGCACTAAATATCAACAGTGGGAATGGGCTTCTGGGCTTTAAACTGTACGGGGAGGTTGTTATGGTAACCTAAAGTTGTCTTCAGCGGAGGGGGGGGTGGAATGTGTCGGTATTTAATGAGATAAGATCGAACTTGTGGCTCCAGTGGTAACTGTATTCTCCAAGATTTTTCTTCCTTCCGAGACCGAGAAGTGAAGCCGTTGTCTTATCGGTGACATCTAGATTTAGCAGCGGGAGACAAATCGGGTGGGTAGCAAGGCCTGGCGTTAGGTTTCCAGACTGAGTTTTATAAGCCCCTGTTTGCAGGAATTAGACCCACTCCTAACACGTCTACTTCAGTTAACCTTGTTCTAAGCACGTAGTTCTCAACCTGCAGGATGAGTCCTGTAGGCAGAGCGTTAATTCCCTAAAGGGAGCCTGAAGTTCACTTAAATGTAAGGAATTTTTTGACTGGAAGAGATTTTTCTGCAGGGAAAGGGCGAGAAGAAATCCTCGACACCGGAACTGTCCACGGGGGTGAGTCCCCAGGGCAGAGACTGGCTACAGGTCGAGATCTTCCCACCTAGAGGAAACCCTGATGTCTGGGGGGAGGGAGAAAATGAGGATCAACAGGAAATGGGAAGCCCTGGTTCTAGCTGAGGCGGAGGGGTTGCCGGGCATCCAAAGCAGGTACCACCCCACATAGGTTTTGACTCTCGAGTTTGGAGGAGGAAGAAGGAGGTGAGAGCATGAGCCTGCCTTCATAATAGAAGGAAATAAATAACACAATGTGTTTTATGAACGGTAACCTGAGAGGCAGATTATTCTAGTTCCTAAAGCTAGAGACGTGCGTAGAACAAGGCCTCGATTTGAGGGCAGGGGGGTGGGAGTGTGGCGTGAACGAGGATCAGCAGTATCTTCCAGAAGATGCTGTCTAGAAAGGGACTGTTGAGCCCCAGGGCACAAAGAGAAAGAAGAGGAAAAGCAAGGCTGGGCAAAACCAAGAGCGGAGCTAATGGCGCCCGGGGAGCCGTCTCCCCAGATACCGGTTAGTTGGTGCAAGAGGAGTGTCACTCGCAAACCGAGGCCAGGCACGAACACCACGGTGCTCACCTGAGGAGGCCCAGGGGTGCCGTTCGCTGCCGACCGCTGCAGGAGGGCTGGCGCCCTTCAAAACCCAGCGCCACGGACACGCACAGAACCTGCCGCGGGCAGACCAGCCAGTGGGGAAGTCTAGAAAATCCCAGCACCGCAAAACGGAACCGCTGTGCCGCCTGTCTTCATGGCGTCCCTACCTAGCCGGAATGAAGAGTCAAGAGCAGCCAGAGTGGTGTAGATGCAAATTAAAAAAATAATAAAAAAAAATTTTTTAAGTTTTAATATTTCACAGTTTACAAAGCCCCTTCCTTAGTAAGTAGTATTCCCTTCGATTCGCACAGCCGTCCTGCACACTAGGCAGAACCGAGGGTGACCACCATTTGACGAGGGGAAAAGGCGGGTAGCTTACAGGACAGGCCAGACCCTGCAAAGCTGCACGGTTTCCAAGGGTTCAACCTGGAGGTTCGGCCCAGGCCGAACCCTCTGCGTTTAGACCCTGTCTTTCTGTGGCAAGGCACCTCAAGAAACCGAACAAATCCTACCTATAAAGAAATGGCAAATCGCAGAATCCACGTACAATCACTTGCAGGGGCTCCCGCCTTTCATCCGGGCTGCCCTTCCCGCGCCTGGCATATGCACCAAATGTCCCAGCGTCGCTGCCCGAAGCCTTGCCAGCGAGGACACGCCGCCAACCCGCCGTGTGCAGGACGCACCCTTGCGACATGGTAGAATGTGCAGAGGGACAGCAGAGTTCTCCCGGGGGGCGACGTGCCGGCCACCGGAGCTCTCCGGAGACAGTGGGGAAACCAGGCTCTATCTTCCTCAGCAACGGCATCCAGGCCTGCACTTAGTTTTGCTTTCCAAATAAATAAATATCAGAGAGGAGAGCTGAGGTCAGTGTAGAAAATTAGGATTTGCTTGGGGGAAAAAATATGTTCTGCAAAAGATAAACAGTGGCTTGCAGTTTCGCTGTCGGAACATTTGTTACAAGGTCCCGGTATTGATCTTTTATCACCCAGTTTCCACTGGGAGCCGTGATAGATTACCACGCTGGGAAGCACTAATGCAAGCGCGTGGATCAGGGGAGATCCTGGACGGTATCTGCAGCGCGGCGGCATCCACTTGGGGGAGGGCGGCAGGGGGAGGGGCAGCGCGAGCTGCCAAATTCCGGGGGGAGTTGTGCGTTAGGCTGTGTGCAAATGCATCTCCGTGCCGGGGAGTGTTACGGGTTTATGCAGAGAGTGATTAAAATTGCATCAAAGAGGCTTGTGAAGCTTATGGTTCAAGTTAACTGTATGAAGTAAACAGCCTTTAACGGCCTCCTGGGAGTGTGACAGATAGTCTGTGGGTGTTACGGCAACATGGTACTGGTGAATGTTCTGGCCATCCCAAACTAATCACCATCTGTGAGCACGGGTCTCTGGGGAGCGTCTGGTGGTTGGACAATCATGGTAGTTAGCATTTTTAATCAGCTTCTGTGCAGCACAGATAGAAACCTTATGCTCGAGCCTTTATTTTTCCTCTCCGTGTAGAATTACTTACGACGACGACGGTAGCAGAGCTGACAAGGATTTGGGATGTACTTCTGCAAGATGCATCTTGTGACTCCTTCCATTCCTTCCTCCCTGGCCCCCAGCCTGACCTGAAAATTAGCCAGAACACTTGGTTATGGTCGCCGCTCTTGCTGCTTCTGTTTGCTGCTGGCAGAAGGGACCCGGGGCTGGGGGTGGGGAAGGGAGGTTGCTTCTGCGTTCAGTGGGACGTGGCGTCTCAGGTCAGTGCCTGGAGTTCGACATTCCTGTCTCCCGCCTTTGCCCTCTGATTGCTCTTTCCGTCCCCGCCCTCCCCGCTCCAGCTCTCATACACACTTAGCCATCAGGCACAGACTTCTTCCTTTCCTGTCATATTCCTATTATTTTTATTTTGGGGGGATGTCTTTGAGGGCTACAGCGGGATGCCAGACATGACAAAAGGTCAGTGGCAGCGCCCCCAGGTGCAGGCGGGCCTCCAGACAGCTGGGTTCTCTGATTGAGGCTTAGAGGAGAGGTTGGCTGTCAATTAGCTTCTGTTACATAACAAACTGCCCCAAAACCTGGGGAGTTGTAAACAACAACTATTTCGTGGAGGTCACAACTCCGTGGGTCAAGTGGGGGCCAGTGCTTGTCTGGGCCGGCTCGGTAGATTTCTGCTGGACTCTCTCAGTTGTCCGTGTCAGCTGGGCGTGGCTGATCCCCTTGGCATCTGGCATTCTGGGCTGAGACTCATTTCTGCTCCATAGGGTATCTCATCCCCCAGGAGGCTCACCCCAGCTCAGTCCACGTGGTCTCCACTGCTCCGGAGTTCTAAGGAGGAAGTGAGCGTTCACCTTGGTACCTGAATTCTCTTCCAGTTTAAGAGAGTGGATACACTCCTCCTTTTTGGTTTCTTTTTCCTTTTACCCCCAATCTTGAATGGACTGTAATTCTCATTTTTGTAGCTGTTGGATGGGCCCGGCAAGAAGAGAGCAGGTGCCTCCGATTCAGGGGTGGCCGCAATGGCGCGTCGTCGTCAAAGAAAACAGTCCAGGTGCCAGAGCAGCCAGAACGTAACCAGGTCTCTTTTCTAACCGGGGTCCACCTCCCTTTGGTCTGATCCTGGTCTCGTGGCTGTAGCTGCTGAGGAGACAACCTTGGCTTTATGCCTCTCAGTCTCCTTTGCTTTTCTCACAAATGAGGTGTTTCGTCTACTGCCCTCGTAATGTATTCTCCCCGGGCGGCACAGGTCCGATTCTGCTGAGCTGATTCTCACACATGGCGGAAGCCCTGTGCAGGGACGAGGCTCTTATTTAGGGCTCCGTGACGGGCGAGGCCCTCTTGCCTCCATAGGGACACGAGCGGAACAGTGGGAGAGGTCAAAGGTAGAATCTCCAGACTCAGTCTCCCAGTCGGAAAGGAAGCGGGACTCTCCCACGGCTCCTCTTCTCAGACTGGAGCCAGAACTCCCCCAGAGCGCAGGAGGGAGCTGGGCGATGGTAGGACTAACTTCTGTAGCGGCGGAGTGTGGGGGCGGTGGGGGCACGCAGGGCTCCGTGCGGCGGCGGCTTCTGCAGGTGGTGGAAGTGACGCCACTAGAACCCTTGCTCTGTTCTGCTCTGCCCACACCTTGGTGGCCTTCGGTCTGGAGAAGAGTGGATGGCAGTGATTCAAATTAGACTCTCTTCATGGCGCCAGCCTTGTGAGATGACTGTTCTGTAGCACTCAAGGAGATGGCCCACTGGGAGGACAGTCTCCTCGCACCCCCTGTTCCCCGGCCTACAAAGTGACCAGCCGCCATCTTGGATCATTCCTACTGGACAGAATGACTGGTGTTCACAGAGGCTTGGATGAGATGGCTTCAGGGCGCTTCTGGTCTGCTGCTGTTTAAGAATCCACATACTCAAGGGTTGCCTCTTGGTGCCTGGAAGAGTTAGCACTTTAGAGAACACCAGGGAAGAGATCTTTCACATTCGAGGTTTCTCAGCAAGCCAAAGATATGGAAGATGTACTATTTGGGGGTTTCCGGGAATATACGTTTTTTTATTGTTTTTTAAATCAGAACACAGAGAACAGTATTTCCACACGTTTTGTCACCTGTGAACACCCAGCACGAAACCATGTAATAGCTGTAACAGCGATGAGGATGATGGGGGCGGCAGTAATGACGGACTCACTGTGTGCCGGGCACTGATCTGAGTACTTTATATGTATCAACTCAGTTCATTCTTAGGACAACTTTATAAGTCCTAGAGTCATCGCATTTCCACTTATGAGAAGATTGAGCAACCAAAAGGTAGAATGATGTAGCTAGAGTCACACAACAAATCCTTTAGGGTTCGGATTTGGGGAGGTTTGACTCCAGGATCCATGCTTTCTCCTAAGCCTGTGTGTATCCGGTAGAATCTCAGTAAATAATACTGACAGGACTGCCTTTCTTCATCCAAAGAAAAATCTCAGTTGGCCCGATGATGGTTTTCATTGCCTCGTTTGGTTTCAAATAACTTTACTTGTAGATTCAGTCTTACTCCCAAAGATTATCAGGCTTCAGGATTTCACAAGCCCAGTTAAAAACAAAAAAATTTTTTTAATTGTAAGAGGTCTGCATAGAATTGGGTTACTGATTTTATATATTAGCAAATAAGAATTAAAAAAATACAGATACCATGTACTATCACCCTCATTTCATACAAAAAGGAAATATATAGTGGTTAAAAGCTTTGGCGTCAAATTTTGATGATGCTACTCACTAGGAAGTCATTTGACCTTGGGAAATTTAAATAACCCCTCGGCCTCAGTTCCCTCATTGTAAAATGGAGTTGATTATAACAGTCCAGCACGTCCAGCCCTCTAACCAACCAGGCTCCCGGTCCCCAGGCCTCCCGCACACCACCACTCTGCTGTCCCGGCCTGAGACTGTATGACTGAGAACCCAACATGTCACCCCCTCTTTTGGTCATTTACATGTTTGGTGCCCATTCCCAGCCACTGGAGAGAACAAGGGCAAATACTCAGTCTTCCTTACATGCCCCCAGCAGGACTCAGCAAGAGATTTGCACACAGTAGGTCCTTTATAAATCTGTCAAAAGCAAAATCAGAGCATTCGACCTGTAACTATGATCTGTGTGGCTACACTCGTCGACTCCCAAGTCCTACGGCATTGTGTTTTTGCTGTTGTCTAATCAAAGTTTGAGTCTTTCAGAATAATTCCATGTTGTTAAAAATTAGTGACAGGCCGTGTTTTCATATGCTGCTAGAATATGTAAACCAGTTGGGGGAGAAGAGGGCTTTCTTTCCTGAATTGCTTTATGTTATATTGGTAAACTCTGTTGAAATTTCACCGCGGTTTGCCGCGAAATTATGATTTTCCAGGACGCAACTCCCTCCGTTTCATTTAAAGTTCCTGGCTACTTGTGCAACGGCACCCAGTGTTGCTGTGGTAGAAACGGAGGGAATCGGGTCTGGAAAAATCTCACACTTAGCCCTTCAGTCAGAGGTGGCATGCAGTGTCGGCACGGGGAAAGGCAATCTAGCTCTCTCTTCTCAAGAGACATCAAAGGGTACTCAGCCAAGAGCCATTTTATCACCTTCAGAGAACCCTGAAGGTCAAGTAAAAGGGGAAATGAAGGCAGATGGGGAATTAAAGACAGAGGAGCAGAAATTGCAGTAAGTGGGGGGCACCCAGCCAGCTCAGTTGGTTAAGCGTCCAACTTTGGCTCAGGTCATGATCTCACCATTCCCGAGTTCAAGCCCTGCGTTGGGCTCTGTGCTGACAGCTCAGAGCCTGGAGCCTGTTCCAGATTCTGTGTCTCCCTCTCTGTCTGTGCCCCTCCCCCACTCATGCTCTGTTTGTCTCTCTCTCAAAAGTAAATAAACATTTAAAAAAATTTTTTTTAAGAAATTACAGTAAGGGAAGAATGCAAATATTTCAGTAGGTTGAGGGACGCAGGGCGGCCAAGTGGAATGTTTGGCCGGGGATGGCCAGGGACGCCCAGGTGTCTGCAGGATCATGCAGCGGCCATGACACATGTGGCCTTTGTCCTTTCAAAGGGATAAAATGCTTCGATGCTTAAAGCTACAACAGTACACGTCTTTAATGTCAGGGGGAAACATTTTATATTTTACTTGAAGATTTTTAGTTGACAGATTTTTTTAATCTATCTGTCTAGTATCTGGTTCTTACATTGTTGTTATGTATGAACTTTGACAACTTGTGCTTCTCTTCCTTAAAACGAAGAAGATACCCGGTGTTTTATACCAAGCCTTTCCCTTATCAGGTCCCCTAAGTCACTCAATAGAACGCTCATGCATTCAGTCATCAAACATGGATCGAATACTTTAACAGTGCCAGATACAATGCTAGGTTCTAAGTGAATAAAGGGGCTTAAAAAAAAAAGTCCCGTGACCCCTTGGCATGAGCACTTAGTGAATTCTTGGACACGATTAGTATTACTGTCACCTTGGGAGGCGTAGACCTTGAACTGAGAGGCGGGCACTGAGGAGTAAGACCACCGTCATGCACAGAAAGTGGCCCTCGGGCTGGTGTCTCTCTGGGGCCTCTGTTCCCAGCGCACCGTGACCTCTGGGAGTGTTGGCCAAGGGACCCGTGCCTCATACGCCGGGGAGTTCCCCACAGTTCCTCGGTTCCAGCTCCTGAGGCTTCTTTATGGGGGAGTCGCCCGCTGTCATAAAGTCATAGGGTACCAAGAATCCCTTTCCTTCTCCTGGATGGCTCACTCCCCACCATCTTGGGCTTCTCTTTGGTCTTTGCCGCCATGTTGCTCTTTGCTAGCAGAAGGTAGTTTGGGGGCTCTCTGGCAACTCAAAAGACATCCTTTTCTCTGGCCAGTTTGATCTTGCAGATTTGTTGTGAAGCCATCAGCCGGGCTGCGAACAGCCCAGGCCCAGCCAGCACTTCTTTCAAAAGCCCTGGCGAACTAGGTCATCGGGCTGTCGGATGGTTCCCCCGCGGATTTTTGCTGTGCCGCGACGTTTCGTGTACACCGCCTGTGGAATACCGAACTTGTTTCCAAACTAAATAGTTTCCAATGAGGACGTAATGGGGGCTTTTCATTTGAAATAGATGGAAAACAAGCCATTTCCTACTCCCATTTCAAACAAATTTTGGTCCAATTATTTTCCTTTTTTTAACATAAAGTTAAATGGACGATTCTGCCCATCCCTGGCTGAGCTGAACCGTGATTTCTCTTGATTATGCCTTTATGCCGTGAATCGCAAGGCTCCAGAGACATAATGGACGTCTGTGGGAGAGTGGCAGTAATTTTTAAAATTCTGCCAGTGCTTGTCAGCTTTCACTCCAGTGCCTGCTGCGCGAGAAGAAAGCACCCCAGCAGAAGAAAAAAATCCGCCAACAAAACCAGCACTGTCCGCCCGTCCTGTGGGGGCTGGCACCGGACGGGCTTCCTCTCTGCAAGTCTATGTAGGGTGTGCACTCCACCACCAGAGAAGCCCGGTTTCCCACTCTCCAGCCCTCCTCCTCCCCCTGTTTTCCAGCCATTAGTTTTTTGTGGTGTCGAGGGTTTCTCTCCCCCCCCCCCTTAGTCTCATTTTTCTTAGTTTTACTTGGACCATGGCCCCAGGGAAAAGGAACTCCTGGCAGCCTGCCTTCCTCTTGGTCCTGTACCTCCAGCAGCCTAACAAAACGGAGAAGAGAAAGCCTCACAGGCTTTCTCCTTGGGTGGTGAGGCTGTTTGTTGTTTTGTGTGGTTTTTGGGGGGAGATGGTGGTCGTCGTCCTGGATCTGTCGAAAGTTCCAGAAGACTTGGGAGAAGACGGTGCTTCTTGCCACCAGCTTCTGTCCTTGCTAAGGGCAGCTACCCCGGCAGCAGGTTTGTGGGGAGTCTGCGGAGCAATGGCTTCTCATGGGAGCAGTCTCTGCTCTCACCCAGCAGTGCCAAGAATTTAACTAGCCCCACTGAAGAGGAAAAAACAAAAAACAACCCTTAATCCCAGCTGCCGACTTGGGAAGCACAAAATACTTGCTGGGGTTTTGGTGAAAGCCCTTTCTGCCTGCCCGGATGTCTTTGGTGCAGATGTCTGACACCCCCCCCCCCACCGCGGGTCTGATTCACGGTGTTCGTTCCGGAGGTGTTTGGCATTGCCATCCACATTGTCTGTGAGGCTCACACGTTCCTGCAAGTTCCCTGCAGAGAGGCGCCACCTGCTTGCGCTGGCGAGGCCGACGGGCCTCCTGTCACACCACTGCGCCTCTCCCCTGTGAAACCCCACCTGCGGTGCCACTGGCCGCCTCTCCCTCTGCCTGTGAGTGAGGCGAAGGGTGGCAGGCGACTTTGTGAGCATGAGAGGTTATCAGAGCTGCTTGGCGCTCTGGAGAGGTCGCCTAAATGCGGGCCCGATGCCTTCAGCATTGCCAGGAGAGGCAATCTGGCCTCCGCCTGAATCTCCCGTGCTCGAGAACGGCCCTGAGGAAGGACCCTGAGGAAACCCCTGATTCTTAGAAGATTACCCCCTGTGTGAAGTGGAGTCTGTTACTTCCTCCCTGTCGCCTGCCCTTCCTGGAGCCACCAAGAAGGAGTCCAGCGTCCCTGCTGTCATCCCTCCAGCCTGCGTTCAGTCCTTCCAGCCATTCCCCACATTGCTTGCTTCCCCAACCCTGTGCCATTCTACTTCCTCTCTCCCAGACACGCTTGGGCTTGTGAACTCTCAGGTCTGAGCTCCCCAGAATGGATCACGGGGCTGTCACTGCCTTTGACAGAGACCCGTGCCCCCTTTCAGTGGTATCACCTTTTGCTGGTGGTTTGACCGGAAAACATTCGTGTCTTCCGAACTCCACTGTCATCTCTCGTTACATCTAGAACCGTTGGTTGTATCGGTCCCACCTCTGTGTGTGTGTGTGTGTGTGTGCGCCTTCTATTTCTCAACCTGTGTGCAAACTTCAGGTGTTCCCGATTAAAGGGCATCTTATCGGGATGAGATCCTTTGGCATCTGGGTTTCACCGCCCAGTACACTCCCATTTCCAGGGTCGAGTCGTGTGAAAATTTAGTTCATCCCCTGCATGCCCAACACGGTGCCGGGCCTGGGGATAAGGCAGGGGGCAGGGCAGGCACGATTACTTCCCAGACTGCTTATTGGGACAGACAAGCGCTTGAAAAGGGACATGCAGCCATACACGGGAAAGCTTAATACATTCAGGCTTTCCAGCAAACGTAGCACCTGCAAGCAGGAGTTGGCCAGGGGGCTTACTGTTCCGGGCAGGGAGAACCATGTACGCAGTGCACAAGGCGACAGAAAGCATGGTGCCTGCCGCCCCTGCCAGCAGATCACGACTCCATCCTCGTGAGCGGCTAACACAGATGTGGAGCCTGAGAGGTGGGAGAAATTACCGTGAAGACCTCCGTCGTCCCCCTTTGGGCACACATCAAACATTTATGAGCTCACCTAATTGCATTTTTGTCGCAACCACACTTCTCTATCTTGGCCATCCGAATTGCGTGTGAAAGCTCATTTATATCTCACCGAATGCAGGCCTGCCCTGTCTACATTATTTTCCAAGTTTATCAATCTCATCCCCTGTGAAAAAAGTTCCGATGACTTGGTTCTTCGTCACCCGCGCCGGCTTCACGTGAGCCCCGGCTTCCTTCCTCACAGTTCGCCAGCCGGCATCCTGAAAATCCATCTTCTTTTCCAGGTCACCGGCGAACATGATAGGTCACTGGCGGGGCCGCGCCTAGAACCTCAGTGTCTAACCTCTTCCAGAGGGTCCAGAGGGTCTTTCCTTTCCACCATTATGTCCTCCTGTGCCCATCTTCTAAGAGCAGACACGGCACAAGGTTCTTCGTGAGAGTATCTGGTCGGTCCCTGCCGTGAGGCAGAGGAACCAGGAAGCCAGGCGGGTCTTCCCCCCATGGAGAATGGGGAGGGAGGGACCCTCTTAGCAGGCACTGCCATAGGCTTGCCAGTGATGAATGCAAGGCTTCGTAGTTAGCAAAACATCCTGACATTTGTTCTCTCCTCTGTTTCTCACCCCAATGAAGTCAGTGGAGGAATATTCTTGCTCCCATTTAGTAGATGGGACTCAAAGAATAGAAGAGACTTACATGCTAAGTAGCCAAGCTCGTAGGACTTCTGGCTTCTCTCCTGTCCCTATCTCAATGATGATATCAACCTTCTGACCTCTCCCCTCTCAGGCATGCTGGCTGGGAGATTGGGTAAGGGAATATAAATAGAAGGAAAGAAAAAAATAGAGTACATACCAAGCACTAGTAAGCAAGACAACTGAATACTGAGGCCCACTCAGACCTTTAGATCATCTTCCTGACACTCTCTAGCCGAAAAGCAACAAGCGACAGCCAACAATCCCTAGGCTTAACCCGACCGTCTTGTAGAAACAAGCCCAAGTATGAGCTATTCTAAGCAGGATGACAGGATTGGAATTCGGTCATGTTTCAGATGTACTTTTAGATCCAAATAGAGAAGGAGTGTTGTAAAGAGCTCTATAAAAATGGTTTAAAATAACAAGCTTGCGGAGAGAGGAATGTAGACACACAGACCCGGGGTGCTGCTCCCATCGGGGCATGCTTGCCACGGTTACCAGAGGCACACTGACAGTGTCCCTTTGCTGAGCCTAGCAGTACCTTTAGCTTGCTCCCAGGCTCAGGAACCAAGGGCCGCCTCCTAGTCAAGGGGTGCTGATTGTCTGGATCCTTTATGTGCGAATCAGAAATAGGCAAGAGTACCCCACGTCCCTGCCAGGTACGGAGCGCCTTGGTAGAAGAGTGACAAAAACCATCGCCATGTTTCTGACCCGGGACTTGGGTCTTTGAAGTCTAGAACTCCAGAGTCTAGGGCTCCTTGATTGCTTAGCAAGAGCAAAGGGACAAGTACTCTGTGTTACAGTCCTTGGTGAATTAGACCCCGAGACTTCATAATTAAAATGGATTTAATAGAGGAAGGGGGGCTGGGATATGTGCCCTGGTAAGCAGGCATCTTCTGTCAGGAGGAGAGTGTGTCCTTTGTATTTAAACAGCTTCTCCAAAAGGCTCTAAATGAGATTTGGGACTTAAACAAGATTTGGTGTGATTTGCTAATTACCCAAGTTACTATTACCTGATTAACACAGGAACCCTAATAGTCTGTTGCAGTGTCTTTCTTCCGGGTGCCAGGAGGCTTGACATCTGTCACCTGTTCACTTGGAGGCATTTTAATTAACCCAAATTATGGATGTCTTTTCTGCTCTATGATTTGGTGCCTGGATTTTATATTTAAAAGTTAATAACCACCTAAAGGAGGTTTGCTGCCAAAATACGAGGAACAAGAGCCTGACAGATCTGCTTGTGGCAGAGAACCAGGCGGAGTTCTTGGTGTATTCCCGGTAGCCAGCCTGGGAAGTGACACACTGGACACGGAGGACGGCTTCCCGGCGACCAGCCACAGACCTCAGGAGTGAACACCCTCACCTCTCTCTCTGCCTTGCCAGCCTTAACTAAGGCCTCTGACCCAGGGCTGACGTGACTGCACGGGTTCGAGCCACGGAAGCTACGTTGCTTTCTCGAGGGCACTCGGGAAGCCAGGACTGCATTCAGATGAAATAATAATTAGCTTAAAAAAAATAATAGTAATCGTAGCTTTTTCTCTTTGACTGCCAGAAGGCTATGCTGACTTTCATTCCCGAGGCGGGGTTTCAGCGTGGATGAAGTCATCCAGTTAGAGCCCCAGCAGGTTTCCCTGTGAGATCGGAACTGCTTCAGGGGATGTTCGGGGGGGGGGGGGGGGGGGGCTCTGGCCGCAGCTCGTAACAGGTTTCTCCCTCACATAAGGACGGCTCATTTATGTGGTTCTGGGTCCTGAAGCTCGCGTCCACACGTGCTCTGCTCTGAGAGGACACCACCCCAGGAGCCCGGGGCCCACATGCCTGGTGACCAGACTCTTCTCCAGAAACAGGCACCTGGGTCTGCACAGAGAACAAATCGCAAGTCCGAAGGTGGAAAACGGAGGGCCGACCCCTGGGCCAGTGTGCCCTGCCTTGCCTTTAGATGCGAGGACCTTCCTAGGGTTGGGGTTGGGGTACGCACCGAGGACACAGGGCCCCCTGGGGCTTGCTTACCCTGTGTCTTCCGTTGACATTCCCACACCGTTAAAGTTCACTGGGCGTCGAAGAAGAAAAACCCGCCTGAGGCCCCAGCTGTCGGCCTCGTGAAGTGATTAGTTCCTCCAGGGCACAAGGAGACCAGCCGCTCTAAGTGGGACCTCGGCGCGCTGGGCAGGTGAACCTCACTCACCTTCCACGGGTGAGCGCGTCATTCCCAGAAAATTGCTCCTCCGCGTTGCCCAGGCACCGCCCAGCGTGTTCTCAGGGCGCTCTCCCAGGCCGAGTTTTCTTTCCACCTCCCCGTTAACCGTGATCTTTCTCTCTTCTGTCTCAGCCAAGCCTTTTCTTCTGGAAAGAGAGAGTACCCCGTGGCTCTAGGAGCAGCATCAGGGGACTCACCCCTGCCTCTCCTCACGCCACATCTCACCTCCCAGGGCTGTCGGCATCTCTCCTGCTGCGTCTCCGCCGACCCAGGTTCCCTGACCGTGAGGGTGGGGGCGGTGGGCAAGAAGACTGGCCATGAGTTGATATTTGTTGAACCTGCTACTTGGAAGTTTACTGGAACATGCCAGTTATATATGCTGAACGTTTTCCAGAAGAAAGAGTTAAGAATAGGGGTGTCAGGTACCTCTGACAGTACTCTCCCCGGGCCAGAGCTGGAGTAACAATGAAGGTTATCTCCTTATCCAAAATAAGGGTTGAGCTGTGGGCAGTGAAGACACTGGTCCGGGGCTCATTTTGACAGTTTCGACAGAATACACGCTTGTTAGAAAAAATATTCAAGTACAACCTGGGAGTGTTGTCACTACATGGTTTGGCATCCTAAGCCTTTTTAGGTGGCCGTTACCCGAAAATGTGTGTGTTTCTGCAGCTTGCAACTTTTTTTTTTACTTCAGCTTTATTAAAATATAATTGACAAATTAAATAACACACTTAAAGTATGCATTGTGGTGACTTAAAATTACACATAAATTGAGAAAGAAATTTAGTTCACTAAAATCCATCACCTCACTTTTATTCCTTCCTTCCTTTCTCGCATCTTCCATCTTTCCATTCATCCTTCTGTCCTTCCTTCCATCCATCCTTCCTTCTGCCTGTCTTTCATTCTTGCTTGCTTGCTTGCTTGCTTTCAGCGGTGTGGTGGTGGTGATGGTGGTGGCAACACTTGAGTACTACTCTCTCAGCAAATTTCTTATTCAGCCATGAGAAAGAAAGAATTCCAGACATTTGCAACAACATGGACGGACCTCGAGGGCATTATGCTAAGTGAGATAAGCCAGACAGAGAAAGAGAAATAATGCATGGTATCAATTATACGTGAAACCTAGGAGAAGGGGGGAAGTCAAGCCCATAAAACAGAGAGCAAAAAAATAGTTTTCAGGGGCAGGGGTGGGTAGAAAATAGGGAGACATTGGTAAAAGGTACAACTTTCAGCGCTAAGATGAGTAAGGTTTGAGAATCTAACGTAAAGCATGGTGACCTTAGTTGAGAGAGCTTAACTTTAGATTTTGTTTTCTTTTGCTTTGTCATTTTCTGTTTTGATTTCTTTTCAAATGAGATTATATTAAACATATTATTCATCAGCTTGTTTTAATAGCTTTGTTCAAATATAATTCACATGCCATAAAATTCACGAAGTGTACAATTGAATGATTTTTGGTAAATTTGCAGGATTGTGTAACCATCACCTTGATTAAGTCTTAGAACATTTTCATCATCGCGCTAGTAAAATCCCTTATGCCCGTTTGCAGTCAGTCCCTGTTCCCACCCCCAGTCCAAGGCGGCCACTAATCTACTTTCTGTCTCTACAAATTTGCCTTTTCTGAAGGTTTTGGGCAAATGGAATCATACAATATGATCTTTTGTATCTCTGGCTCCTTCCACTTCGCATACGGTTTTGGGGCTCATCTGTGTTGTAGGGTTTATCGGTAGTGCGCACCCCTGTCTTGCTGAACGATGCTCCGCTGAAGGGACAGAACGTAGTTAGTTGTTCACCCATTCACCAATAATGGACATTTGTTTCCACTTTTGGGGCTGTTATTAATCACGCCACCATGAGCATTCATCTACACATCTTTGAGTGGATGTATGGTTTCATTTCTCCCGCTAGGTACCTGGGAAGGAATAGCTGGGTCATACAGGAGATTTCTGTTCAGCGTTTTTTAAGTTACTGCCAAAACGTTTTTTCCGAAGTGGCTGCACCGTTGCGCATTCCCCCTAGTAACATACGAGTGTTCTAATTTCTCCATAGCCTCGCCAACATTTGTAATTGTCTGTCTTTTTTATTATCGCTCTCCTTGCGGATGTGAAGCGGTATCTCAGTGTGGTTTTAATTTGCATTTCCCTGATGGCTACTGATGTTGAACGGCTCTTCATGTGTTATTAGCCGTTTGTATATCTTCTTTGATGAAATGCTATCCAAATCCTTCGCCTGTTTTTTAAATCAGGTTGTTGGTCTTCCTTTAATCGATTTCTAAGAATTCTTTATATATTCTGGATACAGGTCCTTTATCAGGGTATGCTTTGCAAATATTTTCTCCCCGTCAGCTGCTCGACTCTTCATATTTATGATGGTGTCTTGTGAAATGCAAAGGTTTTAATTTTGATGAACTCCAGTTTGTCAGGTTTTTTTTTCTTTTATGAATCATACTTTTGTTGTATCTAAGAGCTCTTTGTCTAACACTAGGTCCCAGAGACTATGTCGGTGCTTTTTCTCAAAGCTTTATAGTGTTAGCTCTTGGATTTAGACCTAATGTGAACCCCTGAACTTTTGTACATTGTGATTTCGGCATCTAGTCTTCTTGCATGTGGATGTCCAGTGGTCCAGCACCCTTTGTTGGAAAGACTACCCCTCCCTCACGGAGCTGCCTTGGTACATTTTGTCAAAAATCAATTGATCATAAATACAATTTATTGTCATAAATATTTATCTGGACTCTCATTTCTGAACCTTTGATCCGTATGTCTATCTTGATCTCGGTGCAAGACTGTCTTGGTTACTGTAGCTTTGAAAAATATTTTGAAATTGGAAACCGTGAGTCTTCCAACTTCATTCTTCTTTTTAAAGATTGTTTTGGGGGTGCCTGGGAGACTTAGTCCATTAAGTGCCAGACTTCACCTTAGGTGATGATCTCACGGTTTGTGGGTTCGAGCTCTGTATCAGGCTCTGTGCTGACAGCTCAGAGCCTAGAGCCTGCTTTGGATTCTCCCTCTCTCTGACCCTCCCCCACTCGTGCTTTGTCTGTCTCTTTCAGAAATAAAGTAACATTTAAATTTTTTTTTAATAAAAATAAAGATCGTTTGGGCTATTTGAGGTTCTTGGCATTTCTATATAAATTTTAAGATCATCTCAATTTCTGGAAAAAAAAAAAAAAAGTCCGTTGGGATTTTGCTAGGGATTGCATTTAATCCACAAACCAATTTGGGTAGAATTGCCATCTTAACAATAGTGACTCTTCCTAGCTATGACAATGGAATGTCTGTCCATTTATTTAGATTTTCCTTAATTTCTTTCAAAAATGCTTTGTAGTTTTTAACACACACGTTTTGTACTGCTTTTTCTTTTTAAGTTTATTTATTTATTTTGAGAGAGAGAAACCAGGGGAGGGGCAGAGAGAGAGAGACAGAGAGAGAGAATCCCAAGCAGGCTCTGCACTGTGAGTGCAGAACCTGATACCAGGCTCAGTCCTACGAACTGTGAGATCAGAACCTGATCCAGAATCAAGAGTTGGACGCTCAACCAACTGAGTGCCACTGTACTTCTTTTGTTACATTTATTTCTAAGTACTTAAGTCTTTCTGGTGTTATTGTGAGTGGAATTCTCTCTTTTTTGTTTTTGAATTGTTCCTTGCTGCTATCTAAAAACACAGTTAATTTTCATATATTGATTTTCTATCCACTGACTTTACTCAATTTGTTTATTAGTTCTAATAAACTAATCATTGTTTTGTGGCTTCCTAAGGATTTTCTACCTTTAAAATCATGCCATCTGTAAATAGGCAAAGTCTTGCTTCCTCTTTTCCCATATGGATAACTTTTATTTTCTTGTCTTGCCTGATGCAGAATTTTAAGGACTAAAACTTACCCAGTGTCATGGCAGATTTTCATGAGTATGCTTACAATATAAATGAGGAGCCAACTTTTGCAATCTCAAATGAGCCTCAAAAAGACAGAGAGAGGAAGTGATCACCGCTCTAGCAGACGAGTAAAAATGCCAATTTGCATAGACTTAGGGTTTCATGATTTTCCTCTTAGTGGGTGGTTCTTTCAGCAGCCTGACCAGAGGCAGACATGAAAATGCCTGAACCAAGCATGAAAGCACCCTGAGTAGGCAAAGACAGATGCCATGCAGTCTCCAAGCTTATTTATGTAACCCAGTGGAAAATCTCTGATCTACACAGAACCTCATCTTCAAGCCTACATGTTGTTTCAATAAGCATGGGTATTTGGTTTTCTAGGGGTTGATTTGGTTTGGGGGTTTTTCGTGGCTGTGCTTTAGGAAGGGTGTTAGAGAAGGGACAAACCAAGAGTTACACACAAAGGACACCAAAAACTGATAGGATAATGCCTCATAGTGAGCGAAGAAATTGAAAAAGCATTAATAAACACTCCACAAATATTTCCAGACACCTACTAGTGTAGGCCTTGTGCTCAAGACCTGAAAGCACCACCAGCAAGCCAGTTGAAGGCCACTTCCTAGTCTCTGTAGGATGAGAGCAAGCCAAAACCCTAGTGTCCCCATCCATTTCTTTTGTGGCTGATGAATCAGATTCGAGTACAATACTTTATAATTTTCCCTCTGAAATTCTAGCTTGTGAGAGTCTACCCATTGTTCTAGTCTTTCATGATCTCTTTGGATTCTTATTCTCTTTCCTGAGCCAGAGATTAGTAACTAAGCCAAGTAGTGATTTCTCACGGTGATAACCCTGTGTCCTCACAAAAGTTAAATCTCATTTACCACAGAATAAACGTATTAGCTCACACAGCTTCTTAAATAGTTCCTTATAAAGGAATATTGGGAAAGGTATGCAGTAACAAAATAAAAGCCTACCATCTAGCCAGGCTGTTGGAGTGGGAATTTACAGGTAGACAAATGGGGAGGCTAGCCCGATCCATGTAGGAACGGCTCAGAATTGGAGACATCAGTATGAACTCATGTTTCGCTTAATGTAGGTACAGATGGTTGCATGTAGAACTATTTATAAACCTGCATATATACACAGAGCTTAGTATACACGCTTGTATTTCTGTGCCCTGTGAGCTGTCAGGGCCTGAAGGAAAGGACACCCCAGAAGCAGCAAGCACACTTTCACCCCGATCTTGGTTTCTAATACCATTCTCTGGTAAAACAAAAAAAATGGCTCTTAAGAGAAGTGGCTGATTCTAAGATTGGAGCAGGAAATAGCAAGATGAGCCTGGAGTATTTTATCATGCTAGGAAAGGAAGGGAGGAAGGAAGGAAGGAAGGAAGGAAGGAAGGAAGGAAGGAAGGAAGGAAGGAAGGAAGGAAGGAAAGAGGGAGGGAGGGAGGAAGGAAAGAAAGAAAGAGAAGAAGGAAGGAAGGAAGGAAGGAAGGAAGGAAGGAAGGAAGGAAGGAAGAAAGAAAGAAAGAAAGAAAGAAACAGGAAAAAAAATTTCATGGATGTATGTCAGAGGATCACAGAAGGCACCCAAAAGAGTTCCTACTGGCCAAACCTGGAACAGTTTTATTAGCAAAATCATGAAGCAGTATTGGATTATAACCCCAAGTATAAAATAAATTATCTATGATTCTACACTGATATTAATAAATTGATAAATTTGGGAGAAGAGATAAACCTCCTATGTAGAATTCCAGATACTTTATGTAGATGCTCTACCCTCAATAGGATAGCATAACTCCTTACTCCTTAGATGTGGGCCATGTACAGTGAGTGACTTACTTCCAAAGAGGACACTGTGAAAGGGGAGGGGGACACTGTACAGTGGAGACACCTGATAAACACTACTTTAGCCTGGTAACATCCGGCCAAGGGAGTCATAAATGGCAGCGATAGTATATATAGTATATAGTATAGTATAGATAGTATAACAGTATAGTGTAATATAGTATAGATAGTATAACAGCATAGTATAGTATAGTGTATATAGTATAGTTAGTATAATATAGTATAGTATAGATAGTATAACACAGTATAGTATAGATACTATATAATAGTACAGTATAGTATAGACAGTATAGCATAGTATAGTATAGATAGTATAATATAGTATAGTATAGTGTAGCTAGTATAGCATAGTATAGTATAGATACTATATAATAGATAGTACAGTATAGTATAGATAGTATATAATAGATAGTACAGTATAGCATAGTATAGTATAGATACTATAATATAGTATAGTACAGTGTAGCTAGTATAACATAGTATAGTATAGATAGTATAATAAAGTAGAGGATAGGATAGATAGTATGCCATAGTATAGTATAGTAAGGATATAGCGTAGCACATAGTACAATTTAGATAGTATATTCATACTCTTGATATTATGTGATGAAAATGACATTCTACCTCTGTGATCTTCCTCCCCAAACCCATTAAGTTCAGTCTTATTATGAGAAAACAAATTGCAATAGTGGGGCAGCCTCCAAAATAGCTCAGTTCTCCTAAAATGTGTCAAGGTCATCAAAACCAAGGACATTTGGAGAAAGTACCCCAGCCGAAAGGAGCAGAAGGAGACATGATGATTAAATCAAATGTGGAATCCTGAAAGATTCTGAACCAGAAAAAAGACATTAGGTAAAAACTAAGGAAATCTGAATAAACCACAGACCTTAGTTAATAATAGTGTATCAGCATTGGCTCATTAATGGTAGCGCACGTGCCACACTATGTAGGATCAGGGAGAAGAGGAGTATTAGGGGACACTGGGTGTTGGACATACGGGAATACTCTGTACTGCCTTCTCGATTTCTTCGCAAATCTAAAATTATTCTTAAAATAAAGTCTAAAGAAAACCCAACGCCCCTACCAGTTTTGAAAAATCTTAAAATGTTGGCATCAGTTATCTGGAAAATTTATTTGTGAGAAAACTTCTTCCTTTATGATGATGGATAAGTGAAGTATTGCTGAATTGTCTCTGCCTGTCTGAGCAAGTTAATGTTTCCAAGAAAAGAGGACGGGGCTCGTGCAGGGGAAGGAAAATGTGCGTGCGTGCGTGTGTGCGCACGCGCATGTGTTTAAGCAAGAGGAAAACGTGAATTCTAAACTGTTAAAACCTTGGAGTGGAACTTAATCTAATTTATAAGCAGTTCCACTAGAGTTGTGTGACGATTTTGTGGTGGTTGTTGTTAAAGAGAAAAACTAGTTTCAAGCATTATTAAGCTTTTTTCCCCTCCCAGAAGCTAAGAAAACCATCTGTGAGAACCTGTTTGCATGTTTGTTTTCTACAATAAAATGCAAAATACTTCTTCCTGTTAGCGGATTATACCATATGTCTCTCCCTGTAACAAAATCAGCATGTTTATTAATGAGCCCAATCAGAGGCAAAGATTTAGAAAGATTTAAGGAACAGAGTTTGCCATTCAATATTTCAGCAAAAGAAACTTCTGGTTAGACATCATTGTTGTGCTTGGAAAATAGAAGCTTTGTTTTCGCTTTGAAATCAACTTAAACTTGGCAGGGGACAGGGAGCAGGAGGAGAGGCCTTTGGAATTTTTTTGTTAAAAAAAAAAAGTCTGCATTTAAGAATGGCCCTTCCTGCCTGATGATCCCCCTACTGACTTATCCACAGTTTATATGTGATTAATAATTAATTTGATCAGTTTCATTTTTTTCCAGACCTAATTAAAGTGGTGCATGGCCCAGATCCCCCGTATCTGAATGCAGTGACAGGCCTGCGGGCTTCCTGGAGTGACGGGAGGCAAATGAAGTAGTTTCAGCCATACTGGCAAAGCAGCCCTCGGTGCCCACAGTGGAAACATCTGGGTGTTCCAGCTTCAGACCCTCGGAATAATCACGCGGGCTGGTGGGACCGGGCGTGGCGCGGTGCGTTAGAAGGAAGTCTGCCACGACCCAGGCAAGTGGCCCGGAGGAATGTCTTCCTCTCTCCAGGCCCCAGGCTGTTCATCTGATAAATGAGGGTGTCAGCTTTGCGGTCCTTTGATTTCTGAACGCGTGGGTACCTGGCCTTGACAGCAGAGACCATAAGCAGTGGGGGTCTGGGGAGCCAGACACAGGACAGATTTTAGGGTAGATGTGCCATTCTGCTCATTCAGCCTCCATCCAAATCTCCTTCCTACTCGATGGCGTAGACAGCCCCGCAAACTTACTATTCATTTCATTGGGTAGATTTCTCATCCGCCATGGCTTCTCAGAAATCTTGCAAGAAAATGAAGCCCCTATTACCAAGGGCACAGCTTCAAGGGGGAAAAGGTGACTCACGAGGCCTTGGAAGGGCCAGGGGAGGCTGTGGAGCTACTGTGAGGCTGGGCCAGAGTAGCCACTCTGCCTCATTCACGGGGTCTTTGGGTGGCGTTTCGGTGCCGTAGTCATGACACATACAGATCTCGACAAGACAACTGCAAAGCGTTACCTTGTTCTGATGAGCTAGAGCAGTGAGGACCAGGAGGAGGTCTGGGCAATTTTGGTAATTACAGGGGGAAAAAAAACATTTTAAATTTGGGGACATGGGCTAGGACAGAGCAGGGAGAGCTAAATATGTACACACTAATGCTTCTGGGTTTTGGTTTTTTTTAATGTTTATTCTTGAGAGAGACAGAGACAGACAGAGTGCAAGTGGGGAAGGGGCAGAGAGAGAGGGAGACACAGAATCAGGAGGAGGCTCCAGGCTCCCAGCTGTCAGCACAGAGCCCGACGTGGGGCTCGAACTCAGGAACCGTGAGGTCACAACCTGAGCTGAAGTCAGATGCTTAACCAACTGAGCCACCCAGGCGCCCCTCAAATATTTTCCTTCCGAACTGCTCATTTCTCCTTTTTGGTATTCCTTGAATAGCTTTGAGTTTCATAGACCTGTGATGGAAGAAAAAAATTTTTACTTTACCTAAGTAAAATGATGAGGGAAAAGCCTAGTTTGTGGTTTTCTCTCAATTACTATTTTTTTTGAATTTTTTTATGTTTTTATTTTTTATTGAGAGACAGAGAGAGAGGAAGAGCATGGGAGGGGCAGAGAGAGAGGGAGACACAGAACCTGAAGCAGCCTCCAGGCTCTGAGCTGTCAGCACAGACCCCGATGTGGGGCTCGAACTCAGGAACTATGAGATCACGACCTGAGCTGAAGTCAGACGCTTAACTGACTGAGCCACCCAGGCGTCCCCATGCTAATGCTTCTAAGGGCAGATTGGGAACCCTCGTGAAAAGTCCTTTTGACTGTTCCACTGCCCTGCGTCTGGGACGGACACTTAGCAGTGGCCTCCACCCGCCCTAGTTCTCCACGCGCCCTGCCATCCATGGAAAAACGCACTTACACCAACAAACCCCCTGCTGTCAACGAGTGCGCTGACCTCTGGACACTCTGGCTTCTTAGATCTCTCATACGTCTGTGGCTTTCTTCCACCAGGGGAGCTGACCTGGGGTAGAGGAGCAAGAGGCTAGCAACAAAGTCTGCTGCCTTGTGTGACCAGGTGAGAGCGAAGTCAGGGGCTAAAGCGGTTAGGAGACTTTCTGAGAACCAGGGGTGGAGCTGAGAAAGGCCACCCGCCCCCACCCACCCACCGAGGGTCTGAATGCCGAGTTCCCCAGTGACCGCCAAGGAGCAAGCCAGATGGGCAGTGAGCAGCTGTCACGTTGGACAGCTGCTCTCCCCCGTGATGAGAGCGCATACCGAGAAGGCACGGCTTGAGGCTTTGAGGCTGTGTCAGTTGGCTTTGCTCTGTACTCCATCATTATGGAATTTTAGTTTAATTCAGCAAATATACATTGGTCTCCTGTTTTTGCCAGCCAGCACAGCAAGACGCTGAATGTGGAGATGGAAAAAAATAAGTCCTTTACCTGATGGAGAGACAGACATGAACAAACAGACTTCATGCATTGTGACAGATACTAGATTATCGGGAAACAGTAGTAGAGCCAGACCGGGGGTGGGTTGTTGGAAGCGTGTGGTTAGGGTTGTGGCTCAGTCACTTAAGTGTCTTACTCTTGGTTCCACTCCAGGCATGATGTCACAGTTCAAGCCCCACATCGGGCTCCATGCTGACACTGCAGGGCCTGCTTGGGATTCTCTCTCTCTAGCCCTCCCCCTCTCAAGGGCTCTCTCTCTCTCTCTCAAAATAAATAAACAAACTTAAAAAAAAAAAAAAAAGAACAACCCTAATCCATCTTCCCCAGCCACAGATCACTCAAAACCAAGACCCCGCTGTAGGAGGCATTCTTGTTTTAGCTCATTTGAGCAGTATCTCCTTAATTCTTCGAAGGAGTATTAAAAGCATAACTTGAAAAAAATGATGTCATGAACACATAAGAGTGGGCAGTAGTGGATTAAATGAAGTTGAACATGTCGCTTTCATGGGAGGGTTGTTTTTAACTGCAGAACTTCTCAGAGCCTTGAGTCTGCTAAGCATGCCTTGTGACTATCCCAGGGGAGGATATGGTTGAGGGTTTTGTCTTGAGAGCCTTTTCCCACAGAGAGTCTCCTTGAACCTGGGACCCTCATGTCCTCGGGCGCCGGTGCAGGGTCTTGTCTGGACTGGAGGTTTGTAGAGCGGGATCCCAGCCCTGGCTCTTTCCCTGTGACCACAGCAGCCAGGCCTTGGGGTATCCTGTACCTCTCTCTGACCCCATTGCCTCTTCGAGACATAGCTGGTGGTGGCATCGGCCTGCCTTCCAGGATTGTTAGGAAATACTCTACAGGAAAGCAGTTTGTACGACTAAGGACTAGGAGTATTATTGCTGCCTGGCAACAATAATGGTCATGAGAAAGCCCTCCAGGCCTTAAATGCTTAATTGCCCTGAGGCTTGGAACCTCTCCCACTCTCCAGAAGTGTCCCCCTCCTTATGGTCCTCACCCCCTCTCTGAGCTACTTCTTAGAGCCACCCTTTGAACCAAATCAACATTGGTACCTCTGGACCATTTCTCTCGGAATTTCCATGCGTCGGCATCGCCTGTAGCCGGCCGCCCGCGTTTTGTGCTCTAACATTAACTTCTCTCCTCAGCTCCGGATCCAAATTGCCAGCTTCTCACCAGGTATTTCTGTGTATTTATCTCCAACTCCACCCTAACCCATCTGTTTACCGGGCCCCACCCACCGGGCCCCACCACACCGAGTATCAATCCACATGCTGCTCACGAACTCCTGCCCATCCTTCAGAACCCACTAGAAATGTCTCCCCATTGCTTATTTCCCCCTCTGTACCCCTAGAGAACTCTGTGCCTACACCTGACATGCCCCATCTCGCACTGGCAGCGTCGTTATTGGTGTGGGTTTTCTGAAGCCGAGGACCGTGCCATATTTGCGTTGAAATTCTCCTGGCGAAGCAGAGCGTAGGGCACCTGGTACTGTGTTAAGGTGGATGTACATGCCGCATTCCAGTTAGGCCTGCACAGCAGAGGAGACATTCATCTTAAGGCCACATCTGGCTTTACACCAGAGCCCTGAGCCTGCCGGAAACGGTTTTTCGTTTTTTGTTTTTTTATCTTTTCCCCGCTGGCTAGGGCTCGCAGGCACCTAGAAGACATGCAGGGGCCCGGGAGGAGGCCGCAGGTGCCTCTGGCCGCAGCTCACCCCTGGCTCCCCGCCGGCCCGCGCCCCTCGAGCCGGCCCTCGGCTGGCGGAGGTGCGTGGCAGGCCCCGCCCCTCCTCCCCAGCCCGGCCGAGGCCCCTTGCCATTCCAGCGGCATCGCCAGGCTTGTTATTGAGCACATGCTTTGCAGATTAGCCTGTTTGTATAGCCAATCGAACATGTGCTCCATTAAAAATTAAAGCATCCTGTTTTAAGGACGGAGCAGGAGACATCAGCTGTCTCCGTGCAGCAGACATGCAAAGCCCCAGAGCCCATTACCATAGGTTACAGCAAATGTTAATCAGTGCCGGCGCAGTTAAATAATGCAGCTCGTGCAGATGGCGGCCGGTACACCTCCTCGCAGATGTGTCCACGCGTCCCCGAGGCCGCCGTATCACAGGAGTCGGCGGCAGCAGTCAGATCTGATGCCGACTGTCAATATCACCTCTCGTGTTTGCGCGCATCCCACCAGCGGGCTGCGCGGCGGCCACCGGGAGGCCTCCGGGCCCTGCTTCCTGCGGCCCCTCCGGAAGCTGGGGCCTAGAGTTTTCGTGTGAGGCTCCTGGAAAAGCAGGGGTGTTTCTGCTAAATAGCCGGGAACCCCCAAAGTAAAGCTTCCCTGAGCCTCACCCAGCTGCACCCCGTGAGAGGCATCCAAGCCAGGTAGAGTGGGGGGGGGGGGTGTCCCCGCCTTCGCTCCTCACCGCGCCCTGCTTATTGGCGGCCAAGAACGCACGGGTACTCGTCCTCGCTGGGCTTGGCGCGTGCAAGGACCCCTCCCCTGGTTGAAGTTGTTGGAATTGCTACAGCTCCTGCCGTGCAAACACTGCCTGATTCCTAGCGGCGGCGCAATCATTCCTGAAGCCCAAGCTCTCGGTTCCCTGGTCCAGGTGTCCCTCCCCTAGGGCCCGGAACAGACACTTTATGTAAAATTAAGGAGCTCGTAGCCATTTGTGCTGTCAGCGGTAAGAAGCCACTGCTCTTGGCAGGAGAGAACCGGACCACTCTCGGATGTCCTGGTACTGCTCGATGAGCAGCTGCCCGGCAGGGGCCCTTCCCTGAAGGAGCAGGTGCTCAGGCAGGAGCAGGTACAGTCCCTCAGCCCCACAAGGGTAGTCCTCTGTTACCAGGAGGACATGAAATTTACCTCAGAGTTATCAGGTGTGGAGGCGCCTGGGTGGCTCCATCAGTTGAGTGTCCGACTTCAGCTCAGGTCTTGATCTCACCGTTCACAAGTTCAAGCCCCGCATCGAGCTCTGTGCTGACAGCTCAGAGCCTGGAGCCTGCTTTGGGTTCTGTGTCTCCCTCTCTCTGCCCCTCCCCCGCTTGTGCTCTGTCTCTCTCTCTCTCTCTCTTGAAAATAAACATTTAAAAAAATATAGTAGTCAAGGGTGAGAGACATTTAAACTGAGAATCAGGGAAGATCTCTCTCAACAGAATTGTTTCCTTTAAAGGGCTCCGCTCTGGCTTCCTAATAGACACATTGCCACAGGACAACCCAGTCCTGAATACCGTCGTCAGATACGTGAGGCGCTAAGAAAAACAGCGGACAGATTTATTCATCCTCTTTTCTTTCTAGACTGCCAAATGAGGCCCTCTTGTTCGTTCCCAGGGGTAGCGGGTCACAAGTGGGGATTGTAACTGTTGCTACAGGGACCCGCGGGAGGTACAGGGACCGGGGCGTGCTTTCTTCTACCTGAGTGCAGATATGTTGTTCCTCCTTCATCTTAAAAATGCTGTTCTGGGGACACCCGGGTGTCTCAGTTGGTTAAGCATCTGACTTCGGCTCAGCTCACGATGTCAAGTTCGTGGGTTTGAGCCCCGTGTTGGGCTCTGTGCTGACAGCTCGGAGCCTGGAGCCTGCTTCGAATTCTGTGTCTCCCTCTCTCTGCGCCCCCACCACTTGCACTCTGTGTGTGTGTGTGTCTCTCTCTCTTTCTTAAAAATAAATAAATATTTTAAAAAAACCTGCTGCTCCGAAAGCCATGCATCCTTCCCTTCTACCCCATCCTATCTACTGCCCTCACCCTCATTTGTTGAAGATTTTAACTGCTGACACACTCTTTCCTTCCCACTAAGACTGTGCATTCACACCGGGTGGCCCATCTGTGCCTCAGGCCCCCCAGTCCCTGACCTTTTGCAGCCACCTCCGCCCTCCATTCCCGTCATCATTCCCATATCTTGTCACTACCAGTAATGAACTGTGATTTCCAAATACTCAGAGGCAAGAAGTCCAGGAACTGAGAGTCTGGGATGCCCAGAACCCACCTGTCACTTCTCTCACATTGAGAAGAGAGGTGCTTACCTCACTCAGACACCTTCCTGCTTCCCCAGCTTCGCTCCCTGACGCTCCGCCTGGTGGCCTGCGGTCTGTCCTTCCGACCAGCGGAGCCCCTTAGCCCCTCAGAGGCCCATTCCATCTCACTGAGTGCTCTCTCCCCTTCCGCGGTCACTTGCCTTGTTCCCAGACTTCGGTAGGGTCTCCCTGTTTAAATCGTATCTCCTCAGGGCCCCTGGGTGGCTCAGTCGGTTAAGCATCCAACTCTTAACTCTGGTCATGATCTCACGGTCTGTGAGTTCAAGCCCAGCATCAGGCTCCATGCTGTCATGCTGTTAGCATGGAGGCTGCTTGGGATTCTCTCTCTCCCTCGTCTCTCTCTGCCCCTCCTCCACTAGTGTGCGCTCACTCTCTCTCTCTCAAAATAAATAAACTTTAAAAAAAATAAGTGGCATCTCTTCAGAGATGCCTTCCCTGACTGTCAAAACAGCAGTATCCTCCATGCCGCAAACAACCCTGCATCTCCTGATCCTGCCTTGCTTCTCTTCAGAGCCCTTAGCCAGCATTTGCACACGCATGTGTGCACGCACACACACATACACACACGTAGACACATGCATTCAGGGAGTGGCTCACCCACTGAGCCACACAAGTGCCCCAAGACAGGGTCACTTATAAAGCCTTCTATTTTTTTGCCAAAAATGTTTTTGTTTTTTTGTTTGTTTTTTCAAAAATAGACACTTTATAAATGAGCACATTTCAGTTCCAAGGGTTTGGGAAAGCAGAATAATTCGTTTTCGTAATATTTTGTGAAAATCCAGGATAGAATATTCCAAGCTATGAGGCTCCAGAGTTCCCTCCGTCCCTAGATTACCGCCTTTCCTCTTTTATTTTCCCCAAAACTTTTCTTAACTTTTTAATTTTGTCCTTCGAGGACAGAAACAAGGTTTTAGAATGCCACACCAGGCAAACAGAGCTGACATTTTTAGTGGGTTTGATGATATGCATGAAAGCACACGGGACCCGGGGCTGAAAGTGTGGCTTACTGTCCCAGCCACGCCAAAGAGACCGTCTCTGGAGTGCCGTGGGCATTTCGTTCTTTTACTTTTTAGTATATAAACCATAACATTGGTCCCCTTTACTTTAGATAAGTTAGACTAGAAAGTTTCAAAAGTTTGTGTCTATGAGTAAAAGTGACAGAAAGAAGATGGTTCTTTTTCATGCTCCTGGTGTGGAAGAAAAGTTCCAAACCAGGGGGGAGACTATCACTGTCACCTAATAATTTATCTTCCTTGAGTCTGTATCCTCCCTCTCAGATCTTAGCAGATGAGAGCAGAGCTTCCTCTCCAGATATTTCAGTTGGCTTCCTTCTTGTTTTACCAATAAGAGCTTCATTCCTCGCCTCAGCCGGTCCATCACTGGGGACCTTGACTCTGAAGATGGTACACATCTCTGTGCTGGATGCTTCTGGCTGTGAGTGACAGAAGGCCTAACCAAAAGGAGTCCTAAAAGGGAGATGTTCAGTTCATTATCTCACACCCTGAGATGTCCAGAGGTAGCCAGATGAGTGTTGGACTCTCTGAGGGTATCTTCGGTTTCACCTTCTGTTGATAAGATGACGGCCATAGCTAGTATTGCATCCCCACCCCATGTGCCCAAGGAAGGAAGAGAGGGAACAGACCTCCTCCTTCAATGTATGTCTCTTGTCATTAGGAGGGAAAACCCTCTCCAAAGGTCTTGCAGCAGACCTCGGTCGCCTCATATCATCAATGACTTAGGCAGAACTAGGTGCCATGTCTACTCAAAACCAGTCACCAGTGAACACGGGTGAGCTTGTACCACTTGACCGTCCCTTGGGCTGTGCCCATGGCTGTCTGATTAAACAAGGCTGTCTGTTCTAATAACAAAGAAAGGGGCCTAGCTGCTGGGGAGACTACCAACCCATTGCTTCTACTGGGAAACATTAACTCCCAAGTGGAGTAGTAGATTAGCTTGGGGTCTGTTTTGATAGGCCAGAATATTATAGAGCATTTAGAAGTGACATGGGAATACTTGCTTATTTAAGTCCTCACTGTTCACGTACATACCTGTGTGATAGCACTTAGTACACAGCGTCATGATTCTGTGTATACACGTCACCGGGGACCTCTGACTTCGTCTTTGTGTCCAGAGAACCCAGGACAGTGCCTAGAACGTTCTACAGAGGTAGAGGCTCACTCAGTGTGTGCTCAATGAATGAACGAATGAACGAACGAATGAACAGATAAGCAAATGTCGAGTAAGATATTCATGAAATCATGTCTTATGAAGAACAGTTTTTATAAGTGTTTCCCTGGAGACAGAATGAAAGAACAAAGGAATAAGCCAATGATGACTAAGGTGTTTTTGAAGCCATGTCTTACGAACTATTAAAATGACTCTAACTGACTCTAACTGTACACCTGCAGAAGAAATTATCTGAGGAATACAACGACTTTCTGAAATGCGTTACATAAAATCCAAATCCTTTCACGTGAAAGATTAGAATCACCTTGTGGGGTCGCTGAGAACAGAGCAAGGAAAAGTGAGTTGAAAGTACAAGGAGACTGAAAGCTCTTTCATGTGCTGAGACAAAGACTAAAAGCCACGTAAAGATGGAATTCGCTACTTAGGCGAGAGTGAGCTTGCTGTCACAAAGCACAGAGCCACTGGCCACTTGTTAGGTACCATAAGGGGAGGTTCCATTTATTCTTGGAGATTAGCCCCGCTGTTGCTCATTCTCTCATGTAGCCCTGGCAGCGGTAGGATCCTCCGAAATTCTAAGAAATTTTCAGAAAACTCACCTCTTACCACTAAATGTCGAAATGGAGGAAGTACAGGAGTCATTTCCAAAGTTGCAAGAGATTTCGTGATGCCTAAAAACATCTTTGAGTAAGCTCATCTGTATGTATTATTCCCAGTTGTATGTGCCGTTCTTCTTTTGAGCCCATTTTGAGAAGACAACTTCTTGAAAAAGAAAAAGATATTTTCAGTCTCACTGGTTTCGTCCATCTTCGTGGGACTGCTTCTCGCTTCGGCACTCTATCCCGTTTGTGTGTGATGAAAGTTGACCTCATGAACTCTCGATGTATTCGGGGAGAGAATGGAGAGAAGCGCCTAGCTGCTGAGGGGTTGCGGGGAGGGGGGCAGATAGAGTACACATGTCTTCGTCTCACCGCCCACCTGCAGAATCCTGCAGAATTGAAAGTCAGAGAAGAGAGAGGGAAATTGGGAAACGGCGGGGCATCATTCACTCTTGTAATCACAGTCAGGGAGTGTACTGCCAGTGCACGTTCCCTCCGTAAAACAGGTGTTCTGCCCTGAAAATGGTAATTATAGACTATTCCAGATCAATGATCTTCACTTATCTCATATCGCTGTGGTATTTTTTTCCCACGTGTAACTGCCCCGTGATGTGGAAAGCTTGTTCACCCTTGACAAAATCAAAATGCATATAGATTTTCTGAAATACGGCCCCTTTCTAGAAATATCTTGTGGTTTCGTTTCAAGATGTAATATCCTGAGGAAGGTTCAGCTTGGCCCTTTATTTTAATATAAAAGAAAAAAGCAAAATCGCCATGCAATGAGTGATTTTACTTCCATTAGCCTTTAATGTCTTTGTGGTTTCGTCTGAGGTCACTAGTAGATTATTTTTCTTGCATTATTTCATCAGCTGTCAGTCCTAGTCATATAATGTAATTTATCCAGTGCCGTGATTTTGAGAAGACGCGACGATAAGCACAGAAGGCAGGTTTTTGGAAGTTTATTTAGATGATTGTAGGGTGTCAGGCTGCCTCGATCTTCTTCAAGCTCAGAGTCTGAAGGGTCGCGTACGGACTGCACATGATCTCGGGTGCTCGAGTGGTTATCACGACTGTGTTTTTATACCCAGCACATAAAAATATGTCTGCAGCTTCCTTATTATCATCTTTTGGAAGACGGCGGCTTGCCTATGGGGTGCGCAGTTGCGTTTACTACATAGATTACAGGATACGTGATATATCTCTTTATTCAATGCTAACAGTAACTCTTTTAAAAAGGAGGTTTTATTTCAAGCTTATGCTACTAATATATTCACTCCTGGGCTTTGATTACAATAATGCAGCGAATTTGTGTTTGCATATGTAGTGAGTATCATTCAGGAAATCATTCGGAAATCATTCATCAAACACCAACTGCACACTTCTTGTTAGTCCCTAATGGTTATTAAAGAAATTAGGAATTCTCTGCTCTTGAACTTGAATACATGATTGAGATCCATGAAAGCATCTAGAAGACTGGTTCTTTAGTTTGTTTTCGGAATTTGAGAATAATTTTTATTTTTTATACGTTTAAATTTTTGAGAGAGAGCGAGCACACACGAGTGGAGGAGAAGGGCAGAGAGAGAGAGAGAGAGACTCTTAAGCAGGCTCCATGCTCAGCACAGGGCCTGACGCAGGGCTCAACCCCACGACCCTGGGGTCATGACCTGAGCCAAAATCAAGGGTCGGACACTTACCTGATGGAGCCACCCAGGCGCCCCAAGAGTAATTTTTAATTATTAAAAAAATCAGGGCCCTACATAATAATAGTTGTACCTTTACCACCTTGTAATTTCAAAAATATAAACCCCATGTACTGAAATACATGCAGATAAAATGATACAATGACTGGGGTTTGTTTTAAAAGTTATGTGGAAGGGGAGCGGTAGGGGAATGGATAGGGTATAGAAGAAACAAGGCTGGCCATGAGTCGATAATTATTGAAGTTGGGTGATAGTAGTTGGGGGTTTATTATATAGTTCTTTCTACTTTTACGTATGTTTGAAATTGTCCATTAAAAGGACACATAAGGAATAGAAGATTACCCTGAACTTTAAAAGGAAGATGTATTTTTACAATCAGCGAAGCATCCCTATATTTTTGAAAAATCACAGAAGTTACACGAATATAGCATATGATTTATTGAGACTAGAGGCAGAGCTTGCCACTCATGGATTCCAGAGCCCCTTGGCTGTAACTATTAGAGTACAATAGGTAAGCAAGTTCAAGGCAGCTTGATGCATGCTGTGTACCATTGAGCACATTCTGAGTGACGTCACCCTTGACTCCAGACGCTCGCCTGTGGCTTCCTTCGCGTGCTGTGCTGCGTTGCTTAGGAAGGGTAGCATTCTATGGAAGAAGATGGACCCGCCACATGAGCAGATAGAACATTTAATGCAGACCCTGGTGGAGACAGGCTGGAAAGTCTAGAATGGGAAGCAGAAACCCCAATCCATGCAGAAACTCCGGGGCCTCCACGTAATAGGAGTTGTGCTCTAATTCAGCCTCCACCAGATCTGCCCTTGGCCACCTGTCACCAATGCCACATTACCGACAACTTCCTTTTCTGACCTCAGTCATGTTGACCTATTCCTTCTGTCTCCCCAAACAGAATTTAAAACATGTACATTGTATTTCAATTTCTATGAAGATTAGAGAGAAGAAGTCTGTTTGCCATCTTCTGTCCCTGGCCAGTTTTCACTGGGACCTTATTTCCATGAAATTCTTGGCTTAAAAAAAGCATACAAGAGGAATTGTTTTTAATTTATAATTACATACATTTAAAATCTTAGAGTACATGGGAATTGAATATCTAGAATGAATCAGCCTTAGGAAAGTGTTCCTTTGTAAAAATTATTAAATATCAGAACATTATACAAAAAAATAACATCGAAATATTGAATTCATGGTTCAGCTCTGTTGTTCATTTAAAGGTTTAACTATTTCCCACTGTTTAAATATCTCTATCTGATCTTTTGTGCTAACCTAGCATGTCCAAAATATTGAGAAAGATGAATGATCAAGGAATTTAAGGAATACTCCCCCAGTGAAGCCAGAAGGATATTCTTGAGAAAAAAAAAGAACGCATGAAACTTATTTAACAAGAAAGATTTGAGTCAGGTAATCTACATAATATATCCACTGGCATTAAGGCTGTCATCTTGGTATTGCATTTCTGGTACGAATTTCGCAATAGCTGTCTTTCACTGTCGGTTCTAATAAAGAGTGTTGGTCAGCTTAAATTCCCTGGGAGCTCAGAGTTATGTTTTGTGAACTGCATGTGCCTGAGGCCTCTCATGCATGATTTAAACTGCTTTGTAAATGTCAATAGGTGGAAAAGCATTGGATCCCTCGTAGATTTCTCCAAATCCTCCAAGATGCGTATGCCATGTATAAACCATGCAGCACTCTCAAGGCCATTGGCGGTTTTTATACTTGCCTAACTGGGGGTTTAAGGTATTGCCAGAAGCAAAATATCAGTGTGTGCATGTCTCGATCCAACCGGCCAATGAAACCCTTTATTAAGAAAACCTTTGCACCAGAGAAACGTCTCCCGCGGCCTAAGATGGGCACACCTCATGAATGTTGAATGTTCTTCAAACTCTATTTCTTCATTCTCGACTTTTTTCAAAACACACACTTGACTTGATTGAATTTGCTGATTTCATAGTACAACATTTCTTCTGTGGACGGCTGGATGGGGTTGTAGAAAAATAGTTTCACTGGGAGTTCCCGAGCCGAGTTCCATCCTGGATCTGCTGCTCTTCGGCTGTTTGTCCTTGGACGAGCCACCTTTTGGGGGTTCTGCTTTCGGGTCCATTGAGGAGGAGGTAAATGATCTCCAGTTACTCCTCTCATCTCCAACATCTGGGATTCCAAGAGATAGTGGCAGATAGCCCGTGAAGCTTTTAAAGCCATGAGAGAGCAGGTATTCTTTTAATTAGGCTTATTCTACTCTCTTCTGGGCAGCAGCACTAGGAGCCCGGAAATGGCCCGCAGAAATCCCTTAAAGAGGCTTGAAGGTCAGCCTCAAGGCTCATCGACTCATTTTTATTCAAAGCTCCTCCTTGTGATGTTTCCCATTGGCCTACAAACAGTGGGGTGGACCCGCCCTGACTCCCATCCCCCACCAGTGGGCCGCTCCAATTGCATTCCTTGGGTAAAAGGGGTTTTCTTTTTAAACAAGCTTTTTTTTTAAGTTTATTTATTTTGAGAGAGAGAGAGAGAGAGAGAGAGAGAGAGAGAGAGAGAATGCAAGTGGGGGAGGGGCAGAGAGAGAGAGGGGAACAGAGGATCTGAAGCAGGCTCTGTGCTGACAGCAGAGAGCCAGATGCAGGGCTCCAACTCACAAACCGTGAGATCATGACCTGAGCCAGAGTCAGACGCCTAACCCAGTGAGCCACCCAGGTGCCCCAGAAGTGTTTTCTAATGCGCCAAGAGGCCAAAGCAAACGATGGTAAGGAAATGGCATTCCCGGGCACAGCCCCCCAGTCTAGAAATGCTAGACCGACTTTTGCAGAGGCTCTTTCTTCCTCATTTTTGTACCCCTCAGCCCAGCACGGGGCCTGGAGACAGAGGTGCTAGGAAATTCGTGCTGCATAAACATTGCAGAATGAGTGTATTCAGAGCCAGCCGTCAGAACAGAGGCGGCCTTTTTGTTCCAACTCTGTTTTTGCTTCCTCCGTGGTTCTGAATGAGATGCTTTGATCTTCTCTTTCCTATGTTCTAACATGGTTTCTAACATTGTATCTTCTTGAGAGGGGACACTGGGGGGGGGGCGGGGAGTAAGGACGAGTGCCTATAGTAGCTTTGAAGACAGCCTGCCCGAGTTTGAACCCTGACTTTTCTCTTGCTGTCCAGTCTCGAGCAGTTTACTTAACCTTTCCGTGTCTTGGGTTTTCATCTGCAAAATGCGGATAACACAGGAACCTCTGTCGTCAGGGTGTGAGAATTAAACAGGCCGTCCACACCAAGCTCTTGCAACGGTGCCCATCATGTGGAAGCATTAGGTGTTATTAACCAGGTTTTTCTGGATGCTTTTGTTGTTTTCAAAAAGTATTGTTTCAGTTGAAACTTTTATTTTTTTATTTTTGAGAAAGAGAACAAGTGGGGGGGAGGGAGAGAGGTAAGGGAGGGGGGCGGGTGGAGACAGAGGATCCAAAGCAGGCTCTGTGCTGACCCCAGAGAGCCCGATGGAGGGCTCAAACTCAGGAGCGGTGAGATCACAACCTGAGCCAGACGCTCCACTGACTGAGCCACCCAGGCGCACCTCAGTTGAACCTTTTGAAGAAGAGCCAGGACAGTGGCACCAGCCTTGGGAAAAAAGTCACTTCCCATCCTCTCCACCCCAGTGAGGAGTGGCCTAAAGTGGGCAGCGCCGAGGGTCCAAGGTCTTGCCCCCTCAGGCCACGGCTGTGTTCGCTTGGTCATTCCTCATTGCTGCCGGAATATGCCGTCTCGACGTCCTCCTCCGTGGCAGCCACACCAACGCCGATTCGGAACCCCGCAACGTGGGGAGACCTCCGAACGCTGTCACCACCAGGGTGCTGTTTGCGTGTTTGTAGAATGTCAAGTGAGCACATTCTTTGTCACCCTCTGACACGACCTCAGGGTTACCTTCTGCGGTTGTTGACAAATTTTTAGACATCCTGGTTTTATCAGCGGAAACCTTGAGGAGTGACAAATGGTTCTTGGAAGAGTGGGTACGTACTGTAAAATATCAGCCGGCTCATTTATAACTCGGCGATGTCCAGTGTCTAAGCCGTGCTATCAGCATGGCCCATAGATAACTCACCCTCACGATGCTCTCCTCTCCCCAAGTACTGTGTGCAGCTGTTCTGGTTGAAGACCTAGTTGACATCTATAATAGATATCCAATGGAGAGCCTCTTATTTTATCGCTCTCTGTGTTTCAACACTGGCGGTCCCCGTGGACTGTCGGAAACAGGCAGCCAGCGCATTATGGGAAAGGTGACTTGCTGAGTCCCTGTGCCCCGAGGACATTATTAACTGCCGGGGAACCTTGTTAGCTCATAAAGTTGGTTCAAACCAATTATTGCCGTGCAACCATTACCATTGCCAAGAGTGTAACTCTTTTAAATTCTTGCCAGTAAAGCCCATCTTTCCATTACGTTATATCATAGGACAAGGCTTCTGATCTGGCCGCAGTTGTATCCCACTGGCTGCAAAGACTAAACATTGCGTTTGCTGCTCAATATCGGATACCCTTCAGTGCTTCGTGGCGGCAGCAAGACTGCTATTTATAGATTTACTTTCCGTCTCCCCAGTTCAGCGCAGTCAGTTTTGACACACTGTCCCAGTAATCTGATCAGCCATGCTGCTTTTAAATGAAGGTCTAGGCCTTGGCCTCCGCCGAGTGGGTGACAGCTGTCAGATACAGATAGTAGGCTACAGATCCTGGCTGCTAAAACCCTCTCATTCATTCCTGTTACAGATCATTGACCACAGCTTGAAGCCGTGCTTTACAGTCGGCCGATTAGTTGGCAAGAGATCTACATACTGTATTAGCAAGGTCAACCACTGAGATAAAGGCAAAAACTTAAACCCCTGCGCTATTTTTAAACCAGCGGCCATTTGTTAAAGCTGGTTATTTTGGTACCTGTCTCTCTTCCTTCCTTTCTTCTTCTTTCTTTTTTTTTTCCCCTCTCTCAAAACAAAGCTAAAGAAACTTGTTAGAACTCTTTGTCAGAGTTCGAGGGGATGGTTCAAACGGTGAGATGGTTCACACCTGAGAAGGGTGGGGGCAGGAGGCCGTGTTGGCGGTGTTCACCCCTTGTTTTTACCAGAAGATGTTTGGAGGTCTCAGCCCGAGGCTCCCGGATAGAGGTCCAGCCTGCATGAGTCCTCTGGGCCATAAGAGCGGATTAAAGCCTTGCCCACCCCTACGTGACATAGTCGGGCTTCCATCGGCTCCAGTTGGCAGGCATTCCCTCCTCTGGGATCCTCCCTGCCCCCAGCACCCGCATCTGGGTGTCTCAAGCCTGGCGTGTTCCACCTGCCTCCTGTCAGACTTGCCTGAGGACCACTTGCACCCTGAGAAACCTCTCCCTGTGAAAGGGATTCATGGACTTCTATCCCTGCTGTTCTAGAACCAACACAAATGACCAAACCGTCAATCTTCTCTTTACCCAACAGAGTGCCTGCCCACAAGGTCTTGAACTCAACCATGTGACGCCCCTCCCCTCCGACTCCTTCACTCCTATGAAACTTTCCTTCACCTTCATGACAAGCACCTGCCCCTTCCCCTTTTTCTGTTCTCCCTAAGACCTCATTGTTTTACTTCTCAGACCCAACTAGAGTCTCCATTCTTCCTCAAGCCTATGCTGTCTACTCTCTCTGTTTTATATTTCCTTCCTTCTCTTCTATGAAATTGATGCATCTTCTGGTTGCATTCCCCTCTCCTATCTGATCTCTCCTCTTTCACTCTCTATTTTCTGTTGACTTATGACCAGTTTCAGTTTCCTTGGGGTTCATGGGCACTCAAAGCCCTTGACCATAGGTCTCAGTCCACCCTCTTGTAATCTTACCTCCGATCTCATCTCTCCTCCAGCCCTCTAAAGTCCATGCCCACATTTACCGAACATACGCCCTTCACTGCCAAGCTCCTTTTGCTGCTCTAACTCCTTTGCTCTTCACTCACCCTGCAGAATCTAGAACGATGAGGGTTAGTATACATACATAGTCCATACATGTCTGTAGAATGAGCACACGAATAAAAGTCAGATGTTCGACCTTGCTATCAGTGTTGATCCAGACCCTTTGAACTAAAAGGGCAGTAAAGGTTAGTGGAAAGAGCTGAGGTCTGACCACAGACAAACTTGAGATTGAAGTCACTCACCAGAAGTAGCACTTGGGGCAGATTACTCTCTGAGACTTGAAGTTCTCATCTATCATATGAGGGAAATGGTATCAGCTTCAAAGATTCTTAAGAGGATTAAAGGAGAGAGACGAAAGTAAAGTGCCCAGCACAGTCTCTAGCAGGTAGAAGGATCTAGAAGGATCTAGAAGGCTCTAGTTCATTTGCCAGGAGGCCATGCAACACCCACTCCCCTCTTCAGTGTTCTGTGAGATTCATTTCCATTTACCCTTGGAAAGCTATGGACAGGACTCTTTTGGTGGAAGAGAGAAGGCCAGGTGCCCTGACTTTTCGCTGTAATAAACACGGATGTTTAAATAGACTTCGGTCCACAAAAGCTGACTCACAGTCACATTCTCGGCTTTCTGCTCAGGGAGTCAGTGTGGAAACAGACTTTCCCAGTTCCCAGCTGGAGCTGGGATACTTCAGCTGGTACGAAGAGCCTCGGGGAAGTCTTAGCTGGGCTGCTCTGGGGTGTGCGAGGGGAATGCGTATCAGCCCCGGGAACCAACCGCACAGGCCTCTGCTCCAGACACATCTTTGCTAGGGGCGAAGCCACAGCCCGAGAACACTCTCCTTGCCTCTACGTCGAGCAGCCATCACGGGTGGGATTTGGAAGGAGTCTAATCCTGTTAGGACTAAGGGAAGGGACCTAGGTGCTCTGCAGAGCAGGCGTGTGAGAGGAGTGGGGCATCCATGGTGGTTTTGCTGGTTTTCTCTTGTTACGACTTCAGGTCCTGTGGAGTCCTCTGGCCCAGCCGTGGCTCAGAGGGAAGAGACGGTGCATGGGCCACGTGTGATGCCAGGCGTGTGACGTGATCCCAGGCGCTCGCCGATGCGGAGGAGGTGGGAGGGAGGCGGAGGAGGGGCACGCTCATGTTTCAGGAGGGGACAACCAGAATCACCTTTGTGGGTGGAGAATAGCGAGGTCCCGAAACGGGCTTCTAATGAATTCCTTACATGCTGTTGAAATGGCAGCGATCATAATAGCTTATTTCATGTGCCTTTGAAGGGTTCCAGCAACTCGAGTCTAAGAAAGGCAGGGTGTGGGGGGGGAGGGCAGGGTAAGGGCGGGGGTGGGGAGCAAGTGAAATATTACTACTTAAAACATATTCCTAGACATAATAAAGCATTACAGTGAAAATATTGTTGAGACAGCTTTCATTACGCATGTTCCGGGCCTCATTATGGAATAAGCAGAAGCGACTGTGCAGCCGGGGCCCAACAGTATCTGTACTGAATTCCTATTATGTAAGGAAGGCTTTCTAGTCCCTGCCAGTGTCGGGATGTGGTGGTTGGTTTTCAATAAAGGTCAGAATCGGTGCCACGCTGAATAGAGCTAAAAGTGTGTTTCATTCTTTTGTAGGCCACGGGCACTGTTGGGGATTGATCTGAAAATCTGCTCCGTTGCAGGCCTTTGCTCTCAAGGGAGATTAATATTTTAGCTATTCCTTTTTGTTCAGTGCTTCTAAATGTATTTGGAATGAAAAGAAAGGTTAAAGAGGGGCTCTGGGACAGCGAGCTTCAGAGACTAGATCATTTCATGAAGGGAAATCAATTAAAAAAGGTTGACTGTGAACATTTATCCATTTAGCTCAGCCACTATTGAATTTTCATGATGGACTTCGACTCTTCGGAGACAACGGAGCTAATGGCAATTGTTCCTTTCTCCTCAAAATTTATTATCTAGTTTATTCAATGGAAAACACTCCATCAAACTAGATAGAGGCCTTAGGCCTATTGATAGATTTGCCTGTGTGGGGTTGGAATGGGGAGGTTTGTCACAGATGTCCGGCCTTTGAAGGAAAATTAAACAAGTATCTCATTACAGAATGCTTCACTGGTCCCTGGAGGTGGCCGCAGACGCAGTGGATTTAATGAGCTGGGAACGTCAAAGCTGCCAAAGTTTTCCTCGACCTGTCTTTCTGAAGAACCCCTCTATTTAGGCCCACTCAAGCAAAGGAGAAAGGCACCATGCTGTTTTCTCCCTTTCAACTCCAAAGAAGGGGATAATGCACTTTTTGTGCCATGCATCCAGAGGAATTATGTGTGCTAATTTGATTAGGGGAGATTTGATTAACTGGAAAATGAGGGCTTTGCTAAGACTTTCACACGCTTAATTTAGCCCTTGCAAAGCAGACGCAACGTTGTGTCATGAAACTCAGAAGGCATATGGGAACAGTATTCAGTGGTTCGACGGCCTTTCAGACCCAACAATATCAAGGATTGCCATGGTTCATATTGGGATAATCATTTTAGAGCATTCGCTTTGCTGCAGAATACAAATTGCATTTGGCATTGCCAGTTAAACGGTTCAAAGGATAATGAGATTAATATAGTAGGAAACTTAGCTGAGCAAAAGCTTTTTTTTTCTTTTCTTTTCTTTTTTTTTAACACCGTTGCATAACTAGTTTCAAGGGAAACTTAGTTGAAAAATGCCACTCGTTTTCTCCCAAGAATTCATTATGTTTCGTGGTTCCATACACGCCTGGTCTTTCTTGGTTAAAAAAAAAAAAAGTCTCTTCCATCATCAAAATCTCCCCGAACTTTGGGAGGTGTGATTATTCAAGCGAAGATGAGTTTCTTTTGATGCACTGAAGTAGGCCCTTTCTCCATGAAGTGTAGGAGCATGAGCTTGGTCGTGGACTTGGGAGGCCTGAGGGAGAGATCGTGGCTTTGCTGGCGGTTTCCATTTTCGTTGGAATATGCTTTAGCGATATAATGTGCGACCAAGAAGTAGTCCTGTCCACCCAGTGCCAAGGCCGTTTGGGAATGACCAACAAACTCTTCAACATCTGACATTCCTAAGGGCTTATGTAAGGAGACATCATACCCTTACTTTCCCAGGAGTATATATTTAAAACAAAAAAAAGAGAGAGACCAGCAATACCAATCTCTGCCAACATCTGAAAGAAGATTTTTTTTTAAAGGCATTCGGTGTTTAGGGGACACCTGAAATGGCCCCGCTGGGAGAGCTCTGGGCTCCATATGCCAATAATCTTTTAATAGAATCCCTCCGAGCTCCCGCCCCAAAGTCTTTTCCCAAAGATCTCCTTGCTTGCCACAATTGCTAACTTCTCTCTAGCTCTGGGCGGGGTCTCCACCGTGCCGTTTATTTTGCCTTTTCTCTACCTGGACGCACTTAGTGCAGGCAGTGGTTGAACCCCCGTTTTGCTGTTAGCACCAGAAATTTGGGCTTTTCCATTAAAATCAATCAATCAGTCCGTCAGTTAAGTGCGCATGCGTGCTGGGTTTTCGCTTTAACGCAGGCAGGGTTTAACTTTCCTGGTGAATTAGGACTGCCTCCTGCCATTCTCCGTTGGCCTGCTGCACTGCAGAAAACTATAAAAGGAGCCACTAACTAGGGCAGACCGCTGACCCGATTTGGACAGAGCGTCTTTGTTTCAGCTGGACCTGGGGGTTTAAATCTTAGGTCTGTTGTGGGGCGGGACGGGGTGGGGGTGGGTCTTGGCTGCCCCGCAACCCCTCCCACCGCCTCTGTGGGAGGAGAAATTCCCCCAGCACCTGATCGCCCATTCTTGCTTTAGGATTAGCCGGAGACAGAAAGGAGGGGCTGTCTGTTTGCTTGTTGCGTTATGGCGGTAGTAGTTGGATTGGGTCAGGACCGACTTTTCTTTGGGAAACAGACCCCTGCCACTTTAAGTGGAGTTGCTGGGTAATCGTTCCGCTCGGTTGCATAACCAGAAAGGGATGTGTCAGTACTGGGACCTGCAGACAGCGAAGGCTTCATTAAAACGCTCGCGGAGACCTGGACAGATGAGTGGTCTCCAGTTGGAGTTCTTTCCATCTTCCCCATCTGTTCGCTGCAGTTTTAATTAAATCTACTGAGATTATTTTTGGCCTTCTCCAAGAACAGAAAGCCAGCCTGTGCCAATGTCCACTCGTTTCCCTGCTTTACTGCCAGCCACTAATGAGCAGGCACGTGGGGCATCGCCGCCTGTGTGCGCCCCCTCCCTTTGCCAGCCATCATGAGTTGCTAATAGGGTAGGAACCAGAAGTGCCAAGCCCAGGCCTCTCCACCTTCTCCCGCCCGCGCCCCCACCCTCAGCCCCACCTTGGTACTAAAGAAAGTCAGCTAATGAATGATTCCACTTGTGGTTAGCTAGCTAATGGGAATGACAGGCTTCAAATAACCTTAAAGCATGCAGCCCGATGCTTGTCTGTCTGATCAGGGCCCTTCTGCTGGCACCTGACACTTTCAATACCATAATGGCACTCACATGCATTCTTTTTGAATGCTGTCATATAGCAAGACCTTTCTTCTCCGCGTTCGCTGGGAGGATGCCTGGCAAAGCTATTAAGTCTGTGATGGAAATGACAGTTAACTGCGGGCCTGTCAGTCCCACTTTGGAAGTCAGCACATCCTTATACCCATTAGGAGCGCATCATGGGAACTTCAGAAATAACCTGCTGTAATATACTGTTGGGTTGTTCCACGCGCGCTCACATGCCACCCAGCACGCTTGCCGATGGTCCTGCCTTGCCTCTCATTAAGGGTTTGGTTCGTTGGTGTTTGGTAGAGACTTTATTTTAAAAGTTCTGATTAGGGGTAGTAATCATTCTTGGAGAAAGATAGCGTCGCTCTCCCCAGCTAGTTGGTAGATTGTCGTCCTTCGTGTATATGGTCAGTGTTTCACGGATTTAGAAGGCTCCCGCTAGCTGGCTTATCAAGAGAAGCTGTGTCTTGGGATCCAGATCCCTAACTGGCTTCCTAGATTTCCAAAGGAGACTGTAGACAGACGCTGTTATTTTTATTACCAGCTGAGTCTTCGGTCCCAAATTCAAATCTAATCCCCTACTGGACCGTGAGAAGGCCCCAGTGGCTTCTGTCTCCAAACTACAAGGCCTGGACTAGACACCAGCTTGAGCGGCCTGCTTTCCTCTAGGCCCCCCGAGATTAAAAACATGAAGTAGGTCCAAAGAGAGGGATGCAGGAGGCATCCAAAGGAGGGCCTGCCCTGGCTCAGGCTCTACGGGGGGACTCTTTGGTCTGGCCTTGAAGACGCCATCTTGTCCTTGGTCCATAGGAGCATTTCCATTGGGGGAGCGAAGGAGGGATGTGATGGAACCTACCCAGTTAGAAGTTTGGACTTGCAGCTTTTAGAGTCTTGGTTTGTCCATATATTCAACGGGGCTGTCTGTTAGGGCACACGCTTCGACTTCCAACTGGCAATTGAGAATTGAAGCCTTCTAGGTAATTACCAGGAAATGCCTTTCAGACTCACTGCCATCCAGCAGCTTTCAAAACTTTGCTGAGAGAAACATTTTGAGAAGATTCTATAAAGACATGCAGTCCTTTTCCTCTAGACTGGCGTTTCTCTGAAATGTTTCCTGGAATGATTTTCCTGTAAGATATTAATAGATGTCCCTAGGACAAAGGGATTTCATTTAGAATTATTGAGTAAGGGGCCCCTGGCTGGCTCTGTCAGTGGACCATGGGACTCTTGATCCTGGGGTTGTAAGTTCAAGCCCAGTGTTAAGTGTAGAGATTACTTAAAAGTAAAATCTCAAGAATTACTGAGTAAAATCAAATTAAGCAAACTTATTTGGAAGGGTGGGGGTGGGAGTGGTAATAGCTATGCTGTGTTCACCAAACAGGTATGACCTTAGAATTACCTGTTAACATTCCATAGGTCCCTTGGGCTCTACAGTTTGGCAAATATTACTGCACGTCCTCTGGAGTAAGCCGGACCACCAGAGAAAGAGAGAGTTAACCCGCACTGCTTTGCACTGGCATGCGGCCCCAGGAACTCTGCAGAGACTGTAACAGCCACACGAAACCCATTGCCTGGCCTTCTAAATGAATGTGGCAAAATATTACATTGCACATCGTGGGTTGTCTTCCTTATGGAGACCCTCGGGAGAAATAACCCTCTGGTCGTAGAGTCAGAAAGAGTTAAGCTTCCGAACAGTTGCTTTCTCTGTGTCCTGTGGCCCCCGGGGACTGCACAACCAAGTAGATTTCCCTCTTCCAATGGCTGCCAGAAGCCTAGAGCCGGCTTTGTGGCCCTCTTGTTGTGGTGAGGAGCTGAAAGACAATTCTCATTCTTCTTGCTGCTGCACCTACCTACCTTGTTCCTTTGTCCTTCTCGTCTACCAATAAGTCTAAAGGATTTTTCTTTTCCTTATTTCTTAAAGCTACCTTAAATCCCTTTTGGTCCAAGGCAAAGGAAACGATGCACCACATAGCTGCTGCCACTCTGGCTACCTTGCTGAACTGATACTCACTTGTCTGAAACCACTGGTGCTCCAGGCTTGTCAACAAGGTTGCCATGCGGTTGACGTAGGGCCACAGCTGTCCTAGTTACTCAGCTCAAGAGCAGACAGAGTTTTTGGCTCTGGAGACTCTCAAGCATGGCAGTCCTTGTTTTTGTGTTTCTCCAGTCGCTGGAGCTAGGAAAACAATTCCTAAGCCATGTTTTCCATTTTTCCCCCTCTCTGGCAAACTCCTAAAACCTTGTTCATGTGCGTTTTATCCTCGGTAGGCTGCTAGTAGGCTAGGAAAATAATTTGCAGAAGATTCCCTAGAAATTTCAAGCTAAAAAGGCCCTTAGAGCTCATCTAGGCCTGGGCTGGTGGATGGGTTTCCGTTGTGCTATTTCTGGTCTGTTCGGTGGCTGCCTGGAGAGCCGTGTGGAGAGCTCTGGGCCAAGAAGGGACAAATGGCTGGATCGATTGGTGACATCTGTCGTGAATGTGGCATGAAGGAGAAGCAAGAGCACTATGCATCTTCTATCCCCAGTCTCTCTCGTTTGACAGACAAAGTTACCTTAGATGGAGACGGCACTAGAAATAAAGCATCCTCTCTCTGGGTCCGGGACTCCTCCTACCCCATTTTGCCGAAATAATTCTTCTTCTTCTTCCAGCTATACAGATAGTAAACTAGAGCACTGAAAACTTAAGCTACTGGTAGACTTGTCATGGAATTAATTCTAAAAGACAGAGCCGCCTTCTTTACTTTTTTCCCCAAGTCCCAATAGAGTTAAGAAATGAGGCCATTCCATCGGCAGGCCTCACCAAGCTGTTCTTGTCCACCGTCAGCCATTTTATCTTCATTCTGGTTCTTTTTTTGAAATAGAGCCTATCTCTTGTATTGAAACATACCCTCCAGTAAGTGATTTTCCCCCGGGTGCTTACTCGGTCAAGGATTGCTGTTGGCCAAAACCAAACTAACAAATTTAAGACTCCTAAGGGATATTCTCTTCTCTTAGAAAAAAATAAAATAGGGGAGGCACATTTTAGAAAAACCAGATTCGGCAACTCTATCTCAATGTGTAATGCTTATAAATGTCACATTAGCAAATATTAATCCTTCCAAATAAATTCAGATATAATTGAGTTTGGCTCTTCAGGATTTTTTTCTTGAAACAATGGAATTCTTTTCCCTAAGCAATTTGCTAATAAAAAAAATTGATGCTATCTTATTTATTCCTCTTTGCCCTACCACCTCAGAAATCAGGTTAGCAGGGTTGTCCACATATTTGCTGATGGAACGTTCCATCACACCTTCCTAAGTGTCGGGGACATGAGTTTCAAGTGTCCAGAGATGGGACAGAATAGATGCAGTTTAATACATCACTTTTTCAAGCTTTGCTTCCGATGGTCTGTAGACGGCTTTCTCCTGACAGGAGTCAAGATGCTTAATGTGATGGAAGCCATCTTGGAGGGCTTTCTCCATTCGGGCTTAAGCGACTGAATTCACAGCTCCACTGATTTAGCGCCTCGTTCGTCACTTTGTTGAGGAGAGGTTTTTTGGACCCACTTCAGTGGGAGACTGGCTGGAGCGAGAAGTGGGGAGCCACCGTGATCTCCCCTCTTCAGACATGATACGTTATCAGCCTGGAGCAGAGAAGCACAAGATAACAAGCCTGCTACTGGGAAGTGGGTGGTGTCGGCAGGGCAGACACTGAGATGTGTCCCCCCCAGCATACAGGCCCCCAAGGACCCAACCACTTTAGTGACTTGGGTATCCACGACACAGCATCTTCAAAAATAACCAGCACCAGCTCCGCGGAGCCACACTTCTCAAAAACGCACTGGGCCTCAAAGAAAACTTCCATCTCCTAGCTGCCTGCAGCCCGGTGCCAATTACGGTGAATGTACTTGACAGTTTAGTTCTCGCAAGCCCTGGAACAGCCGAGTTTCGGTGCTGGAAGCCAGGCTGGTTCGTCCTGACCTTAAGCTATGCAGATGTGCCCTGAGCGGTAGCTGGGCCGCCTGCTGAATGGGAATGGGGTAGGTGTGCGTGCCCCGGCGTCATTGGCATTCCAGGAGGGTGCCTCCCGCCCGCCTCCCCCCTCGCCAGGTGCCGCATTTCCTATTAGTTCTTCGGGAAGGGAGGCAGGTCAAAAAGGTGGATGAAGTAGGTCAGAAAGAGGGCAGTCTCTAATGGAGTGGGGGACGCCTGTTTATTTGCTGGGAGGAATTCTCTCCTATGGAAAAAGGGTTCCAAACGAAGGCTTAGGATACAAGCCCCACTTCTGAAGGTGCTCAGGTCATTAGGGCTCTACCTGCAAGTCTTCTGTCCGTCGACCTTTTGCTCTCTGGCCAAACACACCAGGCTCCCCGTAGAATGGCTTGGGTTGTGGGGAGAGTCGGGTTATGTTTTAATTGAAAAATAAATTTCTTCTTGAGAAAATGGGAACCCTGAAACCTTCAAGGCAATGAGGGAGCAAATAGACGTTCCAGTGTCTCAGCCTAAAACAGGGGGGTTTATCTGTGATTAATACACCACTGACGAGTCCACGGATGGGCTTCACGGAACCCAGGATTCCCGCGAAAGTGCATTTAAAGGTTTATTTGCACACTTGTTCCTTGGCCTCAGAAGAGGGTCCCTCGCTGTCGTCAGATTTTCAAGTAGCTCTGTAACAGCAACAGCGAAAGTCAGGGTTCCCTGGGCCAACAAAGGCAAATACTGCACAAGTCCTCACGACGTCACACCCCATGTTCATCACCCCGACCCCCTTCACCCCGGCCGAACCAGAGCTTTAACCAACGTGGACCCCGAGTCCCAGGGAGCTACATTTTCTCATTCAGCAAAGGTTTGCGGAACCTTCCATGTGTGCAAAGGGGACTTCCCAGTCACTTTCATTGCATCTTTGTTCAGGCAATCTTTTGCTATGGTATGGTGGACTTTTTCTTTTTTTTAAGCCCTTGTATTCTGTATTGTTCATACAGTTCAACATGCCTACCTTAAAGCTCTCCGTTCCGTCTTTCATCCCTCGGTCAAAGGCGGGGCCAAAATTGAGCTTTGGCGTGTGTGCAGCAACGTTTGCTTTCACCAAGAATAATGCGATTAGAATTCTGGAACTCATCAGACTCTCAGTCACTTCTTTCGCCATGGCGGCCCACGACGCAAAGTCGCTTTCTCCAAGTCACACGTCTAGCTGTTAGCAGAGGCGATGAATTATGTCATCCTCTGTTTTGCGCAAAGAAAGGAAGATACAGAATTAACGGAATTTTTACAAAGTTGGAGGTTTTCCTTGGTGGTCGTCATTAAGAGTGAGGTTGTGTGGAAATGTTACGGAAGTCTGTCTTCTTGGCTTTTTTGAGACTTGTCTCCTCCCCCCACCTCTTACCCTTGCTCCCCCATGTCTCCCCAGCCCCGCCCACATCCTCCTTATTGAGCCGAGTGTACAGAGCACCCCGAGAGCCTGCAGAGGGCTTCCTCTTTCCTCCCAAGCTGTGTGACCACACATCGCAAGCACAGAGATTTGTTCGTGTTGACCCAGTCCTCCCACCATGCTGCCCAAAGAAACAGGAAGGTCAGCGAAAGGGGAACGGAAAAATACCACGGGTATTCCGTCCCCTCAGGGGCCAGTGGAGACTCACCACTTCCCCGGATTCCAGGTGTAGATGCGTCTTTTCATCTGGCAAAAGCTGCAGCGTGGGTAGCATAGCGGATTTTGTTAATGGGTCGCCGTTGGTTTCCTTCTTCGTGGTTCCTAGTGGCTCTTAGAAACCGTGTCTGTTTTGACTCGACCCTCTACGGGGCCGGAGGCGTTTCCACAGAGAGCCTCTTTCTGAGGACCAGAACTCCTTGTACGTCCGCTCAGATTGACACACCATGTTGCTTGCTGCCTTAAAAAAAAAAAAAAAAAAAAGTGTTGTATATATAACCTAGATTATGTCCCTATAAAGTGAATTTGTAACGACTCCCTCGTGAGCTTAGCAAAAGTATGTCTAGACAATTTTTTCTGGCTTTCCCTCCCAAACCTCTTTGGGTTAAAAATAGGGAAGGATTTGTTTTAATACAGTGCAGCACTGTATCTTTAACCTTTTTGTCCAAATGCATATTGCCTGTTTAAGTTTTATTTAGTGAAAGTGCGTAACTTATAAACCAGCTCGCTCAGACCTCGAGACTGTCCCCGGCCGGCCTTCCTGCTGCCGGCGGATTAGCCAAGTCCCCCGAAGTGTTCCACAGGAAGCTCGGATAGAGGGAAGCACTTAATTATTATCCAAATTTCTCCCTTTAGTTAAGTCTTACGGTAAGATATCCCAGAGATTATATTTTTAGCAACCACTTTAAAGAGACTGGGGAGATTAATTTAAAATTGATAATCGCGTGGCAGCACCATGGCTTAACAAGCTCCAGGCCTCTGCCTTGTGGAGCTCGCTGCTCTCAGGGGACTCCGGTTCAATTCTCTTTGCTGCCAGTTGAAATCAGAAATCACAACCGCAGTGATTAGCAGTGAATCCCCTGATCTCCGTGCCCCAGGCAGAGGGAGAGGGGGCCTGTTTTCTCGGTAGCCAGCAGTTAACCCCTTTGTGGGTGAGGTGACGGGCAGAGGAAAGGATTCACGGGGAGGGGGCCGGGGGCCTGGGAATCTCTCTCTTTACGAAAATTGCCGAGATGGTCCCGAGCATCACGGGCTCCGGGGGCCACTGCTTTGGAGTCGCGGCGAGAGGAGGCAGAAGGAGGTTCACCGGCCCCGCCGAAGCTACCCTCTGGCCCCCGTGGCCGCTGACACCTGTACCCTCGAGGTTCAGAGGCCTCCAGAGGCCCCCGCGTCCCCGGCTGGCGGGCAGCTCTGTGGAGCCGGGAGAACCTCTCTTTGTAGAAAGAAGCAGAACAGCCTGCTCTCTGCCCCTCTGCCAGCTTTCTGTCTTCAAAAAATGGCCTGTGGCTACTGAGTGGACGATTACGGATAGTACCATAGAGCAGAATGAGCAGTGTTAACGAGCTGCCGGATATCAGACACAAGAAAGAAAATATTTTCCCTGCGGGCCAAACAAAATTAATTTTAAAAATTAATGTAAACCACTAATGCTGCAAGTGGCTCCATTAAATTATAGGACTGTGACATGTACAATGCGAGATTTTTTGCCATTGAATTTGTTATCTGAGAGGTGTTCATTGTTTGTTACGGTGCGAAAAGCTGTTTTCCTCCAGATAACGTGGTTCATTAGTAAACTGGAGCCCTGCCACCACCCCGTTCCTTTGCTCTGAAGCAATGCCTTGTAGCATAAATGCAGACAGCCGCTCTGCTTTTAATATCAGAAATGTAAATCAGAAGCGTCCAGCCTGGTTTTAAATGGCTTCAGTCTTCCTCAGGATGAAATCTGGGGGGAAAAAAAATTCTTCTCTCTGCCGCTTCTGACACCACGGCTCTGGCAGACAGGCCCTGAAAGAGGCTGATAATTATTAAACAAAGTATCTTGTTTCCCACTGAGGTCTCGGGATCGTTCTGTCATTAGCCTGGATTTATTTCTGGGGTTTCATTCACGCTGTGACAGCTTGGGATTGATAAATCCTGTGTTTTAATTTCAGGCAGAAATGAAACTGGTCAAATGCAATTGGGGAGGGACCAAGCCCTGGGTAAAATGGCTGTACCTCTTAATGCCTAGACGAGCCAGAATGAAGAAGGCACCTCAGGGGCATGCCGGGCCCTCAGCCGAAGGGGGCAGCACACCAGAGCCCGCTTGGAGGCAGTACAGAGGCGGGCCCGGCAAAGCCAAGTTCAGAGCAGGCTGGAGCACCTCTATGGAGGGCCTGTCCCCTGCTCCGATTCCGAGACGCGGTCCCACTCAACCCAAAGAGCATGTGGGTTCTCACTGCACCTCCACACTCTGCTTCGCAAAGTGTCGGACTGCTCAGTGTCTGATTTTTTTTTTTTTCTCTTCAAAGGAAAGACAAAATCACAGACTCCTCCGATATTTTTTTTGGCTTTATTTACTTACTTAACAAATATCAAATTCAGCAAAATTTCAAATCTGAAGGGTACCTCAGGAGCCGGTTGAGAGCAGAGAGAAAACCCAATTAGCAATAAAGCTCATTTCCATAGAAACACGATAATTAAGATACTATATGAAAAAGTACTTGGGGAGTCCTGACCAATCAGCTTTCGGGGGGGGCCTGTGAGGGGGCAGCCTGTCCCTGCCCCGATGGGCACACACGGGAAGGACGCTGGAGTCCTTGGCAGGGCTCCGAGCCTTCCCATGGGGCTCTCGATATTTCACTGTGCTCCCAGCGCTCCACACCACAAGCCGGGAGCAGAGCAGCAACGAGAAGGCTGTTCAGAGGCCCCTCCACTTCCAGACTCTGCATTTTATTAACAAGGAAACTGGGAGCCCCAGGAATGGCTTGCCACTAAAAAAAAAACGTCACAAAGTAACTGACTCTTTCTGAGAGGTCCATTGGAAACTTGCAGCAAAGGCTTCTAACTGGTCGTGCTAGTCACAGATATAAGAGCAGGAACAGACCTGTCTTTGCTAAGATGGCCATATGTCCAAGTTTCCCTGTGACAGTCCCGATTTACACGTGGTGTGGTTGTTAATAGCACCCCCTTCCACTCTTAAAAACACCTCAGCTTAGGGGCACCTGGGTGCCTCAGACCATTGAGCATTTCACTCTTGATTTCAGCTCAGGTCGTGGGTCGTGGGATCAAGCCCTGAGTCGGGCTCTGTGCTGATAGTGTGGACCCTGCTTCAGATTCGCTCTATCTCTTTCTCTGTCTCTGCCCCTCTCCTCTGCTCGCTTGCTCTCTCAAATAAAATTTTAAAAGATAATGAATTAAATTAAAATTTAGAAAAGAGCCCAGCTTAATTGTGACATGACCTGGTCACCCTAGCCAACACCACAACCTACCAGTTCATTCAAGGCAACTTACAGGCCGTATATGGCCCCGTGAATCAGAATCTTCTTTGGAAGTTGTAGGAGGATACATACTAAACTGAGCCAATGAAATCCAGTTCCAAAAAGTGAAGAACAGGAGCGCCTGGGTGGCTCAGCCGGTTAAATGTCCGACTCTTGGTTTTGGCTCAGGTCATGATCTCATGATTCAGGAGTTCAAGCCTCGTGTCAGGCTCTGCGCTGACAGTGCAAAGCCTGCTTGGGATTCTCTCTCTCTCCCTCCCTCTCTGCCCTTTCCCCGCTTGCATGTCTGCTCTCTCTCTCTCTCTTCTTTCTCTCTCTCTCTCAAAATAAATAAATTTTAAAAAGTGCAGAACTGGGGTGCCTGGGTGGCTCAGTTGGTTAAGTGTCTAACTTTGGCTCAAGTCATGATCTGATGGTTCGTGAGTTCAAGCCCCACATTGAGTCCTCTGCTGTCAGCACAAAGCCCACTTCGGATCTTGTCTCCCTCCCTCCCTGCCCCTAGCACACGCTGTCTCTCAAAAATAAATAAACATTTTTAAAAAGCCCACAGTTTTTGTATTTGCGCACATATGTAGCAAAAATACAAATACCATCTATGCATAACAAATATCAAATTAGTGATAGTATCTCTCTGTGAAGAGGTATTCAAGACATATATTTAAGCTGGATGGAGACTAAGTTTTCCTTATGTATATTCTTATATTTTCCTTTATTTTTTTGTAGGCCAGAATATTTCATAACTTAAGGTTTTCAAGATAATTATGATTAGGTCCATAGGGGATGATTGCATTAAAGTAGAAGAGAGAGAGAGTATATGTGTGTGATGTGTGTGTAGCAAAGGGGGAGACTGTATGTAGGGTCAAGCATCTCAAGAACTGCTGTTGCCTATGAGAGATGAGGTTACCAGGAGCAGGAATTGGGCTCTGCATTTGACCTCAGGGAGAACACTGACGCCCAGGGGCTCCAGAAAGAGGCATGATGTAACCAGCACAGGCACCCACCCGGGTACTCAGCACCCTCAGAACTGAGGCTTGCATCCTGCAGAGGGACATGAAAAAGCTGGCATTTCGGGTGGGTTCACCTCCATAGCCTCCTCAGCTCAGTCACATTCAGTGTGCAGGTTGACATTGACCGTCGTGTCCTTGAGGTCAGCACTTGCTTGTAGATTTTGATAATTCCTCTGTTTCCTTCTCACCCCAGCACTTGCAATAACTCAGATCCTTTCTCTCCACCGTTTGCAGCAAACAGAGGGAGGAGCACAAAGAGAAACGTGCAGTCTTAGGGGAAGCCCTCCGCTGGGGGCCGGGGGCCACAGGCGATGCCCTAGCATCTGCTGGAGAACCTTGTGCCAGTGCAAAGAATCATGTTGAAATCTGAGGGAATCCCCCTGGAATAATCTTGAGGAAACGTTACTTCTGCCCAGGAGACTGCGTGTTTTGGCTTGAGCCTTCCCTGTAAACACTATACCTCCATCTAGTCCTGATCTCAGATCTGTCTGCCTTCCAGAGACTGTGCTTCTAGGCAAACAAAGGACCTGCTCACGCTCCTCCCCATTATTTTCAATCTTTACAGCTGATGTGTGTTCTCAAGCATACTTGTGGAATTTGTCCGAGGAGGTGCAGGTGTGATGCCGGTCATAGTGACTAGCTGTGAAAGCGGCCAGGAGTGAATACAATGGCCCCAGAATGAGAAGGGACATCCCACATGGAAATGGATTTTTCTAGAGGAGAGGAGACCTGAGAACAGAGGGGCGTGAGGACGCGGGGTTTGGACTGAGTACACAGCTCACTCCATCCGTGGCGATGTTTGCCAGCACTCTTTCGCACAAGCAGGCGGTCCTTGGCAAGCCAGTGAGTATTCGGTCTGGACGCCGTACTTGTGGGCGCCCGGTACAGTGATCTGTACACAGCCAGTGACTGGTACGAGCCTAGCAACCGCTAGCCTGTAATAGGCAGACTGTGCACCCAGCCCTTCGGTAAACACTCGTTACGGCTTTTTCCTTTTATTCCTCCGTCACCTGTTGAAGCAGGTATTTGGATCAGCCTTATGAAATTGCCATTTGCCGTATGTCAAAAAGAGTCAAATATTGGCAGTTTTACGTGATTCAGTCTAGCCTCATATTCAAAAACAGTCCAACATCACCGACTTCATATGCTCAAATGTAATCATCTTTTGTATTTGTTTTGCCAGTGCAGAAATTCAGACGCTGAGGCTTGCTCAAAGTCAGCCCAGCTAGCAGGTGGCGGAGCTGGGATCTGAACCAGGCAGCGCAGCCTCAGATCTTGGCACCCCGCCCCCACCCCCGCCCCGCGCCGCACCATGCTGCCTCCTTGGGCGGAAGACAAAGGCCCGTTTCCGTGGCCTGGGTGTTCCAACCAGTCCTTCCAACACCTCGGCCAACCTTGAGATCAAAGATGGCTGCTCAAATGAATCAAATGTTTCCTGGAGTCTTGGGTTACACTCCCGACGCTCTGTTTAAAAAGAGTGCCATGTAGTGAGCACACCAGAAATCTGGAAGATGGAGAAATCTCTCTCGACAATCTCTGCTCCTCTCCCCAGCAAAGAAAGAAAACGGTGTGGTACCAGCAGAGGTGTGCTCAGCGGGACCTGGCCCATTAAATGAAAGACTTCCATGCTGAGCCAATCAAGGGAGACCTGGACAAAAATCAGACTCTTTCCTGCCCTGGAAACCCATGCCTTGAATCTGTAATTCATCTGTTAAATCAAGTGTGCAGCCGGTGGTTTAGCACAGAGGGGGACGGCAGGGAAGGGAAGAGAGAGGGGCAGAAGCTGTGGCACTTGAATTTCCAGCATCAGAGTCAAGTTAGGAGAAAGAAACGGGGCTGTGATAGCTTCTTGGACCTTGTGTTTCCAGCAAAGAGAAACCAGCAGGAAAGATTCTTGAAAACTGATGAGCTGGTGGAGGGTTAGAAGAATGGCGGGAGAGGCAGGGACCCCAGGGGCCGAATAAAGCACGGTGCCGCTGTTGCCTTTCAACAAGACTGAATAAAGTTTAGGATTTTTTTTAAGGGACTTGTAGCCATTTTTAAACTTTCATTTTTCATAATGTCACAGATAATCTTTTTATCTATTATCCACTGGCTCTTTTCGGAGAGGCATTTGCATCAAATAGTGCTGCACAGACCGCGACTGTCTCTAGCGGGGAGAGCGGCTTGAAATGAAAGGTTATTCACTCCCTCTGCTTTCCCTGGCTTTGTTCTTGATTCTCGCACAGTGTTTTTTTTTTTTTTTTTTACATCTGAATTCAGGTATTTCTGGAGTTTTCCTTTAGAAACCCTTCCATTCTGAGATCTAAGCAGATCCAGACTCCAGTCTGTGTAGCAGGGGTTACAAAGCGTATGTTCACTGAAAGCGAAACATCCACTTTGAAACATTTGTCGGATGCCCCGAGTCCTCCAGAATCCCTCTGGGAGCGTTTCCTACCGAGGTGGCACCGGCAGAAAGCTGGGCCCTCCCGCAGCAGGGGCCCTGTCCCCAGTGCTGGCCTCCGGTGGTGGTGGAGCGGAGCCTTTGAAGCACACACTGCCAGGCTGAACCGGACAGTCCACTCCTTCTGGCAGCAAGGAGGAAGGGCCTGGGGGTGGATTTCTTCCCCCCACCTCCCTCCAAGCAGGACCTAGCAGACCTGAGCCCTCCCAGTGGGAGAAGCAGGGCTGTGTGTGGACAGAGCACGTTGGGAACCCAGTGGTCACCTGGGCCGGCCAGGAAGAGGAAGCCATAGCAAGCCCATTTGTTTGCAGAACCCCATTAGAAAACGAAGAATGGCCTAGAAAGTCATGGAGGTCTGACTGATAGTTTGTGTTCAGCTTCTGTTACTTAGTTCATCCCCCCACCCCCCCACCAAGCTCTAGGGGGACCCTGGGAGGGCCCCGAGTGGTTCTCAGGCCTGCGTGACAAAGCCTCTGACGGAAGTACCCTTCTCTTGCCCTCCAGCTTCCTCTTCCGCTGCTTCCCACCAGAACATTCCACCATTCCCTCCCACAGAGCCTAGAAACATTGCTTTTTCTCTTCAAAAACAGTGAGAGCAGTCCGCAGGGGCAAGGCCATGGGGCCGCTACGATTTACGTGTTCAAGCCGTGCGCTGAACTTGGTCTAAACAGCCGCACTTGGGTTAATAGTGATCTCACAGAACAGTGGCTGTGGGTTTGTCGTTGCTTTGTTTCGGTATCTAAAGAGTCCCCAACACAGGGGAACCCTGGGCCCCCAGAAGGACTGACAAGCCCCTCTAGCTAGAGGACAATTCTTCGTGGCTTTTGAGCGCCTCTTTGGCAGCCTGCGCTCACCCTCACAGGGGCCTGCAGGGCGGTGATGTGGGGACACCAGAGCCTGGGGAGGCCGAAGTGATTTTCCAAGTTCACGGGACTGGTGGCTGAGTGAGCCTCAGAGCTTAGGTCTTTCCGAGCCTGAATTCCTCATTTATACTGTCTCCTGCCTACCTTCCATTGCCAGTTCTTGGGGGGGCACACTGTTCTTTAATTTTCGGGACTCTGGATAGCGTTGCCTCCTTGAGGATTTGTTTCCAAGAGAAAGGGGAGCGTCGTTGGAATATTAAGGTAATTTCCTTGTCCCTAAGCTTGTCTGTCCAGACCTTTGAGCCAGTCATCGTAACTTTCTACTTTTATGACTGAAAACAAATTTCTGTGAAGTCATAGATATTTCTAGAAGCCCTTAGGACTAAATCCATGAGAATATTCTCCCTTTGGGCGTGGAACTCTCCCAGGGCTGTGGCAGGAGTCTAGAAACCGTTCCCGAGTCGTCAGCCAGATTTCCTGGTTGTAACACACACCCGCTGTAGCCGTGCACGTGAACTCGCCCAGTAAAGTCTGTATTTGCCGCCGCTTTTCTGTGAGGGCTCCGTCCGTGCGTTGCGTTGCGTTTCGTTTCGTTTCGTTTCGTTTCGTTGTACAGATACTTGGGACACTTCTAAGAAGTAGAGTGCCTGCTCCGTTGCTTTTACTTAACTTGCTTCCCAGTTAAAAGGAATTGTAGACTTACGTAGACTGGCATCTTGTGTGGCGATTGCACAGTGAACTAACACTTGAGAAGACACCGGGTCTCACCCTGGGGCCGCTCCCCCTCATGACAGGAACAGGCGTCTCTGCTTCTGTAAGGCTCAGATGAAAACGGCGATGATGCCCTGTTGGGCTGGGGGAACCGTGAGAGTCCCAGGGCAAATGAGGGAGAGTGGGTGCCCCCGGATATGAGCTGGGGGCCGGGGTTCACCAGATGTGCTAGGACAGACCCCACCTGCGTTTGCCCTTCTGGAAGCCAGCTGAGCACACGGCTTCAGCTCAGGTCCTGATCTCACAGCTGGTGGATCCGAGCCCCACGTCGGGCTTTGCACCCAGAGCCTGCTTTGGATTCTCTACCTCCCTCTCTCTCTGTCCCCCCCTGCCGGCTCGCACACACATGTGCGCACTCTCACTCTCAAAAGTAAACATTAAAAAATTTTTTTAAGGTTTAGAAGGTTTCACGTCCCAGGACACACTGTCCCCCTTGGCTGGCAGGGGGAAAAAAGAGTTCGGAGACCCACACCAGCCCACTCTTCGACAGGAAGCCTTGGTTCCTGAGAGCCGGGTTACCCATGTGTCCTTAAAGTGCCCGGTGCCTCTGCTCCTACCCCCCAACCTGCAGCTCACTGGGAGGCCACGCGTGCTTCCAGCCTGTCTGCTTCCCCCCACCGACCTGGCTCCTGAGCAGATAATCCAGCATCTCTCAGCGTAGCTGGGGCTGCAGTCGGCACGGCTCTGGAAGCTATGCAGCCACTGGCCTCCCCAGCCACACATAGAGACGAACCTCGGGGGCTGCCCGGAGGTTCGAGGGTCACCTCATGGCTGAGCCCTCCAGAGAGACTCTAGTCCATAAAAATAATAACAATGAAAAATGATGCGGGTGCCGAATGTAAAACGTTAGCTCATTGATAAAGTCTAGAAAATTCAACATGTATTTAAAAATATTCACATACGCCATCGATGTAGTTTCCGTTCTTGTCTGTTGTTCAGCATGAGCGACCTCAGGGCCAGCAGAATCTGCGTCCTCTTAGCTTTTTGCCGTGGGCACGGCCGTATTAAGTTTAGGGACTTACGTTTTGGAGCCAAACGGCCTGGGTGTGAATCCAGCCCTGGCACTCGATAGCTCTGTGACCTTGGACAGGTTCTCCGACATGTTTATAATTCCACCTTCCCACCTCTCAAACAGGGTTCACAACACTGACTTCGTAGGGGTGTTCTGAGGCATTGACACAAATGAAGCGCTAAGAATCATGTCTCCTGACATGCACTAAGCGCTGAATAATCCAAGTCGGCAATGTTTCTTTTTCTTAAAGCATGTTTTATTAAATGAGAATACACAGGACTTTACAAGTCAAAGACCTGTGATTCCGTAAAGACAGGGACCGAGACTGAAGCGTTGCCCACTCCGTTGCTCCGTTTCCCCCCACTCCATCCTCATCCACTTGGGACAGCAGACACCACCCATTTGGCTTCAAAGCCAAGCAACCTGCTTTTCCGTTCGCATCAAGGCCAGACCCTGGTCTGGTGATTATGAAAGCGGAGACCCATGTCCGATACCATTCGGTAGCACGTCCCTTAACTAGTGGAGATCACGGCGCGGGGATTCAACAAGCCCTATATCTACACCGACATTTTATTTTTCTCCCCAAAACACAGAGTACTGTTTAGTCCCCACCAACCCACGGACAGCAGGTGAGGCGTTGTCTTCCCATTGAGTGGATGGGAAGGTGGAGTCCCTTGGGTGGGAGAGGACTGCAGGTCCCTCTGTGGGGAGCGGAGGCTTCCTCCCCTCAGGGTCAGGGTCTCCACAGTAAAGACTGGCTGCTTTTAAAGATCCCCCCTCTCCATGACTCTGGGGAGAAACTGCAGAGCCATTGTCTGGCCAGCAGGGCAGGCACAGCCCAGGACCGGCCCGGCAGCCCTCCATCCTGTGACCTCTAGTGTGGAGATGAACGGAAGACGGGGGTCAGGCCAGCGATCTTACCGTGAGACAAGAAAAAGACGGGCATGCCCAATCCTACCCATGCCCTTTCAGAACACTCCCTAGCAGAGCTTCGGCCGTGGCTAGGACCAGTGGATCTGAAACTTGTGTGCACACCAGAATCACTGGAAGGGCCTGTAAGAATTTGGACCGTGGGCCTCCCCCCACCTCCCCAGAGTTTCCGACTAGGTAGGTCTAGGGACGAGTCCAAGGATTTGCATTTCTGACAAGTTCCCGGATGCTGCTGGTCCGGACAAACACACTTTGAGAAACCAGCGATCGCGGTGAGCAGGCCTCGATCAACACTCAGAAACTTCTCGGGACGGTTCACTTGCTGAGCCCTGCAAGTTCCAATTCCAAGACCGCGGGCAACCAGGCCAGAAGCCCTTCTCGATTTGGGTGGGCGATAAGAATGGCTGCTAGCTGCTGAGGGGGCAGATGTGCAAGCCGGCATCGAAGCAGCCTCTTGTAGGGACCTAGTGCTACTGGCAAGCGCTCCCCTCCTAGCACACCTCCTTGGTGAAGGGACCTTGGGGTGTTGTGACTGAAACTCAGTAGGTGGAAGGTTGGGTTTGCGTGCCCACTGCTGTCACTTCCTAGCCCAGGGCCAGGGAGGTTTCCGAAGCACGCCTCATTTCTCAATGTGCAAGATGGAGACAGCGCTCTGACTTCACCTCTCCGGGTTGTGGGTGCACCTCACTGCATGTGCATTCCTGGGCATGCCTCCAAGGCTGGGGCTCTCTGCAAGGAGGGCAGCCCAGGAGTTCTTGAGAAATGTTTAGGAGGAGGCTTGTGGCCAGCTTTCCACCTACTCACCTTCACAAGCCACTGGGTCCCTTCCTCTTTGGTTCCTCTCTGTACCATGAGGTTGGAGAAAGTACTTCATTCAGAATCTCGTCTGACAGTAAGTGGCTCGAGCCCATTGTCAGCCGGGAGACTCCGATACAGACTGTGACGTCTAAACCCCAAACAGCAAGGAGCGTTCCTTCAGACCACCAGCCCGAATGGGTGGGGGCAGTTTTGTGGGTCCAGGCATCGCTGATCGCCCTGTCGGGGTGTCCCAAGCCCTCAGATTGCTTCAGGGCCGCCCTGACACCCCAGACCCGGTCCCCGCCTGCCCCTCCCGGGCGGGGATGCCGAGGCGTCCGAGTCGGCGCGCATTCGCCTCGGCGGCCGCCCGACCCCGCGCCGGCACGCCCGGGCTCGCGCCGCAGCCAATCGGCGCGTGCACTGCGGGTGACCTCCCCCGGGCCGGGAATAAATTGTCAAGTTTCCCCACCACCCGTTTCACTCTTCCGGGCTAATTAGGAGAGCCAGTCCTGAGCCGCGCCGAGGTCGCGGGCGGTGCGCCGGCCGGGGCCGGGCGGGGGCCCCGCGCACCGCGGCTAGACTGCCGGTGTCCGGAGCCGCCTGCCGGCCCCGCTTCCCGGGCGCTGCTCCCCTCGGGCCGCTCGGTGCCCCGGCCCCGCCTCGGAAGCCGGGTCGCGAGGGAGGCCGGGCACAGCGGCCCTGGCGGGGGGCGCCGCGCGGCTGCCGCCCTCGGACCCGCGGCCGCGATGCGGCCAGAGCCGACGCCGCCGCCTGCCTGCGGACCCCGGAGGCGCCTCTCCCGGACACCGTGAACTTCGGCGATCCGGAGACAGGGTCTGGCGGTTTTGTGTTTGCGTCGTCTTCAGCAGCGCTTTGGCTTTGGGATTCTCTGGCTACCTGGATACGTCTTTCCTTTGTGGGTAAGTCTCTCGTGGATCGCAGCACCGGTAACCGACCCCTGGGGAACATCGATCGGCCTTTAACATCCCAGCCTGGAGCCGCCTGGGGCTGGAGAAGAGGACCCAACTCCTGACCTCGTAAGGGCTCTCGGATTCCACCTTTCCTCTGATGGGAAGAAATATATTTTCATGGCAGAATTTTCTTTAAGCACATTGTCTGATAGGATTGGCAATTACTAACCAGGAAAATGAGTAGCAATTAGGAGTTCAGTAATAAATGGAAGTCTATTGTCCTAATTGAGTTGGAATTACTGACAGGTAATGGCAACACTGAATTCTTCAGTTTAATTAAGAGTTTATATAATTATGGTGCACTTTTTATTTCTTGGGGGAGCCGTGGGGTAGGAATTAAATAACCAGTGTGATGGGTAAGAAACCCGTGTAATGGATAAATAACTAGTGAGTGGAAATAAGTGTGGATGCCCTGCTCAGGTAACGTGACCCGAGATGAGTCTCTGATAAAGGGATGTGCGGTTTGGGCCAAGCAGACTGCTAATTCCTCTCCGATGCAGATCAGAGCGGCTTAAATTATTAGGTAATCTCTGACACTGGCACACGGACTGTTCCAAAGACATCAAAGCCGAGCGCTGGCCCGCGGTGGGATTAGCCCGGATTCGTGTTTTCTGGGACTGTATTTTCCACGTTCCCCAAGAATGAAATGAACAGGTCAACTGAGAGTGTTTTGCCGTCTGGGGTGCGTGTATCAAAAATCTTGTGATTGAGCCGTGGAGCTGTTGTAAATGGTGATCGCTGCAGGGGCCGGGTGAGCTTCGCTGACGCAGCCGCAGCAGAGTGAGTGTGTAGGTGTGGAATTTGTTTGAGAACTCATCTGTAATTATAAAGATGTTATTTTCCTCTTTGGTGGTGTATTGTTTCCTTTACTATAATGTTCTCGTGAAATTGTTCCCCTTGTGGGAAGCAGTGAAACTGGAGAGAAATCCCTTCTCAGAGGATAATTGTCTTGTATTTTTTTTTGGTGTGGGTTTCTGGGAATCCTTTTAACCCCGCATTGGGATGCCAGTGTTTATTTCGGTAAGAAACTCCGGCAGATTGGAAATCACTAGATTTTGCATAGACTGGTAAATAATCACTGCTTCAGATACTACTCTCTGTACCTTGACTTCTTTTTCGTGCTTACATACAGTCTGGATTTTTCAACAGGAGGAGCAGGGACTGCCTGCTCTAGGGAGCTCCCATACTGCAAAGTGGACTCGGGGAGTGCCATCCCAAGAGACAGCAAGGGGCGGACGTAGAGAGCAAGGCATCTTTAATCCTGCATGGGTTCTAAAGTTTACAAAGCACTTCGGGAACTTACTCATAATTCCCCGTTGTTCACGAGAGAAAGCAGGTATGGAGTCATTTGCTGAGTGGGTGCCTCCCCGCCTCAGCCCCTCCAGGTGCCTGGAATTTTAAGGACTTACCTGTACTCTGGCTTTTCCTTGGTCTCCCAGCCCTGTCTTGTCATTCTGGCCATGAAAATCCGACAAAACCGCTGAAAACACCTACACCGTGACCTTCCAGAACCACTTCCAGGCTCACTTTCTTGGCTCGCTGCTCCCTGTATGTGTTCTGCCCAAAGTACAACAGACTCTGTTTCTTTTTTTTTGTGAAATCATACAATAGGCAGATTCTTGAAAACACAGCAGGGGTGAAAACATGGGACTGGTACCATTCAAGAATTACAGACCGCCAGGTCCCATCACTTTCTGTAAGAGTTCGTTCTTGAAGATCACAACGTCACGTTGTCTGCTTTTCTCAACCATTCGCCATTCCTCCGCGCAGCCGCCTGTTGCTAGCTCTTAGGATTACCAGATGTCAGAAAGACGGCCATTCTCTGAGCAGTTATGCCCAGGTTTTGCTCACCCCAGGATTCTCTTTCTGACCAGTGGGTGTTTGGCGCAATGCCAGGAACATTGCCTTCCGAGACGACATCTTTAAGATTTGGTTCCCAGTCCCCTGTCTTCTTTTTGTAACCCACGAGGAGTGTGTCACCCACTCATCTATCTTAAATCCGCCTGAACCGATACAATAAACCCAAAGACAAGTCATGGAGCTTCCCTGCAACTTACGAACAGATTCGGGTCAAAACCAGAATCCTAGCTCTTAATGAAATGATCTTTGAAACAAGACACAAACTGGCCTCTGGGCTCTCTACACTTAGTTCGAGGACAAAAGCATTGGGAACCATGACAGTCATGACCCGGCCTCTACATTTGTCTAGCTTCCTTCCCAGTCTGTCTTAGGTTCCCTACATAGGTGTAGCGGGGATCAGTCGCCACTTGTCTGCTGGTTTCGGAATGCATTACTCACTTCTGCCCAGGTACCGCCCTGAAGCCATGCGGTAACAATAGAGCATAGAAGAAGTAACAATCAAGTTGGTCTTGGCCCTTGTCCAAGGGGATTAGCTACTAGAAGTACCTAAAAGACCTTGTTGAAGCACACTCACCTGTAACCCAGTTCCTTGGCCTGGATCTCAAGGAGAGGATAATGTCTCCCTTTCGGGGCCTGTGAAATGAGAGCTCTTCCTCCACTTACATTTGACCCGATGGCCCCGAGGGTTTTCCCAGCGTGGAACCAGAAGACTTGCTTCGAGGCCTCAGCATTGTCTAGGAGCTCGTTGGAAATACCGAGCCTCAGATTTGTCCCCCTGATGTTTCAGACCAGAGCCTGCCTTTCACGAGATTCCCAGGTGATCTGTGCACAGTGACTTCTCCCACGGTGCGGGCTCTGGGCTGGAGTCCCACGAGCGGAATATTTGTTCAGGTGTGTCATTCGCATCAGCACCTGTGGGAGTAGGAGGCAGGGGGCAAGGAGGCGTAGGTGGAGGGAAGGGGAACGGGCAGGAATGAACGGGTGGGTAGAGGGAGGAGGCAAAGCCACAGTCCAGGCCCAGGGGACAGGCCCCACCAACCCCACGGGGACCTCCAGAGCTAGACGGGCCTCCAGGGTTGTCCCCTGTGGGGCCGCAAGACCTTCGTTGGACAGCGCCCACCACACACACTGGGAAGGGGCTCTCAAAATGTGGCTTCCAGATCAGCAGGAACCTTCAGCACTGGGACTCGCTGGTAAAGCAAATTTCTGAGCCCCACCCCAGACCCGCCGCATCAGGAGCCGTGTTCAAACAGGCTGTCCAGGTGGCAGCTGCGCCCTTAAGTTTGAGAACCCCTGCTCCAAGGCAGCCTGTTTGTGGTTGCTTGTGTTTTTTTTAACAACAGCTTTATTGAGCTATGATTCACATTCTTTTTTTTTTTAAGATTTTATTTTTAAGTAATCTCCACACCCTACCCAGAGCTCGGACTCACGACCCCGAGATCGAGTCACATGCGCTACCAACCGACCCAGCCAGAGGCCCCTGATTCATGTGCCGTCTCAATAGGAAAATTCACCAGTTTTAAGCGTCAGTAATTTTTAACATCCTCACAAGGTTGTCCTGCCATCACCACTGAGTCCAGAACACTTCCATTGCCCTGAAAAGAAGTCCCATATCTATTAGCAGTCTCTCTCTATACCCCCCTCCTGAGTCTGGTAACCCCTAATCTGCTTTTTGTCTCGGCGGATTTGCCTATTCTGGACATTTCATAGAAATGCAATCACACGATCCTTGGCTTTTTGTGTCTGTTTTCTTCCACTGAGCATGATGTTTCCAGGGTTCACCCATATTGTAGCATGTGTCAACACTTCATTTTTTTTTCTAAGATTTTATTTTTTTGAAGTTTTATTTTATTTAGAGAGAGAGAGAAAGCAGAAGTGGGGGAGTGTCAGGGAGAGAGGGAGAGAGAGAATCCCAGGCAGGCTCCCAGCTGTCAGCGCAGACCCCGATGTGGGGCTTGAACCCACAAACCGTGAGATCATGACCTGAGCCAAAGTCGGATGCTTAACCGACTGAGCCACCCAGGTGCCCCAATAAGATTTTACTTTTATGTAATCTCTGCCCCCCACATGGGGCTCAAACCCACAACCCCAAGATCAAGAGTCACCCCCTCCACAGACCCATGTGCCGGCCAGGCGCCCCCTTCATCTTTTGTAAATAGACAAACAGTGTCGCGTCATGTGGACTCAGCACATTTGATTTGTCAGTTGGTGAATGTGTGCCTTGTGTCCAGTTGGCTCTTGTGAAAAATGCCGATGTGAACGTTTTCGTTCAAGTCTTCGTGTGGGCCTATTTCTTCAGTTGCCTTCGGTAAAGACCTAGAGGTAGGATGGCTGAGTTGTCCTGGTAGCTCTGTGCTTAGCTTTTTAGGAACTTTCAGACTTTTCCAAAGCGGCTACACCACTTTGTACTAGCGCCTGCAATGCCTTAGCGTTCCGGTGTCTCCACAGCCTCGCCAGCACTTGTTGTTATCTGTCTTTTCATTATCTGTCTTGTAGTGGGTCTGAAGCAGCAACTCACTGTGGATTTTATTTGGATTTCTCTAGTGACTGGCGATACTGAGCTAAATATCTTTTCGTGTACTCGTTGGCCGTTCTTATATCTGCTTTGAAGAAGTGTCTCTTCAGATTCTTGTGGCTCAGATGTTAGTCCTTAAGCAGTAACTCAGGTTGCCTGCTCTGTGTGCTGTAGGATTTGTAAAAGAAAGCCTAGGGAGTGGCCTTTAACACGGAAAGTTCTGATTCGATGCAGGACAGTGAAATTAGAGGACAGGAGAATCCACCGTCAAGGGCTCTACCGAAGAGGTTCACTTTCTGTTACAACTCAGGGTGCAGAAAGACCCTGCGTGAGTTGCTGGGATGGAGCGGGACTGGGCTTGTGGATTATGCCCTACCAGACTCAGAAAGTGAAATGATTTGTCTGTTTCCTCATCTGGACAAGGACTATCGGCATCCCCATTAGAGGGTTAAGGGTTCATTACAACGCTCTGCGAGTGTGTGAGGGGCGCGGGGCACTGCATACCCCAGGTGAGAAAGAAGTTTGCAGGTGTCCCTAAAGAGTCTCTGATTCCCTATCAACGGGTCTTGTGGTGGCCGTGCCAGGGCTCCCCGGAGCCCCACGCCAGGCTTCCTCTCTCAGTGAACCTGAGACTCCAAGGTGAGCCCTGAGGGCCTCCGGAAAGCTTCTCTTTACAGCTGCGACACACGCCGAGCCTGGAATCCTGGAGCCGCAGGATTTCAGAGCTGAGGTGCTTAAAGCGAACCCTTTGTCATGCTGTCATCCAGCAAGGGCCTCCGCACCTGTGATGACGAGACCACCAGCTGCCTTCCACTCAGGCCGCACCATCTACCCTAATTGGTGCCCTCTCGGCTCATGGGGGAGGAAACCCCAGCCCCAAGACGGGACTCGGTTAGTGCTGCAGATTAGATCACGGCATGACCAGGAGTTGACCCCTGGTCCATCCACACCAGGCCCAATGTCGTTACCTGGGAGTTTCACTTTCCAGGTCGCTAAGGGTTAATGATGGGGTGTTTTGGTTGTCGGGCTATAAGTGGAGGCTCTCCCGGGAGGTTCAGGGTCTCATGGTAGCAGGCACTTGTGTTTGTTTTGTGTTGGCATTGCGTGTGTTCCATTGCAGTGATATGTTCCAAACGCCGTGAGGTCACCCTTGGTCTCATTGAAGGAAAGTGTTTCCAAAGTATGCAGAGAGGTTGCAGCATAAAGATATTTCCTGAATGGACTTCAATTCCCAGTGTTTTCCAGCAACCCTTCAGTCGGCTGGGTAACAACTAGAGTATTTGAGTCACTGTTCCTTGAACACAACACAAAACCCCGGCCCTGGAGAACTCAGACAGTGGTATCTAGTGACTCGTCCACACGTGGAATCGCGGCTCTCTTTCATCTGTCCCCAGCCGAGCTCTCCCAAATGTGCCTTGTCTTAGATAAGGCTGTGCCTTAAAAAGTCGTGCATGGGTCAGGTTTGAGTCCTTTGAGGCCCAGTTTAAATTCCCAAGGGCCGCACCCTCGGATAAGTGAATCCTCGGATAAAACAAAGCACTGTGTGTCCAGACAAATTATCTACCTCTACCCATTCATTTCTTCTGTCAGTCAGAAACCTGGCATGCTTGTTTCCTTAAAGCTAGTTCTGTCTATAGAGACTGTTTCTACAGCCTTCTCTGTTTTGTTTTCGAAAAGCAGGGCATGTAAAAGCCCTTCAGAATCACAGACACCGATTGGAGGTGGAAGAATGGGCAAAAGGGGCACTTTTATACAATTTCCCCATTCTCCTTTCCTTTTCTTTCTTTCTTTCTTTCTTTCCTTTCTTTCTTTTAAATGTCAAGCAGCCAACAGAGGTGAGATCTTCAAGTTTCTCAATATTCTTTGAGATAAGAGTTTTGCAACAATCATTTCTTCACCTGCCCTCTTCCCAGTGTCTGTGAGCCAGACGCCCACTCACTCGTGCTTGCCGAGCCCGGCCGAGCCAGGCCTTGGAAGGGGCTGCTCAGCCACATTAACGCAGCAGGGGTCTAGAAGGTGGCGCCCTCAGGGATCCCCGCAGCAGCTCTGGGGGTTGGTGCTTGGCCTCTGTGCTGCCCTCCCGCACCCCGTGCTCTGCTCCCCTTCACCCGGGCCTTAGAAATGCCAAGTCAGTGGGGGTGGGGGCAGGTGTTTCAGAGAGGGGATGCTGCTGTCTCCGTAAGACCACTCAGCAACCTCCTCCAGCACCTGCCAGAGAGCAGGCCCCCTTACAGGAGGGACCTGCCACGCGCAGTTCTCCTGCCGGTGAAAGAAAAAGAGAAAGCGAAAGAGAGAAAACATTTCATTGTTAGGGAGATGATTTTGCCAATAGTTTAAATGGCTGCTTTCTTCCCATAATGAGGAAGGACGCATTTAATGATACGGGCCTCCCTCAGTGCCTCTGAAACGCAGGTGATGGTAGCTAAGATTTACTGCGGACTAGCGGTGTCAGCACCTTAGTGTGCTGTCCCACAGGATGGCACTAAAGCTTGGGGGGGCCGTGTGGCACAGTGGTCTCAGTGTGCCTGGCGTACACCAGCAATGTACCGTTAGATGCAAGGTCTGTTTAGTAGAACTTGCCGGGGCGCTCGGTAATTATTGGCCAAATAAACAAATGGCTGAACCTCTCCGGAAATTTCGTTCCTTTTGCTGGTCATCTTTAGGTGCTGTATTTCTCTCCACAGCTTGACTTTTATCACTTACCCTTTTCATACTTGCACAGAATAGAAATTTTCTGACTGTCGCCTGGTCTAGTTCACTCTCTCCCCTGGGCCGGAGATGGGCTCGGGGAGGCCAGAGCAAAGTGCCGGTGCCGCCAGGTGTGTCCTCGCTACTGGGAGCGCACCTGCGGTCTTCGCAGTTCCCTTGAGCGGACAGGTAGTCCAGGTGATGTCTTTTAAGGGCTCCCCCTGCTCTATGAATCTTCATCTTCAAAGCCTGTGAAGAATTTAGCGTAACATTTTCCATTTTTCACTAAGGCTAAACTTACAGACAGTGACACGTCTTCTATAAAATGGCATAGAGCAGCATTCGCTCTCTGCCCTGCACTCACTTCTCCATTCCGTATTTGGACATACGGGGAAGTCATCGGCTGTTCTTGTGTCTTACCCTGGCTAGCCACCTACTGCTAAATGAGATGAACTGAAATAATGGCCTAGGAGCTGGAATAGAACAGTATGGATGTTCACAGGCCGAGGAAGCCAACAGGTTCTCGAATAGATGTCTTACACGGAAAAGATGTCAACCAGCCCAACCGTTGTGATCCAGCCGTGTTTGCTTCCATGTACTCCTGACACTGAGCACCATGAGTCACGGCTCGTTCTTTCTCTTTCTTTCTTCCTCCCTTCCTTTCTTATTCCTTTCTTTCTTTCTCTCCTTTTTCTTTTCTTTTATATGTGAACATAAAAACTCCCACCGAAATCTACTTCACAGGCCTTTTCTGGAGCACTTCTGGTAAATAGTGGAAAATTAGAGTTTGCCTGAGGTCAGCTGTCTCATTAAAGCTTATTGGGCCCTGGATAAGATTATCAAAAGAGATACTTATACCAGCTCCAGAGCTTTAAAGAAGATGTCATCTAGATCTGATAGCTGCGGAGAGGTTCTCCTTGAAGCCCATGGGAATAACTAGATTTGGGGTTTAAGAGAGTCCCCGCGACCGCCATCCATGATTCTTAAAAGGAAAAATTATTTCTGCCTATGAACAATTGTGTCTGTGACATATTTGGTTCTTGGTTTTGAAGCTTCGTGCATGTATTCAGTCGGCAACCACTTACTGAACACCTTCTATGTGCAGATGGGGGTCCAGGGCCCCGCCCATCTGCGACCGGCCCACTTCGTCAAGCAAGGGGGGGCCTGCTGTCAGCAATCATCTTCGGCAAGGCCGAGAGGGGTTCCCGGGATCAGAGCTCCTTTAGTAGCTGCGTGGAGCTTGCCACATGTAAGAAGACCATTGCATCTTCAATTCTGACAAGAATGCTCTTTTTAGAAAATGTGCCGGTCCCTGCTTTGGGATATATGATCAGTCGAAGCCTTTGGGCAAAACCCACTGATGGAAAGCCTATGGAGAAATCGAACCCGGCAAAAGTGGATGATATGCGGAGGGTATGGAGCAGGGAGGTGCCAGGTGTTGAGAAGACACAAGACAACCTGAGGTGGAGCCGATGTGAATGGAAGAGCCCAGAGACCTTTGGGAGATGAGACCATGAGCGGTGACCATTACCTAACAATTTTTGCCCTTCGGCACGATTCCCAGACCTGCTTGGTGGCGTGTAGTCCCCACGCTGCCTCATCCGGGCCTCTCCAGAGTCCGGTGGTGCAGCAGGCCCCCGTGGAACATACCCCCCGTGCCAGTGAGACGGGGATGAATTCGACACGTGGTATTGCCCAAAGGATTACATTTAAGTGAAGACGTATACGGTTGTTCTTTTAAGAGATCCATTCACTCCCTCGCCAGATCTTTGTATTTAGGGGGGGAAATGGAAGTCTCTGATGGAAAGCTGCTCAGGCATTGTAGAAGCAAGCGGATAGGAAGTCTGCTGCTATCTGCGTTCACTTAAAAGTTAATCACTTCCAGGAAGGAATTCCACACTGAAATGGTGGTGGTCAGCGTGTTATGCTAAGAAATTAAAAACCTTTATTTTTACAAACAGTTACATAACGTCACTTTCCGAGAAGACTTGAGTAAGAAAGCTCGTGCCCCCAGCGAGCGTACCAGGACGCCCATCTCCCCGCGCCCTTGCCGACTCGGAGTGCTTCGTCCTCGCTTGGTTGTTCTTGGACAGTGTGACAGGCAAAAACTAGTTGCATCTGGGGGGCGGTTAAAATGCTGCTTCCCATAGTGCGCAAATGATCCTCGAGTCTATAAATGCCCTTTCTAGAAGAGCGTGCTCCGTTTCCTGGTTTCTTATTGGGATGACTTTTCCAGACGGACCCCCTTCGGGAAATTAAAGATCATCAAGAAGAAGTATCCCCAGTTGGGGTACCCCGAGGACGGGAACACATGTCTTAGCGCTCCCCTGCCCCAGATCAGGGGGTGTGCGTGGGATTGGAGAACTCTGGCTTGGGCCCTGGCGATGGTAGTCAGACAGGTTCCCTGGTATATTGCCTCATGGCAGAGTGGGCGTGGCTAAGAACGCTAGCCGACTTCTAATATCTGCTCTCCCCTTCTTCCTCGTTAATGGAAATACTGATTTTTAGCTGGGCAAAGGGTCGAGAAGAATGACCCAACTAAATAGAATAAAGACTACATTTCATTCCCTCCCTTGCAGCAAGGTGCTATCATGTGACTGCGTTGTGGTTGGTTGCTGGGTATTAACGAAAGGGCGGACCTGCTTGTAGAGCGTGTCCTTAAAGGGCCAGAGGCATGCCAGCCTGGAGCGTGGACACAGCCATTGTCCTGGGCCATGATGTGGCTTTGGGAGTGGAAGGCAATAAAGGCAGACACCAGCGTATCTGGAAAGCCCCTGCGTCCCTGACATTATAGAGTGCTGTGCCAGCCTGAGACCACCCGCCTTGGGACTTCAACTCCAAGAGCGAGAACTCTTGTTTAAGTCAGTGTTATTTCAGGTTGTCTGTCACATTCAGCCAAACTTAATCCTAACTGACCCCGTGGGGGAAACGGCTCTAAAAGGATCTATCATTCACCTTCTAACTTCCTAACATTTGGAAGTCATTTCTTATATCACGTCTTTGTGTTACAATTACACGGTCACAATCGATCACTATCCACACTTAACTACGGAGTGTAGAAAGATATTAGGAGCACCGAGGAATAAAAATCTCCCGCTCGCTCTCTAGAATGTGCTGTAAGTAGCGTTTACCAAAATGCCACTCACAGCCTTGTGCATAATAAGATAAAATAATTACTAATTAGTCTGCCGTGTGGGCAACCAGACCATACTTGTGTAGGGACTTCTGCGATGAACTGAGAGTCACGTTCACCAGAGCAGTAATATTTCCTACAAAGGGAGCCGTACAAATGGGTTTTCAGTATTTCTCCTAATATACGGATAATAAATTGGGAACTCTCCAGGGTACGTATGTGTAGGTGCATATATGCGTGAGTGTGTTGGTTGTTACACTTAAAGTAGCAGAAAATGTCTGCTCCTGACTGTCCCAAAGGGACAGATGACCCCAGGTTGTGAGCTCCTAACAGACCTTTATAGTCTTGGAGAAATGGGAAAAGTACCACAGGCTCTAAATTATACATAGAGTACATAACTAGAAAATTCCTGTGTTGGAACCATGTCAGCACCAGAACTGGCTATGTGGTGGTTTATAAATTACTTCTTTAGCTGATACAGAGTATCAGAAGGCATCTCCGGGCGTCCGCATTCTAGGGAGTCCCTGTAAAGAGGACCGCTTGCCTCACCTGACATTTGAGCTGTGATTGGTCAGACCCCTGGTCCAGAAAGAGGAACGGTCAGCCTTTTTCCCAGCAGAATGGGATTCTAGATGTAGAAACCTTCTAACAGTCTTGAAACAAGAGAGTTTCTTGAGGATGCGAATCTTGCAGAATGGCCGAGCTGAATGACCCAACAAAATAGAATAAAGACTACATTTCATTCCCTCCCTTGAAGGGGAGGGATTGCCCTTTAAGTTGGGGAAACTGAGGCCTGTGGACTCTAATAAGACCTTCCCAAGGTCACATGGACCTGGGGCAGCACAGGCAGGAACCGAGACCTCAGAGTTCTCTACCTGCCGTTCTCGTCATCATACGGCATGGCCTTCCGTTTCCAGGACCAGCAGATGCCAAGTTGGGCAAAGTATCCACCTTCGTTTCTGTTTGAGAGATTCGAAAACAAACAAAAATGAACTCGTGTCCGAAGTAAGTCTCTCCTACAAGCAGGTCAGGATGGATTTCTTCCCCCGTACCTTTTACTTGTTTATCTTCTTAACAGAGAGTATAGCCCCAAGACCGAGGACTAAAGGAACGGATTGCTCGGCCCCTCGTGCCTCTGCCCCGGCGGTGGATCATTAATGGTGTAGAAAATGAGGGCAGTGCTGGGCAGGCCGGGGTGGGGTGCTTGCCGCTTTAAGAGATTTATGTGGAGGTCTGAGCCGGGGAGCCAGCACGGTGGTACATCATCATGCAGGCGACATCAGAGACTTTCTTCTTCGCTTGGGTGCATTATCATAAAAAGTGATTTAGACTGGAGCTGATTGATGCAAATGGCCCTATGTTCTTTCCTATCATTAGCGGCCTCTTTCAGTGGCCAGAGGCAGTGATTAAAGCTGTCATTTGGAGCTGCTCATTAAAGGCAAGCCCCAGAATAGCAAGAGGAAAAGAGGTTGGAGAGGCATATATATACATATATATGTACATATACGTGTATGTGTATGTTTTGGGGGAGGGGGGGCCTTAAAAACACATCATCCCGTTCCAGATCAAACCACTGAAATCAAGGCTGTAGAGACATTTCCGCCGAGAATATAGAATGCTCTTTTGCAAGTAGTATTAGATTTTCGGGAGTGTCACAGTGGATTCTGATAATGGCATGCCTACCTAATAAGAAAGGAGACGAGGAGGGTATTGTGTTAGGTGTGTTTTGTTATGGTTTGACCCCGGCGAGAACTCGTTAAGCCTCCCTCCTCCCAGGGACTTCAGAGGTGGCCACGGGAGAGCCGAGGGGAGGGGTGCCGAGAGTGGCTGGCCTCAGTAAGTCCCACTGTGACAGTGGCGACCCAAGGGATGGAGAGGAGGAGGAGAGCAGGGAGGGGCTCCTTGGCTGAGCCCAGAGGAGATACTGGGATGGCAATCAGCGAGAGGTGGGCACAAGCAAGCCCCCACACGGGAGGGGAATGCAAAGGGAATATTCATACATGCAAGTATGCAAGAAGAGGGATGAATGGGTGGGAGCACACGCTCACCCTCGTGGTCAAACTGAGCTTCGTCGGGCACCTGCCGGGCGTTCCATAAACATGCATTCACATCCTCGCACACACCCATTTTAGGTTCAGGGTCCAAATAAACGGTCCTTCCGAGTGACCAAAATTCCTCAAAGTCTTTTCACCCAGGGTCCAGATGAGCTCTGCCACACCTAACGTGGCGGCTGGGATGGCGGGTGGCGGGCTGAACACGGGAACGTGGAATCGAGGTGGGGGTAGCAGCCACCTTTGATTCTCGAAATAAAGCAGTTTCAGGTCGAAGGTGCAGCTGGCTGGAGAGGCCCGCATGCCCTCCCTGGCCGGTTGCTGTTCTACTGCTGAAATCTTGCCCAACTTCTACAGCGGCTAGTCTTGGGCTCTCTTCTGAAATTCCTCTGGGAGAAAAAAAAGAAGAAATTATCAATTTAATTTCTCTGTGTAATGAACTGGTCTTATACATAAAAATTCAAATTGCTTATATATATATATATATATATATATATATGTGTATATATATATATATATATATGTGTATATATATATATATATATATATATATATATATATAGAGAGAGAGAGAGAGAGAGAGAGAGAAGCAGCGACCACCTCAGTTATGCCGCCGCCACCGTCTCCATGACAACTCCTTGGCTGTGGCGGCTCATGTGACTTCACAGTCATGGGCCCCTGAAACGAAGCAAAGGAAAGTTTTAGGTTCTCTTCTGTCATTTAGTGGATCCTAGGGGCTCCCACGGTAGGGTGAAGTGGAGGTGTGGGGGTTTCTGTTTGGTGTGGACAACAGAGGACAGGAAGTGATGAAATTCTCTCTCAAGGCACAAGGCAGGGATTGGAATATTCTGCAGAGAGCACTTCCTTATCGGGTTCTGAGCCAGTTCTTGGCTTCGAAGGTGTGGCCTTTGTCCTGCTCTCTGCCGCTCTCCGCCTGCGTCTTTCTCAGCCTGGGTCTGGCACGTCAGGGCCTATCGGTGCTGATGCTGGCTGTGATGTTCCTCTCCTCGGGGAGCACGCCAGCAGAACTGAACAAAGTCACTAGTAATCTGTGCTTACAGCCTCCCCCCTGGGGAGAAAGCCCAGCCAGCTGGCACTCTCCTGCTGAGCACACTCTCTTCCCCGCTTCCCCTGGCAGGCTGGCTGCCTGGCAGGGACCCAGAGGCCGGCTGGCTGCGTGGCCAACCTGCCCCAGCACCCCAGGCCACCCGGCTCTGGATCACGAGTGTGGTGCACCGCCGTCCACACTGGACACCGGCTGAGACATTGCATCCCATCTGCCCGGGCCTTTCCGGGCAGCCACCGTGCCTCCCTGGAAATAAAGAACATGGGTGCTGGATGAAGAACAACTGGCTGGCCAGCTACTTTGGGGGTTAGTACGGGACCGTTCCCCCTCCTTGCCTTTCTGATTTCCCAGGCTCTAGGTCAGTGACACCAGGGAAAATTCTTATGAGTTCATTTTCCTAGAGTTGGAAAGCAGTTTGTGCATCTGCCTTGGATGATGAGGTGGGTAGTGCGTGGCAGGGATGAGGCAAGGCAGGGTGAGAGAGACACTGAGAGTCTTGGATGCATGTATACGTGTTAGAAAATCCCTGGAGGGAGAAAATTAATGGGCAAAAACCCCTTTGGATCCCAAACTTAATGGGTTTCCTGCCCAAGTCTCCTTTCCCTAGCACATTCATTGCTGAAGTAAGAATTCCCACTTGAACAGACAGATTACTAGTAACAACACTGAATTGTAATCCAGAAACTCCCAACAAACAGAATTCCAGGACCAGATGGCTTCCTAGGAGAATTCTACCAAACATTTAAAGAAGAGTGAGCACCTCTTCTCCTCAGACCATTCCAAAAAATGAAATAGGAAGGAAGCTTTACCTCGATACCAAAACCAGACAAGTACACTACAAAAAAAAAAAGAAAACTATAGTCATGGATGAACATGGATACAAAAATCCTCAACAAAATGTTAGCAAACAAAATTCAGCAGTACATTAAAATGATGATTCAGCACGGTCAAGTGTGATTTATTCCAAGATGCACGGTGGTTCAATATTTGCAAATCGATCAGTGTGCTCCATCACATTAACAGGGGAAAGGATAAATACCATATGATCATTTTAATAGATACCGAGAGAGCATCTAACAAAGTACAGCATCCATTCATGATAGAAACTCTCGACACAGTGGGTTTAGAGGGAATATACCGCAACAGAATACCACGTAGGTAAAACCCCCAGCTGACGTCATACTCAGTATTAAAAGCTGAGAGATGTTCCTCTAAGATCAAGAACAAGACGAGAATGGCTACTCTCACCAGTTTTATTCAAAATGGTACTAGAAGCCCTAGCTGCAGCAGTCAGATAAGAAAAAGAAATAAAATGCATCCAAATTGGTAATAAAGAGGTAAAACTCTTCACTATTTGCAGATGGCTTGATACTACACATAAAAAGCCCCAAAGACTCTACCAGAAATCTGTTAGAACTAATAAATCAATTCTATAAAGTTGCATAATAGAAAATTAGAATACAGATATCTGTTGTGTTTCTATACACTAATAATCAAGTCGCAGAAAGAGAAATTAAGAAAGTAATCCTATTTACAGTGGCACCAAAAAGTATAAAATACCTAGGAATAAACTTATTCTCGAAACTATAAGACATTAATGAAAGAAATTGAAGATGATACAAACAAATGGGAAGATATACCATACTCATGGATTGGAAGAATTAATATTGTTAAAATGTCCACACTACCCAAAGAAATTTACAGGTTAAATGCAATCCTTATCAAAATGCCAATAGCGCTTTTCACCGAACTAGGACAAATAATTTTAAAACTTAAATGGAACTACAAAAGACCTTGCACAGGCAAAGCAACCTTGAGAAAGAAGAGCAGAGCTGGAGGTATCATAATCCTAGATCCAAGATACACTACAAAGCAATACTAATCAAAACAGTATGGTACTTGCACAAAGTTAGGCATATACATCATTGGTCAATCTATGGCAGAGGTGGCAAGTATATACAATGAGAAAAGAATTATCTTTTCAATAAAAGTGCTGGGAAAAATGGACAGCACCATGCAAAAGAATAAAATTAGTCTGCTTTATTACACCATACACAGAAATAAACTCAAAATGGATTAAGGATTTAAATATGAGACTGAAGCCGTAAAACCCTTAAAGAAAACATAGGCGTTAATCTCTTAGATATTGCTCTTAGCAGGATATTTGTGGATATATCTCTTCAGGCAAGGGAAACAAAAGCACACTATTGGGACCTCACCAAAATAAAAAGCTTTTACACCACAAAGGAAACTGTCAACAATATGAAAAGGCAACCTACTGACTGGGAGAAGGTAATTGCAAATGATATATCTGAAAAGGGGTTAATATCCAAATAATATAAAGAAATTATACAACATAAGACCAAAGAAACAGTCTGTTTAAAAAAATGGGCAGAAGACCTGAATAGACATTTTTTCAAAGAAGACAAAGAATAGCCAACAGACACATGAAAAGATGCTCAACATCACTCATCATCAGGAAAGTACAATGAGATATCACGTCTCCCCAGTCAGAATGACTAGTATCAAAACGACAAATAACAAGTGTCGATGAAGATTTGGAGAGAAGGGAGCACTCATGCACTGTTGGTAGGAATGTAAATTGTTGCAGCCACTGTGGAAAACAGTATGGAGGTTCCTCAAAAAATGGCAAATAGAAATTCCATATGATCCAGTGATTTGACTATTGGGTATTTCCCCCAAAGAAAATAATTCAAAGAAACGAATTCAAAAAGATATATGCACCGTGATCCTATGTTATTATAGCATTGGTTATAATAGCCGTGATATGGGAGCAACCCAAGTGTCCAGGGATAAATGAATGGATAAGAAAGATGTGGATATATATACAATGAACTATTATTGCTCAGCCATTAAAAACGAGACTTTGCCATTCGTGACAACATGGCTGGACCTAGAGAGTATTATGCTAAGTGAAATAAGTCAGATAGAAAAAGACAAATAATACCATAGGATTTCATTTCCATGTGTGGAATCCAGAAAACAAACAAGTAGATTCAAGTTGCCAGAGGGGAGGTGGGTGGGAGATGGATGGGAAGAGGGAGAAACCATTCCATCACTTGAACCAGATCTTACAGCAGGGGAGCAGGGTCCTCTGAGAGGCCCCTCAGGGAAGTTCCTCCCAGTCACTGCCTGGCTTCGTAAATATCAGGAACAGTCTACAGTTTTCTCAGAATTTTGGGGGGATTCTCAGGCTTAGGATTTCGCTGCCCAGCCTCCAGAAACTGTGCCCTGCAAGGTTTGTGGCTTTATGGGAAGAACAAGTGAAAAGCATTTTTTCTGTTTCAGTGCCGCCCGGACTCCATGTGTGTGTGGCTCCCAGCTGACATAGATAGAGGTCTGCTGGGCTGTCTTTGTCGGGCATACAGTCGTCCTGATGAAAGGCCGGGGACAAGGCCAAAGGGCTGTGTATTCTGGTACAAAGTTTTGTTCCCAGAAGGTGTTGAATGGAGGAATTTCTCCAGAAAGAGAAGTTAACCAATCTGAATGAAATTGCTTTTGTACCTCTTCTTCAAACTTCACCCGTGCCGATGATCTCTGAGTCCACAGAACAGCGACGCAAACAACAATAGCCAAGAATTGCTGAGCTTTAGAGGGCGCATTCTCTGTGCCGGGCACTGCGCTGGACTCTTGACACGGTGTCATGTCATGCTGGAGGCAGTGCAGGGAGGGAGGGAGGGGCAGGCCTTAGCCCTATTTGGCTGGTGGGGACACCGGGCCCAGAGCCTTCTCGGCATCATGTAGCATGGAGGACCCAGGATCTGAGTCCACGTGCTGGCCCGAAGTGGACGCTGTTCACCATGACTGGTCAGGCAGGCAACTTCTGGCTCTAACAACTGACACCATAAGCCCGCTGTGGAGAGCAGCTCGCATTTTGCATATATAGTGGGATGATCTGACGACTCTGAGCTCCAGGAGGGCAGGGTCATGTCTGTTTTTATCTGCAGCCGAGTCCCCAGTGTCCGACAGGGTGCCTCTGCACTCTACGTGTGCCGTACTCAGTTGCCGCAGGAAAAAGGGCATGGATGGCAGTCAGGGCTTAACACGCCATGTCTTCAGAGTCATTGTGCGTTCCAAATCCAAGATAACTTTCCTCAAAATCGGGTACAAAATGAAATGTTTAAGCCTGGAGAAACTCGAGCGGTAGGAATTATTGCAGAGGGAGTATGGGATTGTTGATAGAACAAGGTCCCAGAGGAGATCTTAAGGGACAGGGTCAAGAGCAGAGGAGGATTTTCATTAGCAGAAAGAGGGCACTTCCTCCTTAGAGACCAGAGGCGAAGGGGGGTGAGGGAAGGATCCAGTGTATAGTCTTGGGCTTTGTATCACCAAGGAGTGCTTTCAGAGGCAAGTAATAGACAGCTTGACCAGCAGAGTGAGAAATAACTACAGATGTACTTTTCACACGTGCTTGTGAGAAAGGCGCAGGCAGGCAGCCCCCGTCATTGGTTCAGTGGCTCGGCCGTGAGGACCTTTGAGACTTTCTCAGCCTGACCTTCTCATGTTCCGTGTATTGCAGTTCCTGGCTTCACATCTGCATTCAAGGAAAACAAATGTCCTTCTTATCCTTTTTTAGCTCAAAAGTAGGAACATCCCCTCCGGGTTCTGTTGGATCTCTGTTGCTGGCCCGGGTCGCGAGGAAGATGGGACAGTGAACCTGTAGCTCCCATCCGGGCAGAGAGCAAGGGTGCCTGGAGGGCAGGACACTGGCTCTGTGTGCTGCCTCTCAGCTGGCCAGGGCAGGGGTTGGGGCTCGTGACCATGGCCATCCTACAGCTGCCACAGGGGAGTTTCAAGGGCCAGTGGGGTCTATGCTTCTGCTGGCCTTATTTCCCCTAGAAAGGATAAAAGGCGTTTGTGGGAGAGTCCTGAGAAACTGCGTGAAGGAGAGAGTAGGAAGGGTTCACTTCCTCACTCCTGAGTTACTCGAATGTGGTGAAGTTAGGGGCATCACAGTTTTGTGAAATCTACTTTTGCTGAAATTTACACCCTCTTCTCCACTCTCTGTCTCCACGCCCCCCTCCAAGGGAAATTAAACCATTACACCTAACAGAAAGGATTTTCCTCGGTATTAGCAGCTACTTTTGTCCAATATCTCCACATAAAATGATTGTCTTTCTGCCTCAGATCTCCAGAAAATTTCTTCCCGGCAACAACTTAACTTGGAAAATGGGGAAACAAATTTAAGCAAAAAAACAAAACAAAACAAAAACAAAACAAAAAAAAACAAAAACAAAACCACACACACACAAAAACCAAAAAACCACTTACCGCTTATGCAGAGCTTTCCAAGGAAACTCCGATATAAACAAGTTTGCACCCCCTCCTCCCTCTTATACCAGCCTTTTAACCCTACCAGCATGCCCATTTACCAGTTACAGTTATATCCTACTGGTCCAGAGATAGGGCTTTAACTAGTCCGAGGGTGGCTGGGGGCAGGAGACCTCTAAAGGAGTCACGTGGTTGCCCTGGGCTTTTGCTGCCTCTTCGGGCAGGTCACTTCACCTCTGCTGGGGATGTGGAAGGAAGCTGGGCTGGGTCTCAGAGGACCGTGGCAACCCATAACATCCTCTCAACCTTCCAGCTGCCCTGAGGGATGGCAGAGGTGGCCCTGGCCCTTCCCCAAGCAGTGTCTCCCCGGAGGGGTCAGCCTCTCGGGTCCTACTTAGCATCTCAGAGCTTGTGCCTTCATTCTCCCCTGACCCTCATTAACCAAGAGGAAAAACCAATTCCAAAAAGGACTCCGTTGCCCATATTGTCGATTTCACATCCGCAGAGCGCGCTGCGCCCTGTTAAGAATTACACTGTGATCACTAAACTCATCTCCTTTGTGCCAGGGGCCCTGTTCACAACCTGCTCTCCCAGCAGAGTGGGGCCAGTGGATTAGTCTCTCCCCACGCGAGGCGGAGTGGTTCTCATCTCTTTTTAATGCCTTTGGCGAGGGACAGAGACAGGGAGAGAGAGGGAAAGGCAGGGAGAGAGAGCAAGAAAAAAAAGAAAAACACAAAAGAGGAACAAGAGTGAGAGAAAGGCACGCTGACAGCGGCCCCGCGTTTTGTTAGAACATTGGCACTGCATTTATCAGGATTACCGGAGGGCGAGCTGGGTTTGATCCTGTTCTCCACTGGGAAAGGCAAAAGCTTTATTGTACCTTTTTTAACATCTCACAGTTAGATCAGAACAATACACCGTGTGTGCGTGTGTGTGTGTGTGTGTGTACATACACACCGTGTGTATGTGCCTAAGGATGGTATCCTACTTGGGACACACCCTATTTTCAAAGCACTTGCAGGTTGGGCGACCCGAGGCTTTCTTATAAATAAGGCCAGACACAGAAAACCACCAGGCTCTCTCTGGGGCTCCCTTTCTACCAGACCTTTTTTTTTTTTTTTTTCCTCCTTGCCCTGACTTGGATCAGCAGGATTCGCTCCTGTCAAACAAATTATAGCATCTATGAAATGGGGGTATCGACATGTCTGACTTGATCTGTTTTAATAGGGACCCGGTGGGAGTTTCCTCCCTGCCCCACTGAGCTTTGTATTCTTTATGGAAAGGCAGACAGGGCACTGGAGGAGGCTGCGGGCTTTAACCCTTTGCTGACAGCAGGTTGCCAGCCTCCCGCGTTCTAGCCGTTTCCTTTTTGTCCCCGGCCATTGTCTAGGGAGTGCACGCAGCCCGCCATCCACTTCATGCTTATTATCTCACAGGAGACAAGCTCACCCCGGGAGGAGGAAGAGAGAGCTGTGTTTTGAGCCACGTCTTTTGATTTCCTGTCTTCCCTCTCAAATAATTAGAAGTATTGGTCAAAGTAAAACACACACACACACGCACACACACACACACACACACACACACACACACACACATACACAGCTAAGAGGGGAAAAAATATATCATGTAACCCTGGCATTTTGTTTTTTAAGAGGTTATTGTCCCGGCTGCCGTTGCACCCTTACAGGGTGACTAGCATCTTAGCTGTGGCAGCAGGGACACGCGAGGGGGACGGCCTGCTGGTTGATTTCCTCGAGCAAAGTGTAAGAGGGAACTGCACGTGCCCACGTGACCGATTTTCTTGTTTTATCATTTCCTCCCTTTCCCTTTTCTCAGAGTCAGTTGCTAAGGGAGGAGCCCCCTAGTGCCTCCTCAGACAGTGGGCTCACCCCTGGGGCCCATTAACCCCCTGGGGTAGTTGGGTCCCAGCTTAGCACCCTGGCTGCCTTACCACGCCAGCCCCTGCAGAGGTGTGGGGTCCCATCCAGCCGGTGCACCTCCTAATCCCCCTCCCTTAGACTGAGAGCACCATGGGGCCAAGGGCAGGAAGGCCAGCTTTCTCTTTTTGTTTTTCTAATTTTTTTAATGTTTATTTATTTTTGAGAGAGAGAGAGAGAGAGAGAGAGAGAGAGAGAGCGCGTGCACACAAGCAGGGGAAGGGCAGAGAGAGGGGAACAGAGGATCCAAAGCAGGCTCTGTGCTGACAGCAGTGAGCCCTGTGTGGGGCTCGAATTCGCGAGATCATGACCGGAGGTGAAGTCGGACTCTCAACCGACTGAGCCACCCAGGCACCCCAAGGCCAGCTCTCTTTGTGCCTTCTTTCTACCCTCTTCTTCTGAGCACAGTGCTGGCGTGCCTCTGTGTATGGGAGAGACACATTCCTGAGAGATGGCACGCGGATGGAATTTGGGGCGGGTGGACTCCTGTGGGGTACAGATCTACGCTGCATAGAGCCAGTCCAGGTGAAGCTGAGAAACATAATATCCTGTTGCCCTACTGGGGTAGGCAGCTCGGCGCATGGCTCCCTTTATAAAGTGAGAAATCCTTTAATGTGGTTCGTGTCTAGTCTGCTGTCCAAGGGGTCCCCCGCCAGGGAGCTCACCTTTGTGAGCACACAGGCGATAGCAGTCCCACAAGCGACCAGAACCCAGCCGATCCAGGCCCCGTGCTCAGTGGGGTGCGGCCACACCCGACGGCTTCCCACCCAGTTGTCCTTAACCTTGACCGTCCATGCTCTCAGTTCCCCGTGTTGTCTGGCCTGGTGATTTCGTTGGGATTTTCTCCACCCCTTTCACTTCTCTCATGGAGGCCCCGGCAGCGCTTGGAGCACGCTAGTCGATAGCGCATCTGTCTTTAATTTCCCTCTGGGGAGAGAAACTCCTCTGGGCTCCATTCCCCCCACTCACCGCTTGCTGGCACCGCTTCGCAGCCTCTTTGTTGTGATTTTGGTTTTTGCTGCTACTCATCCCTTCTGGGACTAGACAAAGGGGCAGGGAGGGAAACTGGGGAGTTGTGGAGAAGGGTTGTCGGAAGTCAGGTTGCAGGAAAGAGGCGCGGCTGGGAGGCCAGCCCAGCAGCTGAGCAGAATGTGCCGAGGGTGCTGAGGATTCGGGAGAGTGCGGTGGGGGTGGGGCACCAGACGATGGAGCACGGAGCGACAGCTTCTCCAGTCTGGAAAGACCAGGGGGCAGCTCCCATCCACACGTGCCTCCCCTTCCTGGAGACTATGCCCTTCCCATAGTGAAGGCTTGAGCATCATTGCCACAGAGCGCAGGGGTGGGCACCCCTGCCGTGCCAGGCTGGCCTCCTCCTCTTGACTGCTCAGTTCCAGGGTCCCTGACTCAGACAGCATGTGCCAGCGCTCTCCGTTTCTGCCGAGAGCCAGCCAGGTGGTCCAGGGGGCACCAAAGGGTGATCGTCCCATGGAGGGAACCCCTCTGGCCACCTGCACCCTTTCCGAATCCTCTCGGAATGCTCTGCCCAGTTCTTTCCAAACCGTTCCCAGCAATTCTGTCCATGTTTGCAGGATTCTCTGGGTGAACCCAAAGCGTAAACCAAAGTACAACTTTTTCCTTTCTCCGAATTACAGACCCATCCGTTGTTCTGACTCTGTTTTCCATCTTCTGCCGGATTTGGTTTTCGAAAGTGGGGGGTATGGGACCGCCCCTCACGTAGGATATTAGATCGAGAAACCCAGACCTGCAAAGCCTTTTAGCTCCAATTCTTTTTAGACAGGTGTTTATGTCAGCAGCGGGTCGGAACAAGAGCAGAGATGAAGGAGGAAGGCCTAGTACAAACTACGCCGCCCAGTGGGCCAGTCCAGAGATTTACTAAGTGTAGACTTTTCTTTCTTTTTTTTTTCTAATTTTTTTTTGAGAGAGACAGAGACAGAAAGTGTGAGTGGGGGAGAGTGGCAAAGGAAGAGAGAGAGAGAGAGCCCCAAGCTGGCTCCATACTTACCGTGGAGCCCGGCGCGGGGCTTAATCCCAGGACCCTGGGATTATGACCTGAGCCGAAATCAAGATTTGGACCTTCAACCAACTGAGCCACCCAGGCACCCCCAGTGTGTAGACTTTCCTTTTTCTTAAGTTCATTTTGAGAGAGAGAGAAAGAAAGCACAAGCAGGGGAGGGTCAAAGAAAGAGGACAGAGAGAATCCCAAACAGGCTCACACTGACGGCACAGCACCTAATGTGGGGCTCGAACCCATGAACCATGAGATCATGACCTGAGCCAAAGTCAGATGCTCAACTGACCGAGCCATGTAGGCGCAACCCCCCTCCAACAGCGTAGACCGTTTAAAGACAAGTTGTTGAATTGATGTACTGTACACCTGAAACTGATATAACACCGCATGTTAAATACACTTGATTGATAAATATAAATACTGTAGACCAAGTTCCTCAGGCTGACCTTGGAGCCAAGACAGACGTCCAGGCAACTGCCTTTCTGTGCGGTCTCCCACAAAACCCTCTTGCTCCCAAGTTCTTTTGAAACCTTGACCTGTGTCCCCTCATGCCTCAGGGGTCCGCCGTTGTCCTCTGTTCCTGAAATCTCACCCCCTGCCACCGACTGAACCTGGCGTGTGAGGGGGCTGCTGCTCCAGTTTTTCGGGCAGCACATTCTTGCTGAGCAGAGCGTGGTGTTCAGCCAGCTTCCAGAGCTCGGCACCCCCACAGTTAGCGCTCAGGCCCTCAGTCGTGCCACCCCTCCCGCTAACTCCCAGACTTCCCTGGAATCAGAACTCCCCCCAGTGAAATCACCAGGCTTCTATTCCATAATCTCTTACTCGCTCTTGCCAAGAATGTTCTTTAGTAATCCAAAGTTATATTTGTTATTATACATAAGACTAGAAGAGGGTTTGTAATTTTTTTGTGTGAAATCAGCTTTAATACGTTGTGACAAAACCTAACTCATGTTTCTAAACATTTTATGTAACGGTTGTGCTCTTTTCGACTTATGGAAAAATGGATCCAGAAGTCTTGGCGGCTTTCATGCATCTTTCCTTGGCCTCTTTCTTTGTGGACTGAAGTCAGCTTAGGGCCAAACGTAACCAGAATCATTGGCCATTGATACTCTGGTGAAGGCTGTGTTTTATTAGGGCGAAATGATATCCAGACATGTCGGATCTTAATCGCAAGTGTTGAAAACAGAGATGTGTTTTATTCTAGACCATTAAGGTGGGAGTTAATTACCACTTTCAGATGAACTCCCCACATGCCCTCCTGCCATGGCAATTAGGAAGAGAGTGGCTGCCTGTGTGCCTGACGGTGTTTTACGACCTTGGATTATATGGGAATTAGGAATGGGTCGGGGAAGCATTCAGGCCTCGTAGTTACCCAACACCAGGATGGCCCAACCCCAGACTTGTCAAAACCTCGAATGTTGTGTTTGGCAAACATTCTCCAAAATCTGTTTGGTCGATACTAAATAGCTACATTTAGCAGACCGGTTTATTCAAGTGCCCGGGAGTCATCTTTGGATTCAGACTTACCCCAGGAGGCCCTCAAGAGCATCACTGAGGGTTGTCTATGGCCTGGGTAGGTTCTGAGTAATGCCTGTTATGAAACTTTGCCAAGTAGGTACGCCTTCGTTCGCTTCCAAGGTGAGGATCTTTACAGCTGCTCTGTCCAGTGCAGTAGCCACTAGCAATGTCTGGCTTTTTAAACTTACATTTAAACTAACAGTAAATAAAATCTAAACGTCCGTTCCTCAGGGACACACGATTTAAGAACTTGGTGACCACACGTGGCTAACGTACTGGACAACACAGATAGGGAACACTGTCCTCACCAGAGAATTCTTTCAGACAGCAGTGTTCTAGGGTCTCAACACCTCACTTGTGCAGGGGGTCAGTGGATCCAAAGCCCCTCCTTGAGAGACACCTTGGCTTTCCTGACGGTGTTCCAGTGACTCATCACCACGTGGGGAAAGGATGACCTTCCCCCCAGCAAAGTCCCTCAGCTTCGCTCTGCTCAGAAAGTCAGCCATCCTGGGCGTCCAGACTGAGGGTCGGCCTTTGAGCACCTTCACAGATGCCCGGGGCTCGCAGTGGCTTCTGGTAGCACTTCCCAGCTCTTCCCAGAAATCAGGGGAGCAGGGTGACCGTTCACCGAGGGTCACCAGAGGGACACGCTCCTTACCCCCAAGTAATGCCCGCTCTGTCCTTTCCTCAAGTTAGACCAACCAGAAAACCACATATTCGAAGGACATTAGCTTATCCTCCTCAGTTGTGTTATCTTTGAGAGCTCGTACTTGAATGTTTATAGCTCATGTTTATTGATAATTGAAAAAGCTAACATGAAGCTAACTCAAGTGTACTACGAAAACCATTCAATCCTGAGGATGTGAATGTTCAGAGCACCGCGCAAGTCCGTGGTGTGTCGTGTGTCTCTCCGCAAGAACTGTGACGCTTTCTTCCATTGGAGAATGCAGATCATGTGACCCATTCCTTCTCTTTTGCCCCATCTTCTGGAAACGCCAGAGTTACATTCAGTGCTCGGACATAGTGACTTTATTAGCCCCCATGGTTATATTTCTTGCTTTCGCTTCCTTAATCAGATGTTTGATTTTTCTATTTCAACTTTAATAACTTTATTGTGTGTATCTGTTTATGTTATTTTAACTCTCCTTAAATTCTTTTCTGAAAGAGCCGAGGTATAACAAATGAATACAAACTATTCATTATATCCTCTTTCCACTCCATATTTCCTGTTTTAAAGTATTCCCCTATGTCAGCCCCCGCCTCTGCCCCTAGCATCTGTGTCAGGAAGGCCCAGGGACCTCCTGACCATCTCATTTTTCTTCCGTACCCTCCCGAGTGTCTAGCACACCGTTGAGCATATGCCGATTGAGTGACGTAAGGGCAGAGAAACCGCACCATGCGTGGGAAGACATTACAGAATAAACTTAGGAAGAAGAGTCACCTCTCAAATTGAATCATGACAAAAGACGGCGCTGGCCTCCCTGGGGTGTAGAGAGATAGAAAAGTATTTGAATCATTATCATCATTATCATCATGGTCATCACCACCTTCATTAAACCCCACCTGCACCTGGCACCGTGTAGGCCCCTCCAGGTTATTTCTGTGCCAGGGAGAGAGGCTTGTGCCCAGCCAGGAGGATAAGCCTGAGACCTCCCCTGCCCACCAGCCTCTTTCAAGACCGTTCCAGACACTCCTCCTCAAAGATCGCAACTGGGATTGGATACTGTTGGGGTTGAGCACATTAACTCCGTGTTGTGGGGACATGGGTCTCTGTGGTCCTTGACTTACAAGCGTCTTTCACATCCTAGGGCCCTGGACTTTTACTTTATAGCACGAACCATAGTGGCCGTTGAGAACCCCGATGCATAATGAGTTAGAGTCTCTATTACGGTACGTCTCTATCTTCTGTGCCCCCGTGGATCTGGAACCCACCATCGTGTGTCGCATGTAATAAGTGATACATAATTATCATAATAAGTAGAAGAAATGAGTGAACGGATATCCAGTTTGACTTTAGAGTTATCTCCTGACCTACAGCTGTTGGAGTTACTCTTTCTTCCGTGAATCCAACATTTGGGATTCATAGAGTACTTGAGTCACCTCTCTGCCATGGGGGGACGCCATTACACAAAGCACTCACGGCCAGCACTCATGGCACTTGAGCTAGAGGCTTGCGAACGTCCTTTAACTATCAGCTTTTATTGTGATTTGACCTAAAACATTGTAAGCTCCTTGGGAATAAGGGCTGAGTCGTACCTTCGTGGATTTCCAATGAATGATTTGTATCACGCACTCATGAAGCACTTGTTGACTGAACCAGGGAGGTGGCAGGGGAAGTGCCGAGTCGTCCTCTCCCTCTACACAGAGAGTTAACACCAGGTACTCCTTCATCATGAGGAAATGCTAGGAACAGACCATGTGCAGTCATGATTGGAGATAGGCTAGTAACTGGGGCCATATCCATCCACATGTGAGTAAAAAGCGTTTTAAGTGGCGGTTTCGCGTTAACATGGGATTGGCCGGGTCTTTGTTTTTCAACCCTAGAGTCATCCGGAGAGCTTTTCAAAAGCACTGATAACTCGATCCCACCACATAAAAAAGTCATCTCTGAGTCTAGGCACCAGATGATGAAATATATTTTTATAATGCTTTCGGTGTTTTTAGTAGGCAAACAAAGTTGAGGATTACTGACCTAGTCTGTGGACATGAACCCGTACCAGCTCGTCATCCCATCCCTGCCAACAGTCACCCACAATTTTCTCTGGTTTGGCAACTGCCCTGGTTCAGAAAGAGCAGAGTTGGGATTTTATGGTGCAGATCGGCTCCAGTTCCTGTCGCCTCCCCACTCTATTCCAAGCAGTATCCAGCCTCAGTGTCTAGCCTTAGTGGAGATCCCACGTAGCACTGGAAAAATGGGGATGCTTTGATCGCCCATTTGCTTACTCATTGATTAGACCTGTATTTAGTATCTACCGTGTACTCAGTGGAGGAAGAGACCGTTCATGTCTCTGCTGTGCAGTCAAGACTGGGGTAAAAGTGATGAGGATGTCACGGGAGCTTCGAAGGAAGGGTACTGACGCCCGCCTGAAGTCACTGGAAGATCCTTCCTGGAGGGGATGATGAGAGAGCCCGGTTACACGTTCCCCCGTCCTCTGCCTGGCTGGTGGGAGAGCAGGTGCACAGAGGTGGAGGTGAGAGAAGGCAGCGGGCTGATCTCACCAGACATTGTCATGGTGGCTGAAGCACAGGGCGCAGGTGCGGGAAGGCACGCTGGAGGTTGGGTGGGACGTTGTCAGGAGGGAGCCAAGGACTCAGGATGGGGCCAGGCAGCAGGCAGCTTGCTTGTGTTCCAGGTGGGCGTGGACTTACTGCGAGTTTATTAAAGCTCATTGTCTAAAACTTACTAAAACTGCAGGACCCCTCACTGCCACAGGCCCCTCCTGGGCAAACCCCCCACCCCGGGCTCTAGCAGTGTCACCACGTGGCCACATGTCAGGTTTTGTTCCTTTTTTTCAATTAGCAAAGTTAAATTTAAGGTCAATTTTATAAAAATTTTGTATGTTGTATTATAGAGGCCCCCCCCCGGATTCTATAAGCTTGGAGCCCCCACAAAACCTAGATCTGAAGCTTAGCGGCCTTAGAGTTTTCCCCAAATTAGCAGGAGTTCTTGAAAAAGTTCTTAAACTCCTTGCCAGGAGTTTTAACTAGGATTATAACGCCTCATCCAAACAGGGACACTTGGGGAGGGAAGGAGTGTCTTATGTAATAGTTATCCACTCCCACCCCACCCCCACCACCTCCCGCAAAATTCGGTAACCAGAACTTTCCTGGGCAAAAGGAATACATGAAAACTCTCATCTAAATTTTGTCGTTGTTGTTGTTACATAAATTAACCCATTGATTTGATAGGCTGGCGGGGCTTCTGCTGGCCTTTCCATCCCTTCCGTCTTCCAAGGGCAGGTGTCACACTGACACCAGCAGCGGCGCCGTGGGGCCAGGCGCCACCACCTCCCGTTTCCGCATGGGAACCGCGGTGCCCGATGCCCACGGCACATCTTTTCATCTCGCTTTCGCCACAGGAAGAGCGAGTGTACTTGGCGCGCCGGCTTGTTTCCGTTGTCTTCGCCGTTTTCCCGAGGGAGGCGCGTAATGGTTCCACGTTTACCGACGATGTCCACCATCTGGGCGCCTCTAGCCAGGTCGCCACAGAGATAGGTCCCAGCCCAGATCGCCGGAAACCCCCACGGTGGGAGGTCGAGGCTGGAGCAGGGAGCCGGCCAGGATGCTGTAGCATCCAGAGATGAGTGGGGTCCGGGGTCGGACGGAGACCTGGCAGAGAAGGTGGAGAACAGGGGGTGGGTCTCCAGGATGGGGAGGGGATGAAGGAGTGGGGAGGAGTCGGGGAGGACGGTGGTGTCTTCACTCGATCCAGAGGACGGGTGTGTGTGTGGGGGGGGCAGGTGGAGACTCCATCTGGATGCAAGGAAGTGCCTGTGGGGGAGGCAGCAGGGGGTGAGTTTAGCTCGGTGCCCAGGTCCCTACGGCAGGTTCAGACCTGTCACGAGGGAGTCAGGTTTGCTGTGCTTCAGGCACATCACCCCTGTGCAGACACCAGCTTGACATGGAGACTCCATGATGTAAAGTAGAGGTTGAGTGATGGATGCAAACCAAACCCGATTTTAAACCACAGCTCTGAGGCGCCTGGGTGGCTCACTTGGTTGAGCACCTGACCAAGTCATGATCTCGCGTTCATGGGTTCGAGCCCCGCGTCGGGCTCTGTGCTGACAGCTCAGAGCCTGGAGCCTGCTTGGGATTCTGTGCCGCCCTCTCTCTCTGACCCTCCCCTGCTTGTGCTCTGTCTCTCTGTATCTCTTAAAAACTAAAATAAAGGGGCACCTGGGTGGCTCAGTCGGTTAAGCGGCCGACTTCGGCTCAGGTCATGATCTCGCAGTCTGTGAGTTCGAGCCTGCGTCGGGCTCTGTGCTGACAGCTCAGAGCCTGGAGCCTGCTTCGGATTCTGTGTCTCCCTCTCTCTCTGCCCTTCTCCTGCTCACTCTGTGTCTCAAAAATAAACGTTAAAAATTTTTTTAGAAAAATAATAAAATAAAATGTTTAAAAAATTTTTTAAAAAACCCAACAACTCAGCCCTGCTCTGGTCCAAGCAGCGTGAGCATATATGTGACTTCTCCCCATCCCCTCAGCGGTCTAAGTGGAGACCAGTGCCACCCACATCATGGCAGCTGGGGGCTCCTGGGGCTCCTAGGGCCCCCAACCACATGAGCTGCCCCTGGATTCATTTGAAGTTAATTTTCATCACTAGGAGCTTCTCTGTCTCACCAGCCCTACTGAATTCCAAGTCCACTAAGGCTTCTTTTGTTTGGCTGGCTTGTTGGGTTTGTTTTTTTTTTTTTAAGTTGTAGGTCTATTTTGGACAATAAATGGTCCTTTTAGCTCCTGAGCTCATACTTAAATAAAACGGCTCTCATGTTCTCCTTGATATATTTGCTTATTGGATTTGTTTAATGAAATATGGATTTATACCATAAATATTGGAGTTGGTGTAGTCCATATTTCAATTAATGGATCATTTATATGTCATGCTAACTTTGTAATTACTGAAATGTAGAAATATAGTGGATTGAAATGAGTTTCTGGTCTTTGCGTTCCTGCCCCCATCCAACCATGTCTGAGCAGCTCGGGTCCATGAAGGGGGAAAATTTATATGTGGGGTTTTCAAAGGAAAGGGGCAGGGACTCAGAAAAGACGGCTCCCCCCGCCGGTGCTGCCAGAGATCTTCATTCCACCGTGCTCTCTGGGCTCCCCTCAACAGTGGTGTCGGATCGTCCTCGAAGGAGCCGGAAGCCGGGCTCCGGCAGGAGCGCCTGGTCGTCAATTTGCTGACAGACCTTCGTGATCATTTTCGTCTCGGTTGTAAAGCACAGCCTATTTTCCCCCTTTGCCAAATCTCAGTCCTAAAGGGCTCTAAATGTACATAAATATAGATTTCTCACTGAGCCCGACTTCCAGGAATCAACTGGAAACCCTCAGCAGACCTGTGAGACTGAAAACTAGTAAATTGTGTTCTCCAGCCCCCGGAACCGGGCCTGTCACTTTAACTGGCTCCTTCCTCCGGCCGTGGGCACCACCCGCCTGCCCGCCCGCCTGCCCGAGGACACCCTAGTGAACTTGGCCCTCCCTCTCTCCCCCACCCCTCTCCTGCCTGCCGGTTTGCTGACCAGAAAAATCTGGCTGGAGAGGCCCATGCAGTGAGTGAGCATCACGTACATAATTCTATCAGAATATCTCCAAGGGTGGGAATCATTGTTCTCGGAACTAGCTGAGCTGAAGCCCGAGCAGAAATACTAAAGTCAGTCGTGCCTTTGAGCTGCCTCTAACAGCGCCCTTTGGAGACCCATTTCATACAAAATTTGAAGCCTGTGTTTATTGCCCATTAAAGCAACCTTTATTTTATGGCAAATGTTGCAGTAATTGCCTTTTACGAAGAGCACTTTGTAACACACATGCACAGTTGAAAGAAAACCACTCTGGTATTGTCTATCGGGACTTAATGGCGCAATTAATTTTACTCCATCTGTTCCTGAGACTTTAAAGGAAAATGGATTTTTTTTTTGAGCGCACTTTAATGAAGAAGATAAAGCGGCCCGGCTGGTGTCCCACAGGCTCGGCGCAGTAAGTTCAGATTATTGCTCAGTCTGTCAGAATGGGCCGCTTCCCTCAGCAGCAGCCACAGCCAGCAACCCGCTCTGGCCCCTCGCCGCGCCATTCCTGATGACAAACTGCCAGCCGGCTCCCACAAAAGCACGATTAAAATGTCAGCACAGGATGACGAAGGGGCCAAGAGGGTCCTCGGAGACAAACTGTGTTCAGTATGAGTTAATACTTTACAGCAGGGCTGGGGCCCGGCTTGCTGCTGGCTGCTCGGCTGCTGGCGCGCCTCAGAAAGAACGCAAGGGCGGGGCCTGGCCACCGCGCCTGTCGCCTGTCGCCTGCCTGGGGCCCGTGGGCACGCTGGGCTGCGTGGGGAGGGTCTTTCTCTGCAGGAGGAGTCTACTGGGGGCCCCTCGCCTGTGGGAGCGGGGCGGGCGGCGAGGGCGGCTGCAAACCCAGAGTGTGGCCTGGAGGCGGCGGGGCCGGCAGTGACCCCAGTGCCGCAGGCTCGGTCCCAGATGTTCACACCACCAGTTCCAGGATGGCGAGGGTGGCCGTGAGAGTGCCCAAGCGGCGGAAACTCGCTCCTCACAAAGAGGCAGTCGCCCAGAGCTTACAGTCACCACTGCTTTGTCCCACGCCCGAGCCTTAGGCTGGGCCACTGCAAGGGGGTCAGCGGCAGAATGCCCTTTTATCAGGACACCTTGTAAACCCCTGCCACAGTGTTTGCTGATTGCCGACTTGCGGGGGCAGGGGGCGGGGGGCAGGGAGCAGGCATGCTCTGTGTCTCCGGCTTAATTCTCTCCCAAATCCCCACCCCCACCCCCAACCCGTGCTTTGGTTGGTGTCCTGTCCGCCGTGGGACAGCCCCGGAGGCAGGCTGTGATGAAAAGGACGAGGAGATTTGCATCTCTGGCCTCCTGCGGAGACCCGATCTGCCAGCCTAGTGGGCAGCAGGTGTGAGCCCCTGCCATTGTCCCTAATGGTTATTACCAGTGATAAGCAGGACAAATGTGAGGTCGTCTCTCCTGCTGGCAGGTCAGAGGGGGCTGGATTTAGAGCCCCTAGGAGACTGGGAAATTAGATGGTCAGTATCCACAGCGGAGGTCGTAACCAACTCCTGCTCCGGCGATCCTGGAAAGGGGCAGCGGGGGGGCTGGAGGAGCCGCCGGGTAACCGTAATCCAGATGTATGGTTATCCTTGGAAGCAGCCGGGAGCGTCCATTGTCCGCGCAGTGGTGAGGCAGTCATTAGTGCAGAGCACTGACAGAGGAACAGAAGGCAGGAAGAGGCCCCGGCGATGGGCAGCCCAGGGATTTGGTTTCCTCTTGGCCCATGACCACGGGCCAAGACTTCACAAAAGAGGAAGGGGGGAGGCCCTGCTGGTTTCTAATTAAACCCCATCACTTCTGCCCGTGTGCCCTGGGACCCAGTGAGGGTGCACCTCCTGGTTTCCTGAGCCTTCTGTCCCCACCCCCACCCCAACCCCGTCTCACGCCGGGGCTCCCAGTCACTCTCAGATTCCCACTCCCTCCTGCCCCGGGCCCCACGTCTAGCTTGTTCTCTCCACTCGCATGTCTCCCCCGCCCTCACCCCCTTGGTTCCATCCATCACCCCTCCTCGCTCCTGAGAGTGCTCTCTCAATCCTATTGCCTTTTAATGTCTCTCTTGGGCTCTTCCTCCTGCCCTCTCCCCGAGCACACTCTTCCTGCGTTTCGAGCATCCCACAGCTCACGCCAGTAATAGCATCCTAATAGCCACGGTCAGCCTTTACAGAGCAAACAGCCTTCTGCGGGCCTCCCAAGGACACACAGCCCCACTGGTGACCCAAAACACACCTCCTTCAAGCAGCCGGCGGCCCCCTGCCCCGCAAGCCCTTTCAAGCTGCTCCTTTGAGACTTCCGCCAGCCAGGCCACACGTGCAGCCCTCCGTATCTGTATAAAATCTACAAGCCAAGAGCAGTAAAGAGAAAGTCTGGGTATGGAGGATAACGGAAGCTCGAGTGGGCGAGGGCTTCCGGAGCAGCACCCCTCCCCCGTGGGGTGCGGGACAAGAAAATGACAGTCCAGGGACCTCCGTGGGGGGCGGGCAGCGGAACATACCTGCTGTGCGTGTGCCGGGCAACCTAATGCGGAAGAGAGGCGCAGGGTCCCGCCAGCTCCCCCGCCGGCTCTGCTGGCACGTCTCTGGAGGACGCCGTCTCGGCGTGGCTCGCCCACCCGTTCTTTCCTTCCTTCCTTCATCAGATATTGATGGACTGCTCTTGGTTAGCACCGACGCGATCCCTGATCCCTGATCCGGCCATCGGTACGAGATTTTTAAAAGCTTATTTTAAAGGCTGTCTGGGGGACAACTGGGGAAATTTGATGGTGGCGTATATATTAGATGACATGTCCACCGAGATTTCTTTTATTTTTTTTAAAATGTTTATTTATTTATTTTGAGAGAGAGGGTGAGAGAACAGGGGAGGGGCAGAGAGAGAAGGAAAGAGAGAATCCCAAGCAGGCTTCAGGCCGTCAGCACAGAGCCGATGCAGGGCTCGCTCCTATGAATCATGAGACCACGACCTGGGATATCAAGAGTCAGACCCTCCACTGACTGAGCCACCCAGGCGCCCCATCAATTGAAATTTTCGAGTGATGTTCTTATTCTTAGGTAATACTTTCTTTCCTTAATTTAAATGTGTCCCAAAAAGAAAAACATGTTAGATATCTACACACATGTATAGACATACACACACAAATAAAACATTAGTAACTATTGAATCTAGGTCAAGGGTAACCGTTATTCAATATATTCTTTCTATTTTTCTATAGGTTTGAAAACTTTAAAAAGTGAAATATATGACAGAAAGTATTTATGATGTCTGCTATGTGCCAGGATCATTCTGGGTACCAGGCATGTCATCAGTGATCAAAAGAGGTTGGGGGGAAGGGCAGGGCATCTGGGTGGCTCAGTCAGTTAAGCACCTGACTTCGGCTCCAGTCATGGTCTCATGGTTCGTGAGATAGAGCCCCATGTTGGGCTCTGTGCTGACAGCTGGGAGCCTGGAGCCTGCTTCCGATTCTGTGTCTCCCTCTGTCTCTACCCTCCCCTGTTCTCTTTCTCTCTCTCTCTCTCTCTCTCTCTCTCTCTCTCTTTCAAAAAGAAACATTAAAAAAAAATAAGAGAGAGGTGGGGCGCTTGGGTGGCACAGTCAGGTGAGTGTCCGGGTCTTGGTTTCAGCTCAGGTCATGATCTCATGTTTCGATTCATGAGTTTGAGCCCCCCAGCACGCTCTGCACTGACAGTGGGATTCTCTCCCTCTCTCTTCCTAGCTCTCTGCCCCTCCCCCACTCACACTCTCCTTCAAAATAAATAAATAAACTTTAAAAAGGCAAAAGGCCCCTGTCCTCCTGGAGCTCACCTCCGTGGATGGTGGGAGAGAGACACAGAGCACCATCAGTGAGCAAACCGTACTATGTTAGGAGGGGCAGACATGGGGATTGGGGGCCCCTGGAACAGGAAGCATGCTCCTTCAAATAGGAGGTCAGGGGTCTGCCCCACTGTCCCACTGAGAAGGGAGGGACATGGAAGATAAGGCTAGACCGAGGTGAGGCAGAGCACACCAAGCGAAGGGCAGCCCGCACACCATACCCAAGGAGACTGCCTGCCTGCCCGGCCGCTGAGTGGATGCTCACATGCGGTGCAGAGTGTCTCGTGAGTTCTAGTGAATTCTACTTGGCACACATCTGCCTCCCTTCCTTCACTTGCTATGGGGTGAATCTGGCCTCGGTAATGACCCCACAGGCTCACAGAAACCCTTGGGTTCCAGCCGCTCAGCTAGGACCCGTGGTGGCAATCCCATGATCTGTAGAGTGCGAGCATGTCAGAGCTGGCCCCGTCACCTTTGCCACCCAGAGTGTCATCGTGTCCACACACACGATCGTTTCTGCCCCAGCCTCAAGGGGGAGGACTGCAGTGAGGGGAAGGAGCACCAGGCTAGGAATCAGACTGTGTGGGTCTGGGCCCGCGTTGTCCACCATCCCATCTCATCCAACCTGGTGACCTTGGTGACCTGAGCTAACCACTTGGCTTTTCTGAGGCTCAGTCTTCCTCATCTGTGAATGGGAGTTAGTGCACTTTCATCCCAAAGTGGTTACATGCATCATGGAATAAACCCATGCAAAGGCGGACTGTGAATTTCACACCCCAGGAATCCTGTTTGCTCTCTAGACATTCGGGTCTCTGAGCAGCCTGGTGCCATGGTGTAGGGTCAGCCAGCTTGGCACCTGGCGCCGCCCTGCCGCTTATCGGCTGAGCCCCGGAGTGGATCACTGAACTTCATACCTGTCCCTCCACCACCATAAAGAGGGAGTTAGGCATTGGTGACCTCTGCGATGGAGAGTACTGAGTGACTCATGAACTCCGCTTCCCCAAACAGGAACAATGTTTGGGTGTCTTTCATGCCATGTTAGAGATTGGTTTCTGCCTTGAGCTAGCCGGGCTAGCTGCTTTTACCTCTGTGCCCCCAGGACGTGGGCCCTTTCCAAAGATGTGGCAGTCAGATGTGCCTCTTTCCCATGTCCCCTCATCTTCGTGACTTACCTTCTGGGCTGCTAGTGAGACCTTCCGAACATTGTAAAGGCAGAGGGTTTCGTGGACGTGGAGCTTCTGAGGAGAGTGCGCTGCCTCTCAGAGGTGGGGGGTTAGTTAGCTCCCGCGTAGCCTAAGGGCCCTGGTGAGACACCATCCCGTCCCCCTCGCCTGTGTCTCGGGCCTTCAGCAGCATTTCTTCCCAGGAGCTGAAGGCCTGGGTCCCTCAGCTGGCTATGCCTTCCCAAATGTATGCGACGGAGAGGGCCGCGACGTTGGTCCTGCGAGCTCTTGGCCGAGTCGTTCTCCTCCCCGGAGGGCCCTGAGCTGGGCTTCGAGTGCAGGAAAAGAGTGGACGGGAGTCCTGTGTGTGCACAGCCCTGTGCGCTTGGGGGAGGAGGACGGCGGGGAGGCGATCGGTGGTTGGGGAAGAGAGAGATGAAGAGAGTGTTGTTCGACTTTTAGGTTCTCTCGGAGGACTTGCGTTTCCGGTATGGGCAGGTGTGAATTCCCCTGCCTGACGTGATTAAGGACGGAAGGACCTGTCCATGCTCTCAGATGACTTTGGGCCCAGGAGGGACCCTCGGAGAGACTTGTGAGGCATGATTGACAATGCGCCAGGTGGACAGAGGCTATGACGTAGAGCATCCGGGCACTTTCCAGCCTAGTCCGGCAGCGCCACCCAGGAAGCTGAGAGGCGCAGGCCATGCTGCCTCCACTTAGGTGTTCGCAGAGGCCGGGATCGCCACCGGGGGCCTGGCAGCTCTCGGGAGGAAAGAGCGGCTTCGGCCAAGCAGATTTAGGTCTTTTATGCCCCCGAGGGTCCTCAGACTCAAACTCTTGAGGGAGGGACCACATGATGACACATGGCCTCGGCCAGTAGGTAGCGCCGTCACGGAGAGGAGTAGAGGAGACCCTGTCACAAGGAGGTGGCCCGGGCCGGGTGTGAGGGGGCAGCTTCGCCTCCTTCCACAGACTCAAAGCGGGCGTCTTCAGAGCGTGTTCCTACGCCAGCAGCTGCACATCGCGGGGGAGCTCGTTAAACACGCACATTCTCAGGCCCTACCGCAGACCTACTGAGTCAGACGCTCTGGGGGTGGGGCCCCGCGGTCTGTTTTTAGGTGCCCCCACATGCCTGGAGAACCGCCGCCCTAGGCGGGACCTTCATGCTGACCGTGGCTGAGCCAGCACACATCCGCAATGGCGTGGTTCCTTCTGGCAGCCCTGCACAGTGGAAGCTGTAGGCATCGGGACGTGCGGGTTCAAGGCCTCCTCTTCCGTTTACCTCTTGTGGGACCTGGGGAAGGCACTGAGCGCTTTGGGGCTAGTTTCCTCGTCTATAAAATGGCCATCGTGTGTGCTCTCCGTGGTTTTTGTGAGGGAGAAGTTAAATCGATGCCCTCAGAAGCGCTTTGTCATCCTACAGCGTTTCATATGTGAGATGGTATCATTTTCAACTTGCGGCGAGTTCAGGGGGAAAAAAATGATGGCTTCTATTTACTGAGCACCTACTGTTTGTTAGACCGTGGTAAGAGATCACTGCGTATTGTGTCAGGTAGCTTCTCTTATTATCCCAGTTTTCCTCAAGGGAAAACTGAGGCTCCGTTTAAATAACTTGGTAGAGCAGGACTTGTAACCCGGTTCAGCTGGGTTCCATAGTGACTTTGAAGTTTCACTGGGAGTCTGTTCTTAACAATCAGCCCTCGTGCTGGTTCTCAACCCTGGCGGTACTGTCACCTGCAGAGCTTTCAAAAACACTGAGCCTCTGAGTCCACTGGTTTGGAGGTGGAGCTTGGCCATTAACATTCCCTTTAAAACGCCCTGCACATGCGTAATACACACATAAGTCTGAGAACCATCGTGCCTTGTGTATATATCACCGCCCTTACGTCTCAGAGAAGTCGCTGCAAATTCCAGGATAAATAAGATGCAAATAAGTGACACAGAGCTTTGGCAAACCACGGGCACTCGATAAACCAGGTCTGTGAATCTAATGAAGTATTTGAAAAGTCGCATTCACTATGGTTTTAATAATTCAGATAACAGGTGTTCGTTTTAGGAAAAGTTGAAGACTCTGGGACCCTGGTGGAATATGGCGCCCGTAATTCCAGAACCCCTCCTTGTGAGGCCTGAAGGAAGTAGGAAGAGGTATTTTCTCATTCTTCCCACATTAGCGGGAGAAAAGCAGGCCCCGGGGAGGCCAAGCCATTTCCCTAAGCAGGAATATTTGGGGAGTTGGTTTATGTAGATGGCGGGCAGGGGCATAATAATGTAAATTTCGTACCTTGAGCTTTTGGGTGGAAAGACGGATTCTGAAACCATTGTGTCGTATCTGCTGATGATCACAAAGGAGCAAATTCAGGCTCTTTGTTGACTCCCTGGCAGACCGAGTGAGTGCTTCCAAGTGCAATTTCCCTTCCCTCCTCTCTTTAGAAATTACCTTGAGCTGAAAAGTGAGCCAGGCCCAGGTTGGCACTCAGGCATTCTCCATTCCTAGGAGGAAGCGTAAGACGCAGCTAGGACACTTGTGGCCCACGTCCTTTCTTCGAGCATCTGTAGAATGAAAACTAAAGGCAAGAAAGTCTCATGACTTGCCATGAAGTGCTTTCCTGGCTGAAGGGCTTGGAGGGACCACCTTAAGAACTTCCAGAGAGCCATCGTGCGTGCGTTACCAAGATTCTCCATCGTCCTCCCCAAACCCAAAGTCACACAGGGCCTGATCACCTTCACGTTAGACACACACACACCCCACCAACATAGCCCCGCCCCCGCCCCACCCCAACCACAGAGCCCAGCAGCCTTTGCGTGTGTCCCGCCATAAAACCACTTTCCCATGACTTCCCGAACAGCGAACCCCCACCCGGGTACCGAGGAACGGGGGGCTCCCAGTTTCTAATGGACGACAGCCGAAGTGAGTTCAAAAGTGCGAGGACCGTAAAGCCCAGAGCGACTGCGCACACGCCACACGCCGCGGCAGGATGATTCAGGAGGCCAAACTTTGCCTCATCGAGTCGGAGAAATTTTCTGCAAATGAACTTTGCAAGAATTATGCCGTCGTTGGCATTACAGTATTACACACAGGCCTGTTCCCGACCACTCACTGGAACTTATTTTGTAGTTAACCTCCATAAAGGACCATGCCAGCGAGCACAGCCCTGTCACACACACATTATTTAGAAGCCCTTATTATTATTTTATTGCCAGTCCTTGACAGCTGAGGAAAAGCCGGGCGCTTTAATCTTTTTTTCCCTTTAGTTTACAGTGTAAGAGCTGCATGTAAGATAGATTTGATTAATATGTAACAGAGATGCAATTCTCTGTAAAATGTGCTGTACTTTAGCACCCTGGAAAACAAACTGCATCACAATGGCTTAAATCTCAGTCCATTGTATTATATAGACATCATAAATAATAGAGAGCAGGCAGATATAGCTGCAGGCTTCATCTGCATAACACATCTGAGCTCTCTATAATGTGTTCAACTTGTCACTTTTAGTACAGAAGAGAGGCAATAAACCTAACAGCTGACTAACACACATCAGCCCTACTTCTCCTTCCAGGGGGGCGAATGCTCATTAAGCCATCTTAGCCCTGACTTTTAAAATCCATAACTCTTACAAATGTAAAAAAGTTGCCACAAAAGATTAAGCGCATAATATATGTCAAAGGATAATTTTTCACGCGTCCCAACCCCCCCCATCCCCCAGATTCCTGCTCCCCGCCGCCGCCGCCGCCACCACCGCCACACCAAAATCCTTGTTTCTTTTATAGCCCCTTCACTGGAGGAAAGAAAATTTAAAAAATCTGTTTTCCAGATAAAACCAAATGAAATATCATCGTCTCGGCGTCGATAAGGGACTACATAATTGCTTTTGAGTTTGGAGCAAATGAGCTGACCCCAAGAGGATTTAAACCGTTCTCTTTGCCTCTCCCTCTCACACCAGCTCAAAGAGAAATGTGGAATCAATCATCCCCGCTTGGACCTTGCACGCAGGCTGTCGGGTCAGTCTTCCCGGCCTTAATCATGGCCTTCCATTTACCTGCCTCAGTTTCCTTATTGGAAACAGGAAGGCAAGAAGCCGTGGCCATTCATCTCTGATGGGTCTGTGGGATCGCATCTGACAGACGTGCCCTTTCTCCTGAGGTTCTCCTGTGTTTCAGAGCAAAACTTGAAAACATTACAGTATGTCCTCTTTTGTAAAGACGGCTGAGCCTTTTTAGAGGGATTAAGGCTGTCAGGCAAAAGAAGAAGAAAAAAGGATATTTATGCCCTAACTTGGAGCAGATTTAATCCCGTGGGATGCATTTTGGTGGCTCAGGGAACACTGCGGTCTCTTCCCCAGAGAAGGCTGGGATGTAAATAGGACGTGAATGTAATGTCTTATGACATCCATCTCTTTAGAAAATATACTTAAAAACATTTTTCTTGGTGCCCGTAAGAAAAATAAATGGTCGATGGTGGCCTGGATGGTAGGATGAAACAGGAAATTTCTCCTAGTGGTCATAATTTCTCGAGGGAAAAAAGTTAGAGCCCCAACACTTGAATCGTTTAGAATAAGCCGAACCCACCCCTGGAACATAAACTTACAAACGACAAAAAAAAAAAAAAAAAAAAAAAAAAAAAAAAACAAAACTCTGCATAAGGTTAAGGTTGGGAGACTGGCATGCTTACCTAGGAGAAATGAGAAGTCGATTCTCTGATTAAGACAGAACTAATGTGTGTGTGTGTGTGTGTGTGTGTGTGTGTGTAGACAGGCAGACCAAGAACGGAGACAGAGAGGCTTTCGTTGGCACCAGGGGCGGTGGTGGGTGGGTACTGAAAGAAGGCTTGATTCCCTTGGATAGGAGTGTGGGACTGGAACAGTAAAACACTTTTCCACAGCCACAGTGACAATTTGTTTGTGTAGAAAGTCATCGTTACGCTCCGCGGTGGGCTGCACGCAGCACTGCTACCTCGGAATTTTGTAGAGGCCTCCTGGCAGGCCCCGCCAGCTCAGCTCCCACCGCTGGAGCCCGAGCCGTCGTCACTTCCGGCCCCCGCCCTCCAGGAGCTTCCTGTCTGGGCTCCCAGCCTCCCGGGTTCCCTCTCTTCCCCCTTCCACTCCACAGCCAGCGTGGCCACGTCTTCCCTCAGCTCCCAGGCTTACCATCCAAAGTCATTCACAAATGATTTTTTATCCCACTTGCTCGTGTGGTTCCTGAACCACCTTCCATCTCCTGCTCCTGGCTCCAGCCACACTAGTCTGTCAGGTGTTCCCTGTCACGGCCACTACTTTCCCGTCTCCCTTCAGGCCACTTCTCCATCTCAGAATACTCTCACCTGCATAAAGCAGAGGCCTGTCCCCATCCTCCAAGACACAACAGGAGGGGCACCTGGGGGGCTCAGTTGGTTGAGCATCTGACTCTTGATTTCGGCTCGGGTCATGATCTCATGGTTCATGGGACCAAGCCCCATGTAGGGCTCCAGGCTAACACTGGAGAGCCTGCTCAGGATTCTCTTTCTCCTTCTCTCTCTCTCTCTCTCTCTCTCTCTCTCTCTCTCTGCCCCTCCCCCGCTCATGCGCGCGTGCGCGCTCTCTCTCTCTCTCTCTCTCTCTCTCTCTCAAAATAAACATTTAAAAGACACAACACAAACTCTACCACCCCGCAAAGACTTACCAGACCCCTGCTTGAAATGCGTCTCTCTCATACATTTTTTAAACTTAATAAATAAATGTAAGTAGGAGCTCGAAGACCAGATAATTGGATTAATCGCCGTCCTCAGACAGAGCATGCTGTCATCCTCGGTCTCTCTGAGGCCCCTCTTAATTTTCCGCCGTTATCTCAGTCTGCTCGTCCCACCCCAGCCCCCCAGCCCTATGGGGTGTTACTAGCTCGTGTTACTCCGTGAGCGTGTTCAGCTCACGCAAGTGGCATTGTGCTGTAAATGTAAGCTCTTTTCCTTGCATTTCACACCGAGTTCTTACGGTCGGTCCACCCCTGCTGCTGGTCACACACGTCATCTGTCACTTCCCAGTGCTGCCGAGAACCCCAGAGTATGTGTCCCACTAGCAAAGGACAGCCAAGATTGGCTTCACCTCCCCCCGGGACAACCACTGCCACCATAGTCCTCCGCAAAACTTGTCCGTTTCTGGAACTCTCCAGTAAGGTCTCTGAGGTACGTGCCAGGAGGTTTCGCGGGGTCATAAGACATAAGTTAATTTCAGTAAATTTTGCAGGTTGTTTTCAGAATTGCCATGTGTGACCCTCCACCCGGAACAGGGGAGACTTCTCCTCCCCAGGTGTCCTTGCCAACACTTGCTGTTATCCGCCTTTCTAGTTTTTGCCATTCGACCATATAAAGTATTATCGCTAACAGAACATTCTTCTGCGTATCTGACTTACTGATTGGCAGTTTTTTGTGTATTCTAACTATGGATCGCTTCTTATTATTAGACACTCAAGTATCTTCTTCCCAGCTGTACCCATTAACTGTCTATAGTCACCTTTATTGAGATATTCTTCATTTTTCTATAGTGAAATACATACAGTTCTGTGGTCCCACATTGGGGAGATCTGGTTTAAGAAGTCTTTGTCTGGCCCTAGTCCACAGATATCATTCTATGTTTTCCTTTATGAAAACCTTCATGGTTTTTCCCTCATGTTTCAGGTCTTTAATCCATCCCATAAAACTCTATACCATTCAGCAGAACTTGTCTTGAGTTTTATCTCCATCCGTGTTCTCGGTCAGATTTAGAAGCAAATCTTGGAAGCAAAACTATGTTACATTCACCGTCAAAGCCTCAACCTCAGCTCTGCCTGCCCTCACCTGGGGGGCCCACTGACCTGCGTACCTGTGTCCCCCGTGGACGCCAGCCCTTCCCTCCCTTCTCAGCAGGAGAGGTGTCACCCCTGTGCAGGCTCGCCTTTGCATGCTGAGTTCCGTGCCCCATCCCGTCCTTCCTCTCCAGTGAGCTCCCCTCTCTTGTAAGCTCTTTCTCCCTCTCAGCACATACACGTGCTTACGTGTCTCCTGCCACCAGGTGACAAAGTTGCTCCTCCTCCACTCCTGGAACTTCGTCCTCAGGCCCCCTGTCTCCTCGCCCCACACACGGGTCACCCTCGCACGGAGCTGGCTTGCCTCTGCCCGCTCCCGGATGCCTCGGCGATCCCCACTGGAACTTTACAACTGCCCTTCCAATTTTTTTTTTTAATATGTTATGACAGTCTTCTCTCCTCGCCATCTTATCTCTCAACTGCCAGATCTCTTTATCCTCCACATAATCCAAGGTTTTATTCTCACCTGCCCTGCAGGACCTTACCTGAAGCTGTGGTTTTCCCAGCCACTTTGGGGATGACATTAGAGCTTGGCGACGCCTTCATCCCTGGAGCGCCGGATCTGTGTGTCCTACAGCCAACACGGCGTCTCCCCACCGCCGCCTCTGAGATCTCCCCAGCTCCGAAAATTAAAAATCTGCCAAACCGAACTTACCTTCCCCCCAGTTGATGTGTCCTCTGCTGATTAATTGGTTTTTAAATGACACCACCAGTGTCCTCAGATAGACTGCTGGGAATTTTTCTAGACAGCCTTTGAAATCCAAGGAGTTAACTTGATTATCATATAGGAATTGAATTTACTGCCTCCGTTTTCTCTCTTTCTCCAAACTTTTGCCCGCTCCCATATTCCCATACTCACAATTCAGCCAGTTAGCACAGTCAGAAATCAACAAACGTCCCAGACTCTTCCTTTGCCAAGTGCTATGTATTTTACCTCTTGAAAGATTGGCCCAGTGTGTCACTTCCTCTCCATCAAAACAGCCTCTGCTGTAACTTCCTTACTGGCCTCCCTGCCTCCACTCTCCTCTCACTTGATGCTCCTCAAACCTAAGCGTGCACCAGGCGTGCCCGCAGAGTCAATCAGTCACAGAGCGTGGGCCACCACCCCAGAGCTTCTGATTCGGTGGATCTTGAGTAAAGCCTGAGAATTTGCCTTCCTAACCCATTCCCCGGTGATGCTGGGGCTGCTGGTCAGGACGGCACTTGGAGAACCAGGACTTCTGTCCATCGGCCATCCACCCACCGGCTCATTCAGCAAGTAGCTACTGGGCACCAGGGCTGGGCACCAATCCCATGCTGGAATTCAGCAGTGAACAAAACAAAGTCGCTCGTGGGAAGGGAGGTGGGCAGACAACAAACAAGTTAATGAGTGTAACGTGGTGGCTAGAGTGATAAATGCTGAGAAAAAACTAAGAAAGTTGAAGGGAGAGAAGAGCAGCGATGGGGGCCTATGGCCATACCCCCCTGAACACGCCCGATCTGATCTTGGATGCGAAGCAGGGTCGGGCCTGGTTAGTACTTGGGTGGGAGAAGAGTGGTCCTGGGGAAGGGTGGTTTGGGAAGGCTTTCTGTGGAGGCAGCATTTCAACAGGTCCCTGAAGGAGAGAGTTCCAAACAGAGATAACTACGGATTCTTCTAAAATTAATCATCCTGAAACACTGTCCTCGATTGCGCCACTCGCCTGACCGAAGAAAGGTGGCCACGTCCGACCGCCATTCTGAGCCCCCCAATGAACCATGTCCCTCCCCTTCCCCTCATCCGTTTCACACCCACGCTGACCCGGCCCCTCCCAGGCCCCTCTACTGGCCTTTCCCTTTCCCGCGGTATAAGGGCAGTTACAGGGTAGTTACTGTGCAGTCCTACCCCCAGAACACCCTGCCCCTCATTAACCTCATGTCCAGATCCCGTAACTTACTCCATGTTTGCTTCAGGGGCCCCTCCTCCACGCCACTGTCCCCAGCTCTTCCACTCAACAGGTGGCCTCGCCCTCCTCGTTGCAGGAACACTTATCCCCAGAAGCGTTCCACACCTTAGGACCCACCTCCTTGTATATTCCTCACCTGTCTCAGTTCTGTATTCCGGGGAGGGTGCGGGAGACGTTGGTCGAATGATGGGCAGAGAGCATTTCTCTTGCTCCTTGACTTCTCCCATGAGGCAGGTCTCTCGTGTGTCCAAAATGCCGGTGGCTTTAGCCAGCGTTGAAGGAGAAAGCAAGAGGCCACAGCCCAAATGGAGTAGTTGAGATCATCTCTGGATGTCTCGGTCTCTCCCAGCTTCCTCTGGGTGCCATTACCAAGATAATTGAGTTGGAAGTAGCATTTCCTTCATCTTCCTTCGGGCTCACAAGCGTTCCTCACCCAAAGGGAGGGAGATTAATTGACTTCTTTTATCTTCCATTCAAATGAGGCTTTCATGTGAATCACCCTCGAGTCCCCCCCCCACAACCCAGCCCTCCTAATCTCCCCTCATTTGTTGGAGGCCGGGCGTAAAAAGGACAGCCCCTCAAACTCGGCAGAGCCCCACCACCTCACCAGGTTCCCCTCTTCCCGCCTTCCCTCCAAACAACCTGGAGCTGGCATGACAACAGCTCAAGTGGGGAATTGTCACGGGGGTGGGGAGGGTGGGGAGGGGCAAGGCAGATCCAACCGGAAGCCGCACCAGCCACTGAACTCGCCACACACCGCCAGATGGTCTGGTGCGGTAACAGCCTTTCGGAATTAATAACTCTCCCTCCAGAGGGCCAGCTTCATTCAGGAACCGTTTCACATTTTCCAGCTAAGTGTGTTTTTTTCCCATCGTGTTTTCTGGCCGCTCTGTTCCGGGCAGAACGCGGGGCCCGCTCACGAAGGCAAGAGAGATGTCTCTTGCTCCCTCCACCTTTCTTTGCCTTTGGCTTCTGACAGTGCAGCTTTTAATCTAGAAATTATGGTAACTTGTATGTGCATTTTGAGAGTATATCATTGCTGCATTTAATTAACGGTTATTAGCGTTAGCGCACTGTGCTGTATTCTGTGTCACAAATCATCACGTTTCCCAGAGCAGTTATAGCAATTAAGAACTCCATCACACCTTCTGTATAGTCATTTGGTACTTTTCCAGGTCTTTTCAAAACTGGAAATTACTAATCAAATCATTTCTGCTCTGTGCCTCAGTATCGTTTATTCCATTCCTAATGATGTGCGACTTTTTTTTTCCTTTGGCCGTTAACAGAGGCATCCTTGCGTCTAACCCATTTCACACCACCGTCATGCTTTAGCGAGGCGATAATGAACTTGCAGAAGGAGATGCAGGCTTTGGTTCTCTTTTTTTCGGAGCAGTGTCTTTTCCTCCCCTGCTGTCGGGTGATTGAATTTTGAAACTGTAAAATGCATCGACAGACCTACAAACCGGACTTGCCAGAGCCACCGCCATCACAGTTTACCTCAATTCAGGGCTCAGTGCGACTCCTGCCTGATCAATTTGTCATCCCTCTAAATGGAAACTAATTACTTCCCAGGGAAAGATCGCAGGCAAATACGAGCCTTGCAGCAGCAGCCCCTCTGCGGTGAGGTGAAGGCACAGGCCACGGGGTTTCACCAAAGGGGCCGTTTCCCTCTCTGCCTAAATAACGTCGGGAAGGATTTTTCTTATTTACGGCAGCCGCGAGCTTGCTGTCACATCCACTGAGGTCAGCCGTCAAGAGCGCGTCTCGCTAAATAGGTCACCTGGACGGTCCTCAGTCAAATGTCAGGGCCCATTCCTGACGCTGCAACAAAGGTTTCAACAAAGACACCCTGGCAGGCTTTCGCTGGTGTTTAGATGAGGAGGAGCCAGCCTGCTGGCGTGTGGCCCACCAGACCCCCAGGGGATTCTCTTCGCTCCCCATGCCCAAGAACACTGCCCTGGAAGCATCCCCGGAATGACTGGATCGTCGCCATCCGTGCGGCATCACACAGGCTGTGCCGCTGACAGCTGTAGGCAAGATTGACTTAGATGCGGTGCCAGGAGATGCAGGGTGCGCAAGGCTGCCGCCGAGGCCCGCAGGCGCGGAGGCCCTGGCTCAGGGCGGCGGGGCTGGGGCTGGGGCTGGGCCAGGCCAGCCCGCTCAGAGGCTGTCGAACAATCTGATCAGAGGAGGCCTTGCCAGTTCCCCACCTTTGCCCGTTTTGGATGCCGTCTGCTCGGGCCGCGTTAAGCTGTCAGGCTGGCTGAGCGGTTGGGGGCTCGGGGCCGAACCCACCACCTCTGTGTCTGGGCCGAGCCGCAAGGTCTTTAGCCTGGCCCTAGCATTGCCCATTCTTGGACGTGCTCCCAGAAGAGGTCAGACAAGACCCAGGAGAGAGGTTTGTTCGCCTCAGCAGCTGATTGGAAGCGTTGGCCTGGGGTTCCACGTTGGGCAATGTGTTCAGGTCCCCGAGCTTACCTAGAGGAGCCCTAACCCCAATTATTACCCATCCCAAAGCTCCTTTCCACTTCGGGCCGTGCTTCTCATCCTTATCACATAGCAGGGAAGCCGTCGGAGCTCCAGATGGCCGTGTGGGCCATCTGAGCTGGAGGAGGCCCCCAGACTGGGCTCGTCTCTCCCTGCCGCCATGGACTATGCATGCTTGGACGAGATGACCTCAAAAGGCCATTCTAGCTCCCCATGCCTACGTCCATGCTTATGTGCGCTTTGAAATATAATAAAAACCCAGGGAAGTGGTTCCCCCAGTGTGGTTGGCTCTTTTAAGTGGGAAAGAGCGATGGCTCCTTGAAAAGGATGCCGCTTGGTGGCTCCTTGAAAAGGATGCCGCTTCTCCCTCACTCTCTGCGCAAACTCAGGACCAGGCATCCGGGGCCATGCCGTGTCTCTTCCGCTCCGTGCCGTATTTTCTGGGGCTTGCACTTCAGTAAGCAGGCAGGGACTACTAACTGGGAAAGAAATGGATTTTCTCTATTATGCCCATCTCTTCACCCCTCTCCCACCTGCCTTGTCTTCCCCCCACCCCCCATACCCTGCTGTTTGCACACTAGGAGATCAGGTGACACAGGAGATATAAGGACTGTGCTGCATACGTGTGGAATGCACGGAAGTCAGGATTTTGAGAACCCATTGTACTTAATAGTTTCGTTGCAATTCAAGCCATTGAGCTCCCAAGAATAGCCAGTCGAGAACTGCCACCCCTGGTGGAGTGTCAGGAGACCGTAAGTGGCTGAACAGTGATCACAGGTGTACTGAGCGGTGGTTAACATGGGCAGGTACTTAGCCTTTCTTTGTCCCCTGTTTGCTCATTTAGATTATGGCAATAATGGTAGTACCTACCTCCTCTAGAGCTCTGGGGAGACTTAAATGAGATAAAACACATGAACAACGTGGAGTAGTTCCTGCTCCGTCCTAAGCCCCGGGGTGAACACAAGTTGCTGTTGTTTTGGTTGGTGTCATCATAATTAATCTCAGCCAAGTGACCTCAGTTTCCTGTACTTCGCGATGCCACCAGCTCACTGTCCCCTTCGCCAAGGCATTCTGCCTCCCCAGACCTCGGCTTCCTCACCTGCAGCAGGAGAGGGAAGGGATCGCACTGAGCTTTCTGGTTTGACAGCCCTGAAGTACCTGTGATGAGTTTGCAGTTTGCTATCTATGTGTGTTCCACTGAGAGTTTTGTGATCCTGCACAGAATTTATATACCTCAGACCATAAAGCATGAGCACGGTAGAACGTTCGATGGAGACACACAACACATGAACTAGGGAACCGTTGGAAGGAATGGAAGGAACGTTTGGAAAGAATCGATAGGACAGTGTGCTAAAATGAGCGTCTTAAGATAATCCCACCGAATGTAGGATTAGGAGACCTCTGTCGAGGAATTTAGAAAGTTTAGATCTGTTTTGAAATTAGGGAGATACCTTTTCCTACTGACATACATCTCTGATGATGAATATGTCAGCTTGAGCTTGCAACCATGCTGAAGTGAGAGGGAGATGAATAAACATTGCTTGCACAGAAACACAAATGGGGTCTCTGGAGTCACAGGGCCTGGCCAGTGTGGCGTTTAGTCTAAGAATGCCCCCGGGGGATTGTGTGTGTCGTCAGAGATGACCTGTGTGCCAGATTTCCCTTCTCATTGACTAGACCCGGGTCCTGTTCCTGAAGCAATCGCTGGCAAGAGCTAATAAGATTTCCAAGGTTGGTCTGGACCCCTGTAGTGGCGGAAGGCTATACAGTGCCATACAGAACTCAAACAAAGCGGGGGTCCTTGAACTCAAAAGCGTTTGACTGGGGCAACCAGCAGGGTCTGTCCAGGACTTTAGGGGTCACCGATTCTGACCAACCACTTGGTAGATTGGGAATGGACCAGACGTCGAACCTCTGTGAGCCTCAAAGGATGTGAAGCGATTAGTAACCGACCTACAACTCAAACCTCTTTCTTCTTACTGCCATCACCACGCCTGGGTCCTTCTGGCATCACTTTCCATTCCAAACGCTTCACATCAAACATGTAACAATTACACATTTCCATCGATACCATCTCCACTAACAGCTACCTTGCCTATTGTGACCAAGAAATGTTGTTTAGAAGTGAGAACCATTCAAATTCATATCTAGATGCTTCTTTCTGTCTGGCTTCTGTGACCACTGAACAACAATCGTGTCAGATACATCTACATGCAAACATACGCTTGGAAGTCTTGTCCTCAATAAGTTTTCAGTCTAGACGAGAAAACCCTTTCTGTACCCATGACAGTTACACATAAGTTAGTGGTGCCAGCTAAGGTGACCTGGGTTCAAATCAGGGGAAGAAGGCATCATGGTGGGCACATGACTGCGGACTGGGGAGAGGAGTTCCATTAACAGAGAGGAGGGAGGAGGAAGCTTACATGGTCTGATGATAATGACGATAGTAACGATCACAACATTTATTGAGCACTTACTGTTTCCAAGACAAAGCTCTAAGCTCTTTACATGTTTTAGCTTATTTCATCCTCATAAAAGCCCTCAAGATGGAGTTTATTATACATTTACAAGGATGTACAATAAACTTTATATATAAGGATAATGAGATATGGAGAGAGATCTGACTTACCAAGGTCATACAGTCAGTAAGCTGGACCCAGGGAGCATGGCTCCCAAGCTCCACTTATGCTCAGCCTGGCTTCATGCAAGCAAACTCACGAAATAGGAAAGTTCAGACCTTTGTGAGGGGACTTATATATATTGATTTAGCTGAAGGGAGGATTTACGCAGGAAGACGTTGTAGGAGATAAGGTAGGCAAAATTTTCACTCAATCCAGAAGGGCCTAGAACTTGGTGTGGCCATCTGGACCCCAGAAAACTCTGATGAACATATATACTCACAAAGGGCACCAGGAGCGTTGATGAATATGGCATCTCCCTCATACTTTTGTTCTTCCATTTTGGAAGGAAGGGATGTTTTTGTGCATTCGTAAGCAGGGAAGATGCCACCAGATTCTTGTGATCATGTAAGACGTTGTACGAGCCGTCATAATGGCACATTGCCCTGCTCCCATGTGTATTACTGTGATCAGATGTATATGTGGAAACCTTCAACACCCATTTATTTATGAATGACTAAGTGATGGTGTTTCTCTTAAGTAGGGTTCAACCCAGGATAACGGGAACAATACACTCACCTTTTGAGATGAAAGCTAAAAGTCTGTAGTTCCTCTGTGCTATATATTTTGCACTACATGGAATTAAGCCACAGACTGGTACTCTGCCTTTGTCCTTCCCTGGTTCGTTTGGGTTTTGTTTTTGTTTTATACTCGAACAACTGACATCACTTAAGATATTAAAATGGAATTTACTTGTCAGAGAGAAAAGGATTGATACTATGTAAACACAAGGGGCTAATGAGTATAAGGTCTTAGATGATCACTTCTGCTAATGATTGAGTACCCAAGTTAATATAAAAGACCACACCAAGAGAGACATCCCCAAGACACCCCTAATTAGAAAATGAGCCAAGCAACAGAAAACTAGAGTAGCCCCGGGTTTAAAGAATGGTTTTATAGGTGGTATTTGTATTACGGTAGCCTAAAGACGGTCTTTAGCTTACTCTTGAATACTGAGATCTTTTTTGACTCTTGAACAGTGGTAGAGTATTTTGCTGGTCGGTTGGGTATATCTGGCCTGAGATCTAGATTCCTTTTTCTAGTGTGGACACCCTTTCTTAGTACAGTTTATGTAACAACCTTCCCCTCTTATCTAAACAAAATGTTTAAAAATTTTAAAATAACATCATCTCTCATGCTATTTCCTCCTTGGAAACCTAACTACTAAGTAGATTTCAAATGACTTCTGATAGACGCTTCACTCTGGACACCTGGTTCCAACACTGATTTCATTACTTAAGTCTGTGCACTTGGGTGAAATATGTTAACCTCTATGATTCTCAGACTCCTCTGGACTTCCCCTCCTGCCAGGAACTCTCCCACCACCGCCGATTCAAATCCTATCCCTCTCCCAAGGCTCGGTTCAAATGCTACTTCCGGAAGCCCTCTTTGGTATGAATTCCTCTTCATTTCCCCCCACACTGGCAGTAATCCATTGACATACTTTCCTGTCCTCTTGAAGTGCCTGCTTCTCGAGAGCCAGGGTTGTAGCTGGTATCTTCAGTTGTGTTTGTATTCCAGAATGCTTGCCCACAGCAAGTATTCACATGTTGAAAGGACGAATAAATACATCATTCCTCAGATCATGGATGGGATTTGTTTCTTTAAAATCACCAGTTTAGATCAGTGCTTCTCAACCATGGTGCCTGTCCCACTGAGGCACTGCAATCAATTGTTGTGTGTGTTGTGGTAATTGGCTATCAGCGGATTGTTAGGACTCGGAAATTTGCAAACTATTTACTGTTTTTGTAAATTAGAATGGTTCCCGCTGGTGATATCCTTTAATCATGATAATAATAATGATATCCTTCAGTGTTAATACTTCAATATGACTTTCTCCCTTGCACTGTGATTTGTTTCTTGAATTGAAGAGAAAGAGCAGAGTGAGAGTCAGGACCCAGGAAATTATATGTAATCCACAGCCTATCTTTTCTGTACCACAGCCCATAATAAGCTAGAAATCATCGTTAATGGTTATAGAACTGTGGAATTACTGTACTGCTTCCCTACTCTGCAAGACGCGGGGGCATTGTCAGAATGAACATTATCTGTCAATTTAGGAAAAGAATAACCATTATTTTAAACCAGGGTCAGCAAACATTTTCTGTGAAGGGCTAGACAGTAAATATTTGGGGCTGGAAGGGCCACGAAGTCTTTCAGCAACTACCCAACTCTGCTGGTACATCACAAAAGCCGCCATATTTAAGCCATATGTATTTAAGACAGTACGTAAGTTATTGGACATTGCTGTGATCCAATAAAGCTTTATTTACAAAAGCAGATGTTGGGCAAGATTGGGCCCACAGGTCTGTTCAAAGCCATAGAGCACACATAAGAGCATGAGTGATACTTTTTAAGAATTGTAGTAACCACATTCATTCTCCTTCCTTGGTAATAGCTACAGAGTTCCTGCAGAGCAAGAAAAACAATGGGAGGGTGAACTTGTTTACTTATTTGCAAGAATATACAGTATTTTGTGTTTCAGGGTTAATAGTCTCTAGACTGCCTCAGCATAAGAAATAAGACTAAGTTCTGTTCATGGCTTAAAGACAGCCACTGAGGCCAGTTCATTAAAGAAAGGTGAATATGGCATGATAAAGTACCTCACCTGCCAAGGAGTTTGCTTTTCTGGTATTATCTGTGGAGCATTATTGTCTGTCTTGGTAGTTTCTCTCAGTGGGATATTTCAAGCTCTACCTTCCTGTTTGGCATTTTTGCTGATAATTACTTGAAAAATCGTCACTGCTCTTTTTAAATTACTGCATGGAGTAATAGCCTTTCTTCTTGACAGTCAAAAGGCCAATAAATGCAACCATGTGAAATGAAACAGGGCCTCAAGTGCACTGCACATTAACTTGAAATAATTAGTCCCTGGAGTTTGGACACCCACAATGTATGTCTTAGGACTCAGATTTAAAAACGATTCTGTCACGGTCTGTGGTGGAAGGCCGTCACAACAGCAGGGTCCCACGCACTGGGGACATCCCACGCCATAAGACTATTTTGGCAGGGCCTGAAGGTCAGGCCCCTGCCCACTTCCTTGGCTTCTCTAGCATCTCAGAGCCAAGATCCGCTGACACCCCCCTTAGAGCTCAGGCCCTTTCCAGGGCTCACCGTGACAGGAAGGGTGTTATCCCTGAGCTCGTTCTGCAGACGTTCTGTTGTCCTGTCCCTGGCCAACCATGACCCGCTCCAGAGGCTCTTCTGAGTCACCTGCCAAGTCTCTGTGCAGTCAATCCGGCCCAAGTCAGGGAGACCCAAGAAAGCACTCTGGTGCCCCGCATTTTCGTCATGTCCCAGCCATCTCCTCTCACAACGACGCAGGTTGAGCAAATGGCATCTCAGTTGGCCTCTTGAACCAGCTAGGACTAGAGCCCTGTTACTAGAGCAAGTTACAAAAAAACCAACTAAGTGTGGCTTATTAAAAAAAAAAAAAAAAAAGATCCTTATCTCCCATTATAAGCCCATCGTAGAGGCCCAGTGTTGTCACAGAGGATTGGGCACTTTCCGTCTTTCCACTCTGCCATCTTGATATTTTGCGAATGACTTCCTTCAAAGATGCAAGATGGCCACTGAAACTCCAAAGCAGGATGTCACATCCTCATGTGGCACCATGCCATGCAGGAGGGAAGGTGAGGGAGATAAAAATAGGGACTCTTCTTTATGCCCTACACTTTATCAGGGCAGTGTTCCCAGAAGCATTCAGTGGTCTCCTTTTGGAGCTTACTAGCTGGAACAGCAGGACTTTTCTTCTAGTGCAGGGGAACGAGATGGCCATGATTGGCTCAGACCAATCATAGTCTCCCTGGTGCTGGACACATACCATAATTAGGGTTCTATTGACAGAGAAGAAAGGGGAATGGCTATTGGGTACACAGCCAGTTGTGTCTGCTGCACCTGACCTAACCCCTTCCCAGTTGGTGGCTAGAGCACCTTTTGCTTTGACCCACAAATTAAAGCCTTGCCAGGAGTCTACTGTCTGCGGATAGTGCTCTGGAATTATTGCCAGCAGTCTTTCCTGATCATTAGCAGACATCTGGATTCCCCATCAGTGCCTTTTCTACCTGGCGGGACTTCCAGATCCCGGCTAGGATCTGAGCTTGCCGAGTCTTTTGGATACTATGTCTTCTCTGCCTGGCTGACTCTTTTTGGCGCTCTGCACCTTGATCTAGCCCTTCTGGGGTGTAGATAAGCCACTCTGGGACCCTCGATGCATTTTACAAAGTAATTTCCTTTTTCATAGTAAAAATCCTACAGTGTCTGCATTTTTTCCGTTGGGGCACAAAATACATGATTTGGTATTATTTTAACAGACCATTTTAAGTAATAGATGAATATTTGAAAATCCAAGTAAGTTTAAGGGGTCCTCCTCTGCCAATTCTAATTTCATGACATAGTTTAAAATGTCAGTTCTGTGATTTAAACTACAGGCTCTGGGTTTTTTTGATATTACACATATAAGATGGTAAGAAGTTGTTTAAGAACTACAAAAATCAATTTCATCTGTGAAGACCCACTAGAACTAACTCTTAAATACTCTGTAGTTTCAGAGAGATTGATAGTTTGCAAAGCACCTTCATACCTAGTTTTCTAAAGTCTTTCCATAGCTGTTCTCCCCATTCTAGAGATGAAGAGATAAGGCCATAAGAACTAAGGTAGCTTGGGTAAGTCCTAGCGGTCTTCAATCAGTTGGTACTGGAGCTGGTCCTTTGAGTCCGCTTCTGAGGCACTTTCCTCTTTCTACCCTAGAAGTTCCACGGCCACATGCAGGAGGGTTAAAGAAAGCCATCCATGTCCATGGATGGCCCAGCCATGCTATCTGCTCATTTCAACATCTGCTAGTCTGCCCAAACTTCGTCTGAAATTTCCTTTCCTTCCTTGGTGCAGTTTCCACTAAGAAAGAGCAAATGCAAGCCAAGCAGGTATCATAGGTTCAGTTATAAGTGCCCAAGACCTTAAGACAGCGGTAGGCTTGAAAAAGAGGTTTCTTTCATATGTAAAAGTCTAGAAGTAAGCAATGCAGACCCCTGTTCCTCAGAGCCCTCTGGGACCCGGGCTTCTTCCAGCTTTATGCTCTAAACGCCTCTCTTTTCATAGCTCAGGATGGACCTTCAGCCAGACATCGACCTTCCAAGCAGCAGGATAGGTGTAGGGGGAATGGACAAAGGAGGAAGAGGGCTAGGGGCAAGCAAGGATCAAGAGTCGGATTCCTAGAACCTGCTGGAATTCTACCACAGGGCCTCTCCAACTTCAAGGAAGACTGGGAAATGTGTTTCTGTTTTGGACTACTACATCAAATTAAAATTCTAGTACTATGGAAGAAAAGGAGGCTAGGCAATAGGAGACTACAATGAGAGCTGGCATACGTGTGGAAAGGAAGCGGGAAAAAAGTGGCCCGAATTGACATTAGGACACCGTGATGACTATTGGTGGTATCCTTTGTGAAAGGGATCTGAGACTATGGTTCCTCTGCTCGTTAATTCAACAGGTATTTATTAAATTCGCGGCATGTATCAGTCACTGTTGTAGATACTGAGGATGTAATTGGGAAGAAATATGATAGCAAAGGAAGGAGGGGTTGCTCTTCGAATGGGCAAGGAAGGATTCTCTCAGGGATGACCACTGAGCCGCCGAAGGATGTAGAGGAGGCAGCCAATGGAAGACCGGGAGTGAAAAATGTTCTAGGCAGAGGGAATAGCAAACGAAAAGGCCCTGAAGTGCAAAGACACTTGATGTGTCCAAGCTCCATGGATCTGTGCAGAGTCAGATGCTGTGGCTGGAGCAGCATGAGCCAAAGGAGCATGGTCAAAGGCAGTCACAGAGGTAGCCAAGGGTAGACCCCCTAGGGCCTGACGGACCAGGAAAGGAGGTTGGGATTCCTCCTCAGTGGTGTGGGATGTTGTCAGATGGCTTTGATTGGGGCACGACCTGGTTATGTTTGGATATACCAAGCAGTAGACATCCCCATGTCACAGATGTATTGGACTGGCCAGTGACGGTCTTAGGCAGAGCTCCTTACTTCTCTGGGGTATTTGACTGTGCCTTCCAGCCAGTGACCATGCTTTGTTCTTGCATTAAAACAAGTTATAATCTACCTTGATCCTACACCATAAGAAGGACTCCTGTTGTTGAGAAACATCCCCCACCCATGCTTCAAGACCCAGACTTCAACCACGTCCATCAGCAGGTGTATCGTTCATGCTGGAACTAAGTCATATCTGTATTAAAAATCCCAGAAAGATCCTAGGAACGTTCTTAGGGACAAGGAACATCACGACCGAATGCCGACTTCTGCTGGTTACTCTTCCCTAAGACTCCTCAGGTGTTCCACTAATAACCCCTCCGATGGTTTCTCTGTGGCTTTCTGATGGCATTCTGCGGCTTGCCCAAATGTCCCTTCTGGTTTTCTAATGTCAGGACAAAGCCCGAGGATGTGCAGGATGTGGTCGCCAGTCGCCATGCGTCGCAGACGTCCTCGGCGTGTGTGGGCTGAAGTTCACCCACAGCCCTGCCGTCTGCCTCCCAGCTTTGCGTGCAAGGACATCAGCCAGGAAGATTCCATTGAGACCATGTACAGCCAGAATCAACTTATTTTTCCCAAAGAGGCAGGAGAGCTACCTCTTAGCAGACTGGGTTGTAGAGTCTCTCTGGAATGCAAAACACAGACCTTTGTATTAGAAGCGAAATATTTAGATAGGGATCATGACGGAGCTCTTTTTACAGCAAGGCAGGCCTGATAAACAGAGAGAGCGGGGGAAAGGAAGCACAAAGGAGGTAATAATATCTGATTAGCTAAGCAGCTGGATAACTGAAGGAGAATTTGTTAAAAACCTATCAAGACATCAAAGCTGGGTGTGAGTTGTTCTGTCAGCCTGGGCCACTTGTGGAGCTGTCTCTGGAACATTCCCAGTGTCTAATTGGCTGCTATTATTTCCCTAGCGCCACTTCTCCGCTAAGGGATCTGGGCTGTGTAACCCGACCCATCGCTGTCATCTGGGCTCTTTTCCATCCCTGCCGCGGCAAGGGACGCCAGGGTGGGGTCATCTCAGTCATCCCAGTTGTACCTGACCACGTGCGAACAAGCAGCCTCGGGTTTCTGGGGATAGCAGGAAGGAATCGGCAAAGTTGTCCCCTTGAGGCCCTCGGAGAATCGCTTCTATAGAGCCCCAGATTTTGCAGCTGACTCCTTTTCCAGTCCGTGGCACACCCGGTCCTCTCGGTTTCCTTCCCCCTCCTCTGTTAGCACGCTTATGTTCAAGGTACCACGCTCTCCCTGCCCACAGGGGGTGAGAGGCAAGGAGAACCATGAAGTCCGTGCTTCCTTAGATCTCAGCTTCTGCTAAAAGCAGACACGAGCGATGTTTGGCTGCAATGTGAGTCTCCAGGTCCTCCGGCGAGGCCAGGACACTTAAACCCCAAGCCTAGCCTGGTTGGCACCTACTGTGGACGTGGCGGAGCTCCTTTTGAAAATTGGGTGGCAGGCACTTGACCAGAACGTCTCAGCCTCTGACCTGAGGGTGACTGTCCTGATTGGGGAGACCCTTCGCAAAGATCTCTCTGGGGCCCTGGGGGTGCCTGTGCTAGTGGTCCCAGAGCTCTCTGCCTCCGCCCCAGCACACACCTGTGCACACATGCACAGACGAAGTAGGTCCCGGGTCTCTTCAGATAAGGGCTTCAGAGCTCTGCTGTCACCATGACACTGGCTGCTGTCACCTCCAGGAGCCTTCGATTGTGTGTCTGCTGAATCCAGCCCCTCGTGAGACTGATTGCTTTGAACCCAGGGCCCACAGCCCCTCTCTAAGTCCTTGTGAGCCCCTCCCACAACCAGTATGTGCCCTATATTGTGAGGGTGCTTACTGCACCGTTATCCCCTAGGATTCTTCAGAACGCCCGGGGATACTTCAGAATGCTTTGGGGCTGAAAAGCAAAGAATTGCAAACAGGGGCCCTGGGTCTGGCCAACTTCCTCTGCAGTTTCATACGGATAAACCACAGGCAGATGGAAAATAGAAAAGAAAAGGAAATTTCATCGTAAGGCTGCGTGTTTTCTTATTTGGGGTGCAAGGGGAGTGGAGAAATCTGTCATGGATAAAATCCAACTTTAATGACGATCTGAAGCCCTGAAGCACAGACATACTGCAGACCTAATGTATTATTTTGTTTTTGTTTATTCTGCAGAAATGGGGAAATTTCATTTTTTAGGAGAATTACAAGCTCCCCTTTTATTATTCACAGGCCCTAACATGCATGGCCGCCTGAGCCAGAGAGCTCTTGGCGATTTTAATACCAGCTTCTTTGGCGAATCTAAACGGGTTTTCCAGCCCACTCCCTGGTGGGCCACGGGGTTGTCGGAGCGGCGTTATACATACTTAAATCTTCTTAACTGTTTTCAGAGGGGACCAGGAGCCTTGCTGTGCCACTTACCTTAGCTCTTATGGGAAAGGATGGGGCTACTGGGGATTAGTCACGGACAGGGAGGAAGGGTCACGGTCAGCTTTGCCAGCGGCCCTCTTAGAGTTTGGGCTCCCTGGCCTTCCAGCTGCAACCATTGTTCCCTCCTCTGAGTCCTGAGCACTTGCTGGATGTCACTCTCCACCTGGCTCGCACAATGGGCTCACCTGGGAAGTGTTGGAAGTCCTCCAACTCCTGGTCCAGATTTCACTGGTCCGCGTGTGGCCTGGGCATTCACGATTTGTAACTTCCCACCCCCATCCAGGTGATTCTGTGTCCAGCTCAGGTTGACAGGCTCATCATTTCCAGCCACCAAACGGGGTTGGGAAGCTGATGCCTTCTTAGGTTCCAGAACTCTGTCACTCCCTGGCTGTGTGTCACATCCCCGGCATGTTCACTGAGCAAGCCGGCTTCCTTATCTGTGAGATAGTGGAATAACTGTGGTGTTAATAGCACCTACCCCCTAGAGTTACCGTGAGGAGTCAATCCATTTGTCTTCATCAGAAGGCTACTGTAGGCCAGGCAGTGTCGCAAGAGCTGGGCTTCAGCTGGGAAGGAAGACCAGAGTCCCTGCCTTTGTGGAGACAGTGGAAAAACAGAGAAATTTACCAAGATCTACCATAGTGTCAAACAGTGGTCAGTGCCGTGAAGACGGATATGGCCCGGGGAGGGATGGCCCGTGGGTGAGGAGTCCGGGCACCTAGCTCCGTGCACTTTCTCAGCGAGCACAGATTCAGAGAGATGAGGGAACCAGGCATTTGATTTATCCCCGACACAAGGCATGTGTATGAGAGCCTTGCACCACGGCAAGGACTGTTTAAAGCATAGTGGGGCAAACGCCTCACCCCTCCCCTTACCTCCTGCCCCACAGATCTGACTGTTTTCTCCTGCTGAGGTCGACAGCGGCCAGTAGGGAGCACGCCCCCTTGGAACAGGCAGCAGGCCAAATGCATTATGTGTGCGTCCCCTAATGCTCTCACCAGGCGAAGTAGGTATTGGGTTTTCAACTCTGTTTTACATTAGAGGGAGCCGGGGCTTTGCCGTGTTGTAATTTGCTCCGGGCCCACCGGGCTCCACAGCAGGGAAGCGGAGAAGTCTTTCCTCCTAGCCCGTGGTTTTCTCCCTCCCCGAGGGACCCGCCATGCCGGGCGAAAGCCTACCGTGTGCCAGGGACTGACCCTGCGTCATCGCATCGTGGTCCCCGTCACACCCCGCTTCCCCACTTGTCCACCACCTGCTCTCCACATGGACCCAGCGTGATCTCAGATGGAAAGTGAAATCTGGTCACGTCATCCCCCTGCTTGAAATGTCCAGAGGTTTCCCAGGGACCGCGATTAAAATCTAGACTCTGCCCACAGGGCCCCCCGCTCTTGTGTCTGCAGCCTCTCCTGCAGGACCCCCCCGCCGTGGGACTCCCCCCACCATGCCAGTCTCCTCCTATTCCTCGGGCCTGTTCCGCTCCTTCCCTCCCCTCCCCGGGCTCGGCCCCCAGCCATTTCCTCTGCCTGCATGCTCCCCCCGTGGCCCACCCTCCCCAGTTGTGGAGACCCCGCCCGTTCTCCTCCTTCTGCTCAGATGGAGCCTTCTCGGCCCCCTTGGCCGTCCCCTAGCCCCGTTTGGCTGTCGTGACACCTGTCACAGCCTGCAGTTACCTTGCTTGTTGATTTATTTACTTTTCTTTCTCATTCTCCCCGATGGCAATGTGAGTACCAGGAGTGGAGTCTCTCTGTTCTTGGTCACAACTGGCTTTCGAAGCCAGCTCAGCCGGCAGTCTGGCATCCCGCCCCATAATTTGACAGAGGGCCTGTGGCCACTCGCCACAGGAAGCTGCCCAGATGAGCTCTGCCCTGTGGGTGGGCTTTATCAGGTAGAATTAGGCTGCAGGGACGAGGAGGAGCCATCGCATTGGAGACTACGTCAGCAGAGGTTGAAAGGGATGAAGGCCCGAGAGGACCTGGGGGGTGAATAGGGAAGAGTTTCTTTTGCCGGCCCCTGGGGTGGAAGGAGGGCAGCAGGAGGAGGAGGCGCGGGGTGCACACGCGCTTGGGCAAGGGCCCAGACCTCAGCGAGAGCCGTAGTCCCACCACCTAGAGCTTCGTGACCTTGGGCAACTTCCTTAGCTTCCTCTGTCTTCACTTTGGTGAGACCCAGGTGAGGTCCTGCTCTCTGTATTACCAGGTCGTCGGTAAATGCTGTCTTAGCCGTTCAGCCCACCGGGCCGGGAAGGCGCACCGAGGCCGGGCTGCACAGCCGGGCCTTCGCCACAGGCCGACGCATTGACTTGTTTTGTGGTACATGGATGTCTCTCAGCTACTGCTCTTTGACATTTTTCAGACAGAAATAAATCTTTTTTTGGCAATGTTTATTTATTTTTGAGAGAGAGACAGTGTGAGCAGGGGTGGGGCAGAGAGAGAGGGAGACACAGAATCTGAAGCACACTCAGGCTCTGAGCTGTCGGCACAGAGCCTGACGTGGGGCTCAAACTCGTGAACCGTGAGATCATGACCTGAGCTGAAGTCGGTTGCTTAACCGACTGAGCCACCCAGGTGCCCCAATGAATCTTTTTTTTTAATGTTTGTTTATTTTTTAGAGGGTGTGAAAGTGGGGAGGAGCAGAGAGAGAGGGAGACAGAGAATCCCAAGCAGGCTCTATGCTGTCAGCACAGAGCCCGACACGGGGCTTGAACTCACAGCTTGAACCGTGAGATCATGACCTGAGCCGAAATCAAGAGTCGGACACGTAACCGGCTGAGCCACCCAGGCGCCCCCCCTGATGTAAATAAATCTTAGAATGCTAACAGCCACCCAGAAACCAGACCCACCTCTGCCAAATAACACCTTCATGTCCCCGGAAAAAAAAAGTGGGAACCTTTTCCTGTGGTTCCACAGAGCATTTGCCAGGTGAGCCAGACTGCAAGTGAGAGCAGACTGCGGGGAGACGGACATCTGAAAGCAAGAGATGTGGGCCGGGTGGCCCCTTCCCAGGTGCCCAGTAGCTCCGCGGACACAGCTGTCCCTTTGGGGAAGTTGGCCCCAGTCTGGCTCACCAGACAAATGCTCCGTGGAATCAGAGGGAAAGGTTCCCACTTTTTTTTTTCTGGGGACATGAAGGCATTATTTGGCAGAGGTGGGCCTGGTTTCTGCGTGGCCGTTAGCATTCTAAGATTTATTCACCTCAGATCTACTTTATCGTGGTCAGGACCACCGGCCGGCCTCTCCCAGAGCCAAGCCGTGGGTCCTAGAGAGCCCGAAAGTCTTGCAGGAAGGAAAGGGCCAGTCCTAATTACTGCCTGGGAACCCCGTCCGCATTTCCAACCCCAGCGGGTCACCTGGCAGAGAGTGTGTGGGCAGTGATTCATTAGGACGCTGTAATCCCGCATGTGAACGCGGAGTTATAACTGCATCTGGGGGCCGGGAGGGAGGAACAGGACTTCATAAATCACTCCTTCAGCACTGTTGCCTACATGCCTAAGCCCGTAGCAATTTATCCCAAATGAGGAAATAATAGTGTCGTTTTCCACCAGCCTTTTCCTGGGGGAAAGTTCCATGATGGAGGGGAGGCAGGTGTTTTAAAAGAGTCTTTGTGGGCTGTACCTTGTTACAAGGCTGGTATCAGTAAGCCCTTTTCCACCTGCTCCCCCTCCTCTTCCCTTGTCACTGTGGCACAGGGATTCAGCAGTCAGAGGGCGCAGTGGGAAGGAAGTTAGATTGGGCTTCTCAACTTTTGCAGTTTATTTTGGAGAAAGCCAATCGATGTCGGTTTTTCCCCTAAAGCTTGGTGCTTGAGCCTAGATATGGGAGACGGAGAGCTGCCGGGGCAGGGGGGAGGAGGTGGCCATTGCCACCTGCTGCTCTCTGCACCTTTTCATCTGGACATTGGTAGGAGTTTTCAAACATGTGTCCCCAGTTTCCAGATGGAGGATGCTAAGTTCTGTGGAACAATAAAGAGCTTTTTTTCAGAGTAACTGGGGGTTCCATATATTCATTAGAATAAAGCCAGCACCTGTTGCAAGTGGACCCCAAAATGAATCAAGGCTTCAAAGTAATAGATGTTTGTTTCTCATCCATGGGTCTTGACCTTGGCTATTCCCGGTTGCACATGACTGCCCGCCGTGCAGCGATTTGGAGACCCAGGTCTTTTTCTGTTGTGGCCGTGACATGCCCTGAGTCTCCTGCTCTTCTGTGTCCATTCTGCCCCGGGGAAGGAAGACCCAGAATTGACACGTAACCTCTTCTGCTCCGGGGTCATCGCCAAGAGCGGGTCAGAGGGCATGGGAGTGGCCAGGCGGCACATTCCTCTGCTGGGCAGCTGCTTACCCGTGGCAGCTCTGCGCTGTGGCCGGGCTGTGAGTTTGGCGTGTGCTTGGCGGGTGATTATTCAGTGCCGCATCTCAGAGTGAGCTCCGCCATTTTACCAGCAGAGACGTGGTCTCGGCTGAAGTCACATCGTTCACTGCGGGTCCCGGGCTTAAACCCAAATACTCGAGTCATGGTTCTGGGGTTTTGTTTGGTTGGTGTTTGATGGCACTGAGGGAAGAAGTGAAAAAATTGCTGGGTTTGAGGCTAAGTAGACAGACAGGAGCGAGCTAAAGCAAGACAGACAGACAGACGCTCTGTCCCTACTGACGTTTGTGGTCCTTGCAAGAGACTAGATCTGAAAAATCAGTCTTCCGCTTACGAGACAAGGAAGGCCCCTTAATGCTTCTTGTCTGTCATTATCCACACCAGCCCGTGCCTTCAGTCAGCCTGTCCTTGTACCTATAAAGCTAACACACAGCTTTGCATCAAAGTATTATGTGGCTGACCGTGTAATAAATAGATTCATAAAAACCTGTATTTAAGGTGGCTGTTCTTGCCGCACTCGTCCCGGAGTAAATGACAGCTGTGGGCCTTCCCGCGGTATTTTGGGTTGTTGTTGAGCTTTCCAAGTGGTGACGCCTCTGTAATTTCTCTCCCTGGTTGGTTTGCTCAGGGCCTGGGCAGCTGTGCTCGCCCATTAGCTTTAACATGTAAAGGCGGCCTTTTTATATTCAAATTTTAGTAATATATTATTTAATCATTAGGCTGTTTACTAAGCGTGTATTTGCGCCCATTGTCCCTTCTGAATGCCTAATCACTAAAGGAAAATGTTTAGAGATAAATGCTTTCTTCCAGGAACTGTGGTTTCCAGAATAGGGAGTGAGGGACATACCTTGCTTGATGAGAGTGACCAGGGGTCAGGGGTGGGGCGTCAGTGGGGTGGCGTGGGGATGACCCGGACGCTGCCGCTGACCCTGACCCCACGCTGAGGCCCAGCCAAGGATACACTGAACCACACGAGGTTGCTGACCTTCGACTATTTCTGTCCTTCAGAACAGCAAGTTTCAGTGGATTCAGACTAACCCTGAACTGGATTTTCTAATGAGGCTTGTGTCCCCGAGGCGAGAGGGCTCCGCTGTTCCCACCTCTGACACAGTCACCTGGGGCTTCCTTGGAATTGGCGGCACCACACATCACAGACGCGGTGGCATCCGATCCTCTGCAGGTGCACGTGATACTGAGAACACAGACCCGGGAACAGGACGGCATGACCCATGCGTCAGGATGCATGTGGCTGCCGGAGGAAAGGGTCCTTGTCAAAGAGAGCTCTACAGAGGGCTGGTGGCCTCTGCGCAGAAACTACCGACAAGTGAGGGACGCCCTGGTTGACAAGAGGTGCCAGGAAGGGCATTCCAGCAGAGATGGGGGGAGCATTGCGAGCTGGTGATGAGCCTGGGACCCTGGAACCAGGTGCAGATCCTAAATCCACCTCTCTCCTGCTGGCTCTGTGAGCTCAGGCCGTTCCTCAAGCTCTCTGTGCCGCAGTGTCTCCATCTGCAAAATGGGGATGACAGTAGCAGGATTAAATGAGTCAGTATAAGTGGTTAGCAAGGTACACGGCACCGTACTGAGTGACGGTGAGCAGTGCTGTTTTTACGCGGAGCTCAGAGGCCCTGAACGTGTTTGACAAGCAGTGAGGAGTTCAGCCCGATGTTTGTGGGAAGTCTGTTCCCGAAAGTGGGACCACGCTTGGGTGTGGTTACAAAGCCCGCAGGCTGGCCGACGCCTTGCCTGTTGCCCAGAGCAGAGCAAGTCCCAAGACCCCACTGCTTCCTTCTGCCCCTCTTCCTATCTTAAAACCTCTAGTCCTTTTATTTGTAAGAAATGTGCAAGTTTTCTCATTATACTTTGTTTTTAATTCTTCTCAGGCTGTCGCAGAATTCTCTGCAGCCCCAAGGGGATGCCTAGGGCACTCTTCTCGTCTAGTTCGGTGTGTCCGGGAGGGTGGTCAGAGCACACGGGCACAGCCCCTCCTCTGCTCCTGTTTGGCTGTGGTCTTTTTGATGGTGCGAGGTGTACCCTGGGGCTGATTGTGTTCCTGGGAGTTGGAAGCTTTCACCAGAGGGTTAAATCAGCCACGGGAGAGCAACACTCCCAGCAACCTCAGAAAGAATAGGAAATGATGCTCTTGAAGGGAGCAGGGAGCTACTTGCTCTTGCCAGGTTCCAGTACTGTCTTCTTGGGGGAAGAAAAAAAAAAAAGTTCCCCTCCCCCTACTTTGTCTCTGCCTTCCCACAACACACCTTGTACTAAATACATTTTTCAGACCTGACTTTGTGCAAACACAATGTTGTTCTGCAAGCATTAAAAGGCAATTTAGTACTCAAAGGATTAAAAGCTCATGTTAAATTGAAGACTACACTTGGCATAAACATTAAAAATTGACAGAACACCTAGCACATTAACTGCACCAGGGCTCCGTAATTAGCATTTAAAAGTAAAACATCATTTCCTTACTGTTTCCTACTTACTCATTTATAATGCATTTATTATAATACAGATGCGAGCGGGAGGCCCTCTACCATCATCAGCGAATGAAAAATATACCTGAGCCGCGAAAGAAGCGGGGATTTCTTTAATTCGGCCTCAAAAAGCAAAGCCGAGGAACAAGTCCCTCAGTGGGCTGGCTCGAAAGCCTCGCGCTTCCCTTTGGAGGACTGACACAAAGGGCCCCAAAGAAGTCACCTTGAGGTTTCTTTTCCTTTTTTTTTTTTTAGCCTTTCGCTAGCAAACACTGGTCAGAAAGGCCCAACCAGGCTCATGCTGGGCCCAAACCGGCACCTAAAATCGAACCGCCGGCAGGTCACCCGAGGAACGTGGAAAAAAGAGCTCCGGGGCTCATTGCTGGGGCTTCTTCAAAACTTTGGGAAGCCTGTAGTCCCATTTTCCAATCTGCAGTGAGTTTCTGCTGACTTCACACAGATGGCTGAGTTTGTAAGTGAGGACACCTGTTCACGACACCTTTGGGCGCCGGCTTCAGTCGGGGCTTTTGTAGTTCGTGTGCTCAAATTTGTGAATCTGAACGCAGTCCAAATCCGATCTTAGTTTCCTCCCCTTCAGTTAGTTCTGAGTGTGCCGCCGCGGCTGCTTGGACGCCCACGCGCCTCTGCCCACTCTCGGGGCACCGGGTACTAGCTCCCTAACTTCCGTGCACGTCGCAGTCACGGGGTGGGGTGGGGGTCGCTAAAATGCAGACATGACAGATGAGGTCCAGAGGAAGGCTCGAGGCCCCGGTTTCCAGGCGACACTCCTGGACCTCACCTGGCGCACAGAGTTTGTACAGAGACTCTGAAATCAGTGCTCAGATCAGCACATGCAGGGGACCCTCTGAGAGTGCCGGGCCCCTGTGGTAAACCCGTGGAGATCACAAAACTAACCAAACGGGCTTCTTGCCTTCGATGAACTTACCCTAGAAACACCTGAGAACTCATCATCCGTCTCCGGCGTCTCCTGCTGGACCTCATTCGCAGCGGGACTGAGAAATCCCTTTCCTTGGTGTCGTGTGGACATCCCGACAGGCACGCTCCGCTAAAGCAGACCTCCCAGGCTGTCCCCAGGTGGCCTCGAGTTCCCTGGCCGGGACACGAGAAAGTTTATCGGGTTAGCCAGTGGGCAGGACAAATATAATACCTGGGCTGCAGGGCCAGTCTGGGTGAACGCATGACGTAAGGGTGTTAAATGTGGAAGAGATTTCTGAAAATAGACGCCACCCTTGTCAGAACAGTGCCAGGCTGGCTCGGCCCAGGGGATGCCTCAGTCGTGGAGGATTTGGGCAGTGAAGCACGCATCCCTGGGAGGGTGAGGGGGGTGGGAACAGCAGCATGGGAGAGAGGAGGGCTCCTACCAGAGCCAGGTTCCCAAGGAACCAATTTGGTACCTGCTCTGTGGCAATCCCTCGGAGGCAAAGAGAAAAGAGGCGGCTTTAGTACGGATGTGGGAATAGTCCAATGCCGGCAGGCCCCTTCTATTTTCTTTTCCTTGTCTTAATGATTTTTAAAATTCCAGAAATGTATTCGTGTCCCTACATGACTTGAAAATGCTTCTCTCTCCCGAAGAGCCGTGGGCTAAAACGCACCCTCACAGCAGTCAGGAGCGCGGCCTGCTGTCGGAGGGGTGAGGACATGAGCCTGGATTCTGAGTCAGGCTTGCATCGAAGCCTGGCAGGGCCCAGAGGGTGGCGGAGCGTGGTTTGCAAGTTTGTTAATTACCATCGTGTTTTTATGGGAAGATCCTTGGGTGTGTTTGTGGGAACAGAACCCTGATTTTAATTACATCCCTTCTGGTTATTCAGATTATATACTTCTAAGGATCTTGTTTCTCTGGCTCTCACCTTCCCTGCAGAGGTATAGAGGAGTTCAAACACTGAAAATACCTGTATCGCTGTGTTTACGTAGATACAGGAGCCTAGGGTTTTAGAGTGGGAAGGGAGTTTGCGTGGCCAGCCCCGCCCCCTCCGTAGAGGACAGGACCGAGGCGCAGAGAACTTTAAGTGACTTGCCCAAGTCTCCTCTGTTTCCATCCGGTACCTCTTACTGGCCTGCAAATGATTTTTTTTTTTCATTTCCGATTCTCAGTTAGCAGTTCCAATCAGAATCCAACAGTTCATTGTCCCTCCTCTGAGTGTTGAGGTCTTTGGGTGAAGAGCCATAATTACAGCGTTTTCCCTGTGATTCTGACTTGATTCTTCTCTGGTACCAGAGCGCTAAGGACATGTCAACACTGCACTGGGCAGAAGAGCGAATGCAGTTAGCAGATTCGAAGGGGCACACCGCACACCTCACGCGGGTTAAGCGGGGGATGTGCCGTTTTGAAGCGAAGCGGGGAGGGGCTCAGGGCACTTCAGAATTGGAAAAAAGGAGTTCAAGTTGCACACTTGTAGAGCGGCCAGAGGGAGCCTTCTTTTTTCTTTTTTTTTTTTTTTTTGGTTTAACTTTTCAGTAAGACACAGGTCTTGTGCTGCACGACAGAGTAGATTCGCCGTAGGTGTGCCTCGAGCATGCGCCATCCCCGCCCGGCAGGTGGTTTCCTGCTCTCTCCTGGCTCTTTGTTACTGTCTGAGGACCTCCTCACACAAACACTTATTTAATAATGGCACTTGGCTTTTTAATATTTTATTTGATTTCTTTTTTACAGTATTTTTAATTGAACCCGGTTTTAATTGCCTTTTCTTCGCACCGAGAGCCTGGGTGGGGAAGGAAGGCTTATAAATGAAATGATGATTGTTACTACTTCCTTTCTTTCTGCTCTGTCTTAATCAAATTATAATTGATTCCATCCACGTACAAGCCCGGATCCTCGTGTGCGTGTGTCAGAAAACAGCAAGCGTCGATTAAGAAGCCTGAAGATTCTCATGTCACCAAGAATACGCTCCAGCACTGTCATTACCAAGTGAGGACAGGAAATTGGGGCAAATTCACGCGGTCGAGTCAAACCATCAAAGCAGAGCAAAGCCTTCAGACTCATCTGCCCAGAGTACTTGATTCCAGGCTGCACACCCCGTGGCGGACCAGGTTTCCCAGGCTCGAGAGCTAGCAGTGACCTAGGAGAGACCTGGGTCCCTCCCCCGCGTCCGGGCACAGCCCGGGGCAGACACAGCTTGTCGTGTGCATGCTCGGCCATGACCCCCCATAAATCAGGGCACTTCCTTTATCGCTTTTCAGGTTTCCAGGGGCAGTTAGTGAGTTGCCCTTCGGATAAGAGAATAAACAACCCCGTTTCCTTTCACTTCTGCGCCTCCTCTACCCTCTGCGACCCCAATCCTATTTTTAAAATTTTGACCTATTTGTTTTATGCGCAGCCATTGATTGCGGCCACCCCGAAGGGGCTTTAGTAGAGAATCACAGAACAAACGTGGCTCACACAGAGATGACTTCCAGCCTTGCTGAGCCTCATTCCTCCCCAGCTGGGTGTGCAGTGGGCAGCCATTCATCAGGCTGGTGAAATGATTTAGATTTGATGGTCGAAGGGAAAGCTTGTCAATCCCGGTAACTGTCTAAGGAAAGGAAAATTGTCCCTTAAAAGGATGGTCCTAAGCCCTTAGTAATACCTTCTTTTCCTTGGGACTTGCTAACATAGAGTTCCTTATTGCAAAAGCAGTGCAAATATTTGTTTCCTACTATGTACAGTTTACCAGACTGGCCACCGCAGGCCAAGCAAGGCAAATTGAAGTGTCTTCTTTTCCCTGTTTCCTTTCATTTCTGCAAAGATACCAACATATGTCAAGACTCTCCTTGGCACGGGCTGGTATACCCAGCTCCCTCCTGTCAGCCTGGGCTGTAGCAAGTAGTCACCCCACTGTGACTGAAGAGGGAGCTGGATTCAAAGGGGTTAAAATACCCCCTCCATGATCTGTGCAGCTTCGGTGGGGCAGGGGTGAAATCTGAAAGCCAGAGTCTAACCTGGCCCGCAGCATTGTCGTGCTAGAAGGAAGAATCCGATGGTTTGGCACAGAGCTCCATCCCCAGGCCTTGCCTGTTTGAAGCCTTTGCTCGGGGCAAAAAGAGAGAGTGGAACACCAGGCTGGGAGGAAACAATCAGCAAAACTGTCCCAACAGACCGAGGGCCTGCAGGAAAGCCGGACAATGAAGGTGGAAGAGAGGAAACCATCCATCCAGAAGATTTGGTGAACTAAGGGTCGGGGGGGGGAGGAGGATGGACCCAGCCAGGCCTTTGGCCATCACGAGGAGATGCCTAGGACTTCATCTCTGGAAATGTTGATTTCCGAAGTGTCCATACGACACTCAGTGCCACCTTCCAGCCTATGAGTTGGAAATATGGGTCTGGAATTCAGGAGAAGTATGGAGCTGGAGACTGGGGAGCCATCTGCTTAGAAATTATGGTAGAAGTTGGAGAATCAGTAAGAGGCTCCTGCTTCCTTCTTTCTAGACATCGAAGAAGGCCTTGAAAAGTCCCACTGTTGAAGGAACGGAGAACCAGGAGGAGGCAGCATCGCTTGACGGAATGAGAGGAGGATATTCATTGTCATGGAAGCCCAGTGACAAAGGGAGGGATAGTTGACAAGTCCTGCAAAAAGAGAGACAGACAGTGCCCCTGGATTTGCTAATTAGGAAGGCCTTGGCCAGAGACCTACTGGCCTCATAAATGTTAAAAGCCAGGGTGTCACACTTTTCTTTTGGTGGAAGAGCTTGGGGGGATGTGAAGAGGTAGCCGTCACTGACTTACTGAAAAGAGTGGGACATGAGATTTTTAAAAGCAGAAGGGCCAGAGGAGGCCCCCCTAACGGGGAAAACCACCCTCCTGTCCTATTTAGAGAACAGGAAGGTGGAAGAGTAGGAGGCCCAGCCTCACAGATGAGCAGCTGAACGATTGGGTCAGTCTAGAAACTCGGAGGTGACCTCGCTGATCAGACTCCAGGGAAAGTGACTAAATTATAACACAAATCTTTCTGTTTACAAGGAACAGTATAACCACCAACCCCAACCAGAATGACTTACATGAGTGAGTTGGCACATTGTCCCCTGAAGGACAATCCCCAAGGAAACCAAATTATAATCAGAAGGTCAGTTGGTGACGGCTCAGTCGTCAGAACAAGAGGTGCAGGCAGAATTGCCCCTCCCATCCTGTGTGAACCCCCAGTACTGTGCAGTGACTTTTATTATTATACTTGTAGTACTTTATTCTACTTTCCAATTGTACTGCTTCTCAGTACTGGACTGTGGGCTCTCCGAGAGCAGTGTCTGTGTCTTACCTGTGTACACCGGTGCAAAGTAGTCTGTGTTTGTCACATATTAGACATGGAGGAGATGATGGAAGGGAGGGAGGAAGGAAGGAAGGAAGGGAGGGAGGAAGGAAGGAAGGAAGGAAGGAAGGAAGACGGACAGACAGAAGGCCATGTAGAAAAGTGGGTGGATAGACAAATAAGAGAATGATTTGATTTGCTTTTAGCTTTCTTGCTTCTAATCACTTTGGGATCCTGACTCCCTGAGATTACACTAAGGTCACCTGGGTTGGATTGGGGTCACTCCAGATCTCTTCAGCCATGAATTTACAGGCCGTCTCTTGGGCGACTTCTGCAGTGGACCAGTCTCGTTCTTTATGTTTTATTTTTTCATTGTAGTTTTACTACTATAAAACAACCTTCTCTCAAGTTCCGAAAACATCTTTTTGAACAGTAACACCCAGAGTTTAGATGTTTAAATGTATACCAAATGTATACCCAAATTTATGCATATAAATGTACTCCAAAACTCCTTTTGAATTTGATGCAGTGCCTTTTAACTGTATAGCTATTTCTAAGTATAATCTTCATCACGCAAATCCTGAGAGGGGCTCACATAACAAGACCCGCTTTACTGAGAAGGCCCAGAGCAGGGAAGCGATAGGCATGGTCAGAATGCCAGCCAGGACTTTAGACTCCGAGGTCTTGTTTGACGAGCCCGGCACGGCACTGTGCTACTGGTGTCCCCCCGCGGTTGACGAGGCTCGCAGGCGGCCTGGGCGTTTGTTCTGTTGATCCATTTTCCTCGGGACTGTAAAGTCTGAGTGAACAAGTGGGGAGCAGTCACGCTCTTCCCTTCTTTGCAGACTCTCTCGTTCATTTTTGCTAAAACCAAAAATCTGTTGCTCTTCCTCCAGGGATTTTCCTCGGTTGTATTTCCGCCCTTATACTCGAACTCCTCCTCCTTCGGGGCCCATTACCGTCCAGTTGGCAGATGAGTGGGTGAGAGAGGTGGCGGAGGAGGAAGAAGGTCGTTCTGATGTTGCTGATGTGCGGAGTACTTTTTGCCTGAGCGCGGGCCATCTCATTCTCCCAGTCCGTCCTGCCCCAGGTGTTCTTCCATCAGCCGGGGTAGAGCCATGACCACGGTTCCGCCTCTATTCATTTCCATATCCGTGAGTGTAAAGCCACGAAGACAGACGAGTGGCCAAGCATTCAGATGCAAAAACAAAAGAGAGAAATAAATAGCAGATGTCATAGGAGGTGCCTGCTGTAGGGAAGGGGGTGAAAAGGCGCCCGTAAATTCTTCATTTTCCTTGCTCTCCTCCATTCCTTGGTTTTCTGACGCTCGCGTAGCAACGCTAAACACATCTATCTAATAACAATCCCTGGAAGATGGAACCGGTACAACGAGGGCCTTGGAAAGAGTGGCGAGGCGCTTTGTTTTGTGTCATTTGGAGGCAGGCGGAGGAGTTGAGGCGTACAACCCAGAAGCCTGTCTTAGAGTGACTCCTAGAGAAGACTTTTCTGGATCATTTGCAGGCTCAGTGACTCCAGAATATGTGGGCAAGCCCCTGCATGATCTTGAAAACCAAATGACCAAGGGGAGTAGCCTTGCCTGGCACAGCAGACAGCTTTCCATCAGGGTTCATCTCGTGTGGCTCTCAGAAGAGAACCCCGAACACCCGACACATTCGTGCCCTGTTAGTTCTGAGGTAAGGCCGGAGGCCTCTTCCCTTTGCATTTTCCCTTCTCGAGTCTTTGCCAGTCTCTGTGTGAAGAGAAAAGAAACTTACGTCGGTGACATCTCCCAAACCAGGTGTTGACTAATGACGTGCGTTAGAGAACGTCCAATTAACTTTTACTCCATCAAACAGGCAGATGGACTCGGGTCACCCCAGAGTGACCCAAGCCAGATGTGGCGCCCGTGACTCCCCCTACCCCTCAAAAAAAAGAAAAAGCATGCATTCGCTCCCCCTTACTGATGCCTCAGTGACAGGGTTAAGAATCTACTTTCGGGTTATAGAAAAAGAGAAAGGATCTCTTTCGCATAGTTTAGAAGCAACATGCACTGTAGGCTGTGTTTTAGTTGTGTGGTGCCAGTTTTTATGTGGTTCTTTCTGGCGGTCCTCGTGAGAGCTTCCATGCCGTTCTAGAATTTCCTCTACATTACCTCTTAGGGAATGGGGGTACACCTTGTGTTCCCTCCGCGCACCCCCCCCAATTCAAAGTCTCCGTAGGAGACCCCAGCAGGAATAACAGTGGTAGCTTTTCTGTGGACTGGGTGCCTGCTCTGTCCCCACATGTACATGAGATACAGATTATTTGTTCTTTATAGCTAGCCGATGCCCTGAGCCCTGTCCTACAGACAGCCTTCTGACGTGCAGAGATGAAAGATGGTACTCAATCAGCCCGGCCTTTACGTAGGACAGGGGTTTGGACCTGATATGCCTCACTCCAGAGCGGACGCCCGTCCCCTGGACCACATAACCTGAGATCACGGACGCCTGTTCCCCTTTGACTGGGCAGCTTCCGTCTCCCCTCAGGGGAGGGGCTGCCTGAGAAAGGAATATCCGTGCATCAGTTAAAATAGGTGTCCCAGCCTCTTGTCTTGCCTTCATATTCACAAATGTTCATTTCTTTCTTTCTCCCTCTCTCTCTTTTTTTTATTCTTCCTAGGGATGATGACTGACAGATTAATATATGTCTAACTACATGTCTCAGAAATCAAAGGGAAGGTGCTGTCAGAATCACTTGTCAGAAAATGAGATTAGGCGCACTTGTCATTTGCTGAGGATTGCAGTCTTTCAGAGATAAGGTTTCATTTAATGAGGGTAAAAAGCCTCCTTTTAAAAAAAAGAAGAGGGAATGAGGGAGCAAGGGTGGGGAGAGAAGAAGTGATGGTTCTTTTTTCTGGTGTCAGCCAAGTGTTTCATCACCTACCATGATCCCGGGGCACCTGGTGGCCCCTGATAATGGCAGCCTGGCCGTCCCCCCCGCCTCTACAGCACAGCCACTTCAGAAGCGGCAGCCACGACCTGCTTTTACCTCTTTGGAAGCCGATGCTCCTTTCCTACGGGAAGAGGGAACCAAGCAGGCACTCTAGATTTAAAAGCAGGCTCCAGAAAGCGTGTGGTATAAAGGAAATGGAGACTCACATTTCCCCACAAACTATGAAGAATCCACAGTGGATTTCAGTGAGATCTGGAGCTTGTCTGACGAGGGAAGGGTGACTAATGAGGAACAGCTAGATCCCGCTGCAACCAATTGTGTTTTGTTATGGAAAATATTTACCAAGTTCCTTTGCATTTGTTGATTCTCTCCAAAGTGACAGGGTAAACCCCCCCACCCCGGTCTGCGGTGTGCGGTGTGATATACCTCAACCCACAATCCACACTGGCAGTCGCTGCCCCATTAGGAAGCTTCTTGCGCACCTCTGGTGTGGCCTACGCTACAGCCATATTTCACAGACTCCCCCCCCCCACCCAATCACGGGAAGGGCCTCAGAAGTGAGGCACTTTATTGCGGGAAGTGCCCATGACAAAGCGGGAAATCCGTGGTTAAAGACCTGTTTGTTCCCGTGATCCACTCCAAAACTCAGAGGTGTGAAAGAGCCACCCACCCCTTTATCGCGCTCGCAGATTCAGGGGGTCAGGACTTTGGACAGGGCCCAGCGGGAACAGCAGGATGTCCAGGGGCCCTCTTCCCTCACGTGCCCCATGCCTGGCCGGGCAGGACCCCGGGCTGAGCTTGGCCGGGACTGTCTGTGGGGGCACCTCCATGAGGTTTTCCCCTCGCGGCCTGGCCTTGTCGAGAAACTGCAGCTGAGTTCTGGGAGGAGCCTCCCGAGAGGCAGGAGCAGCGAGGCTTCCCGTGGTCTCGCCTTGGAAATGGCGCCACTTCTGTCATGAATCTGCCAAGTTCAGCCAAGTTCGAGGGAAGGGGTGTAGGCTCCACCCCCTGATGGGAAGGATTTGTAGTCATGTTTTAAAACCCCCATGATGCTTTAAAGGTTTCTTTCTTCTTGTGCTTTCATTACTCCCATGGACAAAATGGCCCCTGTATGTAAAGTGCAGGACATTTGGATTATTTACTGAGGATCTGGCCCGAACGGTTCCTCCTGTTTATTAAGAAATGCAGGGGCGCCCGGGTGGCTCAGTCGGTCGAGCTTCCGACTTCGGCTCAGGACACGGCTCGCAGTTGATGAGTTCGAGCCCCGTGTCAGGCTCTGATCTAACAAACAGCTCGGAACCTGGAGCCTGCTTCAGATTCTGTGTCTCCCTCTCTCTCTCCCCCTCCCCTGCTCATGCTCTTTCTCTCAGAAATAAATAAATGTTAAAAATTAAAATAAAAAGAAATGCATCTATATAGATGAATGTACGAATGTATAAAATACGCCTGGGCAGGGATAGTCCTCTACAGACAGTGAGCCTAAGAGCACGTTAAATTGCCTACAGTGGTTGGAAGGGCCAATGTGCCGTGTTCCTGCCCTCTGCCATGGGTGGTTGAAGACAGACTCAGGCCCTAACTTGTGCCTTTCTGTTTGCCCCCATTCCACCGCTCACAAGTAGTCTGTACTTCCTCCCTGTGTGCTCACCGCTTCATTCACTGATGAACCATTAATCTATGGTCACACCAGCCTTGCTCTGCAGGTCCCTGGCTGTCCACCGGAGACCCGCTGCCTTATCAGCCCTCTGTCTTCCCTGATCTCCAATACATTTTCCACTTCTGAGTACCCCCTTCCCCCCCACCCCAACCGCCACCCTACTCCGGGACATCTCGCCCTTCCTTGGTTCTGCAGTGATGCCTTGCTGACCCCACATCACTCTTTCTGTGGCTCCTTCCCTGGCCCAGGCAGCACAGATGCCATCCAGGTACTGTCCTTGGCTCTGCTTTCTTCCTGCTGCACGGCGGTGCCCTGGGAAGTTGCACCCCATCATCTCCGCAGAGGACACCCCCAGTCCTCGGTGACTCTGAGCCCTCTCTTCTGTGTCTCGAGTCTTTGCCCTGCAGCTGGGCTTGGCTCACAGCATTTTAGACTCCTCTCGTCCCAAGCAGTTTCTCGATATTCCCCAGCAAGCCTCCTCATGCTTCCATGTTCCTGATTTTAACTAGTTCCCCAAGCTTTAACTCTCCTCGCCTCCCCACTGTATCTGCCTCCTTGCCTCTTCAGGGTTTTCCTCACCTTGCTTCGACCCCATTTCTACTGCCTTCTTCTGGCGGACGCACCTTCTTCCCAGAAGTCCCTATTCTCGACGCCCTCCTGGAGCTCTGTCATGTTCCACCTTCTTTTTCTGTGGGTTTGTCTTCTCTCTTCTTATATTTTAAGAGCCCTAAGGACCAGTAGCATGTTTCCTTCATTTGGGTCTGGTTGGTTCTTTGTTTGTTTGTTTTGGCACATAGTTCATAATCAGTATAAGTAGTCTTACCGAGTGAATGGCTTTCAGTGGACCTCCAATGATGGATCATACAGTGGGCTGCACCCTATTGGAGTCAACAAAGGCTTTGATGCTAATCAAAGCTGGTAGGTGAGGCTAATCTTACCTCTCGCCTCACCTACCAGCTCTACTTCAGAGTGGTACCTGAGGGAGCAAGATAGTAACAGATACTCAGATCTAGAGTGCCTGCCGTGTGCTAGGTACTGTTCTAGCGAACTGAATCCTCAGCGACTCTGAGGTAGGAGTGTTATACTTTCCATCGACAGATGAAGGAACAGTGACAAACAAGGCAAATACTGTGCTATATGGTTAGCCAGGTTGAGTGCCTCCAGCTCCGAGCAGTCCCTCTCCTTTTCCCTTAGCCCAGTTTCACTATTGACTGCCCACAAGCCCCAGGCAACTTCCAGGGCCCCTCAGCTGAGCCGAGTCATCACCAGCCCTGGAAGCAGAAAGAAGAACCAAGCGCGTGCCGACTTTTTAAACACACACGTGGGTTTTTAGGTCATAGGGAGCCTGTCCGCCAGGAGATGCGAGCCTCAGATGCTGACCACTCAGACCAGCAACCATGAGGAAAGTGCCAGAAGGAAATGTGGGAGAGGTCGCCTTCCCCTCCACCCCCCCACAGACACTAAGTGGGTAGATAAGTGAATGAACAGCCCATATGTGTGTCTTAATACAGCTCAAGAGGAACGTGAGATAAAGTCATTGTGGCAAAGTGTTACCAGTTGAGGGATATAAATGAAGGGTGGGGAAGCGGGGGGATCAGGCGTTACTCATACACCCTCTCGTCTTTTCTCTAAGTGTGCGACTTTTCATAGTAAAAATTGGGGAACTTTTTAAAAGAGCTAAAGTAAAAAAGTCATTGTAAGGATGGGCGTCCGCAACAAATACACAGGGAAGCGGTCTGAAGCCAGGGAGTTTCTGGTCCATCTAAAGAGAAGTGCCAGGAGAGAAGGAAAAAGGTAGAATTCGAGACATATGGTGCTTCTTAGGGGAACGCTCAGCCTGCCCAAGAGACTAATTTAAAGCTAAATCTTATCCCTGGATCCCACAGGTCGTTAATGTGACCCACACTTTCCATTACCAAATTCTGAGGATTTAAACCCTGATAGAGTGTGCTCGAATCTGGAATCTGTCTCATCAGTTAAAGATCTAGCCTATTGAGGCCACATGTGTCTGTGCAAGAAGTTCTTTTTAAGCCAAGCTTCTATGTTTAAAAAAAAAAGAAAGAAAAAAAAAGTCCTGAGAGGAAATACATGTGGTCCTTTTCCCCTTTAAGCCCAGTTCGGGCTATTTATTGTTTTCTTTGATTGTTGAGAAGTCAGAAATGACTAAATTGGTTCCCAATGTGGTCTCCACATTCCCTTGGCCAGGAATGGTCTGATGAAGACAAAAACCAGCTTCACATTTGGTGGCGTCCTGACTCGTGTGCGCGCGCGCGCGTGCGCGGAGGGACTGGGTATTTTCTTTCTTTCTTTCTGAACTCCTCCCCCTGTAGCTTTCAGATTAAAGAGTACGTGATGACACATTTTACCCTTTTGGTTTTGCTTTTAAAGCATAAAGCTGACAAATATGTTTAATGGACCCGCGGTACCAAGTGACAACCAGAGCTTCAGAGGCCCACTTGCGCCCTGAGTCTTTGGACGAGGATGTGAAATCGTGCTCACCAGTCGGAAGGATTGAACACAAACCATAGCATGCCTCAGACATTTCAGTGATTTATCAGCAAATTCTGAAAGAGTGGGAACCCCAGAAAAAATAAGTCAAACAGTGTGTCCCACTTCGATAATAATGTAACCTCCCAGGAAATGGGAAGAGAATAATGTTATTTTCCACTGCAGAGACTGTTCTGTTTATAATCTAGGTAGTACATTGTCTAGAATCACAAGACCTCACGTATGGAAGACGGCGAGAGAGAATATTTGTCCCAACCTATATGCATTTTTGTGGTGAAGAAAAGCTGTAGTGACTTTGACCCAGAGCCACTACTAGCAGGGACTGAACCTGGTCTCCTGACCTTGCCGGTGTGGTACAGGACTCCCGCACCTAACCGCCCCCCCCCCCCCCCCCGCCGGTAATGGTCTTCAGTAACCCTGCAGCCAGTTATGAAAACTCCCCAGAGCCTGCTGCCAGGGAGGATCAGGTCAGTCCTCTACTCCCCGTATAGGTCAGTTACTCGCAGTCATCTTCCTGGCCTTAAGTTCTGCCTTGAAACCTCGCCAGTCATTTCACAAATGCATGTTGTCAGTTGTAAGTGAGCCCCGGGAACGGGGAGAGCATCCCTCGCTCCTAGCGAACGGGAAAACAACTCCGAGCACACCGCCCGGGTGCGTGTTGTTTGTAGCTCGATCTTTGTATAAGAAGGACAGCGTCGTCCGGGAAAGTAAAAGCTCCCAGCCAGCAACTGTCGTTTCACCAACGTCCCCTTCTGCGAGACAACTTGCTAGGAAGTAAGTCACGTTCTCTACCAGCAGCACAAAGGAAAGTCTTGTTACTTAGAGGCGAGTGGCTATTTGAAAGCCTGGCTACAATTTTCCTGTTTTACTAACACTTGTAATTAAATCCGTCAACTCCCTCTAAGATTCTGTGTAAATACCAGATGCTCACTACATTTTTTTTTTCCTCCTGGAGAATGTGCAAAGTTGTACACCAACAGTAGAGGAACTTCAAAGGAGGCACGGACCTGGGTGAAAGTGAGCCCACGACTGGCCTCTCTGTGAATGGCGCGCCCCGCCGAGCAGGCCCCTTCCACGCGCCCCACGGTGGCTTCCTTAGGGAGCAGATGGCTCCAAGTGGGGCGTGGCAGGCCTGGCGGGAGGCACTCGAAGAAGGGAGGGAAGGCCAAGTCTCTGCTCCCTGCGCGGCCGCAGCCTGCTTTTCATGTGCTGTGGACGCGGCCCCGCCAGCTGTCACTTGAATTCAACACTTGATCATATGGGGATCAGAGGAGGAAGTCTGGGATGGCTCAGGGCAAACCCACCCTCCCTACTAGGGGGTGAGAAAATCCTCTTTCCAGCACCTGCCCTCCTCACGGAGGGAAGCATGATACATACCACCTTGTTTCCCCCCTTTTCTAGAAAAGTGTAACTTCTTTTTTCCCAGAGGTGACGGTATTTCAGCAGTAGGCAAAGCGGCCCCCCTGGGGGTTTTCCAGAATTAAATGTAGGTGCGTAGAGTTGTCATTCCCCAAAGAGGAAGCTCAGGAGGTGTTAAGTGAATCATGCGAGGGAATCTGCCTACCTGCTGGTGTTTAAATTGCAGTGTCTGGAGTGTGGGTTTCTTGGCATTTGCAATGTAAAAACTGGGAAAGGGTCCTCGCCCGCCCCCCGCATCCATACGGTCCCTGCGGATTCACTCCGAGTTCTGTGAATGTACTTAAAAATATTGAACACTTCCACAAGCATTAGCCAAGTATTTCTATCATGCGAGCAACCCCCAGCCCCACCAGTTTTGCCGGGCGGGTAGCCACGTGGGGGCCGTACTCCCTAACCATGGGTTTTAGGGGGACCGCTAAGGCCGTCTCGAATGGGTGAGTCCATAGGCGGGAGCGAGTGTTGAACACTTGGCGCCCTAGCCCATGCCACTCAGCTACTTTCGGTTTCTATTTGAAACCAAAAATCACAGAAGAGCTGTCAGATGGCAGCTGTGCGTTTGGTGGAAATGAGAATTCCAGATTTTATGCTAATTTGGCTTCAGGTTCCTTTGAACCTGCGGTTTCATGAGGCTGTGCTTAAAACTGCAATCTGTTTTAGATAAAAGAAGGGATTACTAAAGACTTTTGAGTTTTGCAAACATTCGCAGCCTCCAAAAGGAAAAGGAGAGATCGGATTCATTCTTCCATTAACGTTGGCACGTTAAGGTTTCTTCTACTTTATCAAATAGAAAACTTCTCCTGATTTTGGCGGAGACTTTTCTTATTTCAGGATTTTCCCACTGCCATTAATTATCTTTATTGCAGTAATGTTCCTCCTCTACCCTCAGGCTCCCCTGTCATTCGCTTACAGGGGCCAGAAGGCAGAGGTGACGCTCATGGCTGCGTCTCCTCCTGGCACGTGTTCCCCTGTTTCCTTTTTCGGAACGTTGGGGCATGACCTAGGTGGTTGTCACCGTTACCTAGGGCTTTGTAAGAAAAACGCCACCCCTCAAAACACAATTATTTGCCCACAGTTTTATAGTTCGGTCCGGGCTCTACAGAGACCATTGCTCTCGGGTCCACAGAGCAACAGCTAAGGCAACCTCAGCTGGGCCAGGGGAGCCAAAAACCCGAGATGTCTATTCACATGGCTGGCAGGTTGTTCCTGGCTGGTGGCTGGGAACCCAGCTAGGTCTTTGTTCCTGATGCCAGAATCTTCCATGTGGGTCTGCTTGGGCTTCCTCACAACATGGTGACCAGGTTCCAAGAAGAAAGAAGCAAAAGTTGCCAGGCCTTCTTAACACCTGAGCTCTGAAGTTCCGTGGCATTGCTCCCTCCACATTTTTCTGGTCAAGAGAGTTGCAGGCCCACCCTAGATTCTGGAATAGAGAGGACATAGGCTCCACCTTCTCGTGGGAGGTTAGCACGCACATACAGAAGTATTAGAGGCCATATTTGGAGAGAGTGGCTACCAGAGTGGTTGGTAGTTTAGTTCATGATCAGTTTTCAAGAGAATTGACATGTGTTCTGTCTTTAGCATTATGACGGGGGATGTTCTCTCCTGTGAAATCTAAGCCGGTGGCCATTTGTGAAAAGGACTTCATAGTTTACTTTTGAGAGAATGTCTTCATTCTTTCATTTTACATGTTTAGTTGGCAGAGATGTGGTCATTTATTCTTAACTCATTGACCCAACCACTGTTTATGGACCACCTACCACATACAAGGCATTTTGTAGTAGATGCTAAGGGGGATAGTGATGGGGGTGGGGGTGTCAGGGTACAGTCCTGGCCCTTAAGGGATTGAATCTTTGCCCTCCAAAGAAGCATCTTGTGACCACCAAGGAAATGTAAGCCCCTACAGGATGACAGTGTCCAGAGGTGAGCCAAGACACAGGTAATACATGTCAGACATTGTCTTGAATGTATTTCTCTAAGCAACCCTTCAAGACAACCTATAGTTTGGAGCAGAAGACATTGCTGATTTAATTAATCTGCAGCAAAGCTCTGTAATTGGAGATCATACAGGACCAGAGAGGAATTAACCGGTCTCTGTGAGCATGCAGGCTTGCCCTCAGCCCTAAGAAACAGCAGTATGCGATCACAGCAACTGGCGTTTGTGTAGTAGCTGACCGTTTCCAAAGTACGTTCACGCACTTGGTGAGACCACAGAGATCAAGTCCATCCTGATGGCCATGTTAGACCCTTCCACTCCATACCAACCGTATGCGAGGGACAGGGGGGACAGCTAAGACTGGAGGACAGGCGAAAAGTCAGAAACAGTCATCCATAGGAATGCTTTCAGGAAAGCTAAACCAAGGGAATTCTTTGATATTCTAGCTGCCCACATCGTACCCCAGCAACTATATGAGTCACCAAAACAGGAGAAGCAAATGTCGCATTCTTGCCCAACAAGAATTTCTGCAAATAAATATTTGGAACATCAGGATACTATGGAACGAAGCTCAGAGGGAAGCAGAGAAGCTTTGTTAGGTCCATGTGGACTAGGAGACATGGGGGAATAGAATTTCCAGGGCCCTAAAAATTACGATAACTTTTTCCAGGGAAAAAGGGCAAACCCCTTGAGGAAAGGTTGTAGGAAAGGAAGTGCCGACATGCATTTGGCCACGTTACGTGGCCATTTCTCACGTTACATTTGCAGATGACCTTCTTCTAGGGTGTCAAGTCACCTTTCAAACCACAGAACATCGGAAGGGCAACCACTCACTTATCCTGCTTCTGTTCGTACAGCTTCAGCAGCGCTCCCATGATCCTTTGGATCTGGGAACCTTCCTAGACTGTAGGCATCGGCATTTATTTTGACTTGGATCTGGAACTGGCATATTTCAGCATTGAGAGTACATGCAACTCCAAGTTTGGTCACAGGAGTGAGGAATGGAGGCTCCCCCTGTCACGCGGACGGTAGACCATGGCGTGGTGAGGCAGGTGCTGGACACGGTTGTCAGAACTGCGACTCCGTATCCGGTCAGGTCTTTAGACCCCAGATCGCAAACGCCCACCAGGATGCAGTAATGTGGTCCGGGGGTGGCCAAAGCCAGGAAGGCACGGCCTCATGCTCCTCACTTATGCACTTGAGCAAAAAACAAGATGCCCGTGGGTGACGTGAGCAGAGACTGCACGTATTTTTATTTTTCATCGCCTTTCTTTGTGGGATTGTCAGATTCTGAATATTAATATTTTAATGTAGATTTGGTGGGTACGTAAGAGATAGTTTATGGGTTTGATACTCCCCCCCCCTCTGTAGTTTATAGTACACTGTGAAGTTTGAAAGTAAAATTCTTTTTCTTGACGTCTACACTTGGAAAATATTTATTCCCCCCTGCATCTCAATAGTATGCATCATAAACTAACCCAGTTCGGTTTATTTACTTCCCTCTTGTTGTAGCCCTATGATCAATTGTAGCAACACAGGCATATAATGGTAGAGGCTTTTGCTTTACAACAGCTAGAGCATGAGATATTGTCGCCTCCTTTCAGACTGATAAGTAATGAAGCTTCCATTTTAAAATTGCCTATTCAGAAGGGGTGGGGAGCACAGAGCCAGAGGGGTTTGGCGCCACCCAAAGTTGACCAGCCGCTCATCTCTGGGGGAGGCGATCACAACCTACAGTTTAAAAGGGGCGCCTGGGGGCTCAGTCAGTTGAGCGTCCGACTTCGGCTCAGGTCATGATCTCACGGTTCTTGAGTTCGAGCCTCGCGTCGGGCTCTGTGCTGACAGCCCGGAGCCTGCTTCGGATTCTGTGTCTCCCTCTCTCTCTCTCTGCCCCTCCGCCACTTGTGCTCTCTCTGTGTCTCTCAAAAATAAATAAATGTCAAAAATTTTAAAAAATAAAATAAATAAATAAAATAAAATAAATTGGCCTACACAGGAAAACCCCCCAGGACAGAAAGGGTTTTCATCTCCTGGGCTGGACATCAGGGAAGGCACAAGGTCAGGGGTTAACCAAGGTGGGAAGCAGGACAATGTTGGCAACGGGGGGTGGGGGGGTGGCAGTTGGGGGGGATTTCCTGCTTCCTAGTGGTGAGCAGCCTGTTCCTGTTGACTCCAGTTCTCCAGGCTCGGTCTCTTGGTCACCCGCTGCGGATAAGGAGCTGCAGGCCCCACAGGGAAACTGCCAGTCCCTCTGGGTTTGTCAGCAGCGTCTTCCGCCCTGAGTCTCCCTCCGCTTTATCAGGTACCCCCGACACGTGGCAGGCGCCCCGAGCCTTGCTAGCAGGCTGGGAAAACCTCCGCCATCCATTCATGGTCTCTCGCCAGGCAGCCATTGAGGGAGGCCTCTCAATACTACGCGGGGTACCGGACAGGTAAACACATTCCAGAATGTGAATTATATCTGCAAGAAACCAGGTTGTTTCAGAAAGAAGGCAGATCGCAGGGAACAGGCTAGCATTATGTCCTCACAGACAGACAGTCAAGTGCGGGGCACTCCAGGCTCGTGTCTGCTCCTTATGCCACTACCGTGCTCTGGCCTGAATAAAGATATGCAAGACAGTTCCCGAGCGGTCAGATTTAGAATCACATCGAGGCGGGCGCCCGGGTGGCCCAGTCAGTTAAGCATCCGACTTCGGCTCAGCTTATGATCTCGCATTTTGTGAGTTTGAGCCCCGTGTCAGGCTCTGTGCTGACAGCTCGGAGCCTGGAGCCTGCTTCGGATTCTGTGTCTCCCTCTCTGTCCCTCCCTGGCTTGCTCTTGTGCTCGCTCGCTCTTCTCTCTCAAAAATAAACAAACATTAAAAATAATTTTTATAATCACATTGAGGTGGCGGGTATCCCACACAGAGAGGAGGAAAAAAAAAGGCAGAGCACACCTCTGCACCGGTAAGAAGCCGTTCCCGTAGTCACAGATAAAACTATGGGCCTGTTCGAGTCAGAAATTACAATTCAGCACATCAAAATGACATAATTGGGATGAATGCTGTTTTACGTCTGAAGAAGCTGAAGCTCTCCCTATTAGGCTGATTGCATCTTGCAGCCCGGTGAACTCTTCACAGCATTTGCTTGACTCGAGATTGGATTGTATCGTCTATCCAGAAGAGCCACGGTGCTCCCATCCCGCCAGCCTTATTACGTGATCCGAGCTATCCAGTCGCCAGGTTCTGACCCCATGGGAAACGGGCGGGGCTCCCGGGATAGTGCCTGTGTGAAGGTGGGGCTCCCCAGTGCAGGTGCGGGCGAATCCCTGTCACCTCTGACAATTGGTGTCGTCTTCGGGGCTCCGGTGGTTGTTTGCGTTATCAGTATGGTGGTTCGTATGGAAAGAATCCAGTAGAAGGCATGGCCAGTAGAATGGACATTGAAGCCGTACTCGAATACACTTTTGTTTTGTCGGCCTTCACGGTGGTCACAAAAGGGTGTCCTCTTCAGTCGTAACAGCCAACACATGCAGCCCACTTACTGAGTGCCAGCAGAGGTGTGGGTACTGTCGTCCACTCACCTTGCACATGAGGAGACACGGAGGTGTGGAGAGTGAAGAGAGTTTCCCAAGGTGCCCCGGCTCAGCAACGACAGGGTGGTGATGTCAACCAGATGCTGGCTCTTAGCCTCCACCTAAAGAATGAACAGAAATTTGCATTTCCAAAGCTGGAAGAGCTTTAGAATTTGAAGAGATCAAGCTCCCAGAGACACTGATGTAACCGATATAACGATATAACCCCGGCGGGGTGACCTCTTTCCCAAGGCTAGTTGGAGACAGAACTCCTGTACTCTCACCTCCCCTTTCGTGGTCTTCTTCTACCACTTAATTTAGAATGGGGAAGGTCAAAGGGCACCCGACTGGCTCAGTCAGTAGAACCTGCGACTCCTAGTCTTGAGATCGTGAGTTTGAGACCCACGTCGGGTGTACTTTAAAAAAAATAAAAGGGGTGTGCCTGGGCGGCTCAGTGCCTTGAGCGTTCAACTCTTGGTTTCGACTCTGGTCATGATCTCACAGTTCTTGAGTTTAAGCCCCACGTCAGGCTGGGCACTGACAGTGCAGTGCTTGGGATTCTCTCTCTCTCTCTCTCTCTCTCTCTCTCAAAATAACTAAATAAACTTTAAAAACAAAACTTTAAAAATAAAAAATATAAAGACTTCCTCTTTCCTTGAACTCCCCCTTCCCCAAGAGCCACCCAACCAATGGTCTGTTAGGGAGTGCCTGAAGTTCATTATCTTCAGGAGAGAGAACACCATAAAACTGAGGAGATTTTTCTCTCTTTTTTTTTATCATTTATTTATTTTTGAGACATAGAGACAGAGTGTCAGAGGGGGAGGGGCAGAGAGAGAGGGAGACACAGAATCCAAAGCAGGCTCCAGGCTCCGAGCTGTCAGCACAGAGCCCAACGCGGGGCTTGAACTCACAGACCATGAGATCATGACCTGAGGTGAAGTCACCCGCTTAACCGACTGAGCCACCCAGGCGTCCCCTGAGGAGCTTTTTCTATATGCTAAGATGCTCCACAGGAGGCCAGAATGTATATGAAATTTTTTACCAAAAAATGTTTAATCTCAGCCTTTGGTAACTTGTGTTACAAATTGAATCAAATCACACTTTAAGCTTTAAAACTCAGCCACTTTACATTGATTTAGAAGAACCGCTATTAGTTTTCAAACCCAGATTATCTCTAGATGTATTTTGAGATTTGAAGATGATTCCATATTTTAATTTAGCTTGGGCTTGGGGGGGGTGTGCGTGCGCGTGTGTGTATTTTAAGTTTTAGCTGGTAAATCATAAATTTGGCCAAGGTCTTTGGTCACATATTAAAATTTGGTTTGGGTTCTGAAATAAATGATCCAACACTGGAAACACCATTGAGTTCATATTCTTGCTACCTGCCTCTTATTAGGGACCCCACTTGGAAGATTTGCCCTTCTTAGATCTGGTTCAGAGGCTGAAGGTGATGTTAACCACGAGTGGTTACTTTGTTAAAACTTTTGAATATAACAGTAACAGTGGCCGCCAGTCTCTGACTCTGTAATCTTTAGATGAAAATTTCAATAGAGGGAAACTAAGTGTGCAAGGAAAAACAACAACAATGAACCTTGATTCTTGAAAGTCACATCTGACCAGGATCCAATCACCCAGGTCATTCCTTCTCTCCTCTCTCCCTTCCTTCGTTCCTCCTGTTCCTTTCCTTTCCTTTCCTTTTCTTCTCTTTTCGTTCCTTTTCTTTCTTCATACCTCTGATGCTCTTGTACCTCTTCCTTTCCAGTTTTGACATCGATCCCCTCCCTTCCAGAAAGGAGGAGGAACAAAACCTGGAAACCAATCAGAATGAACTCATTCACGTGTCTGGGGGGAGTTGGAGGAAGGGAGCCCCCCAGGTGGTGGGGAGGGGGCCTCACAGGGCAAAACCACACAGGCTGGCACAGGGGAGTGACTATGGACACCTCCAGAGGCTTGGCCATCGGCGTTTCCACATTCCTCGTGATCAGAAAGAACCAAAATACTGGGACAGATGCAGATTTATCCCAGGCTTTTCTGAGATCTAGTCCCTGATAATCAGAGATGACAATCTGAGGCAAGGCCCGGTGAAGTGTCAGGAATGCTGCCCGATGAGAGAGGAGAGCACCGCGGAGGGCTAAGTGGTGGTTTTCCTTGGTCAGCTAGGCTCCCTGTGCTTGCCTGCATCTCGGTTTACCCTGTGGGGGACCTGGCAGGAGCTCTGGCAATTTCTTCCCTGTAATATTGATTTTATTAGAGCAACAAGACAAGAAAACCATCCCGTTCCGATTGTTCCAAAAGAAACAACATTTTAATGTCTTTTCTTGAAAATTTAATGTTTGCCTTTGAGCTATCTTCTACTGCAGAGATAGCTTCAGAATGAAGGCCCCTAGCCTGAGGGCCTCAGCTGGGTTTTGTGACATCTTATAAGCAATTGGAAAATCCAACTGCAAACTTCTACCTTCTGCTGAGGCACCTTTTCTTCTGACTGCTTTGGGGGTAGAGGTAGAGAAAAATGGCTATTACCTATCTTAAGAAAAAAAAGTCTTTAGAAATACTAGGGCTACCAGTTTTCGGGAAGGTGGTGAGGCTAGAGAGAGAAGAGACCCTCTTACTTCCAATATTCCTTGTATATGGAAGTTAAAGGGGAAAAAATTATGCCATACGGCAAGCACCCCCCCCCCAATTCTCCCCTTGAGAGGTTTTTCAGGAGTGCCATGAAATCAAATAGTGATGGATGTTGAACTTCAAAGAGGTGAGGAAGGGACATTATTGCTTTAAGCCAGTCTCCGTGGCATTTGTATGTGATATACGTCTCTCCCAAGCCCTGTCCCTTCTTCTCTTCTCTGCTGCACTCTGGGTAACAGTGGCACTGGCAGGCACATCGGGAACTGTCAGTGGCCCTCACTCCCCCTGGTGTGCCCTGATCTACCCTGGAACCCTCCCAGGGGCACTCTCTGCCTCGCTTGCCTCTTTCTTTCCCCTGGTGCCGGGAAAACCACAGCACATTTCCTGTGTGCTAAGGAGGGACTGTGCCACCCTGCAGGCATGGAATTCGAGCTCCAGGTCTTTGTGGAGGGTCTCCTGCCCCCACGTATGGCCCAGTACCTTTTCAGGGTCTGAGTAAGGAAGCCAGAATTCTGCAGAGGGGCCGCCAGGCTAGACAGAAGGGAGCTGGATGTGCTTTGGCAGGAGTGGGTTGTACAGGGGAACCCACCAAACACCGAGTTTGGGGTCAGTGACCCTCCACGCCCTCCTTTCCAGACCCTACCCTCCTTTCCAGACCCTACACTGAGCACTAGAGCACACAATGATGATAAATGATACCCCTATAGTAATTGCCGTCAGTTTAGTGAGGCTGTGGCATTGCTTTCGTCCTTTCCCTACATCTGGTAGACGCCTGGGGAACCGACCGGCTCCACTTCTGTGGATGCGAGGTGTTCAGATGTCAGTGGATTTGAAGAGTAAGGGGCGGGGGGTGTTTGTACACGGCCAGTTCACGCTCCGGATTGTCCCTGGGACCTGACCAACTGCACTGAGTCTCTGATCATGGTGGGGATTGGGTTAGATGAAGGCCTTTTTGTTCTATTACTAGACTCTGACTCCCTCCTTCATTTTCAGCAGTGGACTTATTATTTTGTTTTGTGCACCTACTGTGTGCCGGGCGCTCGACCTCCATCCCTTTCTCCGCGAGCGCGCACGACCGCCTGGCCAGCCCCTCTCTGCAGATGAGACCGGCCTGGCCTCAGTTCCACCCCAGGCTGCGGGCCTAGTGGCCTTTCCCTGCCGCGGCGCAATCCTGGAAGCGGCAACTGCGGGGAGGGCGGGGAGCGTCGCAGTTCCCGCCGCGCCCGCCCGCGGGGAAGGCAGCCGTGGGGACCCGGGGCCCGAGGCGCGGGGGGCGGGGGTGGGGGAGCGAGCGACAGCTGTCGATGTCGCGCCCGGGGACTGCGCCCCCGCGGGGCCGACCCGGCGCCGGGGCCGAGAGGAGGGGCGGCGAGGGGCGGGGCGCGCGGGGCGGGACGGAGGAGGGGCGGCGGCACCGGCGGCTCGAGCTCGGCGCGCCGAGGAAGTCCCGCTCCGAGAGCCGCGAGCGTCTGGAGGAGGCGCGCTCGGCGCCGTCGGGGAGCGAAGTCCGGAGCGAGGGGCCCCCGTGCCGCCGCCCCCTCCTGCCACCCGTCCAGCCCGGGAGCCCGCGGCGCCGGCGGCGGCCGCCGATGGAGTTCACTTGAGCCGGGAACCGGCGGGAGAGGCAGGCGCCCGCGAGCGGAGCGCGGCCCGGAGCCCGGCCAGCCCCGGGCGCTCCCCGCCGCCCGCGAGCTCCGGCCCGGAGGCGCCGTCCGCCCCGCACAGCCCGCCCGGCGCCCCGGCCGCTGCAGCGTCCCCGCGCCGCGCCCGGCGAGATCCGCCCCGAATAAAGACTCCCGGAGCGTCTGCCTCCAGCGCCTCGGCGGCGGCGGCGGCGGCGGCGGCACCGGGACCACTCGGGCCGCGGCGCTGCTGGAGAGGCGGGACCGACAGTCGGGGAGCCCGAGGCGGCCGCCGGGGAGAAGCCGCCGCCGCCGCCGCCGCCGCGCGCCCTCCTCCTCCTCCTCCCTCTCCCTCCTCCCTCCCTCCGCACATGGTCTCCTTTGTCCTGTCGCCGCCGCCGCCGCCTCGCTCTTAGCTCCGCGCGCCGCGGCCGCGGCTCGGGCCGCTCCTCTCCGCCTCGCTCGCCCGCCGGCCCGCCCGCCCGGGACGCTGCTCGGCTCCCCGCCGTGCCCGGCCGACCCGTGCGCCGCAGGAGCGGCCCGGAGGCAGCGGGCGGGCGCGGACCGGGCGCTCCCCCCGCCGCCCGCCGCTCGCCGCCCGCCGCCCGGCCTCGGCCGCGCTGGATGTGTGCGCGGCGCGGGCGCCCGGCCGCCGCCAGCTGCTGCTCTCGTACGGATTTGGGTCCCGTGCATCCGCTTTCAGACTTTCGCGAGGAGCCGAGGAGAGACTTGCGGACGCAGCCCGGTCGGAGTTGGGCGTTTTCTCTTCGTGTGTTTGGCTGCTTTTCCCCCTGGTCTCTGCCGATCCCCCATCGTGAGCCCTGCTAAGGAACCAAACCATGAACTTGGGGCTGACAGGACCGCTTAACCCTTTGCGACCAGGTAATGCAGCCCCGGGGGCGCGGCCCCCTCGCTCGCCGCCCGCGCTCGGAAGGGAGGCGGCCGGGTCGGGGGTCTTTGTTGCGGCGGCCGGGCCCGCGGGCAGGGGTGGCAGGGGCGGGCGCCTCGCGTCTGGCGCGCCCGGACCCCCCTTCGCCACCCCTCCTCCCTCTGCCCTCCCTCCCGCCCTCCCTCCGCGGCCTGGCCGCCCGCCTTTGTACTTTCCTCCGTGGGCCGGCCGAGCTCGGCCGGGGAGCGGCGGCGCGCTCGTGCCCGCGAGGGCCCGGGGGCCGCGGCCGGCCCGGCGCCCCCCGCCCCGAGGGACTCCGGCCGACCGGGGGCCGGGGCCGGGGCCTGCCCGGGCTGGGGGCCGGGGCGCGGCGTGGCGCCGCCGCTGCGAGGTCGGGATCCCGGCCCGCACGCGGCGCCAGGGGAAGCCAGGGGAGCTCTGGGCTCGCGATCGGCCTCAGCCGCGGAAAGAACTCGCGCTTAAGTTTCGAGGAGGCTTTTCTTTCCTTGTCGGGAAGTCCTTCTTCCTGCGGGCGCGGGTGCGGAGGGCGCCTGCGGTCCGAGAGAGTGGAGGTGGCCCTCGAACCCGAGCGGCCGCGTCCCACCCCGGTCTGCACGCGAGGCTCTCATTCGTTTTCCCGTTCTCGGCGCTCTTTCCTCCCATCTGGTTGACTTATTAACTTTTCTCTAAACGCCAACTACGGCCTCTAGTAATTTTTTTAGTATTAAAAAAAAATTTTTGCTCTACCTCCACCCCCACCCCCCAATCAAAAGCAGCCAAAAGAGAGCTTCGTTTTTCTATCCTTTTTAGATGCAGCCGCTTTGCGCCCTCAGCCTCCAAAACCGAGCGAGGGGTGTGAAACGAAACGAGGGCAAAATCTAGAAGTCTTTAGTGTGTAAAAGGTATCCCTGTGTTTAAAAAAAAGGAGAGAAGGGAAAGCTCCATTGGCCTGCCTCTTGCTCTCCATGTTTCCATGAGACGTTCCTGATGTAAAAATAAAAGTAAAACATCAGCCAGGAAAATGGCCCAGGTAATACAAGGAATCGCAGACTTTTTTTTTTTTCCTAAAAATCATGGAAAAAAAAAAGTCTCAAAGTTAAAGACCCAAAGAGCCAAATAATTTACACAAATGCTTTAAAGGCGGAAGTGGAATTTGGGAAAGTTGGTGGAGGAAATGTAAAGAATTCTCTTGTAGTTTCCACTGTAGACTTCGGCCAAGGAGCTCCTTTCTGGCTCTTCAGGATAGTGGGCCGCCATAGTTTCCGCCACCTGGGTAGGAGAAGGAGAGGAACCAGGATGGTTTTGTGATTAGCCAAAGTCCCCTTGCAGTGATTTTTCTCTGGCGTGTTTACCTCCGGAGGCTTTTTTGAGACGGCCCCCTCCCCAGTTAGAAGAGGCATCTTTGGTTTCAGGCTTTGTGACATGCATCAGAAAATCAAAGGGCCCAGCTTTTATTAGGAGGCACACTCCTGATCGTCTCTGAATATCCTGTCAGACCAATTTCCTTAATAACTTACTGGTTGGCATCGTAATCACTTTCTCTAAGTTCGCTTCAGATAGAAGGCTCACTTCACCGCCTCCTTGGAAACAGCATGTGTTGTGTAGACCCGTGGAGCCGACAAAGGCCACGGCCCCAAGGAGGTGTTTCCGACAACCAGAGGGCCCCGTTCACCTGCAGTTTCTGTCCTATTTCACCTCTCTTTTCTCATGCACCCACTCAGATAAAAACTCAGCCGGGAACCATTTCCTTCCCTCGGCCGTGTTCTCTGCATTTGAACTGTATTTGCATGGACTCTTTCTTTGGGCCAATTAGATACGTCTTAATAAGTAATCCCCGTATCTGCAAAGGTGATTTCAGTTTTAAGATGATTTCATTAATAGACTTTTTTTTTCTTCTTTTAAACGTATCAGCCGGAGTTTGTTTTTATAAGCCATGAATTTAACATAGTCCTTCCAGTTTAAACCAAGAGATGCTTTTTCATTTAAGAATGGTGACCTAGGCTTATCTCTGAGTTTTTAGCAGGAAAAACTCCCATTCCTAGACATCTCACTACAGAGAACACTATCATGGCACTATTCCTGGGATTTTTGCCTTTGTTAACAATCTTTCTGATATGTTTCCGGCATATCTTGTTTCTCCCTGCCACACTTTTTTGGGCAGCTTATTTTTAGGAAAAGCTATTAGATAATTTTATTTAATTACCTTTAAGATGTCAGGAAGGCCTTTGGCATATTTTTTATTCGTACAAAAAAATTTTTAAAGCTATCTAGATTTATTCTAAACTGTTTGTATAGAAATGCATGTGCAGGCCAACACTTGCTTTACACATCCATTCTTTTTTCCCCTCGATCTATAAATTTTCTGAGCCATCCCTACAGTGGGAAGATTAGAAGGAAAATGAGGGGGAAAATACTCATAATAAAGATACTTTTTGTCTTTCTGTATCCCTTGCATTGCAAACTAGAACGCGTTCCCCAGATATACACAAGAATATGTCTTTTTCTTCAACATAACACAGAAAGGCTAAATTGAGTACCTTCTTTGTCCCCAAAAGCCAGCCCCAGAGTCACAGAATGTGCTGTACTTGAGATATACCCTTCCCCTATTTCTTATAGTTCCTTCTATATTTATTCAACATTCTATGCTTTGCTTTGTCAAAACATGCATCTCGGTGTATAAAGTGTGAAAGACAAACGATTTACAAGGTTGCATGGCCAAGCCAGCCTAGGCACAGCATAGCCATCTGACTTTAAATGCAGGCCCGTCTTCAGATTATGTAGTGGGGCCGCTTCTTTTTAATTCAATTGTTTCATATTTTCTAGAAGTTCTAGAAATATTCTGTGCTTCTACAACAGTCTAGCTTTTTCCTGCAAACCAACTTTGTGTTTATTTTCCAGAACGTGAGTGTATAATTTACCCTGGCTTTACTCTTGCTGTTTAAGCAGGTTTCTTTCACTTTCCTCAAGCTATTGTAATAATTAGCAGACACGATTTCTAGAAAATGGGAAGGATGTAATGCTTATAGCATGCATAGTGTCGGGTTTGGGGGGCAGGTCAGCTTGCTTCTGTCTCAACACCAAGGTCGTCCCGGTTTGCTAGAAAGAACAAGGATGTCGAGGTCATCATGAATCTTTAAATTATTTTCTGGAAGTGCTAGCCAACACTTTTTAGTGCGGAAAAGCTTAGCGTTAAATAACAGGCATTTCTGGTCTGTGAAAGAAAATTGAAAAATAGGCATGTCTGTACATCTCAAGGAAAAAAAAGTACCATTTCCAAAATAATGATCCGTCGACGAAATTGCAAAATCATTATGTGAATAAGCTGAATTGCTTTGTGTATCATCTCATAGAAATATGTTTTGCACAGATAATATGTCTAATAAGGACACGTTTTTAAAATCAGATTTTTCCCTCAGCAAAGGGCTGCACTGCAGGTCTGTCTCGCGCAGTCAAATAGCGCCACCTTATGGGCGGTTGGGGGAAATTGCCACCTTCCCTGTCTGGCTTTGCTAAAAATGTAGTCACCTGGTTGAAAAGCAGAGTAGTGAAGACGGTGATGACAATATTAATGACCATAATCACATTTTTTTTCTCCATTTCTTGTTTTTCAGGCATCAGATGCCAGCTCTGAAAAGCTCTTCAATACCGTTATTGTAAACAAAGGTAAGACACCTTCGTTCTGAGCAATGGCTGATGTTTGTATTTGTTTCATTGTCATTGCCTAGAAAGAGTAAAAACCAAGCGGTCTTTCATTTTTCATTCTGGGCCACTGTTCCCATTCTGTAATTTTGCCCGAGACGGCTTCCGTATGCTTTGGTGTCCGATTCCGGAATGGTTTCTTTTGTAAAGAATACGCCGAATCCTTATTTAAAATGATTTGACTAAGAAATCCCTGCTATCTATATGAGTTTAATTTAATGCAGGAAGTGGAAATGGAGAATAATAGTTCTCAGAAGGCCTTCACTTTATTGTTACTTACCAACCGCCCAGCAGTCGGGAGAACTATAAATAGAACTGTAAATAGCGAATGGTCGTCAGGACTGATAACCAGTGGATGTTTAGTATGCTGAGTTATGGTCATAAACCAAGCCCTAGCCTGCTGTGGGCTTTCCGGAAAGTTAATAAACTAGCAAGAGGGCAAAATTTAAATATGCGCTCTCCCATTAATTTCTTCCAAACTGCAGTATAAACTAAGAGAGGCTGATGACGGAACAGACAAACATTAAGGGAAAACGCGTCTTTAGTCCTTGCCAATAGGTTCCTGGGCAGTATTGTTGGAAGTCATGAAATTTTAGGGAGTCTCTAATCGCTGCCTTTGCAAGGGTGTGTAATTGGCGAAGTGTAAATCAGCTCAGCCGTTTGATCTCATTCCCTGCACTGTAGACCTTGATTTGGGTGCTTGCAAGGTTGATCTGTTGCTAAATAAAGAAGTGTGCTGTCTGCTCTTGTTACACGGCAGAAACTTGGTAACTGTTGCAGAGCGGGGCCTTCCTGCAGTGGAGAAATTTGAAACCACTTCTGCATCCTCTAGTCCCGCAGTCGCCTTGGCTAGCGTTTGTGCTAGCTGGGTTAGTAAGACACATTTCCCAGTGCAGTTTGTTTTTTGAGCTCCCAGATTATTTCAGAATTTGAACCAACTGCAATTTTAAGTAGTACATTATGTTTAGGGGTCCCTTGAGGTGTATATGCTAGCGTGATTGCTGCTGCTCCCAGAATTATTGTCACATTGAATTTTTATCTTTTTTTATTGCATGATAGAGTGTGCCGGTTTTATATTTCATCATATTTTTTGATGGACTGAAAGTTTGTGTAAATTTGTTATCCATAATGCTAAAAGCCCAATAAAAGAAGATGTTTGCGGTTCTTGGCATGCAGCGCTCATATGTAAAAATGCCTAATTGTTTATTGCTCGTTTTGATGACGGAGGGGGATGGGTAGACACTGGTGGAGCCACATCTGGGTGAGAGGAGGACGTGAAGTAGGACTGGGGTCTCCCGTGTCCCCGACCACACTCCCCCCCCTCCCCAGCCCAGGCCCTCCAGCCCCAACCTTCCCTTCTTTCTTCTGCTCATTGGCTCTAAAAAGCTTTGGAATGTGTGTCCCCTCTCTGGGATCAGCCCTAGAGTGGGACCTGCGATCAGGCCCTTGGTGCCCTCAGCCGGCTGAAAGGCTCTCTTCAGGGAGGTTGAAGAGTGATTGATGAGAAATGGCTCCCCACAGCCCCGACTCCCCCACTTCTGCCCCCCTTCCCTTTTCCAATCAAACGTTTCCCACATTCTTAGTTTTGTTTACTTACAGAGTGTGATTTGTGGCATCTATTTGGTTGTGAATAGTCCTCCCCCTGACAGGGTGCCTTTCTTCTGAGCTGCTTTTCTGGGGGTGATTTAGTTGCCTTGAAAGGATTAAGGTTTCTTTGTGTACACTAAAATCAACATAGGCTTTTTCTAAGCTTTGCTTGGGAAACCATACACAAATAAGCATTTTAGTTGATGGCCGATTATTCCTTTGCCCCTTATTTCCATCAAAATGGCCTTTCTTTTTTCCTCCAGAGTTTCCCTTAATGCCTTATGCTAATTCCTGTTGGTAACATGAATGACAAGAGAGGAATCAATGCAAATCCAGGTGCGGCAAAGTCGACCGACTGGTACCCAGGCACCCGCCCTCCCCCTGGAGAGGAGGAGATTAGGGGGACGGGGGAGGGGGGGATGCTTGGGGACAGTTTTGTTAAGGGGATTAGTATTCAAACTGCTAAATATCAGGAAAACAACTTCAGAAAGAGATTCAGTGTGTAGCGATAACGTCAATAATTGCTTCAAGACAGGTGCATGGAGTCTCCATGCGTCTTTGTGGTTTTTGCTCTGTTTTTACTCCGGGTAGTGGCAGTGTTCACTGGATGCATGGTTGACAAGGCCTTCAAGGAACTGTCAGCTTCGTGCACATCAAGTTCAAGTTCTCCCGCAAAGCGGCCTGCCTGCCTGCCTGTGCGTCAGGTCTCCTGTCTCTGTCCAGTATTCTTAGCCAAGAGCAATCAAAAGCATTGTAAGAAAGGGCAAGTTTGCACCAGGTAACAAACACTGCCGGCAAAATCTTCAAGGCCTCGGCTTATCGAACGGTCTAACAAGAGTGCAGGGAGGCTGACACGTGTGTGCCTCCTCCTGCAGATGTTTAAAGCCCCCCGTCACCTCTCCCTCCCGGGACTCCCACAGTGTTCTGGCCTGAGAGGAGCCTGGCTTTTCAGCTGCCGGTGAGATTATGCCGCTGAGCCTGGTGGCGGGCAGATTTGGTCCATAAAATTTCACCGTGGGAGGGCAGTGCTAATCTCACAAGCTGATTGCGGTGGGGGCTGGGGGAGGGGGGCTTGGCTTTGATGTTGTGCCCGAGCAGTCTGGGGACAGAGCACAGGCCGAATCCACGGGGGCTATGACTGGAGTCCTGTCAGTCTCTTTGTGAGCATCAGTAAGCCATTTCGCCTCGTTAGGTGAGAATTTTCAATCCCAGCAGAACCTCCCCAGTCCCGGGCCGGCCTCTCTGGTGGGGAGAAGACAATTAGTTGGGTAAGGGGGGAGGGGCCGAAACAGAGGAGGCACCTGTCACTTCTGCCCTTGGGTCTTATTTCCACTTTTCTTGTACAGTACAATCTGCCCAGTTTAGTAGAGAACCAGGAAGGCTCTTGTGTTTAGGGCATCTGAATCCTTGCTTTCTTCTGATGCCTTTAATTTCCTGTTGTAAAACAAATCAGTCAGACCGCGCGTGCCTGCATGTACACGCAACAGGCCCTGTGAGAGCTGGCCATGTCAGAAGAGGTGGGGTGGCCAACCTCCACGTTGCAGGGCTTAGGGTTGTAGACATTAAAAAAAAAAAAAAAAAGAGTTTAACTTTAATCAAGGTCATGGTTGCCTTATTTCAGCTTTATGTGTTTAAATGTTTACAGGATGTTCATGCGAATTTTATGAATCCTTCTGTCTTTGTGACTCAGCCATCTGCCAAAGAAAAAATTAATTTTCCCAGGGAGACAGACACACACGGAGAGAGACCAGCTAACTTCTTGTCTGTATTTAGTTGGTTGAGCTGCTCTGGGGGCAACAGGATTCGTACCCCAAATTCTGGACTGTCGAGCCCTAAAAGGAACTCCGCAGTCAACCCAGTATTGATCACCCTTTCTTCAGTCCGTTCTGCGCCCTCCCCTGTGACGGCTTTGCCACTTCGCAGTGTGGGCAGAAATGGCGAAGGGCGCTTTGCTGTCTGTGTGTGACCATCCGGCCAAGAGAGTTCAATTCTCCCAAACTCTGAAAGTGCCCCAGGGCAGAGCTACCTGAGGGGGAAAGAAGAGAAGCAGGGAAGCCCTGAATGGGAGCCAGGTGTGCTCTGGAGCCCTCTCCTTACAGGAAACCAGCCCTGGTGTGGGTTCTAGGGCAGGGGAAGAGCAAAGGCCTGGAATCGCTTACGCCTTCTGGCCTCAGAGCCCTCTTTTCCAGGACGCTGCAGCCAGGGCAGTTAGAGAAGAGAGGTGACCAACAGGTGCCTCGCACCCCACGCTTTTCTCCCCCCTTCTCTTCACTTCCCTTTTGTCTCACCTCGTAGTGTCCAGCCTAACGGACATCCGAGGAGGGCTGGGTGAGGGTGAGGCCCCGCATTTGTGCCCCCTCAGATTCGAGCTGTGAGCCCCCAGGGTCTGCCGAAATGTGAACTTCAAAGTTCACCGCCCACCCCTCCATGGGACCCCCACCCCCACCCAGCCAGCCCCAGCAGGCCAGCCGTGGAGAATTCTGGGGGACCCGCCCCCACCATGATGAGCACCAGATGGAGCACTGAGGCCATCTGGAGCTCCCTCCGACTAGGGCTGTCTGTCCTCTTCCAGGCCCTACCAGACTAGGGGACACACAGCCTGTCCCTGGGTCGATTTTGCACAGAGGGTTTCCATGGGGCACAGACGAGGTCGGAGCCTTCAAGGTGGTGGGGCCTTTGGGAATTTTTCACAGTGTGGTTTTATCAGCAGCCTAGAAGGAAAAGCTGGCTAAAAAAATGGGTGGAGATTTGAGATGAGGTGAGAAAAAAGTTGCTAGAGATAGATACTCTAGTATCTATTTAATGGTGATGATCTCACCTCATTCATTATGTTTAGACATAAAAGGGAAATTCCTTTGGTTTGATGGCAAAATAAGAGTGCTATTCCCACAGGACCACCATTGGCTTTCATGAAAAGCCCATCCCCTAAAACAGTCCCATGCTTTCTCTGTTAAGTGGAAACAGTGCAGTTGACTGTGGGATAGCTTGCTTTAAGAAGAAAAACTCGATGTAGAGTTTGAAACCCAGTTATAATGAACATGTGGAGAGCGTTTTACACTTCCTCGTGGTGTCTTGGGTCTCCTCCTAAGGAGAACGGGACGGAAAGGACATGGGGGACCATGTGCAGAAGCGCGAACGGAGCCAAGTTCAGCCTCTGTGAATTAGTCACGTTTTTGTAATGTCTTAAATCCTAGATAAGGGCAGGACTGTCACTTTCTCTTTTTCTTTCTCTGGACCTTTTTTGTTCTGCTTCAGAGCAATTTCTTGGGTCTTTAGGAGATAGAGCTGTCTGCTGTGTGGAAAATTAAATACTATTGAAGGGTAATTGGTGCTTGATTCAGACAAAGGAGTTGTGAGTGGTTGAGGTCCCCCTACAACCTCACGCTGCAAATAGCACGCAATCAGCTCCTTTTGTTTTGGAAATTGATCTTCCTATTGGAGCCAGACTCTTCCGTACAGAATTTGTTGTATAGAATTATTCCTTGAAAAATCTTGGAAACAGATGCCTTCCGCAGTTAGTGTGAAATCACCAGCAAAGGTCTAGAAGCCTCCCACGTTTCTGTGAGGCAAATGTGTCTGTCCGGGTATTTTCCCATTAACCGTCACCTGGTCTTTCCCTGCCTTCGTGTGTGGATGAAGGTGGGAAATCCTACCTTCGTAGGATACTTCAGTGGGTATTTAAATGCTAGATCCCATCCCCGGAGGTTTAGGGAAGGGGGTAGGAGATATTCTCAGCACGCAGATTGATCCCGATGGCATTTTTGGAGAACTTTGGCGGGCGGTGAAGCCACCCTTCCAGATGAGCAGCGGGCCGGTGCCCTGGGTCCTGAACCGCCCCTGTGACCGGGAGCAGAGGGCAGTGTCTCTGCTCCCTTCCTTTTAGTCAGGTGATCAGACCCCACCCCGTTTACCTTTGAGCCCACTCCAGCTCTCTTTGCTTACTTTCTCCAATCAATCGCTGCTGTTCTCTCAGAGAACGTTCTCCATATTTGGCAATATTGTCCAAAAAAAAGTCTGCATGCTGACTGCTCGCGCCCCCCCGCCCCGCTTCAGTCCATTCATATTTCATGTTTTGTGTCGCCGATGCCATGCTGTTTGGTTGTATCGGAAAAAGGAACAGGCACCCCTAGCAGACGGTGGAGATTAAAAAAAAAAAAAAAAAAAAAACAGCAAGTCCATTCTAGAGAGTCTTCAGTGAGAGCAGCTCTGTGACAAAGGGCCTCCTCGCTCGTCACACTTTCAAGTAGAGGGGTCAGCTCCGGGCCGGGAGGGTTTCCCGCCTGGAGGAAGCCCGCGGCCATCCCGTGGCCTCTGGATTGTTTCTCGTTTCTGACAACTGCAGAAAAATGTTGTTTTCTCCGAAAATGTATGTTTATTTAACTAGGTTTCTTTTTTGCTTCACAATCTGGATTCTATTCAGTCAGTTACCACTCCAATTAACTAACAATTATTTAACATTAACAGTAATTACAGACGCCAGTTAAGCGCCTACAGATGTCAACTGTTAGCTTTGTACCTAATCACTCAATGAAATGGAGAAAGTTCAACAAACATCAATTAGCCAAGCAATTAGTATGAGTTAGGAAAGAGCATGTTATCATGTGTGAGCTGATTCAATTTATTTTATTTTGGCAGTAAAACACACACAGGCAAGCGGCAATAAGTTCCTCAGATAAGATAAAACGCTATTGTTTCACGGCTTTACATAAGAATTCTTTCCTTTCCTGCGCAGAAGTCAAATATACTCTTGCCTGGAATTTATTTAACAAACAAAATTTGTCTCAATTACTCCGAGAGCCCAGCAAGGCTCAGGCTTCGGGAGGCAACTTCGGTGAATTAGGAATCCCGCAAATGCAGTGAATGAACCAGGGTGTGTTAGAGATCTCAGTGGAGAAATGATTGATTCCCGCCCGAGTAATCTCCTTCGTGCATTTCGGATTTTTACGGGGTTTATCCTAAACCTATGGGGGGAGCGAGTACGACAGTGATGTTATTGATTTCCTGGTGCCCGAACTTGGGCTCAGCTGTCTTTGATTTAGCCCGGGGCAGGCATCAAAGTGGTTTACCTTGTCGCCCAGCCTGTGCTTTTAAAAAGTGGGAAGGGCTCTCCACTGCAGACCCACTTTGGGACTCCACCAAAGACATTCCAGGCCTCGATTTCAGAGGTTACCCCCACCCCCACCTCCACCCCCGTTGACTTGGTTTCCATCAACCCGCCCAGCTTGCCCGGACTCGACGGGCAGTGCATTCCAGGGCCTGACTCTGTAAGGTTGGCCCTAAGTTGGCGTTCGGAGATTCGTTTACCTCCAAGTGGAAAGCTGGCCATGAATGGCTGTGCCTCTGGTTCCCCTCCTAGAAATGATTTCTTGCTAACTTCTGAGGCCTGTGGGTAGGAGTGGAAGGAGCCCGGTCCTTCTTGGGCGCTCTGTCAGGTGTCCGTGCATGTCAGGCGCGGAATTCTTCATGCGAGCAAACCTCTCAGCGGTAACTGAATCCAAGGACTGAAAAATAAGTCTCCTGCCCGGGACAGCTCTGGGCGGAGGGCCGGCGTGTCCCGTGTGCCATTCTGTCATGAACCTCGTGCTAGCACACAGCAGTACGACAGATAGTGAGTGGACTCTCCTGGCTGATTCGCGGCGGGGGGGGGGGGGGCGGCGTCTTTGCCCTTGAACATCAGTAAGGAGAGTCTGTGTTCACCCGCTTCGGCGCCCCAGGCTGCAGAGGCCTACCAGATTAAAGGTCAGCTGTGGACTTGGCTGGGGTCCTCGACTTTATTCGATGACCCAGGCCAAACCCACAGCCTGCATCGTGCCCGGGGCTAGTTATCTTGGAGGGAGAAGAGTAGGGACAGAACCATAGAATTTGGAGGTGGTATGTGGCGTTTCTGACCTTCCCTTTGGCCAAAACAAGTCCCCAGGGCTTTCTCCACCACATGGGCCCAAGGTATTTTATGTCCCCTGGCCATGGGTGGGAACCTGCCCTCGATGGGGGAGGGGCCTCCCCAGGCCTTCCTGTCGGCCCAGGACGTCCACCAGTGCCCGAGCACCCAGGTGACCCCCCGTCATACGGTCCCCGCATCGCAGCGGGGCTCCACTTGGGGCATCTCTGATCTCCCCTTGCAGCGAGACCACATCCCTCCATGTTTCTACTCCCCATGGCCATTCGCATGCCTGTAAGTGGACTGATTTTGTTAGAAGTGACTTAGGACTTTCAAGCAGGGGCATTTCCCTAGCAACCGATGCCAGCAGCATGGGGCCCAGGCCCACACCGAGGCAGGCGGGGGCCTGTTAACAGGAGGAGCATTCCATTGGCGCGGAGCTTCTCTGACCCTCGTAAACCTTGTCTTATAAAGGAGGAGGTGGAGAGCACATCACCGCTTTTTCTAAGAGTCCTTTTGAAGAGGGAAATGTCTCAAGTGTGCCTGTTAATAGCCTGATGTGGGAGGCGGTTATATTTGGATACCTTTAAAAGCCACTTGGAAAACATTTTCCCCCTCTTATCTATCACCTTTCACATCTCAGCAGAGTAACACTAAAACCTAATTTTAGCCAAGATTACATCATGTTCTCATTATCTGTTTATGGCCAGGAAAGGCTTTTCCACAGTACAGCTCCTCTCGCGGAGAGCCCAACGACGTCATTCCCCTGGTTCCGTGTCAGCTGGTGGTTTTCCGCGTCTTGACTGGCCTCTGCTAGACTGTTGGGGCTCTGCTCTCAAGCCTTCTTGATTCAGAAACTTTATCCATAAACTCAATTTGACAAGGAGTCCTCTCTCGAAATCAAATTTGTCAGCTGTTAAGTAAATGACATCAACGTTGATTCCTTCCGCTGGTGGCTTCAAAGTGGAAGCCATATTGAAATTGGTTCTTTCATTCAACAACTGTTATGGGGCACCGACCGCGGACAGCCTCAGGAGATTTGGCAGTGAGCAGGTCACATGAGACGTGTGGCCAGAATAGTCAAGAGTTTAAACATTTTACAATTCAACAAGAGACTTTTTAAGTGGCAAAATGGGAAAGAAGCTACCAACTAATTATGAAAACAAAAATAATGACCTTAAGACTTTCTTAGGAGGAGGAGATTAGTTAAGCTGTTGCAAAGATTGGGGGACGGGGATTGTAAAGTCCCGGGGATTGCCCATCACTAGGGCGTCTTGGTTTCGTGTTTTCTTATGTAGAGTTTGCTGCTTAAATTTTTGCCACGTCAGCATACTGCCAGGAGGGTCCTGGAGTAAGCACTGCTTTTAGTCACAGCAAGGCCAGCCTCAAGTTGGAGTTGGGCTACTCGTAACCATCTGACTTGCTTTTCTTGTTGGTGACATGAGAAAGGTGGATTGGATTTCAAATCCCCGTCCAGGTCTAAAGGCCGAAGTTAGCTTCGGAATGTTCTAGGTCTCCTCCGAGCGTCAAGCTTGTGCAGAATGCACACATATCCCCAGTTAGCCATGAGTGACGTTGAAAAGAGTGGTGCCCGGTGGCCAGTATGGTGACTTTGGTCCCGAACTTGTGAGCAAGAACAGGGCAGGATAAACCTTTCCAGGAGGTTCTGTCTCTGAGAAAGATGGTAGAGGTAATGGGGGTTGAACCTTGAGGGTGAGGGAAGAGGGGAAGGGATGAGGGAGAGCTTGCTACAGTTTGAGTATCAGCTGTTAGGTGTTCGCTTCCAGAATAAGAATGACAACACAGAGTCCTTCTCTCTTGCTCTGGGTCTGGAGTGGCTTACAGGAGGTGTTCCATCTGCTTTAGTAAATGTTTAGAAAGCCCCACTATATAAAGAACTTAGGTCCCGGCTTCCTTCGAACTTGACTTTTCAAGGGGAACTCATTTGACCGGCGTGAATTGAAACAAGGCTTGGATGGACCGTTCTAGATAATGGAGGGAATGTCACCACCTCGCCATTTGTCTTTCGCCATCAGCAGGCTCTGGCGCACCAAGCAATCCATTAGAGCTCTGCTTCCTCAAAAGTTACTCTGGGCCTTCCGCCCTGAAGCTGTCTGACTTCCTGCTTCTCTTCTGCTGAAGGTGATGATGATACCGATTTAATTCACCCCGTTGCCACACTTGCTGTCTGCTGGATTTTAGCTTGATTCGCCCTAAACTTACAAACAGGTGTACGGTGGAGCTAGGTTAATTTTATGGTTACCAGAGCCATCACGTGTCATTTAGGGAAGAATTAGGTTTGTCTGGGCCATCTTCCTCACTTTCTGAGATTGATTACGGCGGAGATTGATAACTAAGGAGCCACCGAGGGTCTTAGAACCAAACAAATTCCTGGAATAGAAGCAGGGACACGGTTCCTGTGGGCTCTGGTTGAATGTTCGATTCTAAAAATTGTTTTTTAATGTTTTTTTTTTTTTTTGAGAGACAGAGAGAGAAGAGAGAGAGCACACATGAGTGAGTTGGGGAGGGGCAGAGAAAAGGGAGACACAGAATCCCAAGCAGGCTCCAGGCTCCGAGCTGTCAGCACAGAGCCCAATGCAGGGCTCGAACCCATGAACCGCGAGATCATGACCTGAGCCGAAGCCCAGCGCTTAACCGACTGAGCCACCCAGGGACCCCTTGAATGTTCAATCCTAAACTAAATTTTGTGGTTTCAGTTTTCGCAGCCGGCTGTAGGGCCACGTTGCCCTGTGTCATGGCCTCTTTCCAAGATGTTAGACATCAAATCAATCTCTTTTCATCTCCTGTGGGAAGGAGAAACTCCTGACTAAAACAGGTGGCCTGGGGACGCCTGGTCCGCGGACAGCTGTCCGTTTCTCCTCTGGCCTCGCCAACCATGGGAAGCTGGTCTTCGCCCACATCCCTTAATACCCCTGAGTGGTTGGGGCCTCACCCCCCAGCTCACACTGCCGGTGGGCCTGGTACCTGGTCGGGGCCTGGTTTCAGCCGCCTGCCTTCTCCGGGCCCTCCGGGTGGAGAGAAGACAGCTCTAACACGTCCTCCTCTGTATTAGCTCCGGGACAAACTTGAAAACTGCCTACCGTCAGGGTTTTCTTGGCATTTTAAAAGTTAAGGCCGACTTGCTGAGCCTTCTCAGCATCCTGCCATGTATCTTATCTTATTCAAATATCCTAATTGCTACTCGGGCTTCTCAGCCGCACATCATCCGAGCACCTAACTGACAAAATAGACCTTCACCTGAGGGCCTCATTATGCTTCCTGCCTGTGCATCAGGCCAAAAATACCTCCACAATACCTGCCCGACATCCCGGGCTTCCAAGTGACAAACAAATAATTGGGTGAAACAAACTCTGGGCGCCGAGCAGCTGCCATCAGCGCCGGAGCACAGAGGAGTCCGCGGCAATAACGCTCAGGCGCTGCCTGGTTCATGTCAGCGCGGGTCTTTGAACAGTGGGGTTGTGCTGCCACCGGAGAGTGACAGCTTGGGAAATGGCATGCTAGTTACCGCTGCCAGTGAGGCCTCTCATGTAGACCGTGACAAGCAGCTGTCATTTCCACGCAGGTGAGCAACTGACATCCCACGACGGGGAGGGCGAGAGGCAGGCGGGCGGCTGTGTTTGGAGGGCAGATGAGGCTGGACGGCGGAGAGAAGGTTCTCGAGGACCGGCGGCCATTAGCGTTTGTGGCGAGGGCTGACCTCAGAACATGCACACCCAGGTCTCCCTGCTGCTCTTTTGGAACTCCTCTAAGGAGGGACGGCAGAGCCAGTTTCAGCTCTTTGAGAGGAGCACCAAGGTCACACTGCCCAGCCCAGTGTGGCTGAAGACTCTGCTTACAGGACGTTGGCGGTCCCTCCCTCCGCCCTCCTTGTCCTCTTGAGGTGTGATGGATTGGGTTTCCAGACCCAGTGCTTCGTTTACAGAATATGGGAAGGCAGAGTCTCTGCCAGTAAGGAATGAATCGGATGGCATTCAGGTACAGCACCAGGTCTAGACCAGCGGTTCTCAAAGCGTGGTCCCCGGACCAGCACAGCAGCGGCCCCTTGGGTAGCAGTTGGAGATGCAAAGTGTTCTATAGAACCGGAAACTCCAGGCACGCCCCACAGGTGATTTTTGGCGTCAGGTTTCCGTCAGTGCTCAGATGACCCACAGATTCTGAGAGGATTCACAGAATCACTCTGTGAAACCCGTATTCTTACTGGACAGGAAATAGGTCTCTTCGTTCGTTGTTGGGCAGCCTTTTTGTTTGATCGTTAGTATCAGAGGCACCAGAGCTGTGAAAAGCAGCACTGTGGACCTACTGGACTCACTGGTGCTCTTGTCATGGTTTTGCAACCCGAGTCTCTGGCCTGGGGAGCGGGCCCCCTCGAGTACAGGGTGGCTGGCTAGGCCAGGCCTCAGGTTAGGTCTGTATCTTAAAAGGAAAGTCTTCAACATAATGGGCTTTGGAACCTTGGGCCAGCGTTCTGCTGTAACCAGCCGAGCTAACTCGCTCAGCCACTTCTCGAAGACAAAGTGTTCTGTCCAGTTCCTGGTTGGCGAACACTGCCTCACAGATGCCCGCTTGCCTCCTGCACGAAGGGTTATCACAACACAGAGCACTCTCGCTAGGTGTGCCGTGGTTACCGGTAGACTGTTCGGTAGGCAAAGTACCGATTCTTCATTCAACTACAGTAGCCAGGCTCGCGGAATTAATGGACAGCAGCGTTCTACAATCTGTTTCCCTTTCCATGCGAAGCATTGTCAAGTTTGAAGGCTATAAAATTAGATCTGCTACCTTGGGTTTTCCCCCAAAATGTGATCGCCTACGAGGTTTCTGCAAGTCCCCTAAATACGAAAGCTTTTTTTGGATGTCCTTCGGGAATAGATGTCTCCCAGGACTAGAAGCGTTCAAGTAATGGTTCTCACACAGGAGCCCGTCTCGGAGCTGTCACTAGGGCCTGCGAAGGCACAAGCTGCTGGCCTCCTCCTCACACCAGGGTTCTTTAAGCATAGAGAACATCAGAACGAACCCCCATGTGCGCACGCTGCGTACGGCTTCGTGTTAATCAAGATTGTGCCACAATGGATTTTATTATTTATTTTTATTATTATTATTATTTACTATTATTATTACTATTAGGGCAGGATCTATCCCCTTTCCTTTACTGGCGAAGTATTTTAAAGCACACGTCACGTGTCAGGTCATTTCACCCCTATGTACGTTAGTGCACATCTATTAAAAATTTTTTTCTTACACGACCACGTCCTGTTACCAGTCTAACAAAGTACAGTAATTCCTCAGCCCCAGGGAAACAGCCGTCCTCAGGGCCACCTCCCTGATTGCCCAACAGGTGCCATTGGACGTGATCTGTCCCCAGCAGGATGCAAAGCAGGGTCGTGTATTCCTGGTCTTCATCTAGAGCCTGCCACCTCTCCCCAGCCTCTCATTTTTTTTCCAAGTCAGCGACTTGTTGCAAAAACCCAGGTCCCCTTTGTACACTGTTCCCTCTTCTAGAAGCCCTGTGGCATCATTTAGTTTATGACTTTGTCCGTCATATTTCCTGTAAGTGGACGTTGGCCCTCGAGCTTTAACTAGATTCGGGTTAGGCTTTTTGGCAAGAAAATGCCGTAGGCGTTGTGGTGAGCCTCATGTGAGCAGTGCCTGGATGTGCCAAGATTGTTCGGTCAGTTCCGGTTGTGGCAACATGACACCTGCGTTGCCAGGTCCCCCATCAACCTTTCTCCTAATGGCTTCATCCGTGGACAGTCCTTGCCCGACCCCGTGTTTCATTAGAGATGGCCAAAGGTGACCGACTGTCCCTCCTCATATTGGCTGAAATCCTTCTGAACCACAGAAGCGTTCAGACGCTTTAACCTCGTCACCTAGAGCGCTTTGGTGACCCTCAAATATAATCAAAGCAAGAGCAAGGTTTATGCTTAATTCTTTTCTTTTAGTTGCAGGTTATCAAAGCAAGAATGCCCTCCCAGGCATTTTATTAACATGCCTGTATCCTTTTTTGTTGGCGTGTTTCTTAGAAGAGGTTTAATCCATGTTTTGAATCATCAAGCCTTTTCTTACGATTTATGTGTATCGACATTTGTCTCTTCTGTAGAACCTGAAAGAGGGCAATACCCGGTGAGTTTATACACGCAAGCGTGTGAATTTAAAGTCATACCTGCGCTTCAGATCTCTGTGCAAATGCTACTTCCTGCAGGAAGCCCTCCTACCTTTCCAAAATTTGGATACTTGGTGCATCCTACTTCTTACTAGACTTGTAGCTGCAGAGTTTTCCCCATTTTGAACCACCCCCCCCACCCTCTCCACGGTGACCAGCAGAGTTCTTTATATACAATAAGGGCTCATTTTGCTTGTCGAACCTAAGTGAATTAAAATGTAACATCCTAAAATCGGGGCCCCTGGGTGGCTCAGTCAGTTAAGCATCTGACTTCAGCTCAGGTCATGATTTCGTGGTTCATGAGTTCAAGCCCTGCATCGGGCTCTCTGCAGTCGGCACAGAGCCCCCTTCGGATCCTCTGTCCGCCTTTCTCTCTCTCTGCCCCTCACCCACTCACGTGCTGAGCACACGGACTCTCTCTCAGAAATAAACATTAAAAAAAAAAACGGAAATAAATCAAATGTAATATCCTAAAACACCCATTATGTTATAATGGGATGAAGGGGTCTAAGTGGCTTGATTAAAGAAAGTAAGGATAAGTTAACATCTTACAAGATCTAAACTCCGTTGGCACTATCTGATAATCGGATGATCCCAACTGGGTGTTTTTCAGGAAGGAAATAGTCTACGCACGTGTACCGGTACCTGCAGGGGGCCAGGGATTTTCTTATGCCGATTTGTTGAATCCACCCAGTGGCCTAGTTTATGTGCCAGAAAACCGTCCTGTGAGTGGTAGGTGACAGCCAGGTGTCGGCTCCCGGCCTCCCGGCCTCCCAGCCCTGCATCCCTTCTCCTGGGCGAGCCCAGCTGGAGAGAAGCTTGGGTTTGGCAAACTAAAAACTGCCTCTTGTGATGAGGCCCAGTTTTGCACTGAGCCTGAACTCTCCACGGTGTCTCAGGGAGAAAGCTACTGACGACGCCGTCCCGGAGAGGCTGGATGGGGGCCGGCGAGCTGGGAACGGCCTCACTTTCTGCGTAGATCAGGCGCACGGGGCCACTGACTTCCACGGAAGATGGAGCGTGATGTTTAACCACTCCCCCACCCCACACAAACCCAGACTTTGTATAGTTACAGAATCAAAGTTACCTTGCTGATTGAGAGAAATTAAAGTGGAAAGGGGGTCGAGGAGGTCCAAGCGATCAGATGGCCGTTGCGCCTGGAAATCTTAGCGATTTTGGTAAAACTGCTCATTTTGTGACTACTTGGGGCGTGTCACCACCCTCCAGCGGTGGGCAGATGGACACGTGGTGGGGAGAGACAACCGGGCTCTGATAGGAGGGCCCGCGTCTCTGCTCGAGCCGTCCGATTCGTTCTTTCTAACGCCTGCTAGCGCACTCTGAGCTTTCTGGTGGGAGACAGGCAAGAAGTCCCTGCTCTTCCTCCATGTTCTGCGAAACTTTTGTCTTGAAGACCTTCAGGCCCTCACCGTGCCTGCTGCTGGTCTTTGCCTCCGGGTACCAGTCGGCCTCCTGGGCAATGATGCCCTTTGGGTCAGCCCATCACTTTTAACCCTATTTTTTTTTCTTTACGAAATGCTGTGTGGAGGTATTTGGACCCTAAACACACTCACTTATAAGGTACCCTTGCCACCACTCACTCCCTGAGTATTCTGCCACATCCGGTAGCCAAAGCGCCAACTGGGCTGACGGGCTAGTTGTCTTATTTCCTTCATTCCTGCCCCTGGGCTGCTTAAGTGTTCTGGAAGAAAGTTAACTGAGCTGATGACTGTGTACATTTGCACCGTCCAACCTCGCCTGAACTCTGAGAGCGTCTAGACCCGTCTCCCCTCCCTTCCGTCGTTGGTCGGCCCTGCTCCCATGCTGTCCCCACCCCACCAGTACCCTTTCTGGGGAAGACGGAGGGCATCTGCTGGGGAACAGCCTCCATTTCCTCTTCCAGACTCAGAAGGTACTGTTTCTCTTGACCGAGAGGGAGCGGAGTCTCCTGGCTCCTTCCCTGGCTGGCCTCCATCGGTCAGTATGGCTTCCCCAGACCCGCTCCCCTCGTCTGTCTTCACGCCCCAGTCAAGCCTTTCCCTTTCTACTGGCTCTTCATTTCCCTCGTCTCTTCAGAGGATCCTTAGCATTAAGGAGCAAACAACAATGACAACCAACAGATCTAGTCGTGCTTCCTCAGGTACTTAAAACAAATAAGCCTTTTTGATGTCTTTCTCTCACCCTCCCCCACTTCCTATGAAATACCTTGTGTCTGCATCTCAGTCGAGTGATCCTTAAGGTGACTGTATAACTTTCTGTCCAGACCAGACGCTCGGAAAGAAAAACAGACTGCTGTTAACAATTACTTCGGGACGACAGGCCTAACCCTGGGCTGCCCTGCAAACCGGGGTGCCCGACCGGCCTGGTGAGAATTCACTTTCCTTCCGTTGTTAATGGGCCGTAATCCACGAGTCACAGAAGCGAATATTTATGGAGGCCTCACTGCGAGCCAGGCTTTGTTCTGATCACTTTACAGGGATTAACTCCCGGTACCCTTTTGAGGTAGATGGTTTGAACACCATTTTGACCGAGGAAAGGGAGGCCAGAGGCTGAGCAAGCTGTCCAAAGTTCTCCACCTGCCTGGTGCTCTGTCCTCACTCCTAGCTGGGTTTCAGCCCAGGGGTCAGGCCTTCCAGTATCCTCTGAGGTGTGAGCCGAGTTTCCCAAATGTCTGTACAATGTAAACAAGAGTTATCACCTTCTAGAGGAAGTATTTGTTCAGGGTTGCGGAGCTGTGAAGGGCTCCTTAAGAGTAGAGAATACTTAATCCTTTTCTCAAATAGCCAGTGGGGCCTGGGTTCGGTGGGGCCTGGGTTCGAGCACGCAGGGATTGTCCTATCACTGTTATCTTCTAACACACAGACTCCTCACACAGTCCACTGGAAAAGCCAGTTACACCCCACAAGGTGAAATCTGGCGTAGGAAACAGCACCCCATCTTACACGCAAACAGGCACCTCTCAGGAGCTCAGGCCTTTCCTAGACCTCTAGCCTGGGGTCCTGCCCCCCGTTTCTGTCCATCACCAACTAAGCATCCTGCCAAAATTCGAATCATTGCCCCTTGGAGTTTATTATAAGCAGATCCAAAGTTCCACACGAAGCCCTTTTTGTTGTTGTTTTTGTTGAATTTTTAAATGCCATCAGGCTGATGGGGGGATTTATTGAAACCTCACCGGATTTTGTTTGCTCTCATAGTCACAAGACTCAAGAGTTTAAGGAAGTGGTAAGCACTCCCGCCGCCTCGGGGCGTGTGAGAGCGAGCAATCATTCACACTGGTCACGGAAGTCACAAGTCACCCCGGGTCAGTGTGTGTTGGGATTCTGTGTGGGTCTGCCCTCCAGACACAGAGAATCTGCCCTTCGTGTCTCTGCAGAGGGTTATGGACGGAAAGTGGTTGATAGGGTCTTGTTGTTCAGGCTTTTTAACACCGCCCCTACACCCACACGCGCCTGTCTCTCTCTCTCGCTCTCCTTGCCTCTCTCAGCCTGGCCTCCATCTCCTGTCCTTGTTCTCACTACCAACTCTTCCACGAGGAACGCCATCTCCCTTTTGTTCCTCCGTGAGCTGTCTCAGAATCTCTTGGGCTTCCAGTGGCTGAGGAATTCCCGAGAAAGGGGTTTCCAACCCAGCACCTTGAGGCGACACAGCGCCTTGCTCGACTTTGCTGGGAAAACCTTGTCGTAAGAGCTTGCCGGTTCTAGAGAAACCCGTTCTAGTAGCTCCCATTTCTCTGCTAGGGGGGATGTCCCGTGTGGCCACACGAGGTTGTGGAGAAATACCTTGTGCCCGACAAAAGTGGAGTGTTTAACAAGAGAGATCAGCAAAGGGGTGTTCTGAGGTAACCTGCAAGTACAAGTACAAGGAAGCTCGCCATGACACCTCTCCCGTCTCACCGTATCTGTAAATCGGGATGCTCTCGGTTGGAAACCAAAGCCACTTGCACTTTTCCATCTCCGGGATTTTTAAAACCTTGAGTCATCTGAAAAGAGAAACGATAGCACCATTTGCTGAGCCCCTGTATATGCAGCTGGCACACTGGTTTGCCTTGACATGCATTCTCTCCGACGGGTTGCAAGAGCCCCACGAGGCTGGCCGCATCCCCGTTCTGTTCTGCAGATGCTCAGAGAAACTACCTGCCGAGGGCCACGTGATTGACACGTCTTGGAGCCAGAATTTCCCTCATGAACCGGGCCATCCACTGATCAGATACTTGAGTGCCTGCTTGTGCTGGGGACAGTAGACAGGGGCGTGGCCTTGCTCCGACAGGGGCGTGGCCTTGCTCCGAAGAGCCCCTGGTTTCACGGAGCCACTCAGACGCCGATTCTGGGTCTTTTGGACCCTGACCCGCTTGCTTGCTTGCTTGCTTGCTTGCTTCAACTTTTCCTCCAAATTCTTTCAATTTTTTTTTATGTTGCAAAATTTGCAAACTTGCAGGAAAGTTAAAAGAAGAGGAGAGTGAATGCCCATGTACTTTTCATGCAGACCCACCAATTCTTCACATTTTGCCACATTTGCCCTTCTTTTTTTTTTTTTTTTTTTTGAGCTAAATCATTTCAAAGCTGTAGGTATCGGAATACTTCAGTATTCATTTCCTGCATTGCTCAACAAAACCTCGCTGCTATTATCACACCTGAGTAAGCTAATTGTGATTTTATCTGAAGTTCATATTGAACTTTCCTTGATTGTTTCCAACGTGGAGAGTGGGTGTGGGTGTGCGCATGCACGTGTGCACGTGGGCATGTGTGTGTTTAAATAGTGGGCTTTTTTTTTCTTTTTTCTTTTTTTTTTTTTTTTCCGGATCTAAGATCCAGTTAGGGTCACACGATTGATCTGTCTGTCTCTTAAAATCAAATATCGGACTCCATCCCCAACCTTCCCCTCACACACACCTTTTTTTTTTTTAAGTTTACTTATTTTTGAGAGAGAGAGAGAGAGAGAGAGAACAACCAGGGGTGGGGCAGAGACAGAAAGAGAAAGAGAGAGAAAGAAAAATCAGCGTAAAGCTCCACGCTGGGCTCAATCCCATGAACGGCAGGATCATGACCTGAGCTGAAACCAAGAGTCAGACACTTCACTGACGGAGCCCCCCATGTGCCCCCACACACACCTGTTTAAATTCTTCAATGATGTCGACTTTTCGAAGTGTCCAGACTGGTTGTCTTCTAGGATATCCTTTGTTACCAGCACATACCGTACGCTGTTAACTTTTTAAATTAAAAATAATCCCATTTTCCGTGTGCTTCTATGCCACTTTCAGTGATGACTGCCATTTCCTTCAGGTGCTTGGAAGTAGCTGCCTTGGGAAGAGGCTACATGCGCAATCTAACAGAGGCAGGGAGCTGGGGGCATCTGTGTACCGTATACTCATTGTACTTGGGGTGCTCTAATTATGACTTGGATGAGTTCTTGAAGCTCTGGGTTCCATTGGAATTTTAGGGTCCACCCCTCACCGCCCCCCCCAAAGATTAGCTTGTGGTTACCAGTAGCCCCAGAACTAGCAGACTGCTTTGGCATAATCTTTTCATTAAAAAAGGATTTAACTAATTAGACTTGACTAATCAAGCTGGAAGGTTAATTGATAAGAGAAGTGGGGCTCAGGCCCCTTAAGCTGGGAGTGAGCGTCCATTAAATTTAAATCATCGTGATGTCCACGAAAATATTATTCTTTGCAATGATTTAAAAAAAAGTTTTGTAGGGCGCCTGGGTGGCTCAGTTGGTTAAGCAGCCAACTTCAGCTCAGGTCATGATCCCACAGTCTGAGTTCGAGCCCCACGTCGGGCTCTGTGCTGATGGCTCAGAGCCTGGAGCCTGCTTCGGATTCTGTGTCTCCCTCTCCCTCTGCCCTTCCCCTGCTCACACTCTGTCTCTATGTCTCTCAAAAATAAAAATAAAAACATTAAAAAATTAAAAAAAAGTTTTGTGTATGTGTATATCCCTTAGCAAAGCAAAATATCCCTTTCATATTTTCCTTTAAATTTTTTTAAAAGTTTATTTATTTCTGAGGTGGGGGAGGGGCAGGCACAGAATCCAAAGCAGACTCCCGGCTCCGAGCTGTTAGCACAGAGCCCGATGTGGGGCTTGAACTCATGAACTGAGATCGTGACCTGAGCTGAAGTCAGACAGGCCCCCCAAGCGCCCCTCAAATTCTTAAAAGATCTGTAACATATTTACTTTAGATCCCAACTGTTGTGAGTTTTAAGGAGACATAAAGTATCAGTGTCTTTTTTTTATTTTGGAAGACCCAGCAGCCTGGACAGGTGGGCATGCCTTTACAAACTAACCTCTCCTTTCGGTTTATGACTTAAATGTAATTACTTCTAAGGTACCTTGGAATGTGAATTAAAACCAGTAGTTTGGTGACATGTCAGAATTAGAAGTAGGAATGTCCCAAAGTGGGGAGGAGGGGCTAGGCATGGAGAACAGATTTCTTGAATCATCCGCGGTGGGTGGTTCTTGACATAAAACCCTTTTCCCTAATCTGCCGTCAGCCATGTTTACCAAGGACAGTTTTCCCTCTGGAACTCTCGCCTGAAGGTTTCCAAGTTCATACCCACACACACTGAAAAGAACATGTCGGCACTTTTGGGTTCAGAGTTTCAAGGAGGCCCCCAAAGACCGTGAAGTTAGTTACCTGATCACAGATCCCCACGGGCACTTGGGGGCCGAGAGAGGCTAAAGAGGCTGCCCGGGGGCCGGGGGCACTGGCGGGCGGCCCTCCTGGGTTTGGCAGAAGACCCCGGAGCCTGCAGTCTTCCCTGTGCCGTTGAAGGAGTCAGACACACGGCGGGTATTGGAGTGTGCACTGTGTAGAGTCCTTGCAACAAAGTGCTTTGGGGGCATTTAAAAGAAATACAGGTTTTTCGGGTGCGGAGTTTGGTAAGTTCTTTACAGATTTTAGATATACCAGTCCTTTATCCGATATGTCATTTGCAATTATCCTTTCCCAATCCATTGGTTGCCTATCAGTTTTGTTGGTTGTTTCTTTTGCCGTGCAGAAGCTTTTAATCTTGATGAGGTCCCAGCAGTTCATTTTTGCTTTTAATTCCCTTGCCTTTGGAGATGTGTCAAGTAGGAATTTGGTGCGTCTTAGGTCAAAGAGGCTTTTTCCTGCTTTCTCCTCTAGGATTTTGATGATTTCCTGTCTCACATTCAGATCCTTTATCCATTTAGAGTTTATTTTTGAGACATGAAATGAGAGACTCTCAAAGAATAAGAAAGAACTGAGGGGAGAGATGGGTGTGGGAGGGGGGAGAGTGGGTGATGGGCACAGAGGAGGGCACTTGTTGGATTGAGCACTGGGTGTTGTATAGAAATCAATTTGACAATAAATTATTAAAAAATAAAAGAAATAAAAGGCTCAGATTTTTTCCCCAGAGGAACTGTGTTTTAATGTACCTTTCTGAGCTGTAGAGAAAAACTCCTATAGCCCCCCTTCCATTTGTATCTTCGGTAACAGAAACTTCTCTTGCGCTTTTGAGTTTCGTTTATAGGCCATTGGCTGCATGTGAAATTGATGTGTTAGGGGCCATTACCTAGAAAATGATCTTTAAGAAATAAAGATTAGGTACCCCTGAAACTAATATTTTGTTTATAGATCTCCTAAGTATATACCTAGACAACTTCTTTTACCAAGGGGAAAGTACCTGTGATTTGGGGGCAGGGGATATATTTTTGGATATTTTCAGTTGTTTTTGTGTGTGATGGCATCAGAGATTTGATTCCGTATTTTGATACTCAACCGCATGGGTGTAGACAGCTAACATCATAACTGGATTCTCTGTGTAGAGTGAGCTGAACAGAAAGCAAACCATCATGAGAAGGAAAACGTCAGTCTGTTTTTGGAAGGAGGAATGGTTGCATTTCCATCTTGAAATTCTTTGTCAGGTCCTGAAGTGATGGCATCCCACTAAAACGTGATCGATGGGGTTTAATCTAGGTGGATCGTTTTCAGGAATGCTGTGCATTAGACAATTTATTGCCTCCATTGTAAGATGCACCCCTGACTTACTAATTTTTTGGAGGGTAGAGAGTGAGGAACACTTGACTGCAAGACACATCTGTATTTCCGAAACATCAAAATGCAGGAGACGGCGGCAGTGGGGAGAATACATGTCTTCGAAACGAAGAAATATGGTACATACATGTAGCATCTTATTTCACATTTTATAATTTGTCTACTCAGACTGTGATTTGTAAATCTTTAGAGAAGGAGCAAAGAGATTGAGCCTTTTAGTAAGAGAAATGACCTTCCCTCCAAGACTTAGACCAAATTAAATTGGACTTGGAAAGTGGTTTACGCTCTCCCTCTAGGGTAAAATCTTCTTGGGAGGTGAGCGCGCTGGGTGACCACGAGGGGAGATCCATCGTCAGCACCTTGAAAGCCTATTTGAAATGTCATCTACTTGGAACAGTCCATTGGCAATGACTCTCATGCCCCATTTTAAAAGCATGCCTTGGGTAGAATGGAGACGATAGTGGCAAGCCCTTAATCATTTTTAATAAGAGCATCCATTTAATAGAATTCTGTTGCAGGAATGAATGAGATTTGGGAGCGATTCTGCAGTCCCCATGCTCTGTCGTGACTGTCAGCACCAAATGCATTTCTATCCTGCCAGCTGCCCGAGGATTTTCCTTTTGGCAAACTTAGACGCCAAGCGATAAAGCAGTGACATTCCACGAGAGTCCCGAATCTGTTGCTGGTAGGGATTGCTGTCTCCGATCGAAGAATTTTGTGATTTCAGCCAAGGCTTTGAGTTAAGGTTGAAGCTCTGTGGGTTTGGCCTCAGTGGGTGCAGGTAGAGAATTTGAAAGCTCAAAAGCAGCCTCATTGTCCCCGTTGAGGTAAAGAGCCGAATTTAACAAACACACACAGTGCTTTTCTTAATTGTACCCAACTGGAAATAAAGCACGTAGGGGAAGGAAGGGACGTAGCCAGGTTGTTCTTATGAGGAGTCAGGATTTATAGCATTCAGTGTTCGTGTCTGAATTTAGAAAATTGTCTTTCAAGTCTTAAGAGCAGAGATGATAAGATAGTTAACACCTACAGTACTACTTCTCAACACTTGGGAAGATTTTACATAGAGACAAGTGTGTTTCTCAGAAACCCTTATTTATTTTCTCATAAGGGAAATATTCCAAGGAACATTGTGGTATCAGGCTAGACATATATGTGAATGAAAAATGGCACTTCTTTAAAAATAATTGAGTCCCTGACACATATCCTATTATTTGAAGTAGTCAGTTGCTATATGGGAGTATAGTGAACTTGGAAACATTCTGTCATGTGTGTACAGTCAGGTTTTCAGTATGTCGACATTTCCCATCGAAATGGTATGTGATGTTGGCCTTCTTAAATTCCTGTGGCTTAAAATACTAACAGTAGGAAGAAAATAAACAGAGGCGAAAACACAAACTCAGTGAGCAAAAAATAACCACAGCACACATGGAACCGTCTATAGTACCATATCCCAGAAATTTTGAGAAGATAAAATCTTAAGCGTCAAGAAATCCAGAGGCCCCGTCCAGCTGATTGCCACTGGAGCCCCCCAAGGCCCTTTAATCCCCCAGTTTAGAGGATCATACTGTCAAGTCAGAGAGGCTTAAACACAACAGCCCCTTCTGGAACTCGAGTGACCTGTGTTGAGAGTGGATCTTGTGCTTTTGTTCTTTGGAGAAGCAGGTGTGAAGAATAACATGCTGGATTATCTTATTTTAAAGCATCTAAAAGCCAGTTCCCCGGCTCTTGCTGTGTTTGATCAGGTCGATTCTAAGGGCGGGTACTTGTGAAGCCTCAGCAGCCTGGTCCTCGGTGGTCTAGGCCAGCCCTCTGTCTTCCCCCCGTCACCGATTAGGACTAAGGAGTGTGTGGAATACTCGAAGGCCAAGTGTTAACATCGATGCCCGGGTGACTCTGTCCCTAACCCGTGCAGTGTCTAAGGGGAGAAAGGTTATTTCCACCCCGCCTTGTGAGAATACAAAGACGGTTTTCGATTCGAACAGGTTAGACCGTTCCGCGGGGCCAGCATGCAGGAACCTGCACCTTTAACAGCCATTGTAACCCAGTGTGTATTCAGGTTGCTGCCCACCGAGCCAAAGGGGCCGCAGCCATGTACGTTACAGCCCCCAAAGCCTGTTTATCACAGGGCGTTTGTAAAACTAACACATTTCAGAGATTCACGATTTGTGTCTCCAGACCAAAAAAAGAAAAAAAAAAAACACCTAACATATCCTAAGGTGTATGCCTTGGTTTTATAAGTTCGCCTGAAAGATCAAACCTGACCTAACAAGTTAAAACCCCGCACCCGGGCCTGCGCTCGCTTCCGAAGTCTTCCACGTCAGTGAGAGAGAACGCAGTAGGGAGTATCTAGGGTTCTGTCCCCAGTTTGCAAAGTTTGAACGGTCAGAGGAATCTGTCATTTCGTAAACTGGAACTTGAGACAGGCAGACTCCTAAAGGCAGTCATTAATTTCGTCCCTAGAAAAAGAGCCAGTCGTTTAAAAAAAAAAAAAAATCGTAAAGATAATTACATTATCCAAACTATATTCTGGAACCAGTAAAGGGGAAATGCAAATGGCTCTATTTGTTCACCTGCCTCTGTTCCCTGCGGGAAACTTGTCCTTAACCCAGGGTGAGGTTCCTTGAAGACATCTGAGTACAGCAGAGAAGGTACTGACCGGGTTCCAGTTTGCAATTGGTCTGATCTTCAAGACTCGGCTCACACATAAAAGGAAAAGATTGGCTGATGTAGTTGTTTATAACTTTGAATTTTCTCGAACCAATTCAGGAGTAGATGGAAAAATTATACGTGAATATTTCTTTTCAGGCACAATTAAAAAAAAACAACACTGGTAAGCAGAATCCGATCTTTCAGAAATTAAAACAAAAATATACTGAGTTTTTAAACACTTTCCTGATATCTTGAAGGCACTCTTTTTCTCATTTGCTTTCTTCAGTCATCTCACAAAGAGCACTTGGGCAAAGCGACCCACACAATGCTGCTTACCCACAGAAACAAATGAACGTTTTGGTTTGCTTTGTGAGGCTATCCTAATATTTGGCTCTGAATTGCCAAGAGATCTTAAAAAGCAATTTTTTTTAATGCTTCACACCAGCCAAAGTTAGAAGAGAACCCTGAATTTATCTTTGTGGTTTTGGGGAGCACAGCCTCATCTTTCTGAAAAATGAGATCGGAAAGACCCTCTAAGGGTCTTAGAGGGTTAGGACTCGCCTCGTCTGTTTCAGAACCCGTCTTGAAGGCGCTCCGCTCGGTGCACGCCGTGCCTGGGACACTTTTCCTGATGAGAAATTTTACCGGAGAAGAGAGATTTCCATTTCTGTGTGTGGCCCAAATGAAGAATGCTGAGACATTCTGCATCCTTAACTGATCTGTCAACTTGCTTCCTTTCCCCCTCCACCCCTTCCCCGTTGTTTCCTCAAACCGTGCTCCCTGATTAAAAGAAATGACTCTCCCAGTAACCCTCAGAAGTGCTCTCTCTCCCGGGGGCCAGCTGGAAAGACCAGCACGACCTCAGGGCAGGCTTAAGCGGTTGGGAGGAGCGCTCAGTGTTCTTTGGGAACCTAAGACCTGCTCTGCACTTGAGAACAGGGATTTACAAAAAAGGGGTGGAAATATCAGCCACACCTTCCATCTCCTTCTGTCCAGACCTCAGAGGTGGGCGTGGAGATCTCACGGAGATCCCAAGAATGGCCCACTAACCAGCCGGTTAAGGGTACCGTTGATGGTCAACACCTTAACGTACCCTCTGTGCCCCTCCGCGTCTCCACTCCCCGGCTCCCTCCTGGGCAGGAACCCAGCGCCCCAAAGGCCCTCAGGTCTAGCCCAGCCTTTATCAGACTCCCCCTTTCTCCCCCAGTGGGCCCCCTCCTTCCCACACCTCCCGAGGCCCAGTTCCTGTTGCTGCCCCAAATACCCTGGGGTCTTCCATGCTCTAGCTGAGAACTGAGCTTTGAAGTATAGGTGTTGTGTCAACCAGTCTTCCTGCGAAAAGTTACGAGATCCTTCTGGGCAGGGGTCAGGTCTTAACTTTTCCGCAAATTCCTAGCGTTGGGCCCTGAATGTGGTGGTCCATCTGCAGCCGTTGAATTACTGAATTCTTCTTTCCATGTCATGGATGACGAAGCTAGGGTAAAGTCTTTATTCCGTTCCTGAGACTCAGAAGACCTCAGAAACTAATAGAAGCCAGGCCTCATGCGCTCTCCCCTTCCAGAGGTTTGGACGTTGGAAACTTGTCAGCGCTCTGTGACTAGCGTAAGCCCAAGGCTGTGAACTCCTCATTACATCTTACTGTAGATTGTGTGACTCTGTCTGCCCATCACTAGGCACTAACTAGCACTAAGACAACCTTCTGTTTTTTATTAGTAGCATTCACATACCCATAAAATCCACTCTTTTTTTTAAAAAATTTTTTTTTATTCTTTCTTTTTGAGAGACAGAGGACAAATGGGAGAGGGGCAGAGAGAGAGAGAGAGAGACAGAATCGTAAGCAAGCTCCAGGTTCTGAGCCGTCAGCACAGAGCCCGATTTGGGGCTCGAACCCACGAACTGTGAGATCATGACCTGAGCTGAAGTTGTATGCTTAACCAACTGAGCCCCCCAGGCGCCCCAAAATTCACTCTTTTAAGATGAACAATCCAACAGTTTCTAGTATTTTCACCAAGTTATGAAAATGTGACTACAGTCCATTTTAGAACACTGTCTTTATACCCGAAAGGAAACTGGCATCGTAGAAATTACCCCCCTAACCCTAGCATGTCCCTCGGCCCTGGGCACCCACTAATACCTTTCTGTCTCTGTATTTCTGTTCTGGACTTTATATGAATGAAATATAGTGTGTGCTCTTCTGTGACTGACTTCTTTTACTCAGACTTTTTTCAGGGTTTCCCCATGCTGTGACCTGTATCTGCACTTCTTTTTTTTATTGCCAAATAATACTCCATCGTAGAGAGATGCCACATTTTGCTTTTCGATTCATTAGTTGCACGCTTGGGTTGTTTCTATATCATGAATAATGGTGCTACGAGCGTTCGTGCCCGGGGCTTTTGTGGGGATGGACGTTGTCATTTCTCGGGTGTATACCTGGGAGAGGGATGATTGGGTCATTTGCGAACGCTCCATTTTAGCCTTCTGTGGCGCGACCAGACCGCTTTCCGAAGAGCGCGCGCCCGCCTCGGTTCCCACCAGCAGCGTGTGAGGGTGCTAATTTCTCCACGTTCTGCCAGCGCTTGTTCTGCGGTCTTTTGCCCTTGGGTGTGAGGTGGGATCTTGGGGCTGTGATTTGCATATCTTCTTGGGAGAAACGTCTTCCAGATCCTTTGCCCGCCTCTGAATGGGTAACTCGTCTCCATTTTATTGAGTTGGAATCGTTCTTTATATTCTCTGCATCCTAAATTCTTATCATATATATGCTTTGCCCAGGTTTTCTCCCGTCCAGTGGGTTGTCTTTGCGCTTTGTTGGTAACGTCTTCTGAAGCATTTGTCTTGTTCTGGTTTTAGGAGAACTGACGGAGGGCCGATCGCTCCGTTTATACCACCTTTCAGTGAGGAGTCACTTCAAGGGGCTCTCACAGACCCATGCCGCCGTTCTCCCTTCCCTCCTCCGCCTTTCTCCTTTTACTTTTCACTTGGAAATCATCTCAAAGATTTGCAAAAATAAGAATAGTACAAAATCTATATACCCTCTTCCACGTTTTAATTTTTGATTCCATTTGATTTATTCCGGTACTCTCTTTCTGTCTCTGTCTCTTGTCTCTGAAGTTTGCTCGCACCCACACACGAATAGGCAATTCTACTCCGAACCAGTTGAGGTCAAGCTACATAAATCTCGGCCCTTTAACGCCCCCGGTTCGAGGAGGATTCCCTAAGAATAGGGAGATAGTGTCTCACGTAACTCCAGGATGTAACTCCAGGACGACCCCAGGACGGTCACCACCTCCAGTAGATTTCTCACTGATGTGATGCCACGTCACCACCCACCCTCCAGTTTTGTCAGGTGACACAGCGACCTTGATGCCATTTCCCCCCTCCAGTAGAGGGGTTGCTATAGGGTCATCAGGTGCATGTGAGTAAGAAGATGAAGGCCCGTTAGCGGGTTTCCTAAACACAGGCCGCTTCTAGTACTTGGCCCCACCTGAGCCTGGGACATTGGCATGTATGGCCATCGTCATCCGCCCCTCCTGTAACCTTAGGACTCCTCATGGGGGGCGGGGCTTCCGTCCCCCCCCACCCCCACCGCAGCGCTTGCCCAGAGGAAGGGGGGTGGCGGAGGCCGGGGTGGAGTCGGCTCTCCCTTTGAGAAAGCAGCAGCCTCCTGGTATTGACCTCCACACACTGACGTGTAGCTGGGCCTGTTTCTTCCCAGCAGCGCCCGGAGTCCGGGCCCCAGTCTCCCATGGTGAGCGTCCATCTGCTCCCAAAAGGCCTGATCTCCTGGCAGAAATGTTGGGGGGCAAGGGAGGGTTCGGCTTAAATTCTCTATCCAGTGACCTTTGACCCAACCCCCCCCCCCTGCTTTTCCTTTAACCCCCTTGGTGTTCTGCCTGGCGAGGAGGCCCCGCACCGGCCCCGTGCCTTCACTTTGGCTCCCCCTCTTCAGTCGTTACACCACCGGGTTCCAAACTCTGAATTTTCTAGCCACCGTTTGGGGATGATAGGGAAAAAGCAAGCGCTGCTTTTCCGAAACAGGTGCGAAAACCGTTCAAAGTGAATTAGGAGCCGGACTGCAGCAAATTGCGCGGTAAGGCTTTCAGAGCGCTTCCCCGTTTCTTCGTTATCATCGCATGTGTGTTTGTAGTTACCTGCGCTCGTACCAAACCCGCGGAGGAGACGTGGCACGTGTGGTCTCCATTTTGTCCCCGAGGGGACCGCGCGTCGGGAGGCGGCCGCTCGCCCCCCGCCAGGCCGGCCTCACACCTGGCTGCTCCGACTTCCCATCCCACGCCGCTCCCGCGGGGCTGCACAGCCTAATCACTTTGTTAATTAGAACTCGGTATCGCGGGCTGGGTAGAAATTGGTTGATGGCGCCGTTCAAGAATAGTAAACATTCACACCCCTAGATTTTTAACGATCTGAGACAGCAGAGAAGTTAGGGAAAAGGTTCGCCTCCTGAACACCTAATTCCGCAAAGGAGGGGACGGAGGGCATCTCTTTCTGCGGGAGTAATTGCGGCTTAAGGGCATCTTCGATGGCATGTTTCCTAGGGCTCTGGAAGGCTTAGAGCGACCGGCGTTTCCTGATCACGTCTCCTACCGTTCCAAGTCAGGGGGTGTTTCTGTTGCATAAATAGAACGTTCTGTGGAGCTTAGCAAATCTGTCGCACACAAGTCCTACCCGATCTCAAAGATGCCAACTGTCTGGATGATTTTCTCCCAATAATTTTGTGTGAAAGTTTTCAAACATACAGAACAATCCAGAGCACTGTATGGTGGACACCTGTGTCCTCCTCCACTCCCAGCCTCACCAACACGCCCCCCCACAACCTGGACTCTGCAGTTGTTACCATTTCCTGCATTCCCTTTATCACTTACATGCAGGCTGTTGTAGATGCGCCTTGTTTTTGTTTTTTTTTATGTTTTATTTATTTTTAAGAAAGAGAGCGCAAGCAGGGGAGGGGCAGAGAGAGGAGAGGGAGACACAGAATCAGAAGCAGGCTCCAGGCTCTGAGCCGTCAGCACAGAGCCCGATGCGGGGCTTGAACTCAAGACTGTGAGATCGTGACCTGAGCTGAAGTCAGATGCTTAACTGCCTGAGCCACCCAGGCGCCCCTGACACGCTCTGGAAAATAGTTGTTAGGCATCTTTTATATTTTGGATGAAAGTGACTCAACCGTCTTTTTTGACCGAGTTACGTTTTGTTTCTCAGAATCCTTCTGAACTTGAGGAATATAGGGCTGAACTGACTTCAGAGGTCTTGAGGCTCACACTCCGGCTCGGAAACCCACTGCACATGCTGGTTTCCCATCGCGTTTGCGCGTTCGGATCTCATGACAGCCCTGGGCAGTGTCTGCGTGGACATGGAAGCATTCTCCCCCTCGCTCCCGCCCTTTTTGACATGTTAGAAAGCTGTCCCGGAATGAGGTTTCGTGGGGGTTAAGTCTATTTTGGCCTGTGTATGGAAGTTAGGGGAGCGACCAATACGGTAGTATAGTCCCCTTCCATCTTTTCTGCCCACTGGAAGTAGTATTTCCCCATCCGACCACGCCGTGGACTGGCCTGTTTCCAAGAATAGAAAATAAAGCCATATAATAACTGTGAAAGCCCCCACCTTACTGTTTGCGCCGTTGTATACTATCTCCCTAAGTCGTTTGATTGCCTTTCCAAGATTCTTAAACTCCCTTTATCATTATCTCTGCCTCTTGTTAAAATGGAGGCAGCGACTTATGAAAGAGCTTGTTACGAAGCATAAGAAGAGTTACTTTAATGCTTCATAATTACCTAAACTTCAATTCAGTGTCGCACTGTTGCTTTAAAGGATAAGGGATGTGGCAATCTTCTTGGTTTGTTCAGAAGGTGTCTATTCCATTGTTCGGAAGCTGCTACCCTCATCCAGGAGAGGGGCAGGCTTCGAGGCCAAGGTCGAAGGCCTAGCACTGACCTTCTAGGGTGGTCTTGATGGCTTTATGGGTTTGTTATGAAGGATGCGGTGCTTTGGCCTCTGACATTCGGGCTCTAACGCAGAGTTTACTTATCAGTCCATGCCGCGTGCATGGACCTGTCTGCATTCCCTGGTCAGGGAGTGCATCTGTGCCCTGAGTATTTTCCCTGGAACCGAGGCGCGGCCTTGGCTTTGCTGTGGGGCTTTTGTGTTCCCCTGAAATCCTCCACTTGAAAAACAAAGCACTTGGGGGCGGGAAGTAACACGTTCTCAGGATGCCTGTTGAGAAGGGAAAAGGAGAGGGCAGTGCATTCACTTTCGGGAAGACTTAGCAGACTAAGATGAAGACGCCTACAAATCTCTGTGAGGCACGCGGCCAGAGAAGAGGCAGATTGTTGAGTTAGGCTAAATATTAAGTTGATCCAAGTGAATTTGAAAGGTTAGATCAGTGACCGTCAATTTTTATTTGATAGACGGCGGGGAGGGGCGAGTGGAGTTTGGATTCGCACATCCTTAAAGAAGGAGGAAGTGACCACTTTATTTATATGTATGTGTGTATATGTAATGTCTGTGTAGCCAGAATATTTTGAATATCATGATTCTAACAATTTGAATATTCTAGAACTGTTAACAGACCGTGAAGTTATAGAGTATCCAAAAACAAATCCTATTTTCATAGAAAAACATAATAATGTAGGGTATAAGAGCCTTTATAGACCCAAAGGGAACGGGAGGAAAGATTATTCAACAGGTGGTTAGATCTTCATCTCACACCGCGGTAAATTTCTCATGAACTAACGAGTTAAATAGATACCATTACTGTTTAACATAGTCCTGGAAGCCTTAGCCTCAGCATTCAGACAACAAAAAGAAAGGGCATACAAATCGGCAAAGAAGAAGGCGAACTTTTACTATTTGCAGACAACATGATATTCTATGAAGATACAAAACTGTGTTACCTAAAAGCAACCAAGAGTTACTAAGCCAGCAATAAAAAACCTATAGAATACATATTCCCTTCCTTTAGGAATGGTCTTGATGAAAAATAGATGTTAGCATGGAAAAATACCGCATCAAATGATCCAGGAATTAAAGGGAAGCATGCAATTAATAAGCATACTTTATTGCTGATTGTCCTAGGGGGTTGGGAATAGGCCTTTAGTTTTCTAAAATGAGTGGTGTGGTTGCACTAGTTGTTGGAAGAAAAATGTATTTATAATCTATATGTTTTAAGGTAAGTTCATGCCTATTTTTAAAAACTGTCAGGTCAGTGCCTTCTATGCAGAGTCGTTAATCCACCCAGATAGAAATGATTTACAGAGGGATTGAGTCTGATTGATGGGGTCACGAGTTGAAAGCCTTTGTCACGGTGAGGAGGGCACTGGTGGGAAATGCTGACCTGTACTGGAGACGAGAAAGGCCTGTGCTCTTCCTTACAACCCCACAGCCGGCTTCTCTGAGCTCTGTTTCCTAGTTCATATACTTGGGAGGAGGTTGTTTCCACAAAGTGCATCTCTGACTGTTAGGAAGATCTAGACATAACGTGGATTGATTGTGCAGTCGAGTCATAAAGACGCCCTCTGTTCCCCAGCGCTCGACCTCCTCACCCCTTCCGCCTCCTTGTAAATCATGGGCCTGCAGCAGCCCCCTCTGTCATTCCGCCACGTTAACAGAGAGAAGGGATCCTATTGTTCGTTCGGTCTCTCCGTTAGCCAAGCTAGTTTTACCCTCTAAACAGACTAAAACATTAACGAGAACTGCTCACAAAGAGAAAAGTTATCCCCCGCTTCTTTAATGCCTGGTAGAGACCCGCGTAAACAGTGATGAACAGAAAAGGCAAGGAGTTAAACAAATTTGGATAATGTGTGCAAGGTAACGTCGCCACAAGAGTGTTCTCGCATTTTCCATGTGCTCATTGGGCAGACTTTCTCAGCCCACCCCTTAATTATATCGCCTAAGCAGCCGATACAGAAAGGGGCCTGAAAAATTAGATTTTGCCAACGCTGCGTCTTCTAGAAACATCTATAGTATAAATTCCGCATCATCCCTAGAATCAGAACCGAATGGAATCAGCAGGTCATGTTTCTGGTTTTGAGTCAGAAGGAATTTATGTTTGAAGCCCTGCTTGCTCTGTTATCTCTAGTGTGGGATAGAAACACCTTAACCTTTGATACGCAGTGATAGCTCATTGACGTGTGATTTTTGGAGGAGAGGACAGTCGCCAGAGTGGACCGACATGCATTTTGCTTTACTGTTGTGCGTCTGTGTGCCACCTTGATTATCAAGGAGTACGTGGGACGTTCCCGTGACCCAGAAACCCAGAAGGGCGACGGGAAGTTCTCCCTCATCTGTTTCAGAGCCCCGGGGCTCCATAGGTAACCTTGAAGAGAGAAAAAAGTCATTGCCCATTTTATTGATGTTGCGATTAGCAGTAAAATATTATAATGTAGACAATTATCCTGCAGCCAATTAACAATAAAGAGGAGCATTTCAATATACCAATTAATTAGGTTTTAAAATTCAGGCACTGAGAATTAACAAAGACCCCTCTGACTGAAGGCCTCTGCCAAAGATTCCCGTGAATTAACCTTTGGTCAGCTTAAACCCATCAGCTGAAAACAGATGAGGAGGTGTGGTCGAGTTATCCTCAGACTCCCAGGGGTGCAGTTCGAAGGCTTTGCAGATTTATGGGCCTTTCTGCAGACTTTCCTAAGAACCAGGAACTGAGGTCTTCCAGGTCGCAGTGTCCAAGAGAGAAGTCCTGGACACCAAGTTGTAAATGGACGACGTATTTGTGAGTGGCACTTCTCTCCTGGGGGCGATGGCGTGTGAGAGAAGCCCCTGGGCATTCTCACTGCTTTTTGTTTGTATGTCTTAGAGAGAGAAAAAGAGAGGGAGCAAGAGCAAGGGAGGGGCAGAGAGAGAGAGAGAGAGAGAGAGAGAGGAGAGAATCTTAAGCAGGCTCTACGCCAGCACAGAGCCCGAAGCGTGGCGCGATGCCACGAAGCGTGAGATCATGACCAGAGATGAAATCAAGAGTTGGACGCTTCACCCACTGAGCCACCCACGTGCCCCTCTTTTTTTCTTTTTTTTTTTTAATTGAAGTATCGTTGACAGACAGTGTTACATTAGTTTCGGGGGATATCATAGTGATTCCCTGACTGCCTTTCTTTTTCCCGGTGCTGGAACCTGTAACTCTTAAGGACGTCTCATCTTCTTAGTCAGAGAAACAGGGGTCACTGCGGGAACAGATGAGCAGACTCCAGAGAGGCATTTAGATCGACTAGTGTTGTTTCCTTCCTGGCACATACCTAGGCGTTGGCTTTTTCCTTCACCTTGTTGGATGTATGACAGACATACATATGTGTACAAAGCGACATAGCTGTGAAGTAGGAGGCAGGTGTGAAGAGAAGCGGTGGAAAGCCCTCCACCTCCACCCAGGACAACCTGCAGGGGGCGACACCGGTCTGCGACGCGCAGTGCGAGGTTCCCAGGCTCAGTCCCCGGGGAAGAGTGGGGACTCAACGGCCCACGGAGCAAAAGTATCCTCGCGTGCTTTGCAGGTTATTTTATCCCGTCTCTCACAACTGGAGAGGAACAATGTTAGATCTTCACCTGGGTGACTTTTCTAGTCACTTCAGTCCTTAACACACTGGAATATACTCGCTCCACGTCGTCACGGCGCACAGTGTGGACGGTCACCCTCCCCACCCCTGCTGTGTGGAGGCCACATCCACAGGGAGGGTTTTGATATGCTGTTACTCTTTCATCTTGACCAGCGTTTGAGGCCTTTCCTGCCCTGCTTTGGCCATCCAGTTGTAGAGAAATTTCGATCAACGCTGTTACCCGGAAGCATCAGGTGTACTCTGACTGCCAGAATGAGGGGGGTTCCGCGCGGATCTTTTTCTGTCTTCCCCACGTGCCAGCCAGGGAAACCTCCGACTGAGGGAAGGGCTTGGGTACCCGTGCCAGAACTTGATCCAGAAGGAAATCTAGGTGTGCTTTTACCAGCGACTCACTTTGAGTTGGAATGGATTGTCCTCCGAGAATCGCCTGTGCACACAGGAGAGCCTGCAGGCACTGCCAGGGCACAGCCTGGCCGGCCGAGACGCGGAGCCGCCAGCCTCTCCCTGCGTGTGCCCTCATCAGCCTCACGCACGTGTGTTAAAGATCCAGAGAAGAAAAGGAAACGCAGAGTCTTCAATTTTGTTCTTTATTGAAGTACGACCGACATACAAGATTTTCTGAGTTTCGACACTCGCGTGCATTGTGAACCGATCACCACAACGAAGTGTCTGCCATCTGTCACCGTACAAAGCTACCACAGTATTATCGGCTCTGTTCCCCATGCGTGGCTTACCTTTCCATGACTCGTTTATTGAAAACCGGAAGTTCATATCTCTTCATGCCCTTCACCCATTTCACCCCTCAACCTGCCTCTCCTCTGGCAGCCACCAGTATCTGTGATCTCCGTATCTGTGGATTTGGTTTTGTTTTGTGGATTTCGCACATAAGTGAAATCTCACAGGGTTTATCTGTCTCAGTCTGAGTTATTTCACTTAGTGTAATACCCTCGAGGTCGAGCCAGGTCGCAGCAAATATCAAGATTTCGTTCTTCTTGATGGCTGAGTGATACTCCACGGTGTCCATACACCACGTCCTCTTTATCCTTTCAGCAGTCCACGGGCACTCGGCTGCTTCCGCGTCTTGGCTGTTGGTGTGCAGCGAACGTGAGGGCGCAAGTATTATTCCAAAGTAGTGCATTTATTTTCTTACATAGATACCCAGGAGGGGAATCGCCCGATCATATGGTAGTTCTGTTTTTAATTGTTCGAAGACCTTCCAATTTATGTTCCCACCAGCGGCGCATGAGGGGTCCCTTCCCTCCACAGCCTCGCCAACACTCGTTTCTTGTCTTTTTGAGCGTGGCCATTCTGACGGGTGTGAGGTGATAGCTCAGTGTGGCTTTGATGGAAAGGGTTTGGTTGGTGGATCCGTTATCTGGGTGGAAGATGACCGATTGCCTGCAGGTACTCTGCGTGACCTCTTTCTTACACTTTGTGCGTTTCCTGTGTCGTGGATCCTTTGTCTCTAAAGAAGCACCAAACAGCGTGATTTTCGTGTCCGGCTCTACAGTTAAGAGGTGGAGAAGAATTGTGGCTTGCTTAGAGTCACAAAGCTAATTTTCAGTAACTGGAATCTTGGAAACTTTTGACCGGAGAAAGATCCGAAGATGAGCCTAGACGCAGGCGTTTGTCCGTAAATCTTCCGTCTGCGGCTCTCCAGAAGGCCCCGAAGCCCTGTGCTTGAACGCCCCTGAGACACCCTTCCAGGAGCTCCGTTCTTTCGGGCAGCTCTGTTACAAACGTCTCGTTTTTGTTGGACTGAGGTCTGTTTCCCATGTAGCGGTTTCCCCTTGGAGCCACGTGAGGGAAGTCTACTTCCTCTTCCAAAAGACGGCCTTTGTGTTTCCTGCCCTGCTCCCTTTCCCCCTTCCTGCAGCAAGTACCAAGGAGATGAGGCTTTGATTCTGTCCGGCATCCTTTGGGTCCCTTCCAGCTTACCTACGGCCCCCTTAGAGTAAGTCTGCAGGACTTGATGCCCCCAGTGTGGTTTAATCAGTTCCTATCACCCCCATTTGCTCGGTTATGCATTTTTATTACAGCAGCCAAAACTTGCATTTGAATTACTTTTGGCTGATTTGAGCTTACCGCAAAGCGAATGCAGGTACCAACTGCAAATAAAGGAAAGGAGAGGCAAGGCTCAGTAGTGGCAGAGTTTTAAAAGTCCTAAAGATTTTAAGTCCACGCTCAACAATTGGTGCTATTGTAGTTCCTTTTGGGTTTTATTTTTTTTTTCCCTTTTAACCCATCATTTATTTTAGCTTCTTAAGCTTTGAGGATTCATAAAATCTGTCATTGAGAGTTAGTCCTTCCTTCCTTTGAGATTGCGGAGGACTTTGCAATACATTTATTAGAGCTTTTGCCACATTACATGATAGCTGTTTGTGTCTTTCCTCCATTCCGATACAAGTTCCGCCAGAAGAGCGATCCTATCTTACCATCAGCTTTCCCTTCTCCCTCCAACACTTAGCTCAGAGTAAGTAGGCTTACTATATTTGCGTTGAGTGAATGAGTCAAAAACATTCATTCTCTCCATTTCTGCATGGCACTAAGTAAGTTCATCGCTCAGTAAGTCGAAGAGGACGCGACCTGCACGCCTCGTGCAGCATGGTAGAAACTTTGCCCCGGACTGCCCGTTGATCCGTTCTTTGACGTTCTTTGGACCATGAGGTTCTCTCTGTCATGAATTCACTTACTTGCACAGTCGGTTCTGCTACAACATTGCATACGTGTTCCCAAAAAAACACTGTGCTGTGCGCAATGGAATAATTGAAAGTGTAGGGCTTAGGGCAGAAATGGGTTAGAAATACAGAAATTTCATCACTGACTTTTTTTTTTTTTTTTTTTTTAAGATAGGAATCTTATAGGGGCACCGGGGTGGCTCAGTCGGCTAAGCGTCTGACTCTAGAGTTCAGCTCAGATCACAATCTCACAGTTTGTGTTCGAGCCCTGCATCGGGCTCCGCGCCGACAGCTTGGAGCCTGCTTGGGATTCTCTCTCCCTTTCTTTCTCCACCCCTCTGCATGCGTATGCATGCTCGCTCTCTCTCTCTCTCTCTCTCTCTCAAAATAAATAAACATTAAAAAATACGTTAAAGAAATAAAAATTTGAAACGATAGGAACCTGATAAAAATAGTAACTTAGTTTTACTTGCGTTAAATGATAAGAAACAAATACGTCAGTGCTACAATAAATATGGTGTTTGCCTTGAAAAAGGCCTGAAGGTGGCTCGTGGAGGGGGAGTTGGGTTGCAGCTCATGAGTTGCAACTCATTGCGACTGTTGGGAAGGAGTGGAACGTTGGGATACCAGATGTGGACAGGTGACCTCCAGATATACAGGGAGCCCGGGTGTCAGGCAGGGCTTTGAAGCGGGAGCCTTCAGTGGATTCCTGTGAGCTTGGTTCAACCTGGTACGGATTTCCGCATTCACCTTGGGTCTTTGTGTTTTGTTTCTTGAGTCTTTGTGTTTCTTGGGTCTTTGTGTTTTGTTTTGTTTTGTTTTTGAGAGAGAGAGCATGAGCAGGAGTGAAGAGAGGGAGAGAATCCCAGACAGGTTCTACAGCCATCTCCAAGCTTGACGCAGGGCTCGGGATCACGACCTGAGCCGATGTCAAGAGTCAGATGCTCAACCAACCGAGCCACACAGGCGCCCCCTCCCCTCGTGTTTCTTGCAGGCAGGATTACACAGAAGCAAACCCAGTATTCGCAGTGGAACAAATTCGCGTTTTCAAAACAAGTGGTACACAGCCCTTCATTCGTTGCCTCATTCTTGTTACTCCCTCGATCGGTGGAACATCTTTTGTGTTCTTAAAGTGTTCCCGACACCGGGTAAATTGAAATGCCCACTCAACTCTCAGGAAGCTCCTAGTCTGAAAGACTAGTTTATTTTTATTAGGAGGAATGAAAATAAGTGTTAAAGAGACAGACTTGGTTCATCTAGCCTCTTTCCAAAGTCCCCTCCAACCAGGAAGATACTTTATAAGTCTGGTTTCTTGTTACATTTATTAAGCCACTTTTCTCTAGACTTTGAGAGCTAGAGTTTGAATGGCTCTTACTTACAGGCATCTGGGTGGCTCAGTTGGTTAAGCATCCTACTCTTGATTTTGGCTCAGGTCATGATTTCACAGTTGTGGGATCGAGCCCCGCGTCAGGCTCCACGCTGAGCGGAGAAAGATTCTGTCCCTCCCCTGCTCGCACTCAAAACAAAAAAAGGAACAGCGTACAGCAAAGACTTGTATTTTACCGATCCAATTTCTGGTTTAAAAATAAAATTTCCCCTCCTATCATTTACATGGGTGTGCTTTGTTGATGGCCTTCATTGAGAAGAAGCTAATGTATAATCGCAGACTCTTAGAATTAGAAAGAGCCCCAGAAATCAGGAGGCCCAGGCTTCTACTCGATTCGGATGAGGAAACCAAGGCTCAGAGAGGTAATTTCCTTGAAGTTCTTGGTGAATTAGCGACAAAGCCAGAACGTGAATCCGGTTGATTTCTGAACTATATAATCTATTGCTTCTCCTCTCCAAGCTGTGTCACAAGGCAGATATAAGTTCCTTTCACTGAGCGGAGAAATCTAAACAGAACCTGTATTATTTCAGCTTCTCCATTGATTCGTGGACTTGCTCCAGTCCACAGTCACTGTTCATAAACACACTTCTCATTGTTTCATCAGTGTTTTCCCCATAAAATCTGGCACTACCCAAGCTCGCCAAGGTGTGTCTTCTTCAGACCGCATGCTCTATAATTACACGTCTTTGTGAGGGCAGACAGAAAACTGTGTTTCTTTGTACTCAACAAGATGTAAGCATTTGCCGTGAATTGATCCAGGGTTTTGAAGGAAACACGTCTCTGGCTATGTTTGTGGAGTTTGCGGTGCATTACGGAGGATTAAGATTTCATTGCCTCTAGGCAGGACACGCTTTCTTTTCCAGTTGATGGGTTTTGTTTGGTTCATATCTGCCCCTCCCCCCCAGTCCCCAGCAGTGACTGACTGGCTGGAAAATTGTGTCTGAAGTGCACCTTTGTGTGAGATCCGTAGTCTTAGCGGGGGCTCTCCAGGCCCATTGGCCTTGGCCACGTGGCCTGCGAGCAGTGGTCATCTCTGGTGTACAAGAAATGGACCCCAAGCTGTTGGGTGGCACTTGCAGGAAGCAGGAAGGGATAGTTAAAGTGTGGGGTGAATGATAATTTTCCCCCTCCCCCCTCTTCTGTAGGAGAGGAAAGAAACCAGTGCGTTTTGAGCCCCAACTGTTTGCAAAGCATTTTTAAAATATTTTCCCTTTCTGGAGGTGAGTTTTATTTTAAAGCTGGGAGGTAGGCATTCATGTTCTCGGGGGGTATTTGAATTCTTGACCCAATGCTTTGAAAAACCCCAATTTCAACTGGAATCATTTGTAATAAGTGTGGTGGTTAAAAGAAAGCAGTTTCTAGATCTGAGTAAATCACGGCCTAAAGAAACACAGACCAGTGTCAATGGTTAAAAAACAGACTCGAGGGGTGAGTGACTGTCAGCCATTTGTCTGTGGTAGAGGGGACCAGGTTACGGGCAAACGCGTTTCCGGTCTCGGGACATGAGCCCAGGGCCCTCTGTTTTATCTCGCTCTTTCTAGGCTGCCTCCTCCCGTCTTTAAGGTCAGGACTTAAGAATGGCCTTCAGTTCTGCTTTAAGATGGATCGAAAGCCTTCCTTGGCACCTGAACAAGGAGGAAACTTTAAAAACGGGCACGTTTCAGTTCCGTCGGCCAGCATGGCCTCTGCGGGCACGGGGTGTAGCGGTTAAGCCCCACGTGCTGCTGGGCGTGTGCCCTTGTCCGAGCGGTGCACTTGGGTGCAGCGGACCAGCTGGGGCAAGCCGGCAGAGCGCAAACAGCAACACGAACTCAGAGACCCTGTCGTTTAGGCTCTGAGCTGTCCTGGTGTCTTTGTTCAGTTCAAGTGCCGGGGGTACACGCAGGAATCACCACCTGGCAGCAGTCTCCTGTGGGAGGACCTCCTTACCCCCGGCAGAATGGAGACCTCAGATGTCCGGCACTTGAGGTCAGGTAAAGGAGCTGAGGGCGCCAAGAGTTTCCTTCGGGATGACCCTTCTGAGCGCTCTTGAGTCGATTCGGCAAAACGCATCTTGCCGTCTCTTCCTCATCCCGCGTGTTCCATCGCAGCGATGGGTTTCCGCAAGAGAAGGGTGATTCAACAATGATATTTTCCATCTGCAGGGGTTTTTTTGCAGCTTAAGAAATTAGCTCTTACCCCTTGCCTTATTGGAGACGATTTTATTCTATAAACCTTCATCTTACGATCTCCCTGTTTGAGTTTTGGGGTGTGTGTGTGTGTGTGTGTGTGTGTGTGTGTGTGTGTGTTTCCCAGTTGTATGTTGCAATCATAGAGATTTCCAGGACAAAACCCCATCCCCCTTCAACCCCATGGCCTTTGGACTCCGTGATTGCCCGGGCAGCGTGCTTTCCAGCATTTATTTCTGCTTGGTGTTTCATGCTGGGTGATAGGTCTACATACTTCTTAGCAGTTCTCTTTAGCTAATTTTGAAAAGGTGTTTTACTTTGGTTTTCTCATAGTGAGTATATTAGGCTGATCCCACAGTTACTCTACTTCGTATCACCTTTGTGGACTGAAACCCCGCGTTCTGTCGCAAAGAAAATAAACATTAAAAAAAAAGTCAGACATTTAGCCTACTGAGCCACCCCGACTCCCCGAGCATATTCCTGAGGAAGCTTTTATCTACCTTCGATTAAGAGATTCCTCCTTTAATATGATGTGCTTTCGGTTGCCCTGCTTTTGTTTTGTTATACAAAATAAAAAATAAAAAAACTATTAGAATCTTTTATGATTCAAAATAGAACATTAGTTTTATTATATATCAAAAATGGATGCTTAAACCTCATAATAGCTTCCAAATAGTTTACATTTGCTTGTGTTATATACTATTATTTTATTGCGGTATAATGTTCAATTATGGAAATGACTCCAAAGAGACATGATTTTTCTGGCTTAATGTGTAATTGTTTATTGAGTATTTTTCTCATTACAGTGATTTTTTTTTTCTTTTCAAATTGCAGATAGAAAGAAGCTTACTTAGATTTTGTAAATTGATTATTATGTGGCTAAAGAAATCAAATATTTGCCAAGTACTCACTATATGGAAGGCGTCGTGTTTGGGCTTGAAGTAAAGGCAAAGATTTTAGGGGTCTCTCCTCCTCTCTAAAACTAGTCACATGTACTAAAACACCAGTACGTGTCTAGTAAGTCCCCTGGGCATTTAGTCTCTAGAAGAGAAGTTCTTCAGAGGGTTAGGGTGGGCCAGGGGCACTGGTGACTGGAGAAGGTTTAGCAAGGTCGTTTGACTAAAACAGGGCTTCGAAAGGTGGAATTCAGAAGCACCTGTATGTGTGTAAAGGGGAGAGAGGAGGAGGCGGAACGCCTGGATGGTGATGAGGTACAGAGCAAGAGTACAACGAAGGGCCATGGAGAGGAGCTGGGGATTTATTCTACGAATGGGGAGAGGCCATTGGAGAGTTTCCAACACGGGCTTGCCATGACAGGATGGTCTGGTTTAGATTTGAAAGGCTCACTCGGGCTGCTAGGAAAAAGCAGATCCTGTAACCATTGTTTCATCTGTGTTAAATGGTATCGGAAGCAATAATTCACACTCGAGCCATTCATTAATGTTACGGGAGAATGAAAACTAGATCAGTGCTAGGATTCTGAGCTTCGACGGTGGGTCCGGGGGAGCCGGAGTGGATGTGGGCGGGGGGAGACTTGATTTTGGTCACGTTGAGCCAGGGATGATGGTGGGATGGTCAGGCGCACATGGCCTTTGGAAAAGAGACAGAACAGATGCCGAATGACCTTTCGCCATTCCGGTCTGAAGATGGAGTTCAGGTATTTGCAGGAGGGTCGAAGCCATTGTGACAGTACGAGCCACAAGCCTCCACGTGGGACTTTGCCTTCCAGGGTTATAGCTGTAACCGGGAGGCAATGCTACTGTGTTGGTCGCTTACTCCAGTTCCACCTCTACCCAAGGACAGTTGTTACAACTTCCCACTGTTTATTTCTGGAGAGCGATTGTAGTGTTTCAGCCCTGAGAGGCGAGTCAAGCAGACAGGTAGTTTCTGAGTCCAGAGTGCTAACTGTGGGGCCCTGTGGATAAGGTAGTTTCTAAAAGGCTGGTGGCCTCATGGTCCTCCCTGTCTTCCTGGACTGCCTTATAGACCTGGAGCTTCGGGTTTTATATTGGAACCTGTTTCCTTTTTCTGTGAAAAATTGAGGATAATGAATTACATGGGTGGTTTATGGAAAATCACTTTAAGGATTGGTAGTTTTGTTGTCCATAAAAGATAAAGTATTTCAAATATAGGGAACAGTGCCACACACCCCCACACACATACACATACACATAGACACACACACACACACACACACACCACCACCATTTTTAAAAACCTCTTGCTTCGCAGAAGTCATGGCTGGGGATAAGCAGTTTTTCTCCTTCTGTTCCCAAAGAAAATTCTTATCTAGTCATTTGGCATAGGGATCCTTAGTTTATAACTTAAGACACGGCATTTGTCAACATCAGTGCAAATCAAGTAGATAGTGTGTGTTAACCTACAGGTGAAATATTTGAGAAGATGGAGTTCTGGAAGGGAAAAGGAAAATCCAGAAACGATGCTCTTCTTCCCAGGGGCGTGCCGCCGGCGTCATGTTAGGGAACCCATGGGGATCTCAGAGCTCATGTAGTCCAGTCTGCTTCCTTGTTCCACAACCGACTCCTCAGAATTTTTGTCATGGTCCTTCATGACATGAACATGCCTTGCCATGCCCAGCAAAGAGCAAATTAGAACATCAGCTGTCCCCAGGCCGTCCCAGGTGGAACGTTTGCTCTCCAATACACATCCTTTGGTCTCAGCTCTGCCCATGACGTCATCCACAGAAGGTCCGCTTCCTCTTCCACGGGACACTCAGCAGGTCCTTGAAGGTGGCTCGTGGCTGCGCTTCCAGGCAAGACTCTGTAACCCCCTGTTCCACGTGGTGAATGTGCTGGAGCCAGGATGGGAAATAGTCACCATGAAGGAGAGCTCACCGTTGCCAGCTTCCACGACTATGTCCGGTACCGGAGGCAGCTCCTGATTCCCTCCCCCCACCCCACCCCTGCAGCAGCTTACTTGCTGGTAGAGAACCCACCCGGGAAGGAATGAAAGAAGTAATTTCCAGCAGGGAGGAGAAGACCTTGAAGGATTGGGGACCTTGTGGATGGCAGCCCTCAGTGACAGTCCTGGCCGAGGCTTCCCCAGTCGTCGGTGGAACAGTGCTTTGCAAACTTGAACTTGCCTATGGACGGGGGCTGCAAATTTAACTCCATAACAAGATCCCAGGGGATGCCAGTGTTGCTGGTCTGGGGGCCACACTTGGAATAGCGAGGTTGTAGAACACCCTGGAACCATAGTGTGAGGTGGCAGACGGTTTGGGACCAGAAGGGTCAGAAGTTCCTTAGAGAAACTGTCAAGAGTCCTCTCTTACCTGATCTTCCTCCTTTAACTAAAGAATCACAGGCCATATGACGTCAGGGAAAAATAAGGGACTTGCACAGATTCCTTGTAGAGGCATCTGCGGTGCACACGCATAAGCTAGTCAGACAGATTGCCAGCGTTTGGCAGCACCCGGGTCCCATGGGCCACGGCAGGTTGGTTGAACAGACTTGGGGAGATTTGTCATCTGTCCTCAGGAGTATAGGTGGGCATGTCTGAAAGCCGACAGAACTTTTATTGCCAAAGCACACTGTTTCCCAAGGCGAACCCCACTTCTTGCAGTGACCTGCTGAGAACCGGACGGGAGTGGCTCTTGGAGTTTTCCCACCATGCATTGCGAAAACGTTGGTTTTAGGAGACTTGATGGTGCTTGGAAGGAAGAGCCTCAGCCTCTATTGCTCACCAAGCGACAACAGAGTGAACTTGGTAGAGAACTGGGAGCCCTGCTCGAGCTCATGGGAATGAACCGCCCCCTCTTCCTCTGCAGCTCTCCTGGCACGGCAGGGCCCCGAGCGGTCTGCTCGCCTTGCGTCCGTCGTTCCTGCCCCCTTCTCTCCAGAACAGAAAAACATACTCGCCACTATGAGGAATCACAAAGGTGTGCTCCACTCCTTCGTTCTCGGGTCACCCGAGACCTCCTCTTCGATACCTGGACCCTGAGAAGAAGGTGATCTTGAGGGAAAAGAAGTAGATAGAGGCCTGTTGGATGATGCAGGGGAGGCTCGCCTTCCAGAAGGATGAAACGTGCATGTTCTCGCAGACTCTGAAGCAGCGAGAGAGGAAGCCAGCGTCGACTGGAACTTTCGTCGTCGCTGAAGCTTAAAAAGAAACTTGGGGCTGGGGAGTATTTGCACGTAGGGCCAGGGAGCTGAGACTAGCCTAGGACAGACTCGACTCGCAGGAAGGAGATTCTCACTTACCATCCTCCTACCCCCACCCAGCCTCTTCACTCAGGGCGCCAGTGATTGTCTGATCTGTGCCTGAAATCAAAACGGGTCACAGCGTGCAAAGCAGGAAGTTAGAGTGATTGAGACTCTTTCGGGCCCTCTTTGGTCCTGGTGGCTTTCACCTTTGTCCTTGAGAAAATAGCATTTGGTAGAGTTCAGAGTGTTGAAAGTAAGTTTTAACCTCAGAGCCAACCGTCTGCCAACCTCCTCCACGGGCACACCAACCTCTCAGAGCCTGAATGTTACTGGCTACATGCCTCGCTCCATGGCCCCAAAATATAATGAACATATTGGTACCACATCCGTGTACGGATCCGAGAAAGGATTGTAAGGATTGCTCACTACGGTAAGAGCCAGAATGCCGAGGACGCATTACACCGAAGAATTTTTGCCTCAAAAGGTGACCGGGAGCGGATTAGCCTCATGATTGTCGCCCCTTCTGACCGTGGACGTGAAACCCTCAGGCGAAGATGTCAGGAGTTAGCGGCAGGCCACGTACAGCGAGGAAGGGGTCACGTATGTCAACAGATCTGTGAGCGCCTGGGAGCTTGACAGCTTCGGAGTCCTCACTTCACTTAGCGGTGAAGACATCAGAGGGAGGGTGGCCTCGCCAAAGGTGACGTTCTTTCCTTCTCTCTCACGGCCTCGCTTGGCTGTTCTCCACGCAAAAGGTGGGATGACTAGGTACCAGGAAGGCTGTTTCTCAAACCAGACACCTCAAGTTGTAATTCATTTTCAGTGCTTCGGCCCCGCCACTGGGAGAACTTCCAAAATAAGCATGTTGTCCTCGAGCCCACGGAATGTGTGCTGTGGCTCTTGTCAGGGTGGGAGCCGTATTCCTTAGATTTGCCGTTGATGGAAGGCAGGCAGGCTGTGTTGCATGAATACAGACTCGGGGTTGAAGGTCCTTTTAGAACTTTTCCCTTGTTAGGAAAGTTCTTGTTAGGTTTTTATTTTTTTTCTTTTCCTTTTTTTGCCTTTTTTTTTAACATTTAATCTTATGTTATTTTTATTTTTATTGAAGTTTATTAATTTATTTTGAGAGAGAGAGAATGTGCATGACCTGGGGAGGGGCAGAGAGAGGGGGAGTGAGAATCCCATGCAGGCTCCGCGCTGACTGCCTGATATGGGTGGGGCTCGAACCCATGAACCACGAGATCACAACCCGAGCTGAAATTAAGAGTCAGACATTCAACCGACGGAGCCACCCAGGCGCCAGAGTGGGCACTGGCTTTGAAAGTGGCTTGGCCTGTGTGTGTGAACATGCCCAGTATTGTGTGGCCACTTGGTCCACAGCCAGACAGGGCTGAAGAGGACAGGCCAGGAGGCTGAGACCCAGCCGCCGGAGGGCAGAGGCAGAGGGGCGCTGGGGATGGACAGCAAGCAGGAAGTGATCTTGTCCGGCTGGTGAATGTAGAGGCCGGCAGGAGGACCCCAGGAAAAATAACGGGGATCTGTCTTTGAGGCCGAAGCACAAAAGCTTGGGCTTTCTCTCTGAGTTTCTCCAGGGGGACGTGATTGGAGATCTTACCCTTCGATACTTTGTGTCTCCCATCAGGCCTGCACGAGGCCCAGAACACCCTTCAGTTGCTTTGGGCCTAAGACTGGTCCTTGGGGCCCAGACAGCAGGACCGTGTCAGAGAGAAAAGTGCCCCACCATCAACAACTCTGAATCATTAAGATACATAGAGATCTTCATTAGCTCTGATGAGCTAAGCTCAGCTCTGAACCTCACGGATGGCAAACACTGACCTAGAGGGCCAGCAGGTTCCTGCCACTCCCATGCTTCCCCCTCAATACCTGTTCTTCGACAGCTTCCGGAAGTCCGGGGCCGTCTCTTGTTGGTCTTTGTAGCCGCGGAACCCAGTACAGGGCTGGGCACATGAAGTGACACTAGTCTTTTCCTTGTATGAGGTGAAAAAAAGCCAATTCTATATATGACGTTGACACTCTAGGGCTTTCTCAAGACTTTCTGATGCCCCTGTCTCTACTCCCAATAGATCACAACCCACTTTTCTCCTCCTTTTATAGGAGAAACGGGCCTCTTTTGCTCTGATTTGCTAAGAGACGGCAAAAGAAATACCGTGCAGGCCCAGGTCGACCTTCCGGGCCACGTCGTTCTGCGGGCAGAAGCCATCCTCACGGGCTGCAGTCTGCACGTTTGAGGCTGATACTCCCCTTGAAGGCAGAGTTTTGGCCCTAAGGCATCAGAAAGAAACACAGGCATACACTTAAGTGTGGATGCTTTTCGTGGTGGGAGGCTTACGAGGAATAAACTTGAAATCGGTTTGAGTATGTCGACCTGCAGTGTGTCGATTTTTCTTGAATGCCTGCCGCAGGTTAATCTTGGAACCTCGGCGGTAGCCAAAGTAGCTCGTCTGATGTTGGCAGCCCCTAACCTGCCGGTCCCCACACAGCTCTCCCAGTAGGCTTGCTGGCGTTTTGGCAGATACGACGGCTGTTTTTCTCCTGTTTAGGATTTCGCTTTTACTAGGAACCCTGGAGGCCCTCGGAGGTTTGCGATCCAGACTTCAGCCCACAGCTTAGCCTCCCAGACGGTAATTAATGTTTACACAAAATGACAAGCACAAAATGGAATCTCTTTGAGCCCTGCCAGGCACCTACCATTCCCCCTCTTGCAGTGTTTGAAAATTAATTTGCCTTGAACAAACAGTGGGTTTCCCTCAATTTATTTGTACAGTTTCAGTGACCGAGAAGAAGAGCTGCGAGGCTGAATGTCATCCTCCCATTCGTTCGAGTAATTGAATCCGCTAATGGAACAAACTGGCCTCTGTTTAATGATTTGAAGAAAAGACAGAGAGGAGGGAAATAAAGGTGTGTGTTAGAGGAGGTAGACTTTCTGCACGGCACCACTGCAATGCAGAGCTCCGGAGACAGAATCCAGGACTCGGGGAGAGTCCGGAGTACCGCACAATTACTTCAGTGGTGCGATTTTTGTTTTATTTTATTTGTATAACTCTTCGTCAAGTTAGCTAACAATGTATCCAGTGTGCTCTTGGTTGGGGGGATAGGTTCCCCTGATTCATCGCTTACATACGACACCCAGTGCTCATCCCAACAAGTGCCCTCCTCAATGCCCATCACCCATTTTCCCCTCTCCCTCGGCTCGCCCCCATCAACCCTCTTGTTTTAATAAGTGTATACAAAATACGCAGTCTTTGCTAAAAAGGAGATTTTTTTGAGGTAAAAGAATAGACAAGAAGGTATTCAAGGAATACCTTGAATGGCTAGTAGCTTGAAATAATTCAGTGTTGACTCACAGAATGGCGACACTTCCGTATGTTTCTGGGCTTTCTGATGTTGAATATTTTCAGCATGTATTCATGTTCCCACTGTGCCTTAATTTAAAGTCCGGGTCCTCCCCCCACCACACCTTATTTGGATGGACTCTTCACTCCATCTGCGTGGTGAGGTCTTGGTGGCTCTGTCATTTGGACAAATAGAGATGTTAACCAGAAGACAGAATCATGTAAAGATAGGACACACCCATTTCTAGACGCCGTAGGTCAGACATTTAAAAAGATGGATGGACACATGATCTCATGGCCAGTGCCCCACGTAGTTTTCTTGATGTCTTTAAGGCTTGTTCATATTGGCTGCAGTAATGACCTTGTTGTGAGTACGCCATCTTAGGGCTTTCTAATCAAGTGTAAAGACGTGGAAAGACCAGCAGCACGGAAATGTGCCTTCGGGAAATCGTCCCACTTCTCTTCTTCCTCCTTCATCATCAACATCCACCAGTGCCTTTCTGTCCAAATACACCCAGTTAGAACCAGTTGGAAATGTTGCAGAGTAGGGAGAAGGCCGTATCCTGTCCCCGTTTCTGAAAGGCAAATATTTATCTGTCCTCCGGGTAAAGAGCTTTTGAAAAAAATTCTGTCTAGTGGGTAAAGCAGTTTGACCAGAATAAAGTCACTTTGTTTTTTTGTTTTTTTTTTTTTAATTTTTTTTAACGTTTATTTATTTTTGAGAGACATAGAGACAGAGTGTGAGCAGGGGAAGGGCAGAGAGAGGGGGAGACACAGAATCTGAAGCAGGCTCCAGGCTCCAAGCCATCAGCACAGAGCCCGACGCGGGGCTTGAACTCACAGACCGCGAGATCATGACCTGAGCTGAAGTCGGCCGCTTAACCGACTGAGCCACCCAGGCGCCCCTAAAGTCACTTTCTGAGTTGACTTCTTAGATGGTGGAATGAGATTGTCCATGAAGGAACTCATTTAAAAATACACAGTTGAGGGGCGCCTGGGTGGCTCAGTCGGTTAAGCGGCCGACTTCGGCTCAGGTCATGATCTCACGGTCTGTGAGTTCGAGCCTCGCGTCGGGCTCTGTGCTGACAGCTCAGAGCCTGGAGCCTGCTTCAGATTCTGTGTCTGCCTCTGTCTCTGCCCCTCCTCAGCTCACACTCTGTCTCTCTCTCTCTCTCTCTCTCAAAAATGAATAAATGTTAAAAAAAAAAAAAAAGATACATAATTGACCCTTGAACCACCTGGGGGTTCAGAGCCCTGACACTCCCTCTAACGCAGTCAGAAATGCACTATACCCTCTGCCTCCCCCAAAACTTCACTAACAGTCTGCTGATGCCCAGACGCCTCTGCAGTAACATACGCAGTTGTTCAACACATATTTTGTGTATGTCTTATACATTGTCTTCTTGCAATAAAGTAAGCCCAGAGAAAAGAAACATACTAAGCAGATTCTAAGGAAGAGAAAACACACTCACAGGATTGTACCGTATTTATAAAACAAAAATGTACGTGCACGTGGACCTACACAGTTCAAATGTATCCGGTTCAGGGGCCAGCTGTGACGCCTTTTTTCTTTTACAATAAATAGTTCATATTTACTATAGAAAGCTTGTTTTGGAAGCTTAAAAAAAAACAAAAATTTAAAAATGAAAATCTGTGGCTATTTCTGCATGATGGGATTACAGTGAACATTTCGATGTCTGTCTTTCTAGATGTCTGTCTTTCTAATCTTTTTCCTATGTGTGCATACGCACAGGTATACCGATAATTTTCAGTTTTGAGACCATACTGGTAACCGGCCACTTCATTTTACTTGGGAGCACTTTTGTCAAGAAATACTTCCCATGAAGTGATGTTCATCAGTAGTTTTGGGAACACTGGTCGTGTATTTTGTGCTCTACACTGTGGAAAGAACTTGATTTACTTAATTTTCACAACAACCCCTTGAAGTAGTTACCGTGTTCATGCTTTAAGTTATTGGACGTCTGGAAACAGAGTAGTTCACCACAGGGACATAACACAGTAAATCTCAACCCCAGCACTCCCAGCGCCCTTTCTGTGTCATATAATAAACACTTTATAACGCGTTCTTCTTTACTTTCTGGAACAAAATATATGGTCAAATGCTTATCTGTACACATGATTTAAAAATGTACAGAAAACCCTAATGAAAAGTAAAGGAGAAACAAGTCGAAGTAATTTATAAGAACATAAGATGATTTTGAGTACGTAAATATTTACATTAGAAGACAACGAAACGGTCCGATGTTTGAATGTGTGCATAGGACGGTCTATAAATACGGCTGCTACAAAAGCAGATTCATACGAGTCCACGGGGTCTGGTAGTTCAAATGCCAGGGTCGGCCATACCATTAGTGTCATGATTTTCCCAGATGGTGAACACCTAACTCTTGGTTGTTCGTGACAGGACCGGACGTCCCAGACAAGGGGCATACAATGGTGGCATTCCTGGAAAATCCAGTGTATTGAAACTATACAAAAATTATTGTGTGTTCATATGCAAAAACAGAGTTAGGGTCTAGATATTTCAGCCGCACAAATGTCCAGTGGGATTTTAGAACATTGACTGAGATGTGTGGCCTTGTCCCTAGGAGCTGCCAGTGCCGGCAGCCACAGTGACAGCCAAACACACACCCACAGAGTTTCAGAACTTCACCAGGGCTGGTGTCCTCGGGGAAGAACCACCTTTTACATGACTCTGACTTGATTCTCTCGCTCTCTCTCGTTCTCACTTTCATCATAATATACCTTTGAACATAAAAGTTCCTAAAGCATTTTGGAGGGTACATTTCTGAGACTTCATGGGCCCTGTCATCTTCTTGTTGAGTTTGTTTCCAAGTATTACAAGATTTTTGTTATTGTAAAGGGGCTCGTTTGAAAATTTTACTCTCTATTTGTTTCTTTACCTTATAATTTGTTTCTGACAGGTAGAGTCCCCATTGTCTATCACACCAAATATAGCTGGTACATATTTCTGGGTTGAAGGGAAGGGGCTGACCATTGAGTCATTTTCCAGTTTACTTCGATGATCAGACTTACTTGTTTTTGAGTCAGTTTTGGTAGTTGAGATCTTTTCATAAAATCCAGTTTATTTTCTAATTTATTATTATAAACTCATGCATTATGTTTTCCTATTTCATATAATACTCTGCATATTTGTGGTCATACTACTATTCAAATTCTCAGTTTTGTTTGTTATGCTTTTTTTTTTTTTTTTTTTTTTTTTTTTTTTTTTTTTTTTTTTTTTTTTTTTTTTTTTTGGTGCTCAGACTAAGTTTTTTAATGTATGGCCCAGTTTTCTTTAAAAAGTTTTATTAGGTAAGGGGCACCTGGGTGGCTCAGTTGGTTAAGTGTCCGACGCTTAATCTTGGCTCAGGTGTTGATCTCGGGGTCTTGACTTCAAGCCCCACCCGCGTTGGGCTCTGTGCTGGGTGGGGTATGGAGCCTACTTAAAAAAAAATGTTTTTTTAATAGGTAACATGATCCCCTAATTCAAAAGCTTAAATATATCTATCTGTATAGAGTCAAATATCTCCCGCTCCTCCTGCTCCCTAAATGTCTGGTTTTCCTGCCTGAGCCCCCAAACAGGAAACCACTGCCTCTGGTGTCTTAGGTACTCTTCTAGAACTTCTTTATGCATAAAGTAAAAATGAATGTATATTATTTTTCTTCCATTTTTCACAGAAGCTAGCACTATGCCGTATGTTATATATGCAGAGTTCCTCATTCATTTTCAAACTGTAAGACCTTCCACTATGTGGACATACCAGATTTATGTGTAACCAATCTCTGAATGAGTTTCGTCTTTCTTTCCAAGCTTGCAATTCAAACCATGTTGTCGTTTCATTATGTCTGTAGGGCTCCAGTCAGGAGAATTCCATCAGTTTCTTGGCTAAGGGTTGCCAAATTACCCTCCACCAAAGTTGTGGGGTTTATATTTCTACTAGTAACGTGCAGGCGGGCCCATTTTCCCCAAGGAACTTGGATCAGACATGTATCAAAACTAAACAGAATTTTCTTATCTGCCCTTATCTTTAAAAAAAAAAAAAAAGTATTGTGTTCCAGTCAGGGTTATTTTTTTTTAACATTTTTTAAAGTTTTTTATTGATTATATATTTTTTGAGAAAGAGAAAGTGTTAGACCCGGAGGAGCAGAGAGAGAGGGAGACTCTCAAGCAGGCTCCACTGTCGGCACAGAACCAGGCGGGGGGCTCGCACTGCCAAAGCCACGAGATCATGACCTGAGCCCAAATCGAGAGTCAGACACTTACCCGACTGAGCCACCGCGGCGCCCCTAGCTATTCAGATATGACTTACATGTAGTAAATTCACCCTTTTTACTGAACACTGTGCAGTGTAATTCTAATTTGTATGTATTTTATGATAAGCGTGATGTGTTATTTTTATAATCACAAGAAGAGAGTCTAAAGCCCCAAAATGTAACGAGTAAAACTTGTAAATAAGACTGGCCCGTTTACACATTCTTACTTCCTTCAACCTCAGCAAGTTTCATCCTTTGGCAAACTCAGAGCACACAGAACAATACAAAACGATTTTTTTTTAATGCGTTCTTGCCAATTTTGGAGAAGCACAGTAAGACAAATTGACTGTCAAGATGGAAAAGCTTAACTGGGAAGATACATTTATTGAATAATTGAAAGGAAGAGGAAATGCATTACCGATTAGCCACAAAAATGCATGACGCCTAATCTGTGCCTCAAGAGACTCGTGTAAATGGGGAGTCGTAAACCCGTCTCAGCCCCAGAGTTCTTACCAGCCTTCTAACCTGCCGCCGCCTTGCTTCTAGGTCGCAGCAACAGGGCACTGACGAATTGGTGGTCGCTTTCAGATTTAGCTGAAGTCCAAGTGTTCCAGCAACTCTTTGTAGCTCTCCTAACCCTTCCCGCTGTCTCGTTGTACCAAATGTTTTAATGGACTCACGGATTTTACCATTACCTGCTTTGTTTTAGGATTTTTGCTTCTGAGGGAGCAGCAAAGCCTACATCAGAGAAAAGGCAATTAATGGTGGCAAGAGTTACGTAAGAGTTACGACTGTAACAAATGTCATCTGAATCATTAAACAGCCAGCACGTTCCCTTCCGTAACCTCTCTGGGCTTATCCCCCATCTACTCGGAGAGGATTGGGTAAGATCCTTGTTACTCACAGAAAGTAGTATCACCCTGGAAATGCCCAGAAAGGGAGAACGTGGAGCCCCACTCCAGAATTCCTGAGTCCAAATCGGCATTTTAATCAGGTGTTCAGGTCGTTTCTGTGCACCTTAAAGTGCATGGTTCCCCAGATTCTGGTCTCGTGCCGAAATTCTGTGTGCTTCTGGGATCTCCGAGCCATTCATCTAACACAGCCGCGTAGACCTGTGGTGCAGGGCTCATGAGAGAGATTTCAGTGTTCCTGTGCCCCCCCCCCGGCCCTCGCCCCCCACCCCCACCCCCGCTGGTCATCCGGGATCGCGATCCACAGTCTGCCCCCCTGCTCCCCTAATTCTAGCTGTGTCTAGGCTGCTGCTAACCAACAGCAACAACGGGGCACCAGAAGAGACACGAAAGCTAGCCCCGCTTGCCTTTATGGAGCCTCGGAAAGCAAGCCCGAGCCTGCCCCACGCCTCCTGCCAACTTGGCTGCGTTGTCCACATTCTAGAAGCCCATTAAGTAAAGAACGAGGAGATGGATCTAGCCAAGCTGGATGGACGGAGCGCTTATCTATGTGTTTCTAATGTGCTTCCTCACTGGCACACGGAAATCGAGCTGATACCCTCTGGGTGGTGTCCCTTGGAAAATGAAACTTTCTTTCATGTCAGAGAGAAACTTCGTTTGGACGCTGATTTGGGGTGGGAGAACACGAATTTGAATGTAAACTCAACGAGATGGAAAACGTTGATGTGTTTCTTCTGCACCATCCCGGTCTGGAGAGAACGAAGCAGTTCAAAAGGAGAGACGTGTGTTCCTGCCATCACAGCAATCATAACGATCCTAAATTAGCCGTCCGAGCGTCGCAGTGGCAAGAATCCCCGCTTCTGCACCCAGAACTCCTCACCGAGGAAAATCTCTTCCACCGTGTGCTGTCGGGACACCCGGGCCGGCAGCGCCTCCGCCCGGCACCTAACTAGCCAGCTCGCGTCGTAGGAAGCCTGGGTATTTCAGTGAGCTCGCGTCATTGCTTGCTGTGGAAAATCTTGTAGAAATGATAGGAAAAGACATTGAAAGCAAAGCCAAACCAGAGCCCCCCGAGTGTGAGTGTCCGGAGACAAAGGCTCTTCTCTCGTGATTTAGGAGTTCTGGCTGCAGAGGGCCCGTCCCCATCAAGAATCTTGATGTTCTCTCTCCGCCCTCAAGTTAGAAGCGAAGGTTTTGGGAATTCATAAAATTTCAGCTTATCGTTAGCAGAAACCTTCCCAGAAAGGCGGCATCGGGTGGAAATATGCGAGCGGGATGCCGGGAGCGTAGAGTTCCTTCTCCCCGGGGTCTGACTGGCTGCCTTCCCCTTCGGTACCTGAAACACGCCAGGAGGGGACTCGCTCTGCGTACTGTCCGTGCGCCGTTCAGTGTCATCAAGATAGCCGGGGTCACAGCAGCCCCAAAGTGTGCTTGGTTTATAAACCCAGTTCGTTTCTGCTTTTGTACGTGTAACAGGGTTGATCTCTTTTTTTACCAAAAGAACGTTGGAAATAATGGATCGCTTTGATGCAAATTCCAGGGGAGAAAAATGGCAAGTGTGTGCACCCAGGAGGACGTCCACAGAAATCGATAGGACCACTGAGACTACGGTGTATTTTTCACACTCGATCCAGTGGGACTAGAAGAGAAAGCCGATCCCCAAAGTAGTTTATTTTGGAATGCCTCGGAACCCATCCTCATTTCAGAGAGGATCGTAACGCATTCTCCCCCTAGTTCTGAGCTGCGTGATAAGAAAAGGGTGACTTTTTTTTCTAGCTCAAAGTAGTGAGAAGGGTCATTCTCCACCCCCCCCCCTCCCCGAGGTGTACAAAAGCGTAACTCATAGTAGGGACATTTCTTTCTATTTGATGCCTTATTTGTCCTTCATCCTTCTGTGAGAGGGTTTTCTGGAGTTTGGCTTCCGGGGTAATCGAATAAACACTCTGTGAGATGTGGCATGGACGGTTATGGTTGGGGCTTTGGAGAGAGGCACATCTTTTAAATTCATAACAGGAGTACGTGCTTGGCTCCGTTTCTCTCGTGGCGGTGGGACTCCGCGTCTAGGCTTTGCCGCATCCTTCCGCCCTGCACCCTTCCAGTGGCCGGGGGCCGGGGGCCGCTTTGAAAGGTCTGGCTTCGTACGGCTGACTGTGAGTTGATTCGAATTCACGTTTGCACCCTGGATCTCAGACGTCGCTAGGATCGCTTGGTGACCAGAGTTTATTTAGCACGTGCCAAACAAAAAATTATTTCTGTAAATGTCAAGTGTGCCTCATCAGTCAGAACGGGCAGGGGAGAAGACAGACGCCAGGCCAAGAAGGAACATCTGTGTGTGGCTAAATAACATTCGCTTCGCTCGCTGTTTGAAAACACCGCTCTTTTGTACATTCCCGAACCGCGTGGGTTTTAAAAGGGAAAAATCAAGTCGCCGGCTCTTGTTTCTTCATTTTGCTCTGTAAAAGGCTTTGTCAGGATGAAGGAAAACATTCATTTTCAGACTCTGGTGGCCGAGGCTGCTTTCTGGAACGCAGCCTGCTCTGGCCGGCCCGGCCGGCCTCTGTTGACAGTGTCTCGTGTCCCGCACGTGGTAGAGTGAGGCCAGGAGGCGGCCCTGGGCCGTCCCGCCTCGTCGCTCGGGGTCCTCGTTGCACACTCACGTGTCATTACCTGTGGTTTTGTCTCTGCTCTCCCCTCCCCCCCCCCCGCACAGATCCGGAGTTAGGTGTTGGCACACTGCCCGAACGCGACAGCCAGGATGCAGGGCCGATTGTCCCCAAGATATCGGGTCTAGAGAGAAGCCAGGAGAAGAGCCAGGACTGTTGCAAAGAGCCGATCTTTGAGCCCGTGGCGCTTAAAGACCCCTGTCCTCAGGTCCCTCATCCGCGACCCCAGCCCCAGGCGGAGCCCCAGCCCCGGGCTCCTTCTCCAGACCCCGACTCGGGGCGGCGCCCAGAGCCCCCACCTCGGCCCCCGCGTCCGGGCACCCAGCCGCCACAGGCGCCCCCAGAGGCCCAGCTTCAGCCCGCCCCGCAGCCTCCGGTGCAGAGGCCGCCCAGGCCGCCGTCCCCCACCCAGCTGCTCCATCAGGGTCTCCCGCCCGTGCAGGCCCACCCCTCGTCCCAGAGCCTCTCCCAGCCGCTGTCCGCCTACAACAGCAGTAGCTTAAGCCTCAACAGCTTAAGGTGAGCCCGCCTTTTTTGTGTTTTTCTGGCCTGACTTTTGCCATCTTCTTTGGGACGGGAGTGGGGAAGGGGCTCCCAAGGACACGGGTGTTTCTCATTCCGGTCACTGTCACTGCGTTCTCCTGGAGGCAGAGACCAGGGGAGGGGAGAGGGCCCGGTGGGAGTGGGCAGGGGAGTGAGGACATTGTTGAGAACTGAAATAGCTGCAGAGACTTCTGGGGGGAGGTGGGCAAAGGCGGGCAGGGAGGGGTGTGTAAGACACAGCAGAGGGGGGAGCTCCCCACCCTGTCTTGGGGAGAGGCCGAGCGTGGAAACCTACCAGCATCCAGTGTTATGAGGTGTTCTTTTAAATCCTCTGTTAACGTTTATTTTATTTTTGAGAGAGAGAGAGAGAGAGACAGCGCAAGGGGGCAGGGCAGAGAGAGAGAGACACACACAGGATCCGAAGCAGGCTCCAGGCTCTGAGCTGTCAGCACGGAGCCCAAAGCGGGGCTCAAACCCACAAACTCTGAGATCATGACCTGAGCCAAAGTTAGAGGCTTAACAGACTGAGCCACCCAGGCGCCCCAGTGTTAGGGGATTGTTAGAAGGGAGCAATTTGCCCCCTCGAGAGGATGAGCTGCAACTCCAGAGTCAGGAAGGTGGGGACGGGGAAGCCCTCCGGGTGTTTCCGTTATGATGTACTTCCTGCAAGGTGGGTCAGGGAGGCGTAGGAGAAGCGAGCTGGGCTGGAGAAAGAGAAGCAGGCTCTCCTGCCTTGTCTTTTGCCAAACCACAAAGGAAAGTTTTCAGGGTAGCTCAGAGGAGGAACCGTCAAAGAAAGGGAGACAGCAAACCCCGGGTGTGGGGCCAAGCGTTGCCCACCCTCGCTTGCCCCAAGGGTCGTAATTCTAACCTGGTGGGGCTTTGCTTTCCTTGTGCCGTGCGCGAGGGGCTTCTGGGGCTGGCTGTTTGCTACCAGCTGCTTCCGCCGGGGCCAGACCTCTGTTCTGCCCCCAAGTTCATTCCTGGGGCCCTCCAGCCCATAGCGGTGATGAGGACCCTGGCTCACCTCCTGTCCGTGGTTCTTCATCGAAGGGGTGGCTGTCATACAGGGCGAGCTCAGGCCATTTGCGGCTAGTGGAGGATGGGCAGGAGGGGCAAGGCTGCTATCGGCAGAGATGAGACTCTGGCCACAGAGGGGGAGCAGATGTGAGTTTCCGGGCACCAAGTGTTGCACCAGTGAGAGAGAGAGGGAGGGCACAGGCAGGGGAGAGGCAGAGAGATGGGGAGAGAGAGAGGCTCCCCAGCAGGCTCCATGCCATCAGTGCAGAGCCCAGTGCAAGCTTGGATCCCACGAACCATGAGATCACAACCTGAGCTGAAAGCAAGAGTCAGACAACCCACTGAGTCCCCCGGGCGCCCCTGCGGTTATGATTTTAGCAGAGGCTTCTGGTGGGCATGAGGGAGGGTCTGTAGTGAAGAAGGAGCAAGAGAACGCATTGCATGGCTTTGGGCAGGGAGACAGGATTGATTTTTTTGGTTGTTTTTTTCTTTTTTTTTAAGAAAATAAATTGCTCACCTTTTTTCCCTTTCTTCCTTTTTTTTTTTTTTTTTTTTGGTGACTCCAACAGCAGTAGCAGAAGCAGCACCCCAGCGAAGACTCAGCCCGCCCCGCCCCACATCGCTCACCACCCTTCGGCCTCCCCGTTCCCCCTCTCACTGCCCAACCACAGCCCCCTGCACAGCTTCACGCCCACCCTCCAGCCCCCCGCACACTCACATCACCCCAATATGTTCGCCCCTCCCACGGCTTTGCCTCCGCCACCACCTCTGACTTCAGGGAGTCTGCAGGTCCCCGGACACCCGGCCGGAAGCACTTACTCAGGTAGGAGGGGACGCCGACCTCGCCCCCGTACATTCCCATCTCCCGCGCCCGGGGCCTCACCGCTGCCTGTGCCGTCCTTTATGGCTGGGTTTTATCGACTGACCAGTCTCTGCTTTATCATATGGACTCTTGTAACCCTCCTCCGGTCCTCCGTGAGCTGAGGTTTGGCAAAAATACACACCACCACCCTACTGACCTGGCACCACCCAGGAGGCTCGGACACAGCCAGGGGAAAGCCGTGTGACTATGGTCACGCACTGCGTGGTAAAACACGGATTATGTACGCCCGGTCATCCCGTTAGAGGGACAGAACCGTCACCAGGCCCGCAACTATTCTATTCCAGTCTCTTAAAATTCCATCCTGGTTTAAGGGCGTTCTTTTCAAGGAGTAGGGCCTTCTACATTCTCGGCAGGGGACGATGCACTTTTCGCGCCCAGGTAGCCCAGAGTTTTAAGTGCTACCAAAATCCAGGGTTAGATACTGGCTTCTTTTCTCCTCACCTGCACTGACCAGGCTGGGACCCCACGGCCGGTCCACCGTAGCCACGCTGTCCCTCTCCTGCTGACATTTCCCCTGGAAGATGAGGGCGTGAGAGTGCGGCCGGGTGAACGTACATCAGCGTGCACTCACCTGTCGTTGATGTTCTCGTGCCCCGTGGTAGATGAGGGAGCGGAGACCCGGGCCGGGCGATCCCCCCGCGCCCAGGCTCCCTGAGCTGGCGGTCACAGAGCTGAACATTGACCCCGGCTGTTCCGTCCGGAGCCTGTCTCCGAAAGCCTAGAGGCTGACGGGGCGACAGGATCCTCCGGTTGGTCATCCCCTCCATCCCGGGGCACAGGGGCCCTGGGGTGGGGGGGTGCCCTCGGCCCTGCCTCCCTCTCCAGTCAGGGACCCGGATGTCCCGACCCGCAGGATGCCACCGAGGGAGAGAAAGGTGTCACCCTCTCCCTTTCCTTCTTTTCCAGAGCAAGACATCTTGCGACAGGAACTGAACACACGTTTTTTGGCCTCTCAGAGTGCTGACCGCGGGGCTTCCCTGGGCCCTCCGCCCTACCTGCGGACCGAGTTCCACCAGCACCAGCACCAGCACCAGCACACGCACCAGCACACGCACCAGCACACCTTCACGCCGTTCCCCCACGCCATCCCGCCCACCGCCATCATGCCGACGCCAGCACCTCCCATGGTGCGTACCCCAGGCAGAAATGTGAGGATAAGTAGAGCACGACTCTTTTTTTATGCAGCACGCTGGGGCGGAATGGGCTGTTGGGGCACAGGAGACTGGAGGGGGAGTGCTAGCCATTTAGGGGGCTCCTCCGGCCGAGGCCGTCTCTGCTGGAGAGAAGGGAGTGTGCCCTGCTCTGGGCAGCACTAACCCAGGGCCCAAGGTAGGAACCTCTTTCTAGAAAGTTCTGTCCGGCACTTTTGTATTTGTGTGGGTCGGGGGAGGATATTCTAGATGCCCTCCAGACAGCCCCATCCAGGGTCGGTAGTTACCTTCTTCAAGGGTAATCGTGTCTTTTTGAGCATTTGGGGGGATTGCCACCAGATTTAAAAATGGCTCTGTCAGTGCCTCTCACCAAGTAAGAACAGGAAACAGTTGCTCCTAGAATCCTGGGATCCGGAGGAGGGCCGAGGAGGGGAGAGGGCTGTCAGAAGGTCTGGACTGGGTTGGTTACCCCCTGCTCTTTCAGGTGGCTCCCCACACCTGTTTTGTTGAAGGGGGGTTCTATTTCTTGTATTTCATAAGACGGTGCCCCGGTCTGGTGGACTGCTCTGTCAGCAAGTGGTCAGGGAGCGGCGTGCCCACAGGGTCAGAAGTCGCTCCTGTGGTAAGAGCTGCCACTGCCAAGGATGGTCTTGTCTTGACCCGGGACTAGCACAAGCTGGACAGACCACTTGGGACTTTTTTTGTTTAGCTTACAAACTGTAATGAACAGTGCCGTATTAGGGTGCTAACGATTCTGAGCTAGAGCCCTGGCTGCCACAGTGAGTGTAGAGTGTTTTACTGACTTAATTTTTAATATTTAAGGAAAGACTGGATTTGAAGGCAGTTAGTGTCGCCATGGTGAGAACAGATTTGGAACCCGTGATTTTAAGAGGTGCGCTCTTCACCAAACTTTGCGTCCTCTCGTCCCTCCCCCTCCCTATTTTGTTCCACCTAATGTTTTTAAATATGGGTTTTAAAGTTTATTTTATAAATTTTATTTAGGAGAATATTAGAGATGAGACCTTGTGACCAAAAGGTTCTCCTATAGTAAATCCTGTATCTTTTTTCGGGATGAATCATGCTTCTCAACAGTCATATTTTTAAGGGATTGTTATTTGGGGAGAGAGTTTATGGCAGCCTGAATGAGCGATTATACAAGTAAAATGTAACTAAGGGGGGGTCGTAGCACCGGGACGCTGATGTTATTTAGAGGAAGCAGTGGGATACTCTTTTCTACTCAAAAGAAAAGTTATAAGACCTCACCCAGATTCCTTTATATTTGGGTTTCATACATTTCAGCAGGCGACTGATCACACAGTTCTTCAGCCAAAAGGAAGGTGGAAATGGAGGGAACTCTCCGGATAAATCAGACCAAACGCTCGCTCCTCTCTGATTTATCTGAATAATTGCCCCTTTTCTCCAGTTTCAAGGTCTGGTTTATACCGGTCTCTAAACGTAGGCTAGAAACAAAGCCTCTCAGGTGTGGTCGGGACCGACATGCAACGTTTGGGTTTTTGCTCTGTTTTTCCATGTCTCGTCGGAGGGATTCAGGAGTCTAGAAGGGTTTCTTGTGTACAGCGAGGTCATGGAGTCTGTGGACAACCTAATTCACGGCAGAGAAGCTCGCTCAGGGCTGCCTCCGCCACAGCTGTGGACAGAAATGTAGACTCTTGAAGTAACTAGCTTTTGCTTTGATCCCTTTACAGTTTGACAAATACCCTACAAAAGTTGACCCATTCTACCGGCACAGTGTGAGTCTTGTTACCATGCTACCCATTCGATGTAACTGCTTTTCCATTTTTGTGCTCTCGCCACAGATCAGTAAATGACTAGCAGCCTTCCTTAATCATCTTTGCGAGAATTCCCATTGCGCCTCGTCACTTTGGATGCTTGCTTTTGTGACGTTTGCTTCTGGCAAAGATGCAGTATCCTCTTCCGAATCAAAAGGTCATTAGCGCGCCCGACACCTGAAAGCACGGCTGAGCCCCACTCGGTCCTCAAAGTGGGGGTCTGCGCTTGAATCACCGTGGCTGCAGGAGACCCTGGAATCACGGGATTTCAGGAATCGGCCAAGGCGTCCTTAACACAGAATTCCCAGAACTCAACTTGAATTATTTCTTCCCAGCAGAATGCCATTCATCTTTTTTGACTCCTAAGTCCTCAAAACAGCAGATTCTCATTTCCTCCTGACTAAACGTCGACCCCCTCTCCACGTGGCTGGTCTTGTTCTCCTGGGCTTGTTACAAGCAAAACCAAAACTATCATTTAAATAAAAGAGGTTCTTAAGATTGAAATACAGGATTTTCCTCCTTACCCTCATTCTTCTTCATAGAACAAAAAAATTTTGATTTTATGCCACGTTGAAGACTATGGTTCTAGAACTGAAATTGGCACCAGCCTGTTTCGATGCATTCAATTGAGACTTAAGACAAGGGCTTTATTTTCTAAGACACACACCTTGCACATCTTACTGTGGTATTTTGATTATGAAGTGAATACTGCATCCTTTTTACCTAAAATTTTGCAAGTTTCTCTGCTTGGTGGTTTATTTCTATTTTTTAAGTGACCCCAGAAGGAAAGAAGATGAGTAATTGCTTGTAGCCATGTTGGCCCACCACCCTCAGCTACGCTTGCTTGAAAAGAAGGGCTACTGAGTAGATCAGCAGAGTCCGTGAACTCATTCATACTCTGAGCCAGATAATCAGACACTTTGTCCAGAATGTAGCCGAGAAGTCAAAGTACGAAAGATTAGAAATCAGTTAAGCATTAGTTACTCTAGAGACATGCAGACAGAACATGAGGAAGCCTCCACAGGAAGAGAGGTGGAAAGCACATCGGAGTGCCGGAGCCCCACTTTGTTCTGGCACTTTCTGCTCATGGCATTGTGATACAAAAGCATTTCTGTTAACGGACGTGCAAAATCCAGCAGAGCCCGGGGCTTCCTCGGTAGCGCTGTCCCATGAGTGGTGCCACCCTTAAGGGCCATCGGGTTTCTGCCCTTTGTATTCATGGATTTAAATTAAGGACTAGCTAAGCAAGTCCTTCCTAAAGAAAGTTGAGCGTGCTCAGCCCGGTGGCTCAGATTGACTTCCTACGACAAGATGGAGTGCCCTCCTACATGCGTGTTCCACAGAGGGTCCTAGATTTACAAGAGAGAGTAAGCCCAGAGGCCTGACCTTCCGGCGGGTTTATGTGTTATTACTTAGGTACTTCAGAGTTTTCATCAAGGGGGGCGGGTAGCCCAGCTACACTCTAAGAGGGTCAGTCATGGACTGTAATATATAATAGCAAAGGGAAAATGGTGAAAATATCTAATTTCTTATTGAAAACATTAAAGGAAATAGACCCACCCAGAGGCAGAGTAATGGAGATTCGAGTGTGTCTTAGTGTGGCATGTATTTAATTACTCTGCTTCATACAGTATACTGGGGGAGAGTTGTTTCATTTTATTAGTTATAGTGGATAATATATGAAGTACTTAGTCTCTCCTGCTTTGGGGATTAGGACGTTATAAGGGGAATTAAGATGCAATGCACTCAAGTTTCTACAACACAATTTTAGACTTAAAAGTAGTTTTAAATGAGGGCACTTGGCTTGCAATCACTGTTTAAGTGGATTTAGTTCAATATCAATTAGTCTGAAAAACTTTGCTGCATCATTGAAGGGAGCAAAATGAAATAAAGACCAACAGAAAAGTACGTGCCCTGAAAACAGGATTGCGGAATGGGCATTTCAGCCGTTACCTCGAAATAGCTCACAGAAAGGCATCAGTAAGGAAAGCTTGAATTATTATTGTGTTTTTGACATTTTACACAACCCGAAAGGTGGGACGTTGCTTAAATGTCTGTATGGTGGTTTGATCAAAGTAAATGGAATCGGAGCAGTAGGCTCTCAGAAATGTGCAGTTTCTAGAAGGAGGAAAAGATGTATGTGCCTTGTGTTCAGTATTCCTGTATTTTTCTTTCCTCCATTGTGTCCGCTGTACACTCTTAATTTCAGAAAACTCCTACTCTTAATTCAGAATCAGTCTTCTCCCTGTACTGAGTGGTCAGACACGGCAAGGGCTGGGTTTGAGTAGCCCCCTGTGAGCTTGTCCACCTTCTAGAAAAAGTAGCTCCGTTGTCAGTGCACACTGAGTCATTCTGTTTTATCGTCCCACAAATACTTCCGTCATTTGAGATGAGACAATTAAATTGTCCTCTACAACCTAATGAAGCAAGGATTGTGAATATTTTCTCATTTCCTCGAACTATTAAAAATCTAAAAGTACTAATTGAGTTTTAATGGTGTAAAATCCTGGAACTCATAAAGAGTTGCTTCTTTTTCTTCCTTTTTTCTTAATTTTTCTTTTTTCTTTTTTTCCTCCTTTTTCTAATTAACTTGTAATTTTCCAGGCATCTCATTTGGCTCAGCACCCCTCCTGTTTTTGGTGCACATTAAAATCTCAAACCATTTAGGTCTTCTCTCCGATTTAACAATTAATAATTAGAAAAGCTCCCTTTCTAATGACGTCCTCATCTGGGACATCATTTGCTGGCTGATTGATTCTGAACTACTTGTAACTTTCTGAGTTACGCGTTCGTGGCACATGTGTGTGACCATTGCATCCCGGCTTCTTGACTCATAGCATCACACTGAGGTTCCCTGGCTTGCTCATGTCGGTGTCGTTCTGTGGGGAGGGAGCTGGAATAGATCATTTGCCTCCGACTAAAATCTTTTTCTCCCCTCTCCGTCTTTGGCCGCAGCTCTTCCACTCCTACCCTCCGGCGGTTTCGGGCATCCCTCCTATGATTCCGCCCACTGGTCCTTTCGGTTCGCTACAAGGAGCATTTCAGCCGAAGGTAAGAACCCTTCCCGTGGAGACAGGCAAGCACCTTTCCCGGGCTGAGCCCCAGGCCAGGCGTGCGGGCGGGTTCTACGTCCTCTCGCCCGCCAGCGACGGATTCTTCCAATCCGAAGTGACCACTGGGATTAGAGCGATAGTCCTTTTTTTTTTTTTTTTTTTTTTTTTTTTTTTTTTGGGAGCCCCACTGTGTTTTAAACCTCAGCCCGCATTTAATTTTCAGTCTGTATCACCTATGTAATCTCAGTTGAGCTGGGATTTCCTATAATCCTTAAAATATACAGAATACATATATACTTTTTTATCGCCAGTATTGTGGATATAAGCTTCTGGTCAGGAAATGTATGAAATGTCAGCTATGTGTGCACCGAGCTGTCCTTGAGGCATATTATTAGCAGAGAGGCGAGGCTGAGCCTTTGCTGATTTTAAGAGAAAGAGAACAATTCCAAACTCAAACTGCATCCTTCCAGTCGTGTGAGGGGAAGACGCTTCTGCTCCTGCTCCCTCATTTTGCTCCTGAGGCCCGTCTGTCTGCGAACAGGGTCTGTCTGGCGGGGGGGAGGGGGGGGCCGCCACCTACGGTTTTATTCGCTTTTCTGGCTCTACCCTGCCTGAGCCCTCCCTCAGCCACGGTCACAGTTACCAAGGTCAAGACCAACAGCCTCGTGCAAAATGAACCTTGTGCCCTTTACAATAACTAAGTTCCTTTCTACCTCGTCAGTGTTACTCTTCTCGACCTGGGCTAGACTTCTCTCGGAGGGTCAACATTGAGGAGTAATTCTCAGAACACTCTCCCCTTAAGTGACTTTCTTACAGCCCCTTCTTTATTTTTCTATAAAAGCGAAATGTAGTTATGTTAGTAGCCGTTCTCAGATTCTTTAAGTAAGAAGTTTTGCTGTCTGTGGTTTTTGGTTTTCCTTCTCATTTTTTCCCCCCGATCTCATTTCTAAGAGAAAACGCTGGTCTGGGGCCAGAGTCTCCCAGGATGAGCGCATTTTGCATTTCCAGAGGCACGCTGCCATAAAACTAGAAACAGGAAAAGACGTTTAAAAACATCGGGAGTGGGACGAGGTACACCTCAGAAACGACACTTATCCGCTTGGACTCGTGGCTCACAGGCCAGGTCATCCGTACCTGGGACTTCCGTGATGGGCCTGTGAGACCCTCCCCTCTTGGGAGGAAATAACAGTGGTTTTTCCACCCCTTGCCCAGTCTGCTCTTCCCCGCACCCTCACACCCTGGGCCCCGGTGTGTCCCCTCCAGGCCGCAGCAAATCTCCAGTGCCTCCCCAAACAGTCTGCTAGGTCATTTAATAAATTAGACTATTTCCCTCACTCACAATTATCCAATCACACAGAAAACTACATCTGGGCAAGAAAGTCTCTCTCTTGGTGTCGAAATGGGCCAGGCCGTCCTCCTGATTGAATATGTAGATTGCAGTTCATTAGTGGAGTTCTTCATATGTATGCAAATCAGGCTGTTAACAACTCCAGCTTAATTGTTAGCTGTACAGCAGCTGATTGCTTTTCTTTCCTTCACGCTTCCCCGCCCCCTTCTCCTTACAGGCAAGCTTTGTGCCTAAGCTTGAGCTCTTTCCCGACACGCGTTAACTTCTGGTGTGAGGAGAGTCTTAGAAGTCGTGGTTTCTTAAATAAAGTTCCTGGTGAGAAACGTCCTGAATCCTCCATCCGCTGGAGAGTAGGGACCGTGTGTGCGGAAGGAGGCTCTTTGTTGTTGCTGTAACTTCAAAGGACAGAAGCCTGTAGATAAGGTCATTGTCATGGGTGACGGTCAAGAATGGCGGCGGCGGTGTAGGGAGGCTGAAGCGAATTACCAGAGACACCATTTAATAGCAGATCTGAGCGGACCCTAAATTAGGTCCTCTTGTTCCATCGCCACCCCTGCTAATGAGTGATTACTGAGCGTAATTCCTTGTTCTTGTCTGCCGGTTCAAATTTGGAGTCAGCGTAATGTCTGTGAAACACCTGCAGTTATTCTGAGGAGGAGCACCTGATACAGCCAAGGGCCGCCGTGTTGACGCGTTGACGCGAGCTTTTCGTAGAACGCTCGGCGGTAACGCAAGAGACACCGTGACAGGGCCGTCCGTGACTCGCAGGAACACGGATCCGGGGGCAGCGCCTTCATGCGCTCCTTCTCTTCGGGCCTGTGCTTTTGACTGCGGTGAGATGGGACGTGGTCCACCTGCTTTCCGATGCCTTTCCTGCACAGGGCAGAGTCGGGTCAGGGTCCCTTGAGAAGCTAGGGAGCAGGTCCTCTTGAAGAGCATGTGTGATCGCTGGGGAACTCTCGGTATTCCAGGATGAAACAAACGACACTGACGTTTGACCTGCGTAGGTTACTTCAGAAGGAAAAGAACTTACTTTTCAGGTCATGTGTTCTATGCCTCCTAAGCTGCGGTCTCATTAATTCGTAGACATCCAACCCTATCGATGTTGCCGCTCGGCCCGGGACAGTCCCGCACACTCTGCTCCAGAAGGACCCGAGGGTACGTAGAAGAAAGGCAGGCTGGTCGCAGGTAACACCAGGGCGTGTCTGTTTCTGCGGGGCCAGCGGCCCAGGGCGGGCACCTTCCTCAGCGCACCGGAGCGAGCTGCTGTTCCAGCCGTTCCTTCTAGTCTGCGGAAGAAAATGCCAGTCATTCTTAGAATACAAACTCTCCCCACCCATTGTGGCTGAGGACACAAGGGGAGTGACTCGCCAGTAGGGGGAAGACAAAAGGCTTGTGTTCCAAGCCCAGGAAGTGGACGCTGTTAGCTTGTGTGGTTTCTGTTCGACCAATCTTCTCTGTCTACGTCGCCTTAAATCTTCTCACGGAAGAAGTAACTGTAAAATGTTTTGCGTGGAAAAGCGCTAAGCTCTTGTCTCCCTGGAAGTCACAGGACCCTTCCCTCCAGGGCTCCTGGCCCCTACTTATCACGCAGAACCCTCCTGTGACGGAGTCACAGACCCCTGACGCTTTGGTTATGTCACTCGTTCATGATGCGCACCTCTGCGGACGCTCAGAAACAATTGGAAGTTCTACAAAAGATGCTGTCTTGTCTCGTGGGTTGTTACTTACATTTGTCTTTGTAGCAAAAGTGGACAAATGGTTACTTTTTACAGTATCGTCTTTTTCCCTGGGTAAGGGCAGTCAGAAACTGGTGACCAGAGTTAGGTAGAAGTTTAAAATGAACTAGCTATGTAAGTATTTTTATGACGTTTAGGGAACTTTCTAGAAGTGTGTAGTACTTCTAAATAACGTGTGGCCATCACAAGGCGCGCGTTGTCCTCACAAGGTGTGCTCGGGCCACGGTACGCCTGGAGAGGACAGCTCTCCCCGATAACCCCAGTCTAGGGTCCGGAGGCCGTCGTCCCTTAGATCCCAGGTGGGGTGTTTGCAAGGGCTGTTCGGATGCGTACTGTGAGGAAATCATGTTGCCGGAGGGCAAATTGCTATTGATTAAACCTGGTCGGGGGCTTGTCAGCGTGGATGTACCCAGGCTTGTGAAGTGGGGGAGGGGACACTTGGCACTTCTGATAGTGTGAAAATGGGTTAATTATTCTCTAAAAGGGCTTCATTTAAAAGTAAAATTCTAACATTTTAATTTCCCCTCCTAATGAAGCACTACAAATTTGTTAATTAGAGCAATTGTTTGAGTGACAGGCATGTAACCAAGTTGTCATTTTCTCTTCACAGTTGACAGATCCTTTCAGACCTATGTTAAGGGTAAGAGAGCTTCTTCTAGAACTGTTTTGCAACCTCTGTTTGACTCCCTGCGGGTTAAAAATACAAATCCATTACAAGGAAACAAGCCAGAGAACCGTCGGAATAAAATGTTGGGAGGAGAGTGGCTGGGCTTTTCAGGTAGTGTGATTGCAAATGGCTTGCATTGTGTCGCCCTGAGTGCTGGAAGAAGCCAGGCCATTGAGGGAAAGCAAAGAGGACACTCAACCGAGTCACAGTATCTTGTTGGCTGGCTGCTGAAAGCTTGACTAGTGGGAACGTAAGGGGAAAGACTTCAGCTAGAGGCCGAAATTAGGGTTTCACAGAGCTCTGCTGTCTCTCCTGCACCTAGAAGATAAGATTAGGTAGGTAAGTAGGTAGGTAGGTAGGTAGGTAGGTAGATATAGATAGATAGATGATATAGACAGACAGATGAGATAGAAGATGGATAGATGGTACAGACAGACGATTGATAGATGACTGACAGATGATTGATAAACAGACGATACAGACAGACAGACACATGGATTTAGATAGGCATACATACGGGTCTGTTTATCTGGGCTGCTGGCTGCCTCCCTCTGTGGTACATGATGTTGGCCTTCAGAGCCATTCTACACGTTTCTCTGGTGCAGACGAGAGATAAGATGAGCATTAGTTTGCTAATGTCTTGAGTGGTCTGGAGAGTGGCCAAGAGATGACCTCCGAATAAATGCTGACTTACTGGGTAGAGGGGACTGGGTGAATGATGGAGGGTCGGGTGGAAGATGGATGGATAGATCTCCGGCTATACTTAACCCATTTCTGGCACCTCTAATCAGATGATTCAGTTTCTCCAAAGAGAAACGAAGGAGGACTGTGTCATCACGTAGGTGATTTCAGATGACCCATGATTTCATTACAAGAGAACTGACTCCAGACTTGGGTTTAAGTATATCTTTCAGAAACAGCCCCTTAATACAGAAACCAGAAGCGTCTGTCCCTTGCCAATGTAGCAATGGGGCTGCGTTTCCTCTCATCCGTCCTGTAGTCACCGAGCACGTGTTTGGAGCGTATGGGTAGGTTACGCAGCAAGACTACAAACGGACTGGCAGGAGGTGGCCCCTGCCCTCCAGGGTGGTAAGACAGCTCACTCAGTTAGTCCTCTGCTCAGAAAGCGAGACGTGACCTGACCTGAGAGGCACGGCTCCATACGCTCCCAGACGTGACAGCAGCAGAGGCCTAGGGCGTAGGAAGAAACGAGCTCTCTTTGTTTCTTCAGTTTTCTCTTGGGAACGAACGGCGCCCACCAACACCAACGGGTTGTTGACTCTTAGCGAAGCGTTTGTGGGAACAGGGCCTCAATGAAAATGTGAATTTCTTTGTTCTGCTCTGGGGGTTAACACAAAACCGCGTTGGGGGAGGCTACCCGGGTTCATCTGTACCCTCTCTTGTTTTGAACCGATGCACAGACACTCCCTAATTAGCTCTTCTCAACAGCCGATTTGCATGGTAGCGTGGCCGCATTTGTGAGGCACAGCCCCCCACTCTGCCGGTCTGCCAGCTGGCACCAGGAAAGAAAGAAGACACCCAGAGTGGGACTCAGGCTTTTGCCATCTTGTGCCGGGTGACCGGGGAGGTCTCCGTCAAGTGTGGCCTTCTGAGCAGCGGCCTCCTGCTCAGGCCCCAAGGGAGGAGGGGCGGAGCTGGCCGGGCTTCGTTGAGGCTTGGGCCCTGGGCCGACGCTGAGAGAAGGCACTTGGAGGGGGGAACTGAGCACTCTCGGCCCGTGAAAAAGGGCCTCTGTAGCCAGAATCTGCTGAAAATCTCTGAAGAGATTGGAGACGTTTTCTCTGCAAGATCTTCCCTCTGACCACATTGCTCTCTCTTGTTCCAGAAACCAGGGAAGTGGTGTGCTATGCATGTCCACATCGCCTGGCAGATCTACCATCACCAACAGAAAGTCAAGGTCAGTCCTGCCTCCCTGGTCTGGCGGGGGGTGGGGCAGGGGGACGGGGACCGTGGGGCAGGGGGTGTGATCTCGGATGGAGGGAAGAGGCATTTCAACAGCTTCTAAAGACTGGCAGGAAGGATCAAGTCTCTCTTGGAGATGCTGTTAGGAAATCTTACTATTAATTAGGGAAACCACGGTAAAAATCATAAAACAGGAATAAACCAGTAACTCCCTGATGGGTTTGGTTTGTTTTTTTTTTTTTCCTTTTAGAGAATTTTGTCATCATTTTGATTTAAAGAGCTTAAAAATAGATTAAATCCTTTAAAAAAAAAGGTTTTGGTAATCTAATTATAGCAACGTGTGTTTATGCAGAAAGTACGGAGTATCTGGGAAGAGCCAAACATGGAAGTTTTCCTTTTCGTAAGAATTGGTGCATTGTTTTCATTTTATGACTTAGAGAAGCCTATAGAGCCATTTTGGTCCCAAATGATGCTACCAAGCTTCCATCAGCAACGTGTGTTGTTAGGAATTTCGGGGCGCCTGGGTGGCTCAGTTGGTTACGCATCCAACTTCAGCTCAGGTCATGATCTCGCGGTTCGTGAGATCGAGCCCCATGTTGGGCTCTATGCTGACAGCTGGGAGCCTGGAGCCTGCTTCAGATTCTGTGTCTCCCTCTCTCTCTGCCCCTCCCCTGCTCACACTCTGTCTCTCTCTCTCTCTCTCTCTCTCTCTCTGTCTCTCCCCCTCTCAAAAGTAAACAAACATTAAAAACATATAAAAATTTTTTAAAAATTTCTCTTCCAGACGTCATGTTTGGCTCACAGTGACCTTTTAATGCTCATTAGTCATCTTAATGGCCGGTGACACAGGTTAGAGAGGAAGCAGTACCTGTCAGAACCACCTCTGGCCTGTTACCCTACCTGTTTGCAGATTATTTTGCTTCTTTGGGCTGTATTTCTGTCATACATATAAATACTCCATTCCCTGCTTTTCCAGCCATTTACGACACAGTGGGGGAATAGGTCAAGAGCCTTCTGCAGGTGACCAGATAAGGCATCACTGGTTGACACAGGTGTAACTGAGAAGTAACTGACAAGTCCAGATTTAACGTCTATGTAAGTGTGCCCAGAAAACTGGGAGAAGACAACCAATCCGTAATTCCAGTAAGCTTCACTTAATCCATTTTTTCACGAACAAGCATTTAGTGCTACCAGCATTTGGGAGCCTCCATGAGAGTAAGAAGCCTTTAGGGGCACCTGGGGGGCTCAGTCAGTTAAATGACCAATGCTTGATTTCAGCTCAGGTCATGGTCTCGCTCTTCTGGAATTCGGGCCCTGCATCGGTGCAGAACTCACTTGGGATTCTCTCTCTCTCTCCTCCTCTTTCTACCCCCCCACTCCCACCATTCGCTCACTCACTATCAACAAATAAAATTTTTAAAAAATAAAAGCCGGTAAATAAAGGAAGGAGTGCTGGTTGTCACTGAAATATTTTGTTTCATTTTATTTAAATGTTTGTTTATTTTGAGAGGGAGCACAAGCAGGGGAAGGGCAGAGAGAGAGGGAGACACAGACTCCAAAGCAGGCTCCAGGCTCCGAGCTGTCAGTACAGAGTTCAACGAGGGGCTCAAACTCACAAACCACGAGATCATTACCTGAGCCGAAGTCGGCCGCTCAACCGACTGAGCCACTCAGGTGTCCCTGTTTTGTTTTTTTAATGATTAAATGATTTTTTTAAAAAACCAGGGGTGCCTGAGTGGCTCAGTCGGTTAAGCAGCCGACTTCAGCTCGGGTCATGATCTCGCGGTCTGTGAGTTCGAGCCCCACGTCGGGCTCTGTGCTGATGGCTCGGAACCTGGAGCCTGCTTCGGATTCTGTGTTTCCCTCTCTCTCTGCCCCTCCCCTGCTCATGCTCTGTCTCTATGTCTCTCAAAAATAAATAAACGTTTAAAAAAAAAAAAAAAGAAAACCAACCTAGCTAACAGTTACAAGGCCAACCTCAGGAAATGAAGTCGCTAAGATATTTTGCATTGGTGCCAAGCACCTGCTCTTTCTCCTAATATCCCATCAGTGAGGGTTGCTCACTTTTACTTATGTGAGGTGAGGTTTAATTACAAACCTTATGGTTTAGCAAATCTGCGTGCTTGGAGGGCTGACTAAATTTTGACACTCAGTTCAATTCCCTCTCTGTTCTGGATGCTGCGGCTGGCGGAACGGTAGGTGAGACACAGCCTCCTCAGAGCTCCTTCGGTTAAAAGCAATGAAGGATGTTGTAGGTGCCACTTTAGCAACTTCCTCTGCACGAAGGTGTCCCCAGTGACTAAAGCCTTCGTTATCTCAATTCAATTAGGAGACTGTCTTGCACACAAATATGGCTGTGTGTCCTCCCCTTCCCGGCAAGCTCTTTGTACTCCCCGGGCTCCACTTTGCTTCGTGAACCTAAGTTGTGGTTAATGGTACTGTGTTGCGTACTGTGTACTATTAGCACTAAATAATTTGGCAACCAAATTAAAAGAGGCACTCAGAAGATTTTTATAGATTTCTCGTGAATTAGAAGCTTGGGCTCGGGGTCTAGCTATTACTTCCCCGTGGATTTGGGCAGAGATGGCATCGTCCCCTTCTCTGTAATGTGCACTTCCTCATTCTGTAGTCACTTGCCAAATATTTCTTGAGAGAGCCCACCACCCGCAGCGTCCTTAGTGCGCCGGGCTCAGAGGGCACTCACCTGCCCCGTCGTCTAGTTGCTTAGCGTTCACCTGCGACCACGTCCGTGTACGCGTGAGAAATGAGGAACGCGCTTTCCGCTCTGGAGCTTCGCTTCCAGCTTGAAGGGATCGGGGACATTTCATCTCGAGTGGGCACAGCAGATGAGGGAATGCCAGGCTTCTCTCGTCTCGGATTTTCACGCGAGGTGGTGACTGTCATGCAGTGGGGACAGGGATGTGGTCAGGGCAGACATGAGGGGGTTCGAGGTGGTGCAGGCCCGGACGGACCGTGAGCACCAGTCGAGTGGAAGAGATGGAAGAGTGGGTCGGAAGCAGGCGAAGGGCCGTGAAGGATGGGAGCCTGGGAGGCCAAGAGGCTCGGAGAAGGGGAGGGAAGCACGGAGCCTCCAGCCGCCGGCCAGGGTGGAGGGCTGATGCTTCGCTGCGGAGGCGTGAGATTCAGAGATTCAGAGGATTAAGAAGGTGGGGCAGCTCTGAAACCCCCATATTTGGGGGGCGCCCGAGTGGCTCAGTTAACTGTCCGACTTCGGCTCAGGTCATGATCTCGCAGTTCAGAAGGTCAAGCCCCATGTCGAGCTCCGTGCTGGCAGGTGGGAGCCTGGAGCCTGCTTCAGAATCTCTGTCTCTGTCCCTCCCCTGCTTGCAGTCTGTCTCTCTCAGAGAGAGAACCCCGTATTTGAGAGGGCTGCTGACCTCAAGAACGACTCCACAGTGAGGAAAGGAGGAATTGGTGAGCCAGTCTCTACAGCCTTCCAGGAAGATGAACGGGGAGTCGCTTGCGGGTGGATACATATAAATGGATGGAAAGAGAGCGATGGCAGCTGATGGCAACTGCTTCACAACAGAAGTTCTCAGGGCGCCTGGGGGGCTCAGTCGGTTGAGCATCTGACTCTTGATTTCGGCTCAGGTCATGATTTTACAGTTCATGAGTTCGAGCTCTCCGTTGGGCACTGACAGCGTGGAGCCTGCATGGGATTCTCTCTCCTGTCTCTCAAAAACACCCAAAAAAAGAAAAAACAAGTTCTTGATGGTTCACTGGCTCATCTCTTCCTTGGGTAGACCGGGCATAAGCCAGAAAAAGACCCCAGTTCATAAATGAATATCCCTGCTTTGTTTCTATTTGTTTTTGTTTCAATATGTAACAATGATCATTTGAAAATTAGCTTGTAGGCATGCAAATATTTTTTCCTAACTCCCAGTTACTAATGTACTGTGATCTATTAGAGTGCGGCAAAGAGTCATTAACAATTAATTTGCACAGCAGACTATTCATGCGGAATTCCTAATAAAATGAGCTTTAAAATACTATCCTTTAAGAACCTGCTGAAACGGGCCTTCACAGCAGATAGCAAACTGTGTCGGGGTGGCGGCGGTTTGAGTGCACAGGACGTGGCTTTGTTCCTCAAGCCGTGTGACCTCACACTCTGAACAGTGGCGCCGTCCGGAAGCAGGCTCCGCTGGCCCCTCAGAGGTCACCCTCCTTTTCTGGCTTTTGAGGGTGAAGTGGTCTGTGGCTTGTTTGTCTCAGGGAACCGTAAACCTTCACCTGCCTACGGCGCACAGCCCCAGGGCAGCGTCGTCTCCTCTCGGGGTCTCATCTTTCCTTTTCCCCCCCCTTTCCCCCTAGAAACAGATGCAGTCAGACCCACATAAGCTGGACTTCGGATTGAAACCAGAGTTCCTGAGCCGCCCGCCGGGCCCCAGCCTCTTTGGAGCCATCCACCACCCCCACGACCTGGCCCGGCCTTCAACTTTGTTCTCTGCCGCTGGTGAGTTCGGGGCTGAGGAAAGAGCCGAGAAATGTTGTTCGCAGGTAGCTAAGTTATGTTTGTGCTCTGGGCTGCCGCTCAAACCTTCCCTTCAAAAACTACAATTTATGCCAGCTTGCGAGGCAACGTCCCAGCGCGTCTAGGGAGATGGACCCTCCCTCACGGGTACGCCCTCTTCCATTACAGTCCTCTTCGGGGACTCGTGTTGCTTCGGCTCATTATTTGCTTCTATGTTAACCCAGTCTAACTCACAGGCACGTCAGACGCTGTTGAGAAAGACCAGAAAGCTTACGAGGGCAAATCAAAAGGAAGCAGTGCCAGGAACGGTAGAAGGTTGTGGCTGTCCTTACTGCCGGTGCCCACAGAGCACTCAGGGACTTTGCACCACGATGCTCTGTGACGCCGTTTCTTGAGGGTCTGAGGATGCAGAGGGGCAGTTAGGAGAGTTGCTGGTGGCAGGGTCTGGGAATGGGGAGGGTGAGTCTGCTGGGGGCCGGTGATATTTTTGCCCGATTGGTTGTACTGCTGAAAACTCGCAGGACGGGGTAGAAACACCCAACAGATCTGTTCCCAGACCTCCCGAGTGCCTCCTAGAACTGGGGGCCACGGCGTCAGAGAGCCACCCGTTTCTGCCCCAGGGACGTAGAGACAGAGGGCAGCAGCCACGAGGTGCATCAGGAAGGGAGACCCTCGGGACCAGAGGGTCCTTCTCGTCCAGGCCTCGGAGCCTGGCACAGAGCTCCGCTCGTCCATACTTGGAAACGGTGCCGCGGAGCTCATTCTGGTGACAGGCTTCGCAACTCCGTGCCCACTGTGCTAAGTAGAATTCATTCTTCTGGACACGAATCTTCATGGGGCTCGGGGCTCCTGTTCCTGGCCCTGAGGGAACAAGTTTCACCTCCATCCCGCCTGCTGCCTTCCCAGGCGTTTATCCAAGACTCGTTTTTGGTTGACCTAAGGCTCTCCCATTCAGAGGGACTCCCCCAGGGCAAGAAATCATCATTATAATGGGCCTTGTTGCCAAAGCAAGTGAGTCACCCTTGAGGGTAGATGGAATTTGCTAAGGTCTCAGGTTTTCCTGTGAGTTCTGTCTAGGGACATATTTGAAAGCTTTGTTACCATGGCACCTAGGTTCTGAGACAGAGCTACATTAAGAGCAATTTTTGGAGAGAAATAGAGAGATTTCTCCCTGGCTTCTGTTTGAGCCAAGTGGATGAATTGGCTTCTTTTGCTTCAGTAATTCTGGAACTGCAAGGCACCCCTGGGGCCCCGGGCTGAGCAAAGCTCCCGATCTTCCTCGGAGCATGAATTAGCGTGTACCACACAGGCATTGGCGGCCACATTTTTATTTAGCTGGCAACACTGTTAACACCTAATGAATATTCTGGGCCGTGTTCGCTCGGTAGAGGTGGAGGATCATTTTTGCACTGCCTGGGTGGATAAGTCGCCATCTCGGGCTGAACAGATAACCCCTCAGGTGCCTTCCAGTTCTGGGAGTCCGCGCCTGTGACACATGTCCTCCTGTGCTCTGCGGCTTCCTGTACAGCCCGGGCCCCAGGAAGACCTTGTCGACCAAGCAGCAGCGACCCAGCGCCCAGACTGAGGTCATAGGCTTATCGGGAGAGACATGCTTGTCCATTTGATCTCTTCCCCTGAGGGAATTTATGGCCGTTTATAGGAGCTTAGACAAAATGCAAGAGATTGTGGAGTAGTTATTAGTCGGTTCTTTAAGGCCCTGTGTATACATCCCTTCTGGGAGGCTGTCTTTCTCAGTATAAGCAACACTGGATTTTGCTCCCCACATGGAATTTGGTGACTTGGATCTGGTGTGTGTAATTCACACACACGTGTTAAATGCAGCCACTTTGAACTTGCTGTTGGGCACTGATGCCAGAAATAAGTTAGGACGCCCCCTCGGGTGAGCCTGCCGCCCCGAGAGCTCATCGCCCCAGCTTCGGGGCCGGCCGGATGCCCTCAGCAGTTAGGAATACCGGCCTCCCTGCCTCCCATGTGCACACCCTGTGTCTCTCCTCTCCCTCCTGCCGTCCCCAGCTTCCTCCAGGAAAGGATGCTGCGGCACCTTGAAGAATACATACTGATGGGGAAAGCAAAGGAGATGGCTAAACTAGAGCTAAGGTCCCCGGCGGGCAGGTAGAGCCCACCAGCAGATTACTGGTGTCCACAAACACGGACTAAAGGAGTTTTTACCGGCACCGGAGCTGGAGAGCTACTCGAAGGCCCCTCGTGTCCCGTAACCTGGTGCGACGCACCATCTCGGACTCCATAGGGCCGGGCCTTGTAACGTCCTTCCAGACGGGCCCGTGACAGCTGACACGTTCCTCAGGAAAGGGGCTCCTCGGGGCGAGCCACCACAGCCGCTCCCGAGCCAAGGATTGTAAAATGTAGTTTCAGGGTCAGTGTTCCTCGGAGTGGAAGACTGGCCCCCCGCGTGCTCTGGGAAGACAGTGTCCCGCGGCCAAATGTTCCCCTTCCCGAGAACGGCCCAGGAACGTGCTCACAGCTCAGAGGAGTCCTTCAGTAAAGAGCCTTGCTTAGCACTTTGCAACGTGGCGTTTCTTCAGACTGACCTGGTTACAGAGTCACCCCCTCGCCCCCTGCCCTTTCACTATTTCTTCACACTTCTCAGGCTGCTTGTCGGGGTCTTCACAAAGTAACCCCTGTTTTGGGGGCAGCCAGCCCCACCTGGAAAAAGGGCACGGCTCATTTTCTGCTCCCTAACAAAGACCTGTCGTCTCCCGTGTGTGGCCCTGGGTGTCCTTCGGTTAACGTTATTTCCTCCCTGTTCTCCTGGGGCCCTGAGGCAACGGGGAGCCGACCGCATGGCTTTCTGCAAAGTCTGATTCCACCTCGTCTGACTTTCTAGGTGCTGCACACCCAACAGGGACCCCTTTTGGGCCACCGCCTCATCACAGCAACTTCCTTAACCCTGCGGCTCACCTGGGTGAGTTGCCCCCGGTGTTGGGAGAGGACACGCGTGTCTCTGTGCTTCTGGGCAAGCCGGCCGTCGGCCCAGGCCCCTCACTTCCTGTGCAGGGCGACGAGGGCCTTCACGGCCAAGTGTCAGCACCTGCCGTCCATGCTCGGGATTTCAGCATCCCTGCCACCACAGCCTGAAAGTAGGAGCTGGGTGCTCAGTAGCCATCCCATCCGAAGGGACTGATGGCGCCATGGGTCCTGCTGCCTCCGGGAATCCACGTTTACTGGGCCGGTTCCTGCCCAGCGGGCAAGATGCCCCAGTCCAAGGGCAGCCCAGGAGGTGGAAAGAGAGGCAAGATATGTTATGAGGAGACATTACCTGCTATTCAACGATCCCCTTCTCCTTTCACTGTGAATGCGTCTCCCTGGCAAAGGTGTATGCTTTATTTATTTGATATTTTCCGTGACATACAGACATGCGTGCACGGCAGGTGCAGGCAACGGTGGACGCAGCGACAGGGTGTGTAACACACATGCCTTCAGCGTTTCGTCACTGAGACACTTATTTGAAGGTGTCATTTATTCGTTAGGTTAGAAGCTACAGGGCAGGAGGGCCTCTTAAGACACTGTGGACTTGAGTGACAGTCCCCACCCGGCAAGGGGAACGGGGCAAAATGCACCGTTCTGGAAAAACAGACCGCTCTCGTAAAGATTTGGCTAATCCAATGCCCAAATCTGAGCGCAGTGACAACCCTCTGCATGACCCAGCAGCAGCAGCGGGGACGTGGCGGGTCCAAGTAGAGGGAGGGCGGGGGTCCCACATACGCCGCCTCCCCACCTGCCCCGCACTCAGTCCAGTCCTGCAGCTTCTCCTTCCTCCCGTGTGTTCGCAGAGCCTTTTAACCGCCCGTCTACGTTCACTGGCCTCGCAGCGGTTGGTGGCAATGCCTTCGGGGGACTCGGAAATCCTTCAGTTAGTGAGTACCTCTAACTTCTTAAACTCCGTCCTGGACTCTCTGTCTTCTCTGACCTGTGGCTCAAGACCTTCCTAGCCAAAAGGAAGCTCTCCTCTTGGGAAACAAATGGGGTTACGTCACCGCAGAGGCAGAGGCCTCAGCAGCGGAGCCGGGGTGAGGGCGCACCTCCGTCGGAAGCAGCGCGTCAAGGGTAGCCCGCTGTTCTGTGTGTTCCTGGACGTCAGGAGCGGTGGTGTCGCTGACCGAACTCCCAAACAGCGGCTTGAGCGCGGTCTCCTCCATGTCCCATCCCTACCATCCAAGGCTTTACTGCAGTCCCCTCGGAAGGGGGAGCCGCTCTGGCATTCACTTTGCCTCTGGCATTAGTGGCACCGAGAAAACTTGACCGGAAATAGCAGGAACACAGTTCCAGGCTGAGGCTGGCTGGGCAGCCCACTGCAGTCCGTCTTCAGGGGAAGGGGGGAGACCTGTCTTTTTCTGCTATGAAAGTACCTAGCAGGGGAAAGATGCTGGATTCTCTAGCCACCGAATACTCCACTCAGTTTCTTTCCCGCCATCCATGGATCCCATTCTCCGGGCCCCGGAGGCCTCCAGCGCAGCTCTAAGCTCGCCCTCTGGACTCCGTCCATCGCGGAGAGCCTCCTCGTCTGCTTAGGTCAAGGCCCTGCCCGGGCCGTGAGGTCGCCTGTCTCTCTCTGCTGACGCTGTGGGAACAGTGGCGGTCCCGTCAGCAGGGCCACGGGTACCCCGAGCGTCGTCCCTCTGGGTCACCCCACGAGAGCGCGCCCTTCTGCATGCTCGGGGTTTCTGCATGCACCAGACGTGTCGGATGGGGCGCTCTGACACCCGTCCGGCCCCCTCCCCGTGTAACGCCCCCGCCCCCCTCGCCTCTGCTTTAAGAACGAACGCTGCGAGCTACCTCTCCAGCGTAGGACGGGCGCTCCTCTAATGAATCTGTTGGTCTCCTTTCCTTTTCCAGCTCCCCATAATATGTATTCATTTTAACTCTGAGCGCTGTTAAAAGTTTTTTGGTAAGTACCTTCATTACAGCGGATTATATAATTTCTCTTAAACCTTTTTGTTCTCCACTTCACCATTTCAGCACCCAACTCAGTGTTCGGCCACAAGGATAGCCCCAGTGTGCAGAACTTTAGCAACCCTCACGAACCCTGGAACCGGCTGCATCGAACGCCTCCGTCGTTCCCGACCCCTCCGCCCTGGCTGAAGCCAGGCGAGCTGGAGCGTAGCGCGTCCGCTGCAGCTCATGACAGAGATAGAGACGTAGATAAACGAGACTCATCCGTTAGTAAAGATGACAAAGAAAGGTACGGAAAGAAGCCGTTCTCGAGCCCCGACGGGGGAGCCCGCCGTGTGCCAGAGGACAGACGGCCGCCCGCCCTCCCCGCCCCAGCCTCGTGCTCTGGCCGGCCCCGAAGTCCCCGAGCACAGCCCCCTCGGCCCCGTAGCGCCCCGCGACCGCAGGACGATACCGCAGCACAGCGAGGGCTCCCAGCCCAGACCCAGGTGCACACTGGGAGCCTCCGGCCCCCGTGAGTGTTAGGTGTCCAGGTAGAAACCCTGGCTCCCCAAGGCAGTGAGTTGGAGCTTCGGAGCAAACACACACAGCATGAATCAGTACCATATTTGCTTTCAAGTTCGTGCAGTCCATTAAGTCATCCATAGGTTTTTTTCTCTGTCTCCCTCCCTCCCTCTCTCTTTTTGTTTTGCCTTTAGAAAGTCACGTTTGCATTGTCTCATCATATTTTTCTCAAATCCCGTTCACACTCCCACCCTGGGCTCACAGAGGACTAATCGAGTTTTGCAAACCTACATGTCAAGGAACGCCAGCCAGCATTTCTGGTGTGGGTTTCGTTTTGCCAGCGGGTAATTAACCTGACTAACCGTTTCTTTTTTCTTGTATCTTCGTACTTGGTAACCGAGGCCTGAAAAAGAAACGGCCTTAAAGAGGAAGATGTCTCAGAGCATGTCCTCTGAAGAATGTCAGAAGCTTTCTTGAGCAAGTGTCCTTTCTGATGTCTTTCTGTAGGCGACTTGCATTTCGAATGAACTGAAAAAAGCAGGGGAAAGACCAAAAATACCTAATAACGCCCTGCTTTGGGGACTCACGTCTCAAATATCCAGATCTTCCATTTCTTTACTGTCTATGGCGTGTGTGTGTGCGTGCGTGCGCTCACTAGTGACTGAAAAGAACTCAGCTTTCCGACTCTGAAGGTGCCTGATCAGTGTGTGTTCCCTGTAGGCCCTCCTTCCTACTGATTCCTTTCTTCTGAAAGAAAAGGACACATTTTTCCTCCAAGACCGTGTGTTCAAAATCTCTTACCCAGCGGGAAGATCGTTTGTGGCGCTCAGCTCCCAGCTGAAGACCGCCGGAGAGGGGCGGGCGTCCGCGGCACCAGGGGCTTTGGGTAGTCCGGCAGAGAGGACCACGCGACAGCGAACCTTTCCGCATTTTTCTTGACAGAGGCGAAACGGCCCTTTGGATTAAATCAGGAAACTTAATCAAATACACTCTTTCTTGTCCTTAAACCTTTTAAAGACGCCCCTCTCCTCAGCCTCGAATGCTGGCTAGAAACCCAGCGCGCAGGGGGACCCTCCTTAATTTTCTCGCCGCGGCCACCCTCACCCGTGAGCCTTGCGGCTGCCAGGCTGGCAAGGTATCTCACTCCTCCACTTGGCCACGTCCTGTGTCAGGGCCACCCCCACGAGACGCCCTGTCTTAACTCTTCAAGACCGCCTCTGTCGTCCTTCTGTTGCTCTGAGTCTTCTGCCCCATACTCTTAAGTCCCTTGTCCCGAACAGGTGGCCCAAGTCCTTGCACATTTCCATTCGCAGGTGCTCTTAAACTTGTTCTCCGTTTGTGCCCCGAGGCCTGGGGACCCCGCTCTGCCTCCTGGCTTCCCTCCCATCTTCTCAGATTCTGGCTTTCTTGCCCCTCCTGAGGTGGAAGTGCTGTCTGTGACCCACCTGCCCTGACGTCGTGGTCTCCCTTCAAAGCCCCCTCTCGTGCCGGGCCCCGGAGAGCGCTCTGCATCCGTGCTCTTGTGCCCTTTCCTCTGCCACGGGTCCCTTGTCCCGATGCCGGGAGACTGAAGCTCTCCGCTGCTCCCTCCCTCCCTCCGGCTCGGCATCGCAGAGGCTGCCTCTGCAAGTGCACTCTTAGAACCTCCTTCTTACCACTCAGGGACCCTAGGAGTCGAGACAGGCAGGCCGTATTGCCACATCACTGTGGGCCACGCTGGTCCGTTCCCACCCTCCGCAAGCACTTCATCTGTGGCCTTGATGGTGGCCCACGAATCTCACACACAGAGAGAACCGTTTCCCCCTCAGACTCTCCCACTCACCCCCCTGCCCCTTGCCCCCAGAAAGCTTCCTCTGAAGTCTAGGTGAGGGAGGCCAGGGTGGCTGGTTTTGCCACGCCAAGGGCACGTCCGGCCGCCTCGGTGACCGCGGGAGCCAGAGCGAGCCTCTCCTCTCCCACCACCATTTCATCGGCAGCCCCGTGCCAGGCCGGCGAGCCCGTTTCATCTGCTTCTCCGTTTCCTCTGTTCTTCCGCAGGGAAAGTGTTGAGAAGAGACACTCCAGCCACCCTTCACCAGCACCTGTCCTCCCGGTGAGCACCCTGGGACATAACCGTAGCTCCGCCGAACAGATCAGGGGTCATTTGAACACTGAGGCTCGCGAGAAAGACAAATCCAAAGAGAGGGAGAGAGACCACTCGGAATCCCGCAAGGACCTGACCGCCGACGAGCACAAGGCGAAGGAGGGCCACCTGCCGGAGAAGGACGGCCACGGCCACGAGGGGCGAGCCGCGGGCGAAGAGGCCAAGCAGCTGGCCCGGGTGCCATCACCCTACGCGCGGACCCCCGTGGTGGAGAGCGCCAGACCCAACAGCACCTCAAGCCGCGAGGCCGAGCAGCGCAAGAGCGAGCCGGCCTACGAGAACCCCAAGAAGAGCTCGGAGGTCAAGGTGAAGGAGGAGCGCAAGGAAGACCACGACCTGCCTCCGGAGGCCCCGCAGACCCACCGGCCTTCGGAGCCGCCTCCCCCGAACTCCTCGTCCGGCGTGCACCCGGGGCCGCTGGCCGCGATGCCCATGACGGTGGGGGTGACGGGCATCCACCCCGTGAACAGCATCAGCAGCCTGGACAGGACTCGCATGATGACTCCGTTCATGGGCCTCAGCCCCATCCCGGGCGGAGAGCGGTTCCCGTACCCTTCTTTCCACTGGGACCCCATCCGGGACCCTCTGAGGGACCCCTACCGAGACCTGGACATGCACCGGAGAGACCCGCTGGGCAGGGACTTCCTGCTGAGGAACGACCCCCTGCACCGCCTCTCCACCCCGCGGCTCTACGAAGCCGACCGCTCCTTCAGGGACAGGGAGCCTCACGACTATAACCACCACCACCACCACCACCACCACCCGCTGTCCGTGGACCCGCGGCGGGAGCACGAGCGCGGGGCGCACCTGGACGAGCGGGAGCGCTTGCACATGCTCCGGGAAGACTACGAGCACACGCGGCTGCACCCCGTGCACCCCGCCTCCCTGGACGGACACCTGCCGCACCCCAGCCTCCTCGCCCCGGGGCTCCCCAGCATGCACTACCCCAGGATCAGCCCCACCGCGGGGCACCAGAACGGACTGCTCAACAAGACCCCCCCGACAGCGGCGCTGAGCGCGCCCCCTCCGCTCATTTCCACGCTGGGGGGCCGCCCGGTCTCCCCCAGAAGGACTACCCCTCTGTCTGCAGAGATGAGGGAGAGGCCTCCTTCCCACACTCTGAAGGACATCGAAGCTCGGTAAGGAGGGCAGGACGCGAGGGAGGCAGGAGAAGCCCCACACCAACACGGCGCCAGGCCTGAGACGGGGAGCGAGAGCGCACCTAACGGACGGGGGTGGGGGGGGCCGCGCCCCGCCTCCTCTCCTTGTAAAAAATGTATAGACTAAGTGCAGATTTTGAAATGGTTTTTTTTGTATATTATATGTTGAAATTTTTCAGATCTTTTAGCCAAGTCCTATGTTCTCATGTCTCTAACTCTTTTGGTTTCTCCTATAAAACTTTTCGATTTGAACCGAAACAGTGAAGATGACAGACACGCACCGACGTGGTGGTGACTGGGGAGAAACAACAACAGTCCACACAGCCCATCGTGCGGAGCTCCTTCAGCTCAGAAGGGAAGGCCGTGTACATAGTTCTGTAAAAAAAAAAAACAAAAAAACAAAAAAAAAAAACAAAAAACAGAAAAACATTGCTTCGTGAGCTAATGGTTCATATATGCAAAGGGTGAGACGAAAGCTTTACTTTGTACAGATGTAAATAGATAAAGAGTAAGTAACATAAGACATTAATACTTCTTAAAATGTGCTATTTGCAAACTTACTATCAGCGAGCGCAGTCGGCTACGGCTGCGTTCCCATATATTGTTATAGACAGCTAAACCCTTCAACTATGCAATGAATGTCAGGGCTTTTCACAAAAGCCCTCCTAACTCAAAGGAGCCTTTTCAAATCCATTTACAACATACTTAAGGTCATATTTTCCCTGAACAAGCGCTTACGTGATATGACTCTGTTTTCCTTTTTTTTTTTTTTTCTTCCAAACGGAGAAACATCCTATTTTGCAAATCGGACCCCGGGCTGAAACTTAGCTTGCAAAGTTAAACTGCTCGCGGGGCCGTGGGGGTGCGGGGGGGAAGGAGCGAGGCCCCGGGAAAGGGAACCGAGGGCCTGAGCAGCCAGCGCCAGGGAGGATGGGAACTGTCAGATGCCAAAATCAGGGGACACAGACAGGTCGCCACCATCAGTCATGTGACTTCACACACACCTCATGTGGGAACCATGCGTGTTTTAGTGTGTCCTGTTTCATATCTGTACACACCTCCTCGGTTTGTAATGAGATTTGATTACATCCAAACACATCCTGAAAGAAAGCCTCGCGTTTTCTCAGATGATGGATATGTTTTCACTGTTTCCAATAACTGATGGGTTTAAGGTGCACGTTTCCTGATGTGACTCGCTGTGTTCCAGTTGGGAATAAAGTCTGGGAAGTAGCCGGCAGGTCGACCTTGGGGAGCCATGGAGAGTTACAGAGGGTGAGCAGCGGCAGAGACAAAAGTTCTGTGTGTGCGTGTGTTTTTAATTTTGCACCAACCTTAATGTGTCTTCATACTTTTATAATACATTAAGCTTCTTGTCTACATATTTGGAGAGAATATGACTTTACTAGCAGAGAAATACAATATATCTTGTCTACTGGACTGTAAAATATATGTATGAAATAAAATTAGTTCCATTGGGTCCTTCTAGTATATTAAAGTGCTATCTGATGTTGTTATCCTGTTTTTGCAAAAAAGAAAAAAAGTTAACTACAAACCATTGTTTCTAATAAGCAGAGAGATCTATTTTAGTAGGAACTGAAGGTTTAGTTGTGAGCTTCAGATTTTGTGAACTCCAGATGTTGTGCAGTGTGTTTTTTTTTTTTAAAGACGACAACTAAAAAAACAACCCCAAGGAATATGTACACTGGAACTGTAGTGGTAGCTCTCAGTATTGTAAAGAGATTGTTCTATACAGACCTTTTTGCTGTTTATCCTGTATGTAATAAAGTCCTTTCTAGACCCCATGTGAAAAGACGCGTGAAAACCGACTGAATCTTCAGCATGTCCTCATCGGCGGAGCCTTCTTGTGTAATGTAAACTGTGCCATGTTATTAAAAAATGTGAACCAAGCTTCCAGCTGCTTGTTTGTGTGAGAATGGCCATCATTACCTTAGGCAAGAAGCCATACATGCAAGACCGGGCTCTTGGAAAAGAAACACCTTGAACCCAGCCCGAGCGAGGACGCGAGGCTGACCGCAGTGGCCAGTCGCCCTACCTGACACAGTTAGTGACGTGCCAATTAGTTTCTGTAAACGTTTGTGCCCCACACCGTCCACTGTCTTTTACTTTTATTTTTGGGATGGTCGAAACGACGTGCCATTAAGTCATGGGGGGTGTACACGCGGGCTGAGGTGGCCGTCGCCCCCTCGCGTCCGGGGCCTGCCTCAGAGCTCCAAGTTGGCTTTCTCTGCATCGGTGACAAATCTGATTGCGGGCCTCTGACAACAGTCATTGCTTGCTTGTTCCTTTGCATTTCAATCTGTGGACTCGGTCAGTTGTTTGTCACGTGAGAGCTTCCCAATACTTTTTTTTTCCCTGTCTCTGCTCTCTCTGTGTCTCACTGAATTACATGGCCTGTCCCTCATCGGTGTGCAGACTTCCCCCTTGTCCTCTGAAATCTGTTTTGTTTTTCCAAGATGTAAAAAACAAAAATGTTAATTTTTCCTGTGTCGACTGATGAAATTGCTGTTTGGATGAGATTATTTGGATTGGTGTTTGTTCTCTTTCTGGGGACGAAACGAAAGTGGCCCAGGTCAGCGGGAGGTGGGTGGCTGCTGTCTGGGGGATCCGCGCAGAAGCAACCGGGGAGGGAGGCTGGGAAGCAGGGTGGGCCCCGGAGACTGTCCTGGCGAGGGAGCTGGGCTTGGCAGCCCTGGAAAGCCAGCGGCGGGCAGAGCAGCGGTTTCCCAAATAAAGACCCGCTTCTGTTGGCTCTGCCCTTGCGTCCATACCCCGACTCCCAGACCGGAGAAAATCACCCGAAGAAAAACTAGTGGATAGGAAAACAGGACAGACGCTGTTCTTCCAAATGGGGCAATTCTCAGGACCGTCCAGACCCTCCGTCTCGGTGGCGTCTCGATTTGCCGTGCCTGGCAGACCTCACCGCGTCCCCTTCTCTGTGCACCTATTTGCAAGTCCTGTCTTCAGTGTCAGAACGCGGAAGAGCCGGACTCTCCAATCAGTCACGGTAGTTAATCCCTGGGGCCTCATTCATCTCAACCTCTGCATCTTTGCCTGTAATTACGCTCGGCTCCCCGGCATCGATGGGTACTAGCACCGATCTGATTTCCCGCTAACCTATAGATGCTCTAATTATCTCCACAGCCTTTGACTGACAATGATCTTGTTACCTCCTAATGGTACATGACAAGGAAAGCAGCAAATATAATGATGCAATAATTACCATTTTGGATGGGTATTCGCAACAGCGTTGGCTGTTGATCCCTCCTTCTGCCTCAATCAGGGTGGATGAGAGGAAATCAGATGTGACTGTTGATGTCACACACGTCCGCAGCATAAAAAGACACATGGGACGGCATCTCACGGCGCCAATCAGCCCCGTGACTGCGGGGTGCTCGACGCTTCCGGAATGCGGATGGGAACCAGACCAGGCCTCCGCGGCACCCAGTCGGCTGAAGTTCAGAGAAGCCAACAAAGGTGATGTGGGTTTTTTCACGTGATGTGTTAAACTTCCCGTCATTTCTTCCTACAAATTTCTGAGCAATCTGTTAGACGTTGGGAAGCTTGCTTTTAAACAGGGCCGTTTGTCAGATGGGAAATCTTAGCATCAGAGACAGCCCCACGCTGTGAAGTGCTGGCCTGCCTTGGGGCCCGATCGCAAGTACAAACCAAGGTTGTGACACCTCACATCCCAACTGCCGGAAGCCTCTGAGGAGGAGCTGGGACCGGCCGTCAAGGGGTCCTACAGCCAGCCGCCCCGGGCCTTCCGTTCTCAGTGACCTCAAATCCCAGGGCCTCTCTGGAACTGTTCCTTAATGCAAAAAATGAGCCCATCTGAATGTAACGAAAAGACATGCAGGCGGCGGACACGGGCAGGGCCAGAGCCAGCGGAAGCCACAGACTGGAGAGACCACGGCCCACAAACAAGAGAAAGTCACTTTATTTACTTGTTAACTCAGTGCAGTGACAGTGTCATAGAAATTCTCGCTGCAGACTGGCAAGCGTAGTTGGCGGGACTGACGGAGGCGGGTTGATGTTTCTCATGGGGTCCAGGCAGGGGAGCTGGACAGGGCCACTGGGGTCTTGACCTACTCTCCTACCCAAAGCACCCACTGACTCCCTGGTGGACACAAGGTGGAGTCTGGCCTCTGAGGAGGCATTTGGAGACTCCTCAGGGCCCAGGACAACACTGGACCAGAAGCCTTCAAAGCCTGTGTTCCTGGGGTGGGCAGACGAGCCTCAGTTTCCTCCATTGTAACTTGAACGTGTCGGCTGATATTTAAGGCTCTGCAGCTCCGTTTGGATTTTGTATCTGTGCTGGGCCTCAAGTTCCTTTTTAAACCTTTCTTTACCTCCTCACACACACCCTGTACTGCTCCCAGTGCGTCTTGGCAACTTCTTTGTTGATCTGCAGAACCTCTCCACTCTCCCCAAAAGGCCCTGGTGTCAGAATCCAAGCCACCAACAAGGTCAGACTCCGCCATCTCCAGGAGGACCCCCAAGTGCCTCATCTTACACTGACCCCTCCTCCTGGAGGCCTCCTGGGTTTAGCTTGCTCCGCCCTCCTCTTCCTGTTCTGGGGTTCCTTGGGCCTCATCTTCTCCCTAACAGGATTCTACTAGCCGCCCCCCACACTGGGCAGGCCCTGAATGGTGCGTGTCCAGACAGGGCTCTGTGCTCAATGCCCGGGCAGGGGGAGGCTGCTCCTGGCTGGTCTGATGAACCCCATGACCACACAGCCCTGGCCTGCACACCTTGTCCACCTACGTCAGGATGCAATACACACACAAACCATTAACCTGAAGCAGGTTTGATTTAAACCCTTTGTGAGGTGCAGCGAGGTCCCCCTCCCCTTTTTTAAGTTTATTTATTTTGAGAGAGCACGAGCAGGAGAGGGGCAGAGAGAGAAGGAGAGCGAGAATCCCAAGCAGGCTCCATGCTATCAGATTGGAGCCCAATGCGGGGCTTGAACTCACGAACCACGAGATCATGACCTGAGCCAAAACCTAGAGTCAGACACCCAACTAGCTGAGCCACCCAGGTGCTTTAAATTAGGAAGGGAGAAAGAGAATCCCAAGCAGGCTCTGTGCCGTTGGTGCTGAGCCCAATGTGGGGCTCGATCCCACGACTCCGGATCATGACCTGAGCCGAAATCAAGAGTTGGACACAAAAACTGAGCCACCCAGGCGCCCCTCCCCCGGATCTTAAAGGAGGCTGAGACACTGGGCTGAGGAGTAACGCCGTGTTCTCCTGTCCCACAGCCAGCCCCTCTCCCTAACCTGCTCTTCCTGCTACTGCCGGCTCCGTTCACAGCGACCCCAGGGGCCCAAGCCATCCCAGACTTCAAGAGATCACCAGAGGGGGGCCCGGGCTCCCCACTTGGCCTTCGAGGTCCTGCCCCTCTAGTGCCCAGGGACCTGCCAGCTTCACCTCCACATGCCTTCCCCAGCTCACATTGGCCACTCCTACACCTATGTCTGCCTTCCTGCTGCTGTCTCTTCTCCATCTGCTGCAAAGATGTTCGCTTCAAAGACCTTCACCTCCAGGAAGCCTCCCCTGACTACCCTATGACCTCCATCATAGTTAATTGCTTAGACTGGTGTTTCTCAAAGCGTGGTTCCCAGACCAACAGCACTAACCAGGAATTTGTTAGAAATACAAATTCTCGGGGCACCTGGGTGGCTCAGTGGGTTAAGCGACCAACTTGGGCTCAGGTCATGATCTCATGGTTTGTGAATTTGAGCCCTGCATCAGGCTCTGTGCTGACAGCTCGGAGCCCGAAGCCCACTTCAAATTTTGTCTCTCTCTCCCGCTACTTCTCCCCCACTTGTACACTCTCAAATATAAATACACATTAAAAAGAAAAGAAATACAAGTTCTCAGCCCCCCCCACCCCCCGTCTCCAACCTCCTGAATCTGAAACTCCGAGGCCCAGTGATGTGTGGCCCTTCTGGTGGTTCTGATGCATAATCAGGTTTGAGGACCGCTAGGTTAGACCATGTGAGAAGGTCAAGGGAAAGCTCTAGCCAAAAGCTGCAAAAAGAATCCTCGAACAGACAATGATTCTGGGAGAGAAGGTGTGTCTTCTTTGACTTCCTAGCCTGATCCGTGAACCTGCTGGATCGCAGAGAGCTTGCCACCTGGCTTGAGCCGGAAAGCCGTTTCGCTTCTGATTCCTCACTGGTGCGTTGTGTGCTAACTCATGTACCATTAAGGGGACGGAATGGGCAGAGTCGTGCCTCCCCGTGGCAGCCACGACAGTAGTCGGGGCTGAGTGCTTTTTGCACGCACTGAGTGCTGCTCACACGGATTACCTCCCTGTATGTTTTCAAAGGCCCTTATGCATTATACCTCCTATACCTCCTGATGGGTGGGACAAGTGAGAAGAGCAAGGCCCAGAGAGATGAAACAGTTTGCCCGCGTTCAAGTGCATAACCTAGATCCAAACCTGGGCAGTGTCCCTCTAGAGCCTGCACCATAACCAGAGCCCTTGTCGTCACTGAAGAAAGGTGAGCTGAGTGACTGAACCGCACAAACAACAACTGATGGGACGTCACTTACTCCTTAACGCGTCCCTATAATTAGCACCGAACATATCCCAGAGGCTGCGGACCGGTTGCCTGGAACGCACGAGTGGCTGAATGAGTGTGTGAAGGAATGAACGAACAAACGAACGAACAGAAGATCGAGCATTGCTCAGTGATGAGACTACGCCACAAACCAAGGATTACGATGAACCCAAGTCTACATCTAAGGCTGATTTTTTTAAAACCCAGCATCTCATGTGGTCCAAAGCAGCCATCAACCTATTGGATTTGGCCGAGAATGATTTTAAAACACAGAAATCTTATGTAGGCAAACCGGAAGCTGTGACCCCACAGATCCCTGGTTCCCGAGGGGTCACGTGTCCTGAGCTGCCTGTAGCCCCGGGGCTCCCAGCACCCGCCGCAGCCCACTCCACAGAGTGGCCTTCCAAGGGAGGCCGACAGCCATGTGGCTGTGGATACATGCAAATGGTTGATACAAAAGTTTTTGAAAATAAAGCTTTTTCATGTTAATTATTAAAGTAAAACCCGAGTTCCGGGCAATGAAGTAACAGTCTCAGGCAGCAGTAAACCAGCGTGCCTCTGTTCCCTGGAATTTTCCTCCCTTCCAGCGGATCTCCCCCTGGTGCGTCTGTACGGACGCAGCTGGGGATGCCACCTGCTGTAGCTCCCACACTGTCGATCCCAGTGCGTCAGTGGGTGTGGAATACATGGGTGCTTGGCAAGTACTGAGGGTGTTCTGTTGGGCACACCTGTGCTGGGGGCCGGGGCTCTAGAAGGAGCCCAAAGGACAGGCCCCGCTGACATCCAGGGGGAGAGAAGTAGCTGGCGAGTTAACTGTGACAATTACAGGCAGGAGGAGACGGTACAGAACGTGCCGGCGGTGCTGCGGAGACCCCTGAGAGAGGCCGCCTCCCGAGAAGTCATTTTTCTTTTTTTTTTTTTTTAATGTTTATTTATTTCGAGAGAGAGAAAGATTGTGAGCAGGGGAGGGGCAGAGAGAGAGGGAAAGAATCTCGGGCAGGCTCGGCACAGAGCCTGACACGGGGCTTGATCCCACGCCCATGAGACCATGACCGGAGCCAAAATCAAGGCGGATGCTTAACCGACCAAACCACCCAGGCGCCCCATCGGGAAGGCATTCTCAAGGACCTCACTGAGTTAAGGAAACGCAGCCCCCCGTTTCAGCCAGGTTTTGCTGCAGCCTCCACTCCTGGGTTCCCCCAAACCCCCTTCATCTCTGGGAGGCCTGTAAACTATGGCCTCTACCCATGAGAATTCCCAGTCGGTGGGAGACATGTCACTGTCAACTTCCTGGCGTCCTGCGAAGGGCCCAACGATGGGGCCGCGCCAGCCTTCCCGGACCGTGCCCAAGGGCAGAGGGGCGAACAGGGACAAATGGGCATTTGATCTGGGTCCACCACTGCCTCTCCACAGGCCTCAGTTACCTCATCTCGAAAATTGGTAGGAGGCAGGAGATGGGACTTTACCAATGTCTCTTTCTGTTCCAACAGGTTATGTTTCTCTGGCAGGGTAGAATCTTATTTGCTAATGGACAAGGGAAGGAAAGAAATGCCGAGATAAAAACAGGAAAGATCACGTGAAGGAGACCGAAGGCCAGATCCAGAGAGGCCTGCGGCTCTCATGTGCCAGGACTTAACACTTTGTCCTGTGAGCAGCAGGGAACTGGCGAACTTGCTGTAAAGTCTCAGGAGAGTCACCTGGGGCCACTGAGGGCAGGTTCCACCGAGAAACGACCCCACAGCCCAGTTCACCACAGGAGTTCTGTTTCCGGCTTCGGCCCGGAGCACGACGTGAGCAGCAATGTCTAAACCCCGCGGCCTCAGGTTGCCTCTCCAGAGCCACGGGGGAGGCCGCCACGGGGGAGGCTGCCACGGGGGAGGCCACCATGGGGGAGGCCGCCACGGGGGAGGCTTCAGGATGCCTCTGTGCATCTGTGGCCCCCTCTGCAGGCCTCCACCCCCAGGGGCACCCATGCCTTTACCCCATCTCCTGGCCTCCTTGCCCACACCCTCGGGGGTCAAGAAGCCGCCCCAAACCACCTTGAATCTCCCTGCCCCCACTCAGAGCCTCGGCAGGGCCCGGTGCCCGGGACCTGGGCAGGGATCTCCTCTGCCTGCCCCTCTCAGGTCCTCCCCTCAGCCCCCAGACCCCTCCTCCCCGTGTCCTCTGGTCCCTGCAGCACAAACCCCCCTTTCCACCTGCCCTTGCCTGGGCTTCCCCTTCTCCCTCCTGCTCCCCCTGAGGAGCGGGCCCCCTGCAGCTCTGTAAAAGGGGTCCTTTCCTTTCCCACATCCTTCTCGTTCTGTCCTGAAGGCAGCAGCATGACCTTGCTATGAGAATCACACCATGCCCCTCTGCCAAGCCCCAGACTCCCAGGGGCAAAGCTGGGCCCACTGCTCCCCGCTGGGTCCCTGCAGGCCTCCGCCCGCCCGCCTTCTGGCCAACAGCTTGTGGTCCCTCCGGGCTCAGCTCCTCCTGACTCCTGTCCCACACTCCCCCTTCCACCCTCGCCCTGGCGGTCACTGCCTGCACTGCCCCCTGGCCCCTCCCCACCGCCCTCCTGCCCGCACGCGCGCTCCCTCCAGCTTAGCGGAAGCGCACGGCGCACTGCCAACCCCAGCCCTGGTCAGACACGGCCCTGGCCCCTCCAGGCCACATGCAGGCAGAGAGGATCACAAATCCAAGCTGCAGGCGGTGGTTTCGAGCGGGCCCTCCTGCCCCCAGAGGTCCTTCCTCCCCCCCCCCCCCCCGGCCCGGGCGCCCGTCATGCCCGAGGACGGAGGGTTGACCATCTAGGCCGGATTCCTGCAGGCGGGCCTTCTGGAAGAGGGGGCGGCCTCCAGTGAAGCTCCCTGGCAGCCAGCCTAGGGCCCAATCCGTCGCTCGCCGACACTGCAAGACACAGGCCCCAGCCTGCCTGTCTCCCGGGGAAGGACAGAGACCCTGGCCCCCAAGCGGGAAGACTGAGCCGGAGCCACGGTTCTGTCACAAATTATCCTGTTGGATCCCAGACCCTGTGGACGCCAGGGAAGAGTCTAAAAGCCCCACTGCCCCAGGCCAAGGGCTCTTTCCCAGAGACTCGCCCTGCCTGTATCACTGCTGGACTCGGGCAAGGGAGGCCCTTTACCGGGACACACACACACTCACACACTCAATGGGCGTGTGGCCAGCTCTGTCGCTTGGGAGCTGGCTGCGGCTGGCGCTGGGGGACTGCCACGTGGCCACCGCTCCCCTCACCATCCTCTCAGGCCACACCACCCAGGCCCCAGGGACCCGCCCCCAGCACCTCTTGTCCCGTGTCCTCAGGACAAAAGCCCGCTGCTTCCGAATGCCATAAAGGCTGTGGTCTGCCCCGTGCCAGCATTGAAGACAGAGAGCAGGGAGCATTTGGGGGGTGGGCACACCGGGAGAAAAGAAAACCCTACTTAATTAAGGCGACCACCCCTTCCTCCCGAGATGGCGTTGATACAATAGAGCCTTGGGTGACGCGGTTGTTTCCTGGACCTGGGCTGCCAAGGGCTCCCTTCCCTGGGTATTCTAACCACGGTTGCCGATGTACCCACGGGCTGGCAAAGTACTCACGACACTGTGCACGTGGGGCGGAGGAAGGTTTCGCGATCACAGTTATTATTACTCTTATTTTTGTATTTTTATTTGAGAAAAAGAGTGCAGCAAGTGGGGGAGGGGCAAAGGGGGAGGGGGGAGGGTGAGGCGGGGGGAGAGGGAGGGAGAATCTCCAGCAGGCTCCATATTCAGTGTGAAGCCCGACATGGGGCTGGATCCTAGGACCCTGGGATCACGACCTGAGCGGAAATCAAGAGCCGGACGCTTAACCAACTGAGCCACCCAGGTGCCCAGTATTACTCTTAAATTTCTACATCTGTGGAGAGGAGCCAAGATGGCAGAACAGCCTGGAAGCTTTGTTTCCGTCTCTTGTCCGTGAAATGCAGCCAGATCAACACTAAACCACTTTGCACACCTAGAACACGGATCTGAGGGCTGACACAACAGTGTGCACAACCTGAGCCACAGAACCTGGCAGGCACGCGGGGTGGAGGTGGAGCGGCGAACTGGGGGAGAGAGGAGCTGCGGAAGGCAGGGAGGAGAGTTGCCTTGCAGAGAGAGGAGAAGGGGGCAGGGCGAGCACTAGGAAATCACCTCCCACGAAATCAGCCGGAGAGAAAGTGAAAAGTGGAAACAGCCGCAGGGTCTGAACCAAAAAGGGAGAAAGGAGAACGGAGAGGGTTTAATTCCATGAACTCTATAAACGGGGGAGCGCGGGCCCGAAACTCTGCGGCTCAAATACCTGGCGGTGCTCTGGCGGGAAGGGCGAACTCCCAGGAGAAGAGCGGGTCCGGGAGTCCGACACCGGCAGGAGCAAGGTCCCGCCAGCATTTCTGGGTGCGACCCTCACCCAGGGGATCTGAGTGGGTGGAAGCCACCGTCCTCAGACGTGAGGGGCCGGGAAACACAGCCGCATCCCAGATAAAACTCAGGAGGGCGGTGCCTCCGGGCAACCTGACGGTGAGGGGACAGAGTAAGAGCAGGTACTGACAGAAACCTGAGACACAAGGCTGGTGCCCGACTCCTGGTCGGGGAGAGGGCAGAATCCCAATACTAGCCCTGGTAACCGGGGTTCGCCATTTTGGCCCCACCCACGCATGCGCGCGCAGACCTATAGGCGCCACAACCATCCACCGCATTAAGCCTAGCGCCATCTAGTGGAGAACGGAGCCGTTACACTGAGCCCCGCCCAAGTAGGCCAACCTCACCCTTCTGGAACCCCACGAATCACTCTTATTTAATTCACGAACTACAAAGTGCTTCATAGCTTGACGTCTAGGGGAATAAGATATAATATCAATCCTAATTCAGACCGTTCGCCGGTCTAGCTTCTCAATTTCTTTTTCCTTTTTTAATTTCCCTTTTTTATTCTTCTTTCTTTCTTGTTTCTTTTTACTTGAAGACAGAAAGGGATAATAATTATTTTTATTTTCAATTTTTATTAAAAATATTTTCCTTTTTTTGCTACTAAAATTTTCACTTTTTTGTAAATATTTCATTCTATTACACTTTAACATTTCCTTTAATATTTTGTTCTACTAAATTTTTCATTTTTGTACATTTTTCAAATTCCATTATACTTCCATCATTTATTAAATTGTGTGTGTGTTGTTTTAGATTTATTAATTGTAATTATTTCCCCTTTTTTCTCTAATCAGTCAAGCTCCACTCCGTTAATCTATTTTATCAAATTCATTTTCTCAAATTTTCGAATGCTTTATTTTCCTTTTCCTTTTTTTTCCTCTAAATAATCAAGGTCCTCTCAACAACCAAACCAAAAGACACCGAGGATCTAGCATCATTTATTTGATTTTGTGCGTGTATGTGTGTGTTGCTTTTATTTTTTTATTTTAATTTTTCCCCTTTTTTCTCTAATCAACCAAGCTGTTTTCAATACCAGACCAAAACACACATAGGCTCTAGATTCATTTATTTTATTTTGTGTGTGTGTGTGGGGGGGGGGTATTTGTGTGTGTGTGTGTTGTTTTTCATTTTTCATTTAAAATTTTTCTCTTATTTTTACCTTACTAATTCCTTTTCCTTTCTTCAAAATAAGAAAATGAAGAAATTCACCCCAAAAGAAAGAGCAGGAAGAAACAACAGCCAGGGACTTAACCAACACAGATACAACCAAGATGTCTGAACCAGAATATAGAATCACAATGATAAGAATACTAGTCGGGGTCGAAAATACATTAGAATCCATCTTTATGGAGGTAAAAGAAGTAAAAGCTAGTGAGGGTGAAATAAAAAAATGCCATAACTGAGCTGCAATCTCGAATAGATGCCACGGTGGCAAAGATGGATGAGGCACAGAAGAGAATCAGCGATATAGAGGACAAACTTATGGAGACTAATGAAGCAGAAAAAAAGAGGGAGAGTAAAGCAAAAGAGCACAATTTAAGAATAAGAGAAATCAGTGACTCATTTAAAGGGAACAACATCAGAATCGTTGGGGTCCCAGAAGATGAAGAGAGAGAAAAATGGGTAGAAGGATTATGTGAGCAAATCATAGTGGGAAACTTTCCTAACCTGGGCAAAGACACGACATCAAAATACAGGAAGCACAGAGGACTCCCACAAGATTCAACAAAAACCGACCATCATTGAGGCATATCATAGTCAAATTCACAAAATACTCAGGCAAAGAAAGAATCATGAAAGCAGCAAGGGGAAAAAAAGTTACCTAACCTACAAAGGAAGACAGATTAAGCTTGCAGCAGACCTAGCCACAGAAACGTGGCAGGCCAGAAAGGAGTGGCAGGACACATTCCATGTGCTGAATCGGAAAAATACGCAGCCAAGAATTCTGTATCCGGCAAGGCTGTCATTCAAAATAGAAGGAGAGACAAAAAGTTTCCCAAACAGAAATTAAAGGAGTTCATGACAGCTGAACCACCCCTGCAAGAAATTTTAAGGGAGACTCTCTAAGGGGAGAAAAGATGGGGAAAGAAAAAAAAAAGAGAGAGAGAGACCAAAAGCAACAAAGACCAGAAAGGACCAGAGAACACCACCAGAAGCTCCAAGTGTACAAGAAACATAATGGCAATAAACTCATACCTTTCAGTACTCACTCTAACCATCAATAGACTAAATGCTCCAATCAAAAGACATAGGGTAACAGAATGGATAAGAAAACAAGATCCATCTATATGCTATTTACAAGTGACCCACTTGAGATCTAAAGACACCTGCAGATGGAAAGTAAGGGGATGGAGAACCGTTTATCATGCTAATGGTCACCAAAAGAGAGCTGGAGTAGCCATACTTACATCAGACAATCTAGACTTTAAAATAAAAACTATAACAAGAGATAAAGAAGGGTATTATATCATAATTAAGGGGTCTATCCACCAAGAAGACATAACAATTGTAAACATTTATGCTCCAAATGTGGAAGCACCCAAATATATAAATCCATTACTCACAAAAATAAAGAAACTCATTGATAATACCATAATAGTAGGGGACCTCAACACCCTACTTACAGCAATGGACGCATCATCTAAACAGAAAATCAACAATGAAAAAATGGCTTTGGATGACACACTAGACCAGATGGGCTTAACAGATATATTTAGAACATTTCATCCTAAAGCAGCAGAATATACATTCTTCTCCAGTGCACATGGAACGTTTTCCAGAATAGACCACATACTGGGACACAAATCAGCCCTCAACAAGTACCAAAAGATAGAGATCATACCACGCATATTTTCAGACCACAACGCTGTGAAACTCGAAATCAACCACAAGAAACAACTTGGAAACATAACAAATACTTGGAGACTAAAGAACATCCTACTAAGGAATGAATGGGCTAACCAAGAAGTTAAGGAGGAAATTAAAAAATACACGGAAGCCAATGAAAATGATAACAGAACCCAAAACCTCTGGGACGCAGCAAAGGCAGTCATGAGCGGGAAGTATATAGCAATCCAGGCCTTTCTAAAGAAGGAAGAAAGGTCTCAGATACACAACCTAACTTTACACCTCGAAGAGCTGGAAAAAGAACAGCAAATCAAACCTAAAACCAGCAGAAGACAGGAAATAATAAAGATTAGATCAGAAATCAGTGCTATTGAAACAAACAAACAAACAAAAAAAAAAAAAAAAAAACAGGAGCCCGAAGCTGGTTCTTTGAAAGAATTAATAAAATTGATAAACCACTAGCCACTTTGACCAAAAAGAAAAAGGAGAGGACCCAAATAAATAAAATCAAGAACGAGAGAGGAGAGATCACAACCAACACAGCAGAAATAAAAACAATAATAAGAGACGATTATGAGCAGTTATGTGCCAATAGCATGGGCAATCTGGAAGAAATGGACAAATTCCTAGAAACGTACAAACTATGAAAACTAAAACAGGAAGAAATAGAAAATTTAAACAGACCCATAAGCAGTAAAGAAATCAAATTAGTCATCAAAAATCTCCCAAAAAAACAAGAGTCCGGGTCCAGATGGCTTTCCAGGGGAATACTACCAAACATTTGATGAAGACTTAACACCTATTCTCTTGAAGCTGTTCCAAAAAATAGAAATGGAGGGAAAACTTCCAAACACTTTCTAGGAAGCCAGCATTACCTTGATTCCAAAACCAGACAAAGACCCCACTGAAAAAGAGAACCATAGACCAATCTCCCTGATGAACATGGATGCAAAAATCCTCAACAAGATATTAGCCAACCGGATCCAACAGTACATCAGAAAAATTATTCACCAGGACCAAGTGGGATTTATACCTGGGATTCAGGGCTTGTCCAATATCGGCAAAACAATTAGTGTGATTCATCACATCAATAAAAGAAAGGACAAGAACCACATGATCCTCTCAATAGATAAAGAGAAAGCATTTGACAAATGTTTTCTTGATAAAAATCCTTCAGAAAGTAGGAATAGAAGGATCATACCTCGAGATCATAAAGGCCATATATGAAAGTCCCAACACTAATATCATCCTTAATGGGGAAAAACCGAGAGCTTCCTTGCTAAGGTCAGGAACCAGACAGGGATGTCCACTCTCACCACTGTTATTCGACATAGTGTTGGAAGTCTTAGCCTCAGCAATCACACAACACAAAGAAATAAAAGGCATCCAAATCAGCCAGGAGGAGGTCAAACTCTCACTCTTTGCAGATGACATGATACTCTATATAGAAAACCCAAAAGATTCCACCCAAAAACTGCTAGCACTGATCCATGAACTCAGCAAAGTGGCAGGATACAAAATCAATGCACAGAAATCGGTTGCATTCCCATACACAAATAATGAAGCAACTGAAAGAGAAATCAAAGAATCGATCCCATTTACAATTGCACCTAAAACCATAAAATACCAAGGAATAAATCTAACCAAGGAGGGGAAAAATCTATACACTGAAAACTAGAGAAAGCTTAGGAATGAAATTGAAGAAGACACCAAAAAATGGAAAAACATTCCATGCTCCTGAATAGGAAGAACAAATGTTGTTGAAATGTCAACACTTCCCAAAGCAATCTATATATGCGATGCGATCCCTATCAAAACAACACCAGCATTCTTCACAGAGCTAGAACAAAACAGTCCTAAAGTTCGTATGGGATCAGAAAAGACCCTGAAGAGCCAAAGCAATCCTGAAAAGGAAAACCAAAGCAGGAGGCATCACAATCCCAGGCTTCAAGATGTATTACAAAGCTGTAATCCTCAAGATAGTAGGGTATTGGCACAAAAACATACACTCGGATCAATGGAACAGAGTAGAGAACCCAGAAATAGACCCCCAAATGTACGGCCAACTCATCTTTGACAAAGCAGGAAAGAATATCCAATGGAATACAGTCTCTTCTGCAAGTGGTGCTGGGAAAACAGGACAGTGAGATGCAGAAAAATGAACCTGGACCACTTTCTTACACCACACACAAAAACAAACTCAAAGTGGGTAAAAGAGCTATATGTAAGACAGGAAGCCATCAAAATCCTCAAGGAGAAAGCAGGCAAGAACCTCTTTGACTTTGGCCACAGCAACTTCTTACTCAACACGTCTCTGGAGGCAAGGGATACAAAAGCAAAAATGAACTACTGGGACCTCATCAAAATAAAAAGCTTCCTCACAGGGAAGGAAACATTCAGCAAAACTGAAAGGCAACCGACAGAATGGGAGAAGATATTTGCAAATGACATATGGGATAAAGGGTTAGTACCCAAAATCTATAAAGAACTTATCAAACTCAACACCCAAAAAACAAATAATTCAGTGAAGAAATGGGTCAAAGACATGAAAAGACACTTCTCCAAAGAAGACATCAAGATGGCCAACAGACACTTGAAAGGATGCTCAACATCACTCATCATCGAGGAAATACAAATCAAAACCACAATGAGATCCCACCTCACACCTGTCAGAATGGCTAACATTAACAACTCAGGCAACCACAGATGTTGGCGAGGATGCAGAGAGAGCGGATCTCTTGCACTGCTTGTGGGAAGGCAGCAGCAATCCTCGTATTCCGGATTTAGTTAGCTTTGGGGGTCACCGTCTCCTGGGGCTCTTGCCAGAGCGTTAAACCCAATCTCTTGGAAGAGTGCTTCTGATTCAATCAGCTCTTCTCTCTGCCACCTTACATTCTGGCTCCCGTGACCGGCATGTGCCCTTGGTCTCCAGTCCCAGGAGCCCAGGCCTCCCGCCCATTTGTGCTGGCTGGATCTTACAGCGTCTTGGGTTGGGGAAGGGGGGCGGGGATCGTCCCCTTTCCTCCATTATTAGAGCCAGCATGTCCTGACAGGGTTATGCTGCAACCAGCTACTGGCCTACGTAACAACAGGGGTCTTGGGGGCCTGTCCTGACGGAGGCCCATATTGTCTTGTAAGGTCTCAGACCTTTGTATCACCGAACAAGGAGGGAGTGACTTTTCTTGAGGGATGGCCCCTTCTGTAGGCTCCGGGGGTTAGCAGAATCAGATGCTCTAAATATTTAGGTCACCTATGTGTCAGGGTCCCGTTTTTGCCTTCAGGATACTGACCCGGACATAACAGGCTCAGGGTGTTAACTTCCTCCGGAGCTCAGCCCTGACATCGACTGTGCCTTGGCTTTTTCCTGGGCCTCTCACTGGGGGACACGAGAACCTACTTGTCAGTTATGAAGGAGGCCCCGTGGCTCTCACATACGGCTTTTAATTCTCTTAATCACTCACAGCTTTTTGCTTTTTCCTCGGCTATCAATGGCACTTAGCAATAATTATCTGATATTTTTTCTCTTCCTTTCCACAGATAAGAGCTATAAATTCTCAGACACTGGAGAATGAACTACGGAAGGCATGTTCTAAAAGGAGTCACACTTGGAATGAGGGAGGAGTGGGTTCCTTGTTTTATGGCTATGTGTGTTTTATGCACATGATTAAAAAGATTCAGGACATATCTTTCCTTTGCTCAAAACCTTCCAGAGCCACATTTGGCTTCCAGGCATGCTCCTGCCTCAGGGCCTTTGCACTTGCTGTTGCCTTTGCCTGGATCACTTTCCCTCAGATATTTTCACGGCTCTCTCTGCCTACTCCTTCAGATCTTTACAAAGCATGTCTTCTCCTTTTGGGAACTTCCTTAGTCTGCTCCCCACCTCCAACCCTTACCCCTCCCTTCCCTTCTCTGCTGTGTCTCTCCTTAGTATGTGTCAGTACTTAATATACAACATGCTTTGTCTGACAACGTCTTGTTTGTCTAACTTCCCTCTCTAAATGTAACCTCTTCAGGGCGCCTGGGTGGCTCAGTTGGTTGGGTGTCAGACTTCGGCTCAGGTCGTGATCTCACAGTTCATGGGTTCAAGCCCCGCATTGGGCTCTGTGCTGACAGCTCAGATCCTGGAGCCTGCTTTGGATTCCATCTCTCTCTCTCTCTGCCCCTCCTCCACTCATGCCCTGTCTCTCAAAAGTGAATACACATTAAAATTTTTTTTTAAATACTTCAAATGTAAACTCTACAAGGACAAAGCTTTTTGCCCCTCCAGCCCCCCGCCATTGCTTCGTCTTCTACACTTACAATAGTGCCTCGCACATAGTGGGTGTTCAGAAAAAGTCGTCAAATTAATAATCTTGAAAATAATTTTGAAGCTTCTGAACAGAGAAGTGAAGGAGGAAGTGTGGACGGGACAGAGAAAGAGAATCCCAAGCAGGCTCTGCAACACCAGACGTGGGGCTCAACCCCACGAACCAAGAGATCATGACCTGAGCTGAGCTGGAGGCTTAACCGACTGGGCCACCCAGGTGCCCCTCCTGTATTTCTTTCCTTTTTTTTATTTTTAAAAAATATTTATTTATTTTTGAGAGAGGGAGAGAGAGCGGGAGCGGGGGAGGAGCAGAGAACAGACAGCGGATCTGAAGCGGGCTCTGTGCTGACAGCAGAGAGCCTGGTGGGGGGCTCAAACTCACGAACCACGAGACCATGACCTGAGCCGAGATCAAGAGTCAGACGCTTAACTGACTGACAAGAATCAGGCGCCCCTCCTTTCTTTCTTTAAACAAGAAATTTTTTATTGAGCTAAAACTCACCTAACATAAATGAACCAGTGTAAAGAGTACAATTAGGCTTCTGTGGTTGAGGAATGGGGGAGAAATCTGGGATTAGGCTCAAATTGCAGCTCTACCATTTTCCACCTGCCTTCTGAGCCCCAGCTTCCTCTCTCTCTCTCTCTCTCTATATATATATATATATATATATATATATATATATAACATGTGTATAATTTTCCATTACCGGATTTCTCATTCTGGGGTTGTGAGTTCAAAGATAAAAACATCCTTCTCCTCCTGGTGGTTAACCAGTGGGGTGCCCCGGGGCCAAACGCCCTAACTGGAACTCAGAAAAAAAACCTGAGCCCTAGCCCCTCATCTCATGGCAGTTGGGAGCTGAGAGAGCTCTGAGGGGCGTGGTGGCCCGAGTGTGTAAGGGCTAGTGCGACCAGCGCGCCACCAGGGCCCATGTGTGGTCATTCTTGCCCAGAGACCCAGTCCACAGCCTGATGAACCGTCCAGGTTTCCTGTTCTTGCTCATTGTGGACACCAGAGGGCGCCATGAGAACACAGATTTTAGCTGTGCCCACCAGCGCTTCCACCAAGGCCTGTTTGGATGGGGACTCGGTCTCCAGAAGCAACTGGAAAAACCCGCTGCCTCTGCCTTGCAGGGCGCCTCTCTGGAAATAGCACAGATCGGAAGGTGATGGTGCAGCTGGGGCTAGCTTGCAAGAAATCAGGCTGACTTGGGGCGCCTGGGTGGCTCAGTCGGTTAAGCGTTTGACTTTGCTCAGGTCATGATCTCACGTTGTGTGAGTTTGAGCCCCACGTCCGGCAGGCTCTGTGCAAAGCCTGCTTCAGATCCTCTGTCCCCCTCTCCCTCTGCTCCACTCCTCTCAAAAATAAAATAAACTTAAAATGCCACTGGTTACTGTTCCTGCTGGCGTCCACATAAAAACCAAGTTGCTGCATGAGTTTGCACTCAAGGGAGGTGTTGAAGGAGGTGGAGGCAGGGGGCCCTTCCGGGGTCTCTCAGGAGGAGTCCTCCAGGATTCGGTGCTCACTTGCACACGGGAGTGACCTTGAGCAGAAACGCGTGTGCCGTAACCCTGTGCCTGGAGCCCACCATGCACTGCGCAGACTTCCTACCCCCCCAACCCCCGGTCCCTCTCTGAGGGCGGGAGCCTCCCACGGGCCCTCAAGCCCGAAGGACCCAGGGCCCAAGCCTGGAGCTCTCAGAAACCCTGCAGAAACGCAATGAAAGACAACTACAGGACAGCAGTGCAATGGAACGTCTAACACAAGTATTCATAGAAGCCACGCTTTGTCAATGCTCAGTCTTCTTTCTGTATGGGTAGACGCCAATGTTTCGGTTTTCTTTACCTTGCTTTGCAAGATTTCCTGGATCTGCATGGCGGGATTGAGGGGTAATGCTCGCTATCCCACAGCTGCAGTAAATACGGTCCTTGGCGTTGGATGTGGGTGACTTCGAATGGGTTAGAATGTTAGGCGATGGGCGCCTCGGAAGGTCCGGACACACCCTGTGTGAACTGAGGGCCCATCCGGGCTTCCGTGTCTCCCAGGGGCGGGAACGGGAGGCCCAGGAACGGGTGCCCGGTCAGCGCCAGGCCGTCTCCAGAGCCCGCAGCTGCTGGCAGAGGGTGGCTTTGAGGCAGCCCCAGGTCCAGTGTTTAGTATCTCTAGTCGCCTCGCCAAAAAAGACTGAGGCTCTGGCCTTGTACTTTCCAAAGTTTGAGGTCAAGTTCACAAAGTTTTTTCCGAGTACTGAGTATCTGGGTGGGGTGGGCTCCGCAGGAGCCCGGATCCCCCAGGGCAGGCCCCCAGGGGGTGGGATTGATTGCTGGCAGGAGGGGTGGAGGGCCTGCAGGCTGAACACTTCTCTTCAGCCGCCAGGAGGTGGCCCCGGGCTGATGAGAGCACAGAGCAGCCGGGACCAGCCTCGGGCAGGCATCAGCCGCAGGCCGTGTCTGCATTTTCACAGGGATCATTCTGCTTCTGCCGCGGGTGTGGAAGACGCCCTGCCAAGCCTGGAAGCCGGCGGCGGCCTGTTAGAAGGCTGACGTCCCGGGCCACATGGGAGGCAAAGCAGGAATATCGAGAATGAGGAGGGGGATTCATTACCTGGCCAGCTGGAACTGAGAACTGCAAACTGGGTGTCTTCATGCAACAGTGACAGATTCTTTCCCCGTTCTGGAAGCTAGAAGTCTAAGATCAAGGTGTCGGCAGGGCTGTGCTCCCTCCGTGGCTCTAGGAGACCCCTCCTTCCTTGCCTCTTGCCGGCTTCTGGCTGTGGCTGTGACGTAACCGCATCACTGCTGTCCCCGTCTCCAGGTCGCCTGGTGTCCCTGTGTGCTCTTATCCCCTCTAATCAGGACCCCAGTCTATTGGAATAAGGGGTGGTCCTAGTCCTGTATGATGTCCTCTTGATTTATGTTTTTTAAGTCTATTTTATTTTGAGAGAGAGGGAAAGAGAGAGAGAATGAGCTGGGGAGGGGCAGAGAGAGAGAATCTCAAGCAGGCTCCGCACTGTCAACACAGAGCCCAATGTGGGGCTTGAACTCCCTAACCGTGAGATCATGACCTGAGCTGAAATCAAATCAAGAGTATACCTAAGAGATACCTAACCAACTGAGCCCCCCAGGCGCCTCTCCTCTTGATTTTTATCTGAATTACATCTGCAAAGACCCTATCACCAATTAGTGTCACAGGCACGGGGCACCGGGGTTAGGATTTCAACCTATCTTTTTGTGGATACAACTCATCCTACAAAAGATAACAAGGAAAAGGGGGAAGTCGAGGGCCACTGGGTAGGGAGGTGGGGTTGCTGGCCGCTGAGACGGGGACGCCCAGGGGAGCAGGCTGCCGGGGGCACGACTTCCATTTCGGGTGCGTTGTGTCTGAGCAGTTGGTCCACAGAGCGTCTGGGAGACGCGGCCCGGGAGGCGGATCCGTGGCCTGGAGTGCAGGGGAGACGGCGCGCCGGAGAGGGGGGCTCTGAGTCCCGTGCCTCCGGCAGTTGCCGCCATGTGGGCGAGCCAGTCGGCGAGTGAGCAGAGCACTGGGAATGCCCGTGTCTAGGACGGGCAGAGGGAGGGGACGTCACAAGAGCCAGAGCAGCAAGGACGAGCGGAGCAGGAGGAGAGCCAGGGGGCCGCGGGCCCCGCAAGGGAAAGAGGGGACGTGAGAAGCACGATTGAGGAGAAGGGGCACGTGGAGTGGCAGCAGCGTTCAAGCGGGGTGGGACAAAGGGTCACGCGGGCTTTACCACGGCGGTCCGCTGGCGACTCCTGCGTGAGCAAGTTTCGGTGGGGTGGGCGGGAGTCAGACTCTGGAGGGGATGCAGACTCTGTGCTATTCCAGAAACAACCCCGGTGCTGCAAGAAGGCAGGGGGTGCCCAGGGCAGGACCAGATGCCCCAGGAACGTCCCGGTGGGAGAGCAGGAAAGAACGCAGAGACAAGAGCTTGTCTCCCGCCACCAGGGGGCGATCTGCACCAGCCCATCGGAAACCTTCTCAAAGGCGGGAGGTGGGGACGTGCGCTGATCTATAAATCGAAGCTTCTCGATGCAGCTTTCCCGGAGCAGCAGGGGCCCGCGTATGATAAATAAATCTGTATGGTGAAGTTGCCGGCTCAAATGTATTATACATTTTGTAGAAAAACTGCCCAAATCTCATCTCTTTCAGTGATCCCAAGACGGGGACCCTCAAGCTAGGTTGGTGGTGAGGTTGGGAAAGGGGGAGAATTTAGGCTAATCCAGAAAGAGACCCTCAGAAGGTCAGATGCTCAGACCAAACACTGCCCCCCCTTCTCTGGAGAAATTCACATTTGGATCTAGATGCATTTTGGGGGGGGGGTCCTAATGAGATGGTGAATTAACACAGGCAGCTGTCTTCCCCCCACCATTGGGGAGTTACAGAGGAGGGAGGAAGTTTATAGGTCCTGGGATCCGACGTCAAAACAAGAAACACTCGAGGAGTCAAAAGGTGGTTGGAGTCTAGAGTGAGGGAAAAGCAGCCACGGAGGTGAGTTTGGGGCAGAACGTTTTTCTTAATCTTAATTTGTATTTTTATTTTAATTGGAGTATAGTTGACATGACAGTTTCAAGTGTACGACGTTGCGATTCGACAAGTCAGTCCCCTGTGCCGTGCTCCCCGGCAAACGTGGCCACCGTCTGTCACTACACAGCACTGCCACAATATCATGGGTTTTTTACCTTTTACCTCTGTGACTTATTCATTCTGTAACCGGAAGTCTGTGTGTCACACTCGCCTTCAACCATATTGCTTATTTCCTTTATGCCCCTTCTCCATGGAAACCACCGGTTTGTTGTCTGGACTTAGGGGTCTGTTTCTACTTTTTATTTGTTTATTCATTTGTTTTGCTTTTTAGATTCCATATGTAACTGAAATCATACGGTATTTGTCTTTCCTCGTCTGACCCGTTTCACTTAGCCTAATACTGTCTGAATCTATCCGTGTTATTGAAATATGGCTCAATAGTGGGGAGAGGTTTTTGCTGCGTCCTTTCTGGCTCCCGCCTCGCTTTGGGCCTGTTGCTCACCTCCCAGTAGCCGCCATAGAGCCCGCCATCCCCATGTGACGCCTGGGGTGGAGCTGTTGGGATGAAGGCAGAAGAGCCACCACCCACCTGTGACCCCAAACGACTTTTCAGAGCAGAAACCCCCAACTTTATCTCTTGTTGCAGACTTGGAACTATCCTGCACTGTCGTACGAGAGAGAAAGAAACTTCCATGTGCTAAGTCATGTATTACGTTTGAGTCTATTTGTTACGCAGCCCAGTCTACCCTAACCAATAGGAGACTCCAAGTCATTAATCAAAATTAAGAACTTCTGTTTAACAAAGAACCCATGGACAGAGTTAACGGATGGGTGGCGGATGGGAAAAAGACGTTTGTGACACCCAACACAAACAAGGGATTAACAGCTCTCCTGGATTACTTACAAAGGAATCAAACACCACCACGCCATCCCTCAATCCCTCTGAGAAGTGGGGGAAGGATAAGAATCCATTGGGGGAGAAATCCAAATCGTTTAAACGAATGTGAAGAGGTGTTCCTCGTCACTGGAATCAGAGAAATTCAAAGTATGGTGTGAACTCGAGACCCCACTCATCCCAAATCGGATGCGGCAAACTCAGAGCTGTTGGCAAGGCAGGCGCTGGTGAGGATGCCTCCGCCCTTCGTGGGGAGAACAGAGCTGCTGTGTATCCACTCCGTTTGGACGGAGGGAGGCGAAAAGTGCTGGGACAGCTCCTTGGGGTGCGACCTGGTGGGTCTGATGGAGTTAAGAAGGCACGGACTTCTTAACTAGCGGTCCCTTTGGAACTCTCACATGGGACTGGAAAGGAACCATGACATCATTTTTGTTAATGTTTTATTTATTTTTGAGAGAGACAGACACAACCCAAGCAGGGGAGGGGGAGAGAGAGAGGGAGACACAGAATGGGAAGCAGGTTCCAGGCTCTGAGCTGTCAGCACAGAGCCCAACGAGGGGCTCAAACCCACGAACCAGGAGATCGTGACCTGAGCTGAAGTCGGACGCTCAACCGACTGAGCCCCCCAGGCCCCCTGTCCACCCAGTCGCTGGAGGGACCGACTCCCCTACAAGCAGATGAAATATGCAGCATAGACAACCTCAGCTTAACCAAAAGCAGGGTTGAGTGAAACATAGTGAAAAATAGAGTGAGCTACGTGGCACATCACAGTGTAGGTAACGGGAGGTATCCGCACACACAAAACAGCACGACACCAACACACACACACACACACGTCCAAGGATATAGTAAGCCCTCAGAGTGGGCGTTTCTGGTCTGGGCCCTGGCAGGCGGGGTGTGGGCAGACAGGGAGAGGGGCCCTGCATGGGCCACAGAAATCAGAAAGACTGAATACTCTGAGCCAAATGTTGAGATTAGCTAACTTTCTGCGCCCAGTGTTCAAAGGAAAAAAAAAGAAAAATCCTCTCTGGGGGGAATATTATCAGCAGGGCCTGGCCTCTGTCACCCGGCCCTTCACCCAGTGCTGCCGGGTGAATAGAGACTTCGCTTCCCCCTCTGATTTGGCGATTCGGTAGAGATTGCAACAATCAGAGCTTAATTAACTCCTCTTTAATTGAAGTCATCTTGGCGGGCACAGTGTTTGCACACAGGACAATTCTGCTTGGCCTTTGGTTCATTGCGAGGCCTTCGTTACAAGGCCCAGTTTCTGATTCAGCCACGAACAGCCCGCGACAGGGCGGTCAGACAACTCTTCAGGCCCTGGGGAGGATTATGGTTGGAATCAGGGTCTCCCCCGCTCCAGGAAGGCAGACCCCTGGGGAGGAAAGATGCTTAAAGATTGCACGAGGAGGTGATCCCACAGAGCCGGCGGCACTGGGGGCAGTGACCAGGACCCATTTTGGGGGCAGAGGTGACAAGCACCAGGAGCGGCTAGCGTCGCAGCCAGCTGTCTGCCTCTCCTGGGCGGGTAATTGTCCCTCAGTGGGAAGTGGTTCTTTTTCCTTCTCATCTTCCTAAGCTAAGCTAAGTCACTTGGTAAACTTCGCCTTCAGACCAGTACTGATTTCGAAACAACAATCCCAGGGGGTATCAGCCCAGGGTAAAGGAAGGAAGTATTTAGAATTCGAGACAAGCTCAAGGGCGCCAAGTCACCTGATAGGAAGATAACACGGAAGTACTTGAAGATGAGTTTGTCAAGCCGGCTGGGGCCAGATTAGCCAGGCTCTTGAATTTTTTTACTACCAGTGAGTTCTGGCTCTGCCCACACCAGCCACGGACACCTCCCTCTGTGTTCGCCCCTTTAGCTTTTCCTTGGACCCATGATTGCTAAGCCTTTCTGTGAAGTCTCCTGCTTCAACAGATACATGTTATTACTTTTTTTTAAAGTTTATTTATTTATTTTTGAGAGAGACAGAGACGGCGTGCCCAGGGGAGGGGATAGAGAAAGGGAGGAGGAATCCCAGGCAGGCTCTGGGCCGTCAGCACAGAGCTGGACGAGAGGCTCGAACTCGTGGACCGTGAGATCATGACCTGAGCCGACACCAAGACTCAGGCCACCCAGGTGCCCCGCGTACATGTTACCTTTAATGGCCACCTCCACTGGATTTCCTTTGACTTTCCCCTCTCTTTCCCCTCCCTGTGTTTAGGAGACAATCAACCACAGACACAACCTCAACCAGAGTCACCCGTGGGCCCGAGGCCCTGGTTTGAGGAGAACGTTCTTCATTCATTCATTCATTCATTCATTCATTCCTTCACCCAGCAAGCACCTGTCCAGTATGGCGCCCCACCAGCCCCTGGGGCTACAAGGACCAGACAAATTAGTTGCCACCCTTAGGGCTCAGAGTCCAGTAAACAGAGTTCTTAGTGATATAATAATAATGATAAACATCAAAAGAATGTTTATCTGTATGCCTGGCCCTGTCTTCATGTATGAATGAAGGAATGAATCGAATTCTCTAATAACTCTCTGACCCTTGTACAGTTTTAAAGATGAGGGAACTAAGGCCAGTAGTGTGGCCGAAACTCTCCCGAGTTCATGGTGGGAGTGGCGGAGCCAGAATCTCTGCCCCTGTGCGGCCTGGGTGACCTTCTCTGCCACGTTAGACCACCCCCCACGGGGACGTTTCCAGCCCTCGCCGGAGGGCACCGGGCCAAACGGAACCTCAGGGTTTCAGCCTCTTGGACCTTGTCTCACACTCAGACATTATCTGGAGGCATCCGCCAACATTCCCCAGGCCGGCCTCAGCCGCCATTGCGACCGGTGCCCCCAGTTCATTCCAGTCGTTCATTTCTGACTGTCTCAACGGGGTAAAGACACGGAAAGGGGTTTCTGAGAAAAAAACCAAATCGTGACTTCGCACTCGACACCTTGCGGCCACCCCAGTTCTGTTTTCACGGAACCCTGCGATCTTAGGAGACGGGGATGGGTGTGGTGAACTTGGCGAAGGACTCTGACACAAAATGACAACCTTGAGCTTCTGTAGGGGACGCCTCTGTGCCTTCTCTGTTACTATAGTCTCCTTGGGCTGTACCCTGTCCAGTCCCCTGTACCCTGTAACGACAACAATGATCCGCACTCTTTCCCAATTCAAAATGTTTTTTATCTAATCAGAAGTGGAACTTTAATTTCAACTCAAAAATGGGAGATTTAGATGATACCTAATGTTATTATTTTTTGGTGAAAAAGCTCTCCAAGCTTCTTTAATGATTAGAGAAATTTGAGACATCCTGGACTTCTCTGCTTATATAATATCATTATTTTTTTTGGGGGGGGACATAAAATCTAGTGTTCAAGGTTACCCTCACGGTAGTGGGGGATCCCATGATGCTCTCATTCCGTGATGCCGTCATTAATAGCAACTACATTTGGGGAACTTTCTGGTGAAGTTGCTCTAGGTTACATGCTTCTCAAACTTTAACCTGCTTAAGAGTCTCCTACAGGTGTTAAAAATGCAGAGTCTGATCCGGTAGCCCGGGGTGGGGGCTGGGATCCTGCGTTTCTAACAAAGTCCCAGGGGATATCGATGTTGCTGGTCCTCTGACCACACTGAGTGGCAAGAACGTAGGAGAATTAGTCGTGCTTGAAAAGCGAAGGTATTGTTCTCTAGTATAAAACTTGTACCGCGTGTGTGCTGAGGTCAGGGTTGGCCACAATGTTAAAGACGGCAATTACCCTGAACTGTATTCAAGAGAGGCACTCGGGGAAGAGCCGAAGGAAAAGTCGAAAGCCCGAGGGCATCACCGAGAAGGCTCATCAGTTGGTGCCTGTCTGTCTGTCTGTCTGGGTGTCGGGATGGGGGAACACACCTAATCCCGCTTAGGAATTGGGCATCCAGGTGGACACGGCAGGACCTGCCCGGGATGGGTGGCTTCATTAGGACGGTGGCATGTCCCCGACATCACATCAACCTCCATCAGCCATATCCCTGTCATGGCTCTCTCTGTAATTCTGTGACTCCTACCAACACCCACCCCCTCTTCTGCAACCTCGAATGGAGACTGCCCCGTGATGTTTCGTCTGCGACACCAAATTATAGAATCATTGATCTTGAGCTCCCTGTGGTGTCTTGAACTATCCATCACTTAGGACAGGAGATGGGGCCAGTTGGATGCTGGAGCCGCTGGAGTTATCGGAAAATGATGTTGATTAAAAAAAATTCTTTGTGCTTTTTAGTTGCATCTAACCCCAGTGTGGCCAAGATGGACCCTCTGGTTTCTTTTAACACAGAAGTGAGCACTGGCTACTTAAGTGTTTACTGAGTGCCTACTATGCGTTAGGCATTTTGCCAGGCTCTGGTCACACAGCAGGGGACAACGCAGACAGGGCCCCTGAGGTTTGTCATCCAATGCAAGAAGCGACCACAGACGAACGCTCGTACGTGTCAATACGTGATTATAATTATGCTGAGCACTGTGAAGGGAGAGGCTGTGCAGGCTGCTCTCGCGGAGTAGGGGGAGGAGGCCCAGTTAATGAACCCAGGATAAAGGGACACCGAGCTGGACCTTCAGGGTGGGGCAGGGGCTGGCCGGGGGGAGTTCGAGCTCTGCCCTGCCTTTATTGCTTCAGCCCCTGGTATGGGCTGAGGTTATGCCACCCCTCCCCCGGTTCACAGGTTGAAACCTTAACCCCCACTGTAACTGCATTTGCAGACACAGACTTTATTTCTACTTATTTTCTTTTATTTCTATTTTTCTTTTATTTTTATTTCTATTTATTTCTATTTTTTATTCTATTTATTTTCTTTTTATTTCTATTTAAAAAAATTTTTTTAAACATTTTTTCATTTTCGCAAGACAGAGAGTGAGTGGAGGAGGGGCAGAGAGAGAGGGAGACACAGAATCCGAAGCAGGCTCCAGGCTCTGAGACGTCAGCACAGAGGCCCGACGCGGGGCTCGAACCCACAAACCATGAGATCATGACCTGAGCTGAAGTTGGACACTTAACCGACTGAGCCACCCAGGTGCCCCTGCAGGCACAGACTTTAAAGAGGTCATTACAGTTCAGTGAGGCCATAAGGAGGGGCTGATCTAATAGGAGTGGTGTCCTTACAAGAAGAGGAAGGGACACCAGGGGGGACACCTGCAGAGACAGAGGACCACGTGACGACACAGCGAGGAAGCAGCCATCTGCAAGGCAAGGAGAGAGGCCTTGGGAGAAACCAGCCCTGCCCGCACCTTGATCTGGGACGCCCAGCTTCCAGAACCCTCCACAGCCCCTGGTCTGCGGTACTGTGTCCCGGCTGCCCGCGTGGACGAATGGGGCCACTCGCGGCCCCGGGGTAAACGTGGGGCACTGTAGCCCCTCAACGCAGCGCATGGGGTCCGCAATGGCTTCTCTGCTGGCAGCTGCACCGTGAACCCCCGAATTCGTGCACCTGCTGTGTTCAATGGATGATGGCTCATACGCAGGAACACAGTTTAGAAACAGATTTCAGGGTCTGTTTTGTTTTCTCTTCAAGTAACTTCAGGGCAGTTGGAGGGGGTTCTAGAAATCCCAGGAACCCCAGGATCCTCATAAGCAAAGCACCTTGGCAGGGTGACCCTGAACGAGTCGCTCGCCCTCTGGGCGCCCCTTTGCTTTCCCATAACGTGGATTTAAATCCGACTCGGTGTTACAGTTCGGTTCAGGGTCCCATAGCACACCGAGGCTTCTTCTTCTCTTTGAAAATAGCATAGCGGACCTCTGGGGTCCGGCCGGTCCAGGTTAGAGTCCCTGCTTGTCCTCAGGGAACGGCTCTCAGACTCCGTTATTTGGGTGGTCCCCACCGAGTCCTTTAGAGCCAGTAGCAGAGACTTCTGTGGACTCTCAGCTTGATGAACGCCATGTTGCAATATCGTATATGAGAAGAAACACGCATTTTGGTCTAGTCCCTGGCTGTTGGCCAGGGCTCCTAGAAATCTTGTAATTTCCCCAGTGATGAGAGCAGTAGGGGCATCTTCCATGATAATACTTGGTTTCTGTCCTGCTCCTGAGCTCCAGAAATGGCTCTGGAGTGATTAAAGGAGCCTCTTTTGTTATTTATAACAAGCCCCTTGTGACCACATCTTTTATCTTAATGAGGTGACTTTTGGGAAGCACCTAAAGATTGGGGGGGGCAGTGATTGCCAGAGGAATGGAACACGGAATTAGCGAGTTGGTACTTTTAGCCCCGCCCCACCCCCACTGCTGGGGCAGGGAGAGAGGCTGGAGACTGACTCGATTGCCAAGGGTGGTGATTTAATCATTCGTGCCTACCTAATAAAGCTTCCATCGAAACCGGACCTGAAGGGCTTCGGAGAGTGCTGGCACGGTTAAACCAGCCCTCATCTGCGTGCCGGGAGGGTGGCGCATCACGCCCCAACACACGGGGACAGAAGCTCCTGCCCTCGGGACCCTCTGAACCTCGCCCTGGACATTTCCTCATCTGCCTGTTCACTTGTATCTTTAAAATCCCCTTTGTCCTAAATTGATAATAAAGAAGAAGCTGTTTTCCTGGGTTCTGTGAGCTGTTTCAGCAGATTATCAAGCCTGAGGAGGCAGTGGTGGGAAGCCCCGGGGTATCGCAGGTTGGTCTAAAGTACAGGTGGCTGTGACTTGTGACTGGTGGGTGTCTCACGTGGGGGCAGCCCTGTGGGACATAGCCCCTGCCCTGGGAGCTCTGTGCTGACTCTGGACAGTTAGAATCAGAATTGAACTGCGTTGCAGGACATCCCGTTGGTGTCTACCAGGAATTGCAGAACTGCTCGGTGTAGAAAAACCCACATATCTAGCGTCAGGAGCTTCGTTGTGTAGGAAAAAACCCCTTTTCCTTCTCCAGTGTTCAGAGCCGATGCACCCTTGCACTGTGAAAATATCTCCACCAGAGGTCGCTAGAGATCACTAACCACCAATTTAAACACCACGGTGTTCAGACACTGCCAGTAAGTAGCTGTAGGAACTTAGAAAAGTCACTTCGACGACTTAGAAACTGAGATTTAAAGAAGTTGAATGTATAGGCTCAGGTGAGGTGGGTATGGGAGAGGGGAGAGTGGGTGATGGGCATTGAGGAGGGCACTTGTTGGGATGAGCACTGGATGTTGTATGGAAACCGATTTGACAAAAAATTATTAAAAAAAAAAAAAAAAAGAAAAGAATGTATAGGTTCAGAGGCATGGCTGAAAAAACCAGGGAAGATACTTGGCATCTGGAAGCCAGAGTGCTCATGCTTCAGCACAGCTGGTTAGAATCCCCTGAGAGGCTTGTTAAAACACAGATCTCTGGCCCTATGCCCAGGGTTTCTGACTCCGGGAGAGATCAGATCTGGGGGTGGGGCCTCAAAGTTAGCCTTTCTATCAGGTTGCCAGGTGATGGCGAGGCCGCCAAGTCCTGGGGCCACATTTTAGAACCACTGTGCTGGCCTCGGTCCACACGCATCCTTAACATCCGCCAAGATGGCCCCAGACCCGAGACGGGCCGGGAACGATGGAGAGGTCTCTCCTGCCCAGAGAGGTGTGACACGGTACCATCGGGAATGGAGTCACTCGCTCCATTACCCTGGGCGAGGTCAGAGAAGGCTGCCGGAGGGCCAGGTACGTTCTGTGGACGATGTCCTGCATCTCAGGACCTTTTTTTTTTTTTTTAATTTTTTAAATGTTTATTTATTTTTTAGAGAGAGGGAGGGAGAGAGACAGAGTATGAGCACTGGCAGGTCAGAGAGAGAGAGGGAGACACAGAGTCTGAAGCTGGCTCCAGGCTCTGAGCTGTTAGCACAGAGCCTGACGCAGGGCTTGAACTCACAAACCATGAGGTCATGACCTGAGCTGAAGCTGGATGCTTAACTGACTGAGCCACCCAGGCGCCCCATGGACCATTTTTTACGATTGGGGGACCCTGACCCTCCCACACTGGACTCCACTGTGGTGGCTTGTCTGAACGCTGTTTGCCGGCAGGCCAGCACTGCAGGAGCTGGAGAGAGAGCAGGCAGTGCTGAGTAGAAGGGCAGCTGGCCCCTGTGTTTTCACCACTCCACGGGACAAGAGCTTATGTCGGGTAGGAGGGACCGTGCAGAAGGTTTTTGTTGGTAGGCATCTCCTGAAGCACAGCACCACCGCCAAGTGTGGGCTGCTGGGGGAAGGGAGGGGACCACGGGGTAAGGAGCTGCGAGGGGGCTTCTGGCGACAGGCACTGACAGAGAGAGAGGGAGGGAGAGAGAAAGAGAAGAAGAGGAGAGGAGAGAAGCAGGAGGGAAAGACAGAGACAGATGGGAAATGAAAGAGAGAGAGAGAGCAGGCGAGGGAAAGAGAGAGAGAGAAAGAGAGATGGGGGAAAGGGGGTGGAGAAGGGAGGGAGAGAGAGAGAGGGAGCAAGAAAGAGAAGACACACAGTAGCTAGAGACTGTGTTGCAGGTGAGGATGGGGGAGGAAGAACAGATCTTCAAGGCGTTTGAATAGAAGATGAATTACAGTCGCAAAAGGAACAAGACCGAGTCTTAAAAACCAAAAGGAGGCTCTTCCAATAACCGGAATACCTTGTAGAATCACACCGTCACCACAGGGACCCAGCAGGAGGGTCTCCAGAGCACAATTGTTGGGAAAATGAAACCTTCCGTGTTCATCCCCCAACGACCGGAGGCTTCTTAATAAACTAGTCGTGATCCTCTTGGCCGTATTACCTGGGGTCTTGTTCCTGTCGAACGACTGGGCTGGCTCCTTGCTGAAGCAGATGTGTGGTTCAGGTTGGAAGAGTCCCTCGTGCAACAGGCTGCCCCATTGATCCCTTAATATTCCTCCCGTCCTCGACTTGAAGTTGGTACCTTGGGTGGTCCTATGCCGTCCTGACCATGCGATTGCTTCCTTCTAGAATCCAGTCTGCTTTTTGCCCCCGAGTTCCTTTGCATTAAAAAATAAGATGATGCAGTAAACATAGTATTAAATGCAAGAACTTGTGTTTCCCTAAGAAAATGAAATTTACAGTCTCCATGGGAACGATTATCATCAAATACTTAATGGCTTTATAGAAAGAAAATGTAACCAAACGGCCGTATAGAAGAAGGCACCGTATTAAATTGGCCAAGAAGGAGGCTCTAGCTTTGAACACACCCAGCGAGACGTTCATCGGGCCGCACCGGCATTAGCTAGATGTCTTTCCTAACCACAAGTTTTATTTCAGTTCTCGGGTGCTTTTTGGAAAAAGGACACATCACAGAAGAGCAATTTCGAATAAAAATTCATTCCAGAAAGCAATTTCCAGGAGGTATCCTGGAACGCAACCCAATGTTTTCTTGTTTGACTTCTGCAAATAAAAATGAACGAGGGGCATTACTGGGTACGGCAGGAAGACCCGTCCACCTGGAGACCAGAGGTCTAGTTTTCCCTGGGCTGTCACACACAACTGTGGCCGATGTCTACATCTAACCCACCTCCTTCTGGCCTCAGTTTCCCCATCTATAACATGGGGGGATGGATCATGTGGTCTTTCAAATATTTATTTTTGAGAGACAGAGCACGGTGGGGGAGGGGCAGAGAGCGAGAGGGACAGAGGACCTGTCAGCACAGAGCCTGACGTGGGGCTTGAACTCATGAACCGTGAGGTCAGGACCTGAGCCAAAGACGAATGCTCAACCGACTGAGCCCCCTAGGTGCCCCTGGATCACGTGGACTTAAGGCATCTTTTTGTACGACGGCTTGCAATTTCAGGATCGTCATTGCACGGTTAAAAACGACAGCCCCTTGGAGAACTGGGTGATTCTATCGGGGCGTGAAACATAGAAGATGAATCTGGAGCGTCTTATTCTATCAGGAAGGAAAGAAATGCTACAAACAGACACGAAAACTCTAACAACGGGGTATGTCCAAGGGACACAGGGACGAGCTAGAAGAGTTCCCAAAGTCTAAAGTTGGAACAATTTGAGCAAGAAAATAAATAAAATAGTATGGGATTCTCACCCAAACATATAATAGCGATCTATGAGTTCATACCGATATAGGTCAATGATTGAACTAAAAATAAATGGCAGAGAAAAGTCAAATCTTCTGTGCAGAAAAAAACAAAAAGCCACAGAGAGGAAGGAAGACAAGACATGAGAGACTCTCAAAGAATAAGAAAGAACTGAGGGGAGAGATGGGTGTGGGAGGGGGGAGGGTGGGTGGTAGGCACAGAGGAGGGCGCTCGTTGGATTGAGCACTGGGTGTTGTATAGAAATCAATTTGACAATAAACTATTAAAAAAGAATAAATAAATAAATAAATAAATAAATAAAAATAAAATAAAATAAAAAAATAAAAATTAAAAAAATTAAAAAAAGAAGAATTCCAAATAACATACGTGGATGCCTCAGCCTCAAGAAGGTGGGGAGCTGTGCTGCCGCTTGGTGACTTCCTTCCAAAGAGGACACTATGGAGAGGGGGAGAGAGCAACCTTCCAGGGGAGAAACTTGACAAGCCTGGCCTCGGCGAGCGACTCAAGGTTCACGCCAACAGTGATACGTCATGTTGACAGGGTGTACCCTTGACGTGAAGTGATGAGGATCCTAGTTTATCTCTGAGGTCCTTCCAAAAACCCACAACGCCGGTCTAGTTGTGAGAGAAATATCAGGCAAATCCCAACTGGGGAACATTTGGAAAGACACTGACCGGTATTCTTTGACACCGTCAAGGTCATTATCAACAGGGAAGGTCCGAGAAACTGTCACGACCCAGAGCCTAAGGAGACTCGATGAATAAATGAAACGCGGTCTCCTGGATTAATTCTGGGACAGAAAAAGAACGGTGGGTAAAATCCAAGGAAACCTGAGTATGAACTTCAGTTAATAATAATACATTAATAGTGGTTCCTTGCTTGCAACCCATGTACCGTTCTAAAGTAAGAGGTTAAAAATGAGGGAAACCGGGTGGAAGGGTATTTGGGAACTCTCTTGGGAATTTTCTGTTCACTCTAAACTGTTCTGAAATAAAGTTTATAGTTGCAAAAGAGATATAGCCCCGGAGCTGTCGCTGACTCGGTACGGCCAACAGACTGGTCCGCAGAGGGAGACAGAATTGACAGAAGATTTACCATACAGATCAAAAAAAAATAGTTAATTCATCAGGAATCTTCTTCCCTGCCCCCAGCGTTCTGGAAATTGCGTCTGTTGTAGCCCGCAAGCACACAGGCCCGGGTCGTCCCCACCCTACACGTTCCGGGTCTCGGGACTTGCCCTCCACCAACCATCTCAAGAGAGGTCACCTCTAAGCCATTGAAATATCTTGCCTGATTAGAGTGTCTTTCTTTGCATGCCTGGGGCCTGGGGCCACGCCGGAGAAGGTATGCTAGCCACCTGACTCATGGTCAATGCTTGTTTTTGTTTGCTTCCAAGCCTGGGCCGCTCTCTATCGGCTTGACTTCCGAGGGCGGGAAGGTTGGAGACTGAACAGCCAAGGTCTACATGACCCCGAAGATAAACAGTGGACACTTGGGCCCCACGTCCCATTTCCCTTTGCTGGTTTTAATCTGCCTGGTTTCGCTGTAAGAAACTGGAATCAAGAGGATAAAAGCCCTCTGAGTTTCCTAAGTCCTTCTAGAGAAGCGTCAAAGCTGACAGTGGCCTTGGGAACCCCGACGCCCATAGCACGCAGACTGAGGTCTCCAGCCTTCTACGTCGTGACAGATCTAATAAGGGAGTAGGGCGCATCCAGCTGGGGGCACCCGTAACCCGGTGATTGTCGGAGCATATAAATTGCCTGATCAATTAGCCAATTATCCATTTCCCTCCATTAGTCCCCGATCGATACCTCAGGACGTAGAAAATCTCATATTCAATTTCCTCTTCCCCCGGGCTGCTGAAAGCCCTCATAATTCGGAGGCGATTTTGCCCCGTTTTAAAGGACACACACCAAAGAATTCCATCATTTTTCTGCCTGATAAATCTCCCATCTCCCCGAGGACACGGACGGACGCCGCTGTTGTCATTCCAACACGCCTAGTGCAGCGCTCTCTCTCGGCAAAGCCGAGACAGGCCTTGCCTCGCTGGGAGGCTCGGGGCGGGCTGGGGTCCTGGCTCCGGTCAGGAGAGGTGGGGGGGTGGGCGGGCTGGAGGGAGGATGGGAACTCTGAGAAGGACAGAAAAAAGCAGCAGAGATGGAGGGAGAGGAGCCAGGTTGGGGACCAGGGCCGTACCTGAGGCTTTTACTGGCGGTCAGTGGGAGACGTTTCGGTGAGCGTCTCCTACGCATCTGTAACGGAAGTTGCCATGAGCTGGCCTGAGCTCCAGGCCACACGGCTAGGAAGTCTGGAGTCCTGCAAAGAAGGCGAGGAAGCTGAATTCGGGTGCTGCGAGCCACACACCCTCTCCCTCTGGCCGGAGCCCTTTCTTGGCTGGCTGGAGTTACAGGTGTAGGCGTCGCCCTGGTGTGGCCCGGGCCACCAACCTAAGGGGTCGGGAGCAGCCCCTGGAGTCTCTAGTTGAAAGCACGTGAACCCAAATGCCTGGACCTGTGTTGGAGATAAAAACACGGTGCCAACAGCCGTGGTGGCCGCTGGTCCATCGGGAGGCAGAAGGTGGTCTTTCTCTACTCAACTGCTTCTCGGGCCGTGTCCCTGGAAACTTGTGGGTCACAAGTCCGTTTTCCCTTTGATCTGATCCATTGGTCGGAGGTGACTGAGCACATCTGGGGACTTGAGGGAGCCGAAGGGCAGAGCTCCGGGGCCCAGGAAGGAAGACCTTGGCGGGCAAGGTCGACCGGTACCACGGTTACTTCCGGCTTCTCAGCCCTCGGAGCCTGGAGCCACTTGGAGCTTTCCATTTCCAGTTCCTGCCTTGGGAATGAAGAGGAATGTTTCCAGCTGGGTTTAAACACATTAATTCCCAAATTGAGTTTGGCTCTCTTGCTATTTAAAAACCCTATTTGGTAAGCACTCCACAGAGCAATAGCTCTGGAAGAGAAAGATTACTTCCCCATTAGCTCGGCTTAGTGGAATGCATTGTTATTCGAACGACCGTCAAAGGGAGTTGAAGTGGGATCTGGGTTTCAAAGCCCAGCTGAGAAGTCTGGGCTCCCCCCCAGGGGTCTTCGGGCCCTTCGCACCCTCAGAGCACGCAGGGAATTGAGGACACAAAGAAACCGAACATGGAGGCACCTGGGTGGCTCAGTCAGTTAAGCCTCCCACTCATGATTTCGACTTAGGTCAGGATCTCGAGGTTCGTGAGTGCGAGTCCCGCGTTGGGCTCTCTGATATCCATGGGGAGCCTGCTTGGGATCCTCAGTCCTCCTCTCTCTCTGCCCCTCCCCGCCTCTCTCAAAAATAAATAAACATTAAGGAAAAAAAAAGAAAAGAAAAGAGGGGCGCCTGGGTGGCTCAGTCGTTTAAGCTTCCGACTTTGGCTCAGGTCAAGATCTCACGGTTTGAGAGTTTGAGCCCTGCATCGGGCTCTGTACTGACAGCTCAGAGCCAGGAGCCTGCTTTGGATTCTGTATCTTTCTCTCTCTTGGCCCGTGCCCCGCCCCCCCTCCAACTTTCTCAAAAATTAAAAAAAAAGAAACCTACCAAGACTGTCCGCTTCTGCCCTGGGGCAGAACAAGGTGGAGACACCTGACAGCTGCAGCCTTCTGCCCACTGACCCGAGGGGCTGGAACCCCAAGAAGCTAGCCCACTTGAGGGTCCTAGCTGGGGCTCAGAGCCCCCTCTGGGACAGTCTTCCCCTACCCAGGGGGACTGCTTGTCCCCCGCCTCACTTCTAGGACCATCTAAGAGTCTTCTAGATGACTCAGCTCCGAAACTGGCCCAGCGCTTCACTCTGGAGAGATACCCGCCGTCGGAGCTCTCCCTGGCCTGGCTCCAGGCTGAATTTGCCACAGTTCTGCCTGTACCAGACCTGAGCTTCGATGTGGAATGGGAGGAGGGTGTGTTTTGTTTCTGGCGGAAGGATGGTAGAGGGTGGCAAAAAAAAAAACAAACAAAAAAAGAGAGCTTAGGCCCGCTAGTGACAAGTTGTAATATTCCATCTTTTGAAAAATTTAGATTTTTTTTTCTTTTACACAGATGTAGAGCAAATAGGACTGTGGCATATTTCATAATTTATGTGGAAGCTTTGTCATGGCCTTTCGACAGCTCTAGAATATTTACAGGTTTTTCTGGCTGGGAGGAAACCTCCTCTCCCACTACCCCAATGACATTGGTTTCTGACCATGAATCCCACCTCTGTTCACCATGGGGTTCAAGGTTGTCCATTAGTCTTGACTTCTCCTTGCTCCCAGCAGACTGTTCAGTGCTGGGAAAAGTCACCTTCCCTCCCTTCCTTGACCTAAGCTTCATTGAGCCTTGGGTCGTGTGCAGGCTTTGATGGGAGTTCTGTCCCCAAGACTCACAGGCTCATGGGGTTGACACTATATGAAGTTGACACATGGAAACAACTCTAGAAGTGAACCAACCTCAGCCTAGTGGGAGGACTGGTCAGGGACGTGACGTGGCCTCTAGCCTGTGTCCCGAAGCATGGGGAGAACTGAGCTGGGTAAGGGCAGTGTGGAAGGGATAGGGGTGGGGTGTGACGAGGGAGGAAGAGAGAGAAATGGTGGGCATGGTGGACACTGGCCATTGTTCAAGGCCACACAGCATCTGAATCCCCTCTTGATGTCTGGGGAGCTCCCCTCTTGTGAGTCTTGGTGGGTGACAAGACTATCATCGTGGAAGCCAAAATATGTCATTCTCAGCTCCCTTTCGGTTCAGGTAAGGCACATGACCGGCTCCACCGGGCTGTTGTAACTTGTACTACCTTTGACCTGGGAGCTGCGGACGCAAAGAAACAGGCCTGTGCAACCCAAGCAGGCTCTGCACTGTCGGCGCAGAGCCTGACGCAGGGCTCGAATGCACTAAATCGTGATGAGACATGACCTGAGCCGAAACCAAGAGTCGGACGCTCATGTGACTAAGCCCCCCAGGTGCCCCTACTATCTCTTATTTTTAATTAAACTTTTCATTTGGCAATAATTGTAGATTTGCATGCAGTTGTAAAATTAATACAGAGTAGCACAGAGGATTTGTAGAGCAGTGAAAATCCCCTGTACGATACTCCCACTATAGAGACATGTCATTATACGTTTGTCCAAACCCGTAGACTGTACCGCACCAAGAGTGAATGGTAACATACAGTGTGGACTTTGGGTAGTGACGATAGGCGGGTTCATCAGTCATGACAAACACACACAGCACACCGCGGGGGACGCTGCCAATGAGGGAGACTAAAGGGTATAAGGAAAACCTCCAAACTTCTCTTTCAATTTTGCTGTGAACTTAAAACTGCTCTAAAAAACCAAGTCATAAAAAAAATAGTGCCCCACTCCCCCGAAAACACCAAAAGCAAATTGACAATCAGTCAGTATTAAAGTCTTTCGGTATAGTTAAAAAACTTCTTTTTCCTAGTAAAAGTATATATGTAACACAAAATACAGGGAGATCTTGTGTTTGTTCACTCTGTGGTAGTATCTTGCAAGCCCTACTCCATTACAATGAGGACACGGACACCTGGGCAGTCATTTCCATCTCCGCAAGGTTCTCGTGTTGTCTTTTCCTAGCTGCCCACCCACACCACTGCCCCCACCCCATCCTGAACTTCTGGCATCACTAATCTGTTCTCCATTTCTATACTTTTGTCATTTCAAGACTATCATAAAGATGGATGTATGAGGTACATAACTCTATTGGGACTGGCTTTCTTAACTCAGTGGAATTCTCTGGAAATTTATACAGGTTGTTGCATGTATCAATGGGTTGTTCCTTGTTCTCGTTGAGTAGTATTCCATGGTATGGATGTACCGTGGTTTGTTGAACTCTCCAGTGAAGGACATCTGGCTTATTTTTCTAGTTTGGGTAATGTGAACAAAGTTACTATAAACATTTGTGTATAGCTTCTTGTATGGACATGAGTCTCCACACTCTAGGATAAATGCCCAGAAGTGCCGTTGCTAGGTCACATGGTAACTACATGTTTAGTTTTTAAGGAAATGCAAACTTTGGGGGGCATCTGGGTGGCTTAGTAAGTTGAGCATCTGACATGTGGTTTCAGCTTGGGTCATGTTCTTGGAGTTTGTGTGTTCGAACCCCACATCAGGCTCTGCACCATGTCAGACTTTGCAGCGACAGCATGGAGCCTGCTTGGGATTCTCTCTCTCCCTCTCTCTCTGCTCCTTCCCCACTTGTACACTTTGTCTCTTCCAAAATAAATAAAGAAATGAAAAAAAGAAAATGCAACTATTTTTCAGAGGAGTTGTACCATTTCTCACTGCTATTAGCAATATATGAGTGATCCAGTTTTTCTTCATCTTCACCATTTGCTGTTGCCATTTTGATACATGTGTAGCAATATTTCATTGAGATTTAAATGTGCATTTCCTTGGTTGTTAATGATATTGAACATCTTTTTGTCTGATTATTTGCCATCTGTAAATCCTCTTCAGTGAAATGGCTGTTCATGGTTTTTGCCCATTTTCTAATTGGATTGTTTGATTTATTCCCTGTTGAGTGTTGGGAATTCTTTATATATTCTGGTTACTAGTCCTCTGTCAGATACGTGGTTTGGAAATATTTCCTCCCAGACTGTAGCTCATCTTTATCATCTCAATATAGTCTTTCAGAGAGCAAAAGGTTTCAATTTTGTTTGGGTTCAATGTATCGATTTCTCCTTTTATGAATTGTGCCTTTGGCATCAAGTCTAAGAATTTTCTTCCTAGCCCTAGAGCCTGAAGATTTTCTCTACATTTTTTTTTCCTAGAAATTTAAAAGCTTTAAGTTTTACTTTTAGGTTTGGGTTAATTTTTGTGCCAGGGGTGAGACTCATGTCAAAGTTTAGTTTTTATTTTGATTTTTTAGTTTATTTATTTATTTTGGTGGGGGGGGGGAGAGGTGGTGAGAGGGAGAGAGAGAATCTCAAGCAGACTCTGTGCTGTCAGTGCAGAGCCCAAGTGGGGCTCGAGCCATGAGATCATGAGCTGAGCGGAAAGCAAGTGTCGAATGCTTAACTAACCGAGCCACCCGGGCGCCCCCAAAGTTTAGTTTTTAACTATGAACGTCTACTTTTGCTCCAACACCACTTGTTGCAGAGTTTATCTTTCCTCCATTGAATTGGCTTTCCTTATTTGTCAAAAATTGGTTAAACAAATTTGTGTGGGTCTATTTCTGGATTCTCTGTTCTCTTCAATTCCTCTATATGCCTAGCCCTCTGCTGCTATCACAGTCTCGTGTACCGTAGCTGGATAATAAGACTTGAGGTCAGATAGATCGGTTCCTCCCACCTTATTCTTTTTTTTAAAAATTGTCATTAAAAAATTAATAAAAAGAATAAAAATTGTCATTGATTGTTTCATATATCCGGGTGCTCTGATGTCAGGTACACATATCTTCATAATTATATTTTCCTGGTAAATTGACCCTTTTATCATTATATAAGGTCCTTCTTTTTCTCTCGGGGTAGATTCTATTTTGGCTTATAGTCAATTTCGTCTGATACAAATGTGGCCACCCCTGCTCTCTTCTGGTTGCCACTTGCGTGGACAATTTTTTCCCATTGTTCCGCTTCTCGCCTACGTGTATCTTTACATCTAAGGTGAGTCTTTCCTAGACAGCATAGAAAGGCATCTTAATCTTAAAAACCCACTGAGCCATGCTTCATTTGTATGCACACACACTGCAGATTTGTTTATTTTTTTCCAGCTTTCCCGGGGTATAATTGGCAAATAAAATTGTAATTATATTTAACGTGTACAATATGATGATTTGATATACATATACGTTGTGAAATGATTCCCATAATCAAGTTAATTAACACGTACATCACCTCACATAGTTACTTTGCATGTATGTGAGAGAACTAAGGCAAAGACAAGAGCCCTATCATATCAGTCACGTGTGGAACAAAGCACCGAAAACAAACAGTTGAGCTCATAGAAACAGAGAGTAGAACTGTGGTTTCCAGGGGCTGGGGTGGGGGGCGTGGGGGAAATGGGGAGATGTTGGTCAGAAAGTACAACTTCTAAGCTGAGTAAGTTCTGAGGATATCACATATGACACGGTGAAAATAGTTAATGATACTGTATTGTAGATTCGAAATATTTTTTTAAGAGAGTAGATTTGTTTTAAAAATTTATTTCAGAGGGGCGCCTGGGTGGCTTAGTCGGTGAGGCATCTGACTTCGGCTCAGGTCATGATCTCATGGTTCGTGGGTTCGAGCCCTGTGTCGGGCTCTATGCTGATGGCTCAGGGCCTGGAGCCTGCTTCAGATTCTGTGCCTCCCTCTCTCTCTGCCCCTCCCCCTGCTCATTCTCTCTCTCTCTCTCTCTCTCTTTCTCTCTCTCTCTCGACAATAAATAATAAAATAAATAAATAATAATAATTTATTTGAGAGAGAGAGAGAAAGAGAGAGAGAGCCAGCGGGAGTGGGGCTGAGAGAGGGAGAAAGAGAATCCCAAGCAGGTTCTATCCTGTCAGCACAGAGCCCAATGCGGGGCTCGAACTCATGAACTGTGAGATCATCGCCTGAGTTGACCACTTAACCAGCGGAACCACCCCACCGCACCAAGAGAGTAGATCTTAAGTGTTCCTACCCTATATCTTTTTTCCTCTTCTTTCAAAATTCACTGTCTGTCTTTTGATTGGGTGGTTTAATGAATTTACATTTATTTTTATTTTTGAAATCCATCTACATTTAAAGTAATTACCGGTAGAAAAGGACTTGCTGTTGTCATTTTGTTCGTTGTTTTCTGTCTTGTAGCCATTTGGTGCCTCTTTTTTTTCTGGTGCTGCCTTCTTCTGTGTTTCATTGATTTTTTTTTTTTTTTTTTTGGTATTGACATGCTTTGAGTTTTTCTATTTCTTTATGTATCTTCTATAGGCATTGTCTTTGCTGTTACCATCTTACAGCTATAGAATCTTACAGCTATAACAATCTATTTTAAAATTTTTTTTTTAACGTTTATTTATTTTTGAGACAGAGACAGAGCATGAGTGGGGGAGGGGCAGAGAGAAAGGGAGACACAGAATCCGAAGCAGGCTCCAGGTTCTGAGCTGTCAGCACAGAGCCTGACGCGGGGCTCGAACTCACAGACCGCAAGATCATGACCTGAGCCGAAGTCGGACGCTCAACCGACTGAGCCACCCAGGCGCCCCTATAACAATCTATTTTAAACCGAGAACAGTTAACTCAATCGTATACAAGAACTGGACTCTGTATCACTCCCCATTTTATGTTACTGATGTTATAAGTTACATCTTTATATATTTTGTATCTGTTAACATAAACTTATAGTTACTTTTATGCTTTTATCTCTCAAATTCTATTCCAAATTTAAAAGTGCCTTATGCACCAATAGTACATTATCGCAGTATTGTGTATCTGTCTGTGTATTTACCTTTACCAGTGACATTTCTATTTCACATGCTTTCATGTGTTTTTGTCTAGCATCTTTTTGTTGTTATTGTTGTTCATTTTATTTATTTATTTATTTTGAGAGAGAGAGCACAAGCAGGGGAGGGGCAGAGAGAGAGAGGGAGAGAGAGAGAGAGAATCCCAAGCAGGTTCTGCACCATCAGTACAGAGCCCGACGCCGGGCTCGAACTAACGAACTGTGAGATCATGACCTGAGGCGAAACCAAGAGTTGGACGCTTCACCGACTGAGCCCCCCCACCCCCCACCCCCTGGCGCCCTTTGCCCAACATCTTTTAATTTCAACTCGCAGGAATGTGTTTAACGTGTCTTGTGAGGCGGGTTTAATGAAGATCAAGTCCCTCGGCTTTTGTTTATCTGGAAAAATCTGCATCTCCTTCAGTTTTGAAACACAGTTTTGCTGGATATCGTATGCTTGAGTGGTAGTTCTTTTCTTTCGGTACTTGGAATATATTATCCCGTTGTCTTCTGGCCTGCGATGATTTGCTGAAAAATTCACTGCTAGTGTCATAGGAGTTCTCTTATGCACAGCGAGCTGCTTTCAGTATTCAATATTCTCTCTCAGCCGTTGACTTTGGACAATTTCACTGTGTGTCTTGGTGTGAGATTCTTCGGTTCATCGTCATTGGAATCTTTTGAGCTTCTCAAATTTGGATTTCCATTTCCTTCCTCAGATGTGAGAAAATTTTAGCTGGTTTTTCTTTAACAGACTCTCTGCTCCTTTCTCTCTTCTCCCTTTGCAACTCTCGTAATGTGTTTATCGATCTACTCGATGGTGTCCCAGGAGTTCCCTTGGCTTTCTTCACTCTTTTCATTTGCTTTTCTTTCTTTTTTTCCTCTGATTCAATAATAGCAGATGACTTGTCTTTGAGTTTGCTGTTTGTTTCTTCTGCCTTGGTCAACTCTGCCGTTAAATTCTTTTTCAAATCAGTTATCGGGTTCTTCAGGTCCAGCGTTTCTGAGGTTTTTTTATAGTTTTTATATCTTTACTGATATTCTCATTTTGTTCATGCATTATTTTCCTGACTCCATTTTCTTGTCTATCGGTGTTCTTTTGTAGAGTATTAAGCTTCTTTAATATAATTATTTTAAATTATTTGTCAGGTAACTCATAGATCTCCTTTTCTTTAGGTTGGTTTCTCAAGGTTTATTTTTGCTTCTTTGATGGGGCCATGTTTCCTTGTTTCTTCGTGTGCCTTGTGATTTTTCTTTCTTCCCTTCCTTCCTATTTTTCTTCCTTCCTTCCTTCCATCCCTCCCTCCCTCCTTCCTTCCTGCCTTCCTGCCTTCCTACTTCCTTCCTTCCTTTCATTTTTACTGAGTTTTATGAATCTGAAAAACAGCTGCTTCTCTCATTCTGTACAGATCGTCTTCGTATAGGGAAGGCACTCACCCTTCAGCTTGGCTGGAGATGCTAGGGACCTGAAAATCCATTTGGGAGGGCTGCAAGTTCTGTGGGTTCACGCCCTTAATTTGCCTTTTAGAGGGTTTGCCGGAATTTTTTCAGGAGCTCATATCTCTCCATCCCTCTGGTGGCCGTCTGTGGTACTGCAGGTTCTCTGGTCGTGCTGCAGTCAGACTTCTGTTGCCTTTTGTTACCATCAGTGGCCCCTGGACATCCAAAGTGTGGCGGGTCCCATCAGTGCTCCAAGTCAGGCGACATGGACACCAGACCCTCAGGCAATCCTTCAAAAAAACAAAACCGAAACCCTAGGATATCAAACACATGCTTTCATTCGTCCCCTCTCTCCGTGGCTTCCAGGTATTCAAACATTCTAGTTTCATCAGACCTCTGAGTGAGGCAGCATAGACACCTACCCCTTGGTAGCCAGGATTTGTTTCTGCGGCTTGACTTTTGGTACCTGGCTCTTTTTTGGGGGAGGAGGTGGGGGGAGCCAAGGCATCAGAGGCAGAGGAAACAGTGTTACGAAGAGATTCACAGATGAGAGAGAGTATGGCTCACTCTGGAACCGTGCACAGCTCCTGGGGAACCTTTGATGCTCACGTAACTCTGGCCAAGGGGATGTCTGCAGGCTGGTGTTCTGCCGCCCCCCCCCCACCCCAGAATGCTGCTGGAAGTTCTAGAAACGGCCCTCGGACGGCTGCACCAGGTGTCCAACGTGGCCTGCCGGAGACCTCTGAGACTCAAAATGTGGTCCGTTGCCCAGAAGCTTCTTAGACACACAGGATCTGAGGCCACTCCTGGAGGCAGCCTCAGCATCTAGGTGTGAAAAAGGCTGTGGGGATCCCTCCCAGTACAGACCGGGAGGCTCTGGTGGAACCGACGGGTGGCGCTGCAACAATCAGGAGCCAAGCAGTGCCCGGGAAATGGAGTCCCACCTGGGGCTGGGCTGGCGACCCGCCCCCCGTACATCTGCCACGGTGCTCTCTTTGTATTTGTCCTCAATTCCCATCTTTAATTACTTAGTAACGCCTCCCCAGACACGCCGGATTAAAAGAAAGGTCCAATACTTGCCCATTTAAATTAGCCCCTGCCGTAGCCGTCGGTCAAGGCACCTGTTCAGAGGCCATGTCGCCACTGCTTTTCTTTCTGTAAACAGATCCCCCTTTCCCGGGACCGGAGCTGAACAGAAGTTACCATTCCTTACCTGGGACCAGTTCAATGACTCGAACTTGGGTTTCCAAGGTCGTCTCCGTAACACAGTTAATTTTCATCAGGAGTCTGCAGGTCGTTCAATCCAATTATTCTCGATTAGGCGATGGGGTGCTTCACTCCACTATCAGCTGGTGGTGATTGTGATCACGCGAACTTGATGTTTGTGCTGGTTTCACGAGTCAGGCGGCACCTGCTGTTCCTCCAGGCCCCCGGAAATGCTGAGAGATAGATGCAAAAGCAGAGCTGTTTACCCGGCTCCTGCGCGGCTGTCACTGCATTTGTGGGACAAAGACAACATGTAAGACGAATGCAGCTCTCCGGCCCTTACCTGTGTCCCGATGGGCCGCGTGTGTCCTAATTACTATCTAGAAGGCTGGGGCAGACAGAGAGGTGGCAGGTGGAGGAAGACGGGTCCAGAAGGTTTTTTTTTTTTTTTAAATAATGAATTTTAGGGGCACCTGGGTGGCTCAGTTGGTTAAGCACCGACTTCAGCTCAGGTCATGATCTCATGGTTTGTGAGCTTGAGCCCCACGTCAGCCTCTGTGCTGACAGCTCGGAGCCTGGAGCCTGCTTCGGATTCTGTGTCTCCCTCTCTCTCTGCCCCTCCCCTGCTCACACTCTGTCTCTCTGTCGAAAGTAAATAAACATTAAAAAAATAATAATGAATTTTATTTTTATTTTGGGGGAAGAGGAGGGAGGGGGCAGAGGGGGAGAGAGAGAAAGAAAGAGAATCTTAAGCAGGCTCGACGTTCCGCACAAAGTTCGACGCGGGGCTCAATCCCACGACTCTGGAATCATGACCGAGAGTCAGAGGCCCAACCCGTGGAGCCACCCAGGTGCCGCCAGAAGGATTTTGTGGAGGGAGCAGGACGGGAGTCTTCCGAAGGCTGTGGAGGCCTCACGGCCACTGACAGCAGGAACACCTGGGCTGCGGTTAGACGCGCACGTCCTCGGGCCCCAATCCAGACCCACTGAGTCAGGGCCCAGGCGTCTGAGTTTTAATAAGACGATTAACTCCACACGTCGATTCACGTGCATGAAAAGTAGGACGTCCGCCGGCATCGTGGGGAAGAGAAAGATTTCTGACTCTCAAGCCGATGTGTCTTCCCACTGTCAGGTCTCTCTCACAGCTGAGGTGGCCGAGCACCCCAATTCTCATGAACTCAACGTAACATGAACTCCATCGGCAGGCTTCCAAAGTAGGACATCTGCTCTTGACAGCAATGGAGAGAGACATGGGAGTGGGGCTGTGTTTTTTTCCCTACACCTTTGGCTTCCCCCTGCTTCTATTCTCTTGGATGTTTATGAGAAGATGCGATGGCTGGAGCCGTAGCAGCTATTTTGCTACCGCGAGGAGAAGGCCTCAGGAATGACAGAGATGAGACGCAGTGCTCTGACATTGTGAAGCTCTCCGGCTGTCCTTCGGAGCTTCCCCCCCCCCAGAGGGGGGGTGCTTTTCAGGAATGCAACAACCAGGCTGTGGCTGGGTCTCTCTTGGTCTTGTATTTTGTTACCTTGGGCCGAGGAGCTCCTGCCGGGTTCACTGCCCTCCCACCCTGGGCTCCAGATCCCGGGGTCCGCTGGGACCGCCCCTAGCCTGGCGGTGGGCCTCCCCGGGCCTGGAGCAGGCAGAGACCCAGCAAGCAGGGGAGAGGGGTGGAGCCCTGGCTTGCCTTTGGGGGTCCTGTGGCCGGGGGGATCCCCGCCGCTCTCGGGGGTCCTGTGGTCTGGGGACCCCCACCCCCGGACTCACTGCCTCCGCGCCCTGCCCACCCCTGGACGCCAGGATTCTGGGCTGGAGCCTGCAGGAGGCCGTCCTTACCCCCGGCTGGGCCCCTGCCCATCTCCCCACCTCCCCCTGCAGCCCTCCTTCTCCCTCCCGCCCTACCCCTCCTACACTCGGCCGTGGTGACCCACCTGACTGTCACCAATCCACGGCTTCCGGGTGGGCACCATCCCTCCCGCGCCGGCCGCCCTGCCCCCACCCCCACCGCGCATGACAGACATGCCTGACACCTGTCATTGCTCGGGGCCGTTGGCTTCACCCCTCCCCAGGTCTTCCCTGGGTCCCGGGGTCTGGTTGGGGCCTCCTTCCTGCGCTCGCGTTCTGGGGGAGATGCCTCTTGTTTCTGGGAGCCCAGCCTCCGTCTCTGTCACAGCCTCACCTCTTCTTCTGCTCGAGTGCCCTGCCCTCCTCTCCTCTCCACCCACGCGGCTCTGGAGGGACCCGGACCCGCACGGGGTGCGGCGTGGCGGGTCAGAGCCCCCGGGGCATGTTCATTCTCAGGCCTGCCGGCGAGGGACGGTCACCTGCTGCCGGGGACAGTGAGGCGGGCCCCTGGAGACGTGGCAGCCTCCCGCTGAGGTTCCAGGGATTGGCCACACCCTCTCACGCCGGCGGCCTCCTGGAGACCCTCTCTGCTCCTCTCACCCTTCCACCCCACCCCCCGACACCCTCCCCGGGCCCAGCCATCCCCTGCCCGCCCTTATTCTGGGCCCCGCACCGTCTGGAGCCCGGACAAGAGACGTGCACCGCCCCAGCCGAAGGCGGCGGGCGAGCTTGGCAAGAGGCGCCTAAATGTAGAAGACCTCAGCCATCGAGTCAGTGAGCCACTTAGTCCCTTGACACCTGGGTCCCTGTCCACCTCCCCTCCCCGCTCTCATCATCTCCTGCCCCACGGCAGCCGTCCCATGCCAGGTGCAAGCATTCACTTTGCTCAAGCACCTGCAGTCCGAGGGAGCTCAGTGTGGACGGCTCACCTTGGCCTTGGATGCCCTGTGCTGGGCCACTCCCCTGGGCCACTCCCCTGGGGCCACTCCCTTGGGCCACTCCCCTGGGCCACTCCCTTGGGCCACTCCCCTGGGCCACTCCCCTGGGGCAGCTCCCCTGGGCCACTCCCCTGGGCCACTCCCCTGGGCCACTCTCCTGGGGCAGCTCCCCTGGGCCACTCCCTTGGGCCACTCTCCTGGGGCAGCTCCCCTGGGCCACTCCCTTGGGCCACTCCCCTGGGCCACTCCCCTGGGGCAGCTCCCCTGGGCCACTCCCCTGGGCCACTCCCTTGGGCCACTCCCCTGGGCCACTCCCCTTGGGCCACTCCCCTGGGCCACTCCACTGGGCCAGCTCCACTTGGCCGGAGGAATAACTTTCAGGATGGCGCACCCACGTGGCGGGCTGTCCATGGGCGCTGGGCCAGGGCCGACGGCCGGGCCGTCCGTTGTCTGTGGGCGTCGGGGTGTTCCCCGGCGTGGTGTCCCGGCTCCGAGAGCACCAGGCAGAAGCCGTATCCTGTTTTGTGGCTTGAACTCCAAAGTCCCACGGCATCACTTTATACCTGCAAGCCTACTAGACTCAAGGGAGGGGTCTAGACCCAACCTCCAGGAGGGACAAGTGTCCCCCCCCTCCGGGAGGCAAGAAGTGTGCGTGGGACGGGAGGTAACAGAGCCATCTTCGGAAGATAAAATCTCCAGCTCCCTCCTCTCGATTTTGTTCCGCTCGCCAGCCGACTCCAGGTGCAACATCTGTTTCGCACCTACGAAGGCTCGAGGCATCTTTTCGTGTGCTACCTCGACGCCTCGATCGCCCTGTCGGAATCCTCGTCACACTCTCTGAATGGTCACGTAACGTCTGTCTCCTGCACCGGACCACCCCTGCCTGCTGGCTCCTTCTCCTGTTTCTCCCTCACTGTTTGGAAAGAAAATTCCGGTTACTAGACACCCATGCGTTCCACACCTTACCCATTACTGAATGTGTTATTTCTAATCCTTAGAATGACTCTCTGCCAGCTATCATTTCCTTTATTTTATACGTGAGTGGAGGCTCCAAAAATACAGAGCTATTAATTGGTAGAGCTTAGGGTTCAAACCAGGTTGTCTAGTTGCGAAGACCTGTGACAGTTCCATTATTTTTTCTTGCCTCTCTCGTGGCTTCTTGTACATTTTTGGAGGGATTACTAATTGAGGGTGAATATTTTCCTGTGTGTTTTCAGACAATCCTATTTCCTTTTCTGCACATACCTTGTTTCTTACTTATTGCTAAGAGTTCCGTACAGAGCAAATTCTTGTCACCGTTGCATTTACCTTCTGATTTTGTTCCGTTTTAGACGTGCGATAGTTTCGTATTTTTACGAATTTTTACAAACCAAATATTTCCTTGTGTGAGTTCCTTTGCCGCTTCTCAAAAATCTCTTTTTCTGATGACAAAAGTGAGAGTGTGCTTAGTATAGAAAACTCCAAAAAAGCAAAAAAGGAGAAAGTTGAAAATATAATCGTGCATAACTTTTCCACCTACCCCGAGACTACCATCATTAACATGATGGTGTATTTCCTTCCTTAGAAAAAAATAAAGATCTCATATATAAAAGAGTATGTATGGAATGGATGCATACAGGCTATTTTTATTTATTTATTTTTAAATTTTTGGAAATGTTTATTTATTCTTTTGAGAGAGAGAGAGAGTGAGCAGAGGAGAGGCAGAGACAGAGGGAAACACAGAATCCAAAGCAGGCTCCAGGCTCTGAGCTGTCAGCACAGAGCCCGATGCGGGGCTCGAACCCACAAACTGTGAGATCCTGACCTGAGCTGGGTGGCTCTGTCGGTTAAGCGACTTACTAACTAACGTGGCTTTATTCCGGGGGGGTTTGGAGGAATCCGTACTCAGCAGCAGTAAATAACTCACCGTCACTGCACGCCGACACCATCCCTGGTATTGTTTCAGCTAAACGTTTTTGCAGTCTGGTTGGTGTGAAATATTTATCGTGTCGATATGTTAAGATTGCTCAAATTGCTGATGTTTTCTCAATTCCTGACAGAATTGTGTTAAAACGCTCCAATTTTGTGGATTTGTCGATTTCTCCTTACAGAGCTGTTTTGTTTTTCCTTTGCTTTAAGTATTTTGAGGCTAATTAGGTCTCTGCAAGTTTAAAATTGCCATATCTTATTGGTGAATTGAAGCTTTTTCTCATTATGTAATGGCCCTTTCATCTCTATTAGTGATTTTGCCTCAAATCCTGTTTTAAGTGATATTAATGTGGTTACTTGCATTTAGCCTTGGGGTAGGATTTGCCTGCTCTATCTTGTTATCCAATCTTTTGGATTTTATTCTGTGTCCTTGTGTTTTAAGTGCGCTTCCTGTATTCCATATCATCGCGGCCCGTCCTCCACTCTCCGGTTCACCCTCTCTGTGGTCCCTCCACCAATATCGCTCCACGACAGAACACCCATTCACCTCTGGGTCCCTTGGGCCTGGCACACAGTCAGGGCTCAAAAGTGTTTGATTGGGCGCCTGGGTGGCTCAGTTGGTTAAGCGTCTGACTTCAGCTCAGGTCACGATCTCATAGTTCGTGAGTTCGAGCCCTGCGTCAGGCTCTGTGCTGACAGCTCAGAGCCTGAAGCCTGCTTCGGATTCTGCATCTCTCTCCCTCTCTCTCTGCCCCTTCCCTGCTCATGCTCTGTCTCTTTCTCTCTCAAAAGTAAATAAACATTAAGAAAAAATGTTTAAGTGTTTGATGAATGAACGAGTGAAGGTATAATGTGAATTACACAGTATACATAAGTACGAAAGTATTCTCTTTCTGACAAAGGTGTTCTGTTGGAGCAAAAGTTGTTTTTCCCTGAAGAAAATGGATACAGGCGATTTCCTTTAAAATAAATATACTGTTATTGATCATTCCTCCAGCTTCCAAGGGTCGAAACAGGACATCTGCTTCTCCATGATGGCATCAAATGACAAGATGGATTCTGGCTCTAGTAGGGGCAAGGGCCCCCACCCACCACCTCTCCTCCTGTGGCAACCAACATCTGTTCTTTCTTTTTTCTTTTTTTAATGTTTATTTATTTATTTTTGAGAGATAGAGAGATAGAGAACGAGCAGGGGAGAAGCAGAGTGAGAGGGAGAGACAGAACCCCAAGCAGGCCCTCTGTTGTCAGCGTGGAGCCCAAAGCGGGGCTCGAACTCACGAACCATGAGATCATGACCTGAGCTGAAACCGAGAGTCGAAAGCTGAACGGACGGAGCCACCCAGGCGCCCCCACCGATGTCTGTTCTTGCAAGTGCTCTGCCTCCGGTCTCTTTGGCTGTCTCTGGAAGAATTTGGTGTTCGTCAGGAACATTCGAGATGAGGAGCCTTACCCGTCGGCCCTGAGAATGGATGGGAGCCAGGGCGGACAGTCCCGGACCGCCTCGGGGCCTCTGGAAAGGAGAAGGGGGGGACCTCGAACTTTACGCTGGCTGGTTCTGAAAGGCCCAGCTTTCTAGGGACGTTTCGTTCCGAGCAGCTTGGCTCATGACGGCCGCGAAAGCACTGGTGGCCTCAGTCCAATCTCTGTCGATTGGTTCTTGTAGCAAGACGGACTTCTCTTCAGAGAAGACGGGCCTGGCCGCCCGCCCGTGGAGGGCTCCACCGGCCCAGTTCCGTGGCCCCGAGTCATGGATGGCAATGGCCCCGATGGCTTCTCTCCTCTGCTCTTGGAGGAATGTCCGGGACTCCTGAGACAGCTGGTTTTCACGAGAGTTACTTCTCCTTCCAAGGGGTGTGGACTGAGGGCGCCCGGGTGGCCCAGCCAGTCAAGCCTCCAACTTCGGCTCAGGTCATGATCTTGTGATTTGTGAGTTAGAGCCCCGCGTTGGGCTCTCTGCTGATGGCTCAGAGCCTGGAGCCTGCTTAGGATTCTGTGTCTCTCTCTCTGCCCCTCCCCTGCTCTCTCTCTCTCTCTCAAAAATAAACATTAAAAAAGTTATAAACAAAGTGCATGACTTCCCATGCCACTGAATGTTACAAACAGAGAGGAAATACACTCCCCCCCTTCCTGGTTTCTCTCATATTAAATGCTTTCTATCTTAAAATTGAAAATTAATCTACCAGAGCAACTCCAAGGGTCAGCTAAGGCAAGATGCTATTCCTTGGCCCCGATCTCCTGTTCGACGCCCCTCGTGGTGTGGCTGCTGAGATCAGTGCGTCCTTGGGCCAAAGACCATCTGGACCTTGTCCCTGTAGGACTTTGCAGCCGGCCCCGGGCCTGCGTGTCACGTGCATGCTCAGCGAAGTAAGGAGGCCGGCCTGGCTGGAGGGTCCGGATCTTGAGTTTCCCTGAAGGATACGGGGGAGCAAAGGGGCCCCTGAGTAGGGAAAAGTAATTGCAAAACCGGCCCTTCGGTAACCTGGCCTCAAATGCCTCTTGTTTTCTCTTCGTTGCTATAAACATTGTAGCGACGCGAATCCTTGAGGCAGAGTGGTCGGGAAAGGCGTGGACCGGAAGGTGGGGTGGGGGAGGGGGGATCTTTCTTCAGGGATCTTCCAAGTTTTCGTGCCCTCCCCGCTGAGATGCTGGGTGCCTGGGAAGAGGCCAGCAGGAGGAGCCAGTGTAGGGGCTCGGTCTCCGGAGGAGGCAGAGGTGGGCCGTGCATTTGCACAGAGAGGCGCAGACTGTGAACCCCCAAGGATCTCCAAATCACAGCAGAATTGCCACACATGATGGGGACTGTCAGACCCCACGCTGTCCTGGTGGCCGTCCGCCCCGCTGGCTTCTCCTCCTCGGCCCCGCGGGGGCCTCCTCTCTCTCCAATGGACCCTCAGCGCTCAGAGTGGGCAGTGTGGTCCTCCCTGGAGATCACATCCTTCCCCCGGGCTGAACACTCTTTACTGACGGGTGGATGACTCCCAAATGTATGTTTCCGGGGGGACCTAGAGCTCTGGGCTTCCTCCTTGACGCGTCCCCTGGGACAGGCATCTAATCTAACAGGCGTGACGTGGCAAGCTCGACACCTGCCCGGACTCCCTCCCCCCGTCCTCGCTTTCCCTCCTCCGAGGAGGGGACTGCTATCCACCCAGGGGCTCGAGCCACTACTCCGCTTCATTTCTCCTCATCACCTCCGACCGTCTCCCCACCCTCCTCACCAGCCTCCCCCTCCTGAACTTGACCCCGTGCGCATCCCCAAGCTGGCCTCCCTGGAGGCTCCCTTAACTGCCCACTCCTCGCTCTGCACAGAAGCGGGGGTGATTTCAAAGCGTAGAGTGGACCATGTGGCCTCCGGTTCGCAACCCTGGATGGCTTTCCCATCTGGTGCCGATGAGTCGTCTGCATTTGGAGCAGGGATGAGTTGTGGGGACCAGGCCCGGTCCTTCAGGGCTGGGTCACAAGGCTACAGTCGAGTGGACCCAGAGTCACAAACGTGACGACAGTGTCAAGGAGGGCAGGACTACGGAAGCCGTGTGTTTCTTGGCCAGCATCACATCTTTCCTGCTGCCGTGGAGACAGACCCCACTCCCTGGGGTCTTGCGGTCCATCCCTGCTTATAGCGATGGGCCGTGATGGGGGCTTGACCCAAAACTCCTCTCGGCTCCGGCCACACTGAGTTTTGCAAAGATGGGTACCCTGACCAAGCTCCACCACTCTGAGTCTCTCTCCTTGGGAACCGGAAACTCGAACAGAGACACCAACCGATGGAAAGAGGCAGCTGGAGTCCTTTCCTAGGGAGAAGGGCCCGGATTCCTGCTGCTGAGGCTCTCAGAGAGAGCCGTTCCGCCTGCTGTGTCTGCCAGGAATTCGTTGTTCTGCACACCCTCTAATGGTATGAGCTGCGCTGGGAGCCTTCCAAACCGGCTCTGGTTTTGCTCAGCTGAGCCAGGGGTTGCAAATATGCAAACCTGCAGACTGCACAGGGCTGCACGGAGCTCTGTGGGGCCTTCACGCGAGACACAGAAACCGTGTCGCCCCCTCGTGCTCCCGGAGCATCTGCGGAGGAGACGCTGGTTCCGGCCAGGCACCGCGAACTCTCCCGGGCAGCCGTCTGGGAGTGGGGTGGGGGGTGAAGAAGAGAGGAGCCTATGTCAGTTGGGAACGCCCTGACTCAGAAGGGACAGAAGGCCCGGCTAAGAGTGGTTAAGGGACAAAGGCATTTGAAATGATCTCCCCACCCCCGCTCCCCCCGGAAGCCTGGAAGTAGGCAGACATGGTGCCGGCTCAGGGTCTCAGGCATCTGAACCTCGGGGCTTCTCGCACGGATTTTCGTAGCTGCGTGCTGGTGGCTGTGGCTCTGAGCATCGGTTTCCAAAGACGGGAAGAAAGGAGTGGCAGCCGAGATGCCAAGAGAAAGGACCGTTCTCACGGGCTTCCTCTTTGCCATCAGAGAGGTGGACTCTTGCCCGGGATGCCCGGTTTGCCTTGGCTAGAAGTAGACAACTTAACATTATCTCTATGACTGGTCTTTGCTCATTGGGACTCATCTGCTCCGAGACGGAGACAGTGTGGCCCCGATCAGTCATGGTTCGAGAAGGAGGAAGGGGAACCGCCATTGGCGGGGCCATGAACTTCGTCTCCACAGTGGCCACAGCAGATGCTCAGATGAATAACACCGGCCCCTTTTTAAGGCTACATCAAAAGCAAGTGGGTGGTGTATTAGTCAGAGCTCTCCAGAGAAGCTTCTTCTGGTTCTCCAGAAGAATCAATAGAATGTACACACACACACACACACACACACACACACGACGGAGAATCGGCTCACACACTTATGGAGGCTCACAGGTCCCACGGGGCAGTGTCTACAAGCCAGGGAACCCAGGACAGCTGGTAGTGTTTCACTCGAGTTTAGCTCAAGTCCAAATGCCCGAGGACTGGGGCGGGGGCTGATGGTAGAAGGCGGAGTCTCAGCTCTGCAGCTGAGAGGGTCCGTGAGAAAGGAGAGTGAGCCACTCGGGTAGGGGGAGGAGAGAGAACAGGAGAGTGGCGGTGAGAGGCCCCGGAGCGCCGTGGAGGACGAGAGAACTCTCGAAGAGGGAGGAGAGAGCATGCACCGCGCGTGGCTGAGGTCGGCGTTGTATCCTCTTCACCGTTCCTCGAGAGATGCCGGTGAGAAGTGGGAATTGCTCATTTACTCACGTCGAGGAGTGTTGTTTTGTTAGCGTTCCGGGGCTGATCGCACCATTCTCGGAGTGCAATTCTACACAGAGCTGAGGATGCGAGGCTTCCAGAACCAGCCTCTGCAGAGCCCTCCGAGTCTGGGAGGGGCCCTGACGGGCGGCGTTCCCCGAACACAGGGACGCGGTACCTGCTCCTCTTCTTAGGCCTGGCTTAGTGACGTTCTCCTCAGCCGAAGCAGCCCCTCCTGTCGGGGAGCACAAGAGAAAGGTCGCCAGTGTGAGCCGACTGTGGCGATTCTTTCGGGGACATTTTTAATAAAACATTTTATTTTAAAAGCTAACATGTACAATGGCCCCTTCCCCGCCCCCGTCCCCCCAGCGTTCAATTCTTTGGGTGTCAACACAGGGACAGATTCATGTAACCATACGCAGTCAGGGCACAGAGCTGTTCCCTCGATCCAGAAAATTCTCTCATGCTACTGTTTGGTCATCACGGCTCGCCTCTACCCCAACCCCTTCCCTACAGACCTGTCCTTCATCCCTGCAGTTTTGTCTTTTCAAGAGCATCATGTAGAGGGTATCATACAATCTGTCTTCTTTGGGCTTCTCTCACTCAGAGCGACCTTTTAAGACTGGCTTCTTTTTTGTCTTTTTGTTGGCGCCCAATGTTACATCGGTTTCAAGTGTAATGTTGTCTTGTTACATAGGTAACAATATCCCTGACCGTATTTCTTCTTTTTTTTTAAATATTTGTTTATTTTTTAGAGACAGAGACGGACAGAGTGTGAGCAGAGGAGGGGCAGAGAGAGACACACACAGAATCCGAAGCAGCCTCCAGGCTCTGAGCCGTCAGCACAGAGCCCGACCCAGGGCTCAAACCCACAGACCATGAGATCGTGACCTGAGCCAAAGTCGGCCGCCTAACCAACTGAGCCACCCAGGCGCCCCAACTGTATTTCTTACGCCGTGCCTTTTATTCCCATGACTTCGGCACTCCACAACTGGAAGAAGCCTGGCTTCTTTAATTCAGCCTTCGAGATTTCTCCAAGCTGTTGCCTGTGTCAGTAGCTCATTCCTGTTCATCGCTGAGCAGTATTTCTGCCTATGGAAGTTCCGTAGCTTGTTCATTCTTTCACGTCTTATCCACCTGCTGAAGGCCATTTGGGTTGTTTCTAGCCTTTGGTGATGAGGAATGGAGCTGCCGTAGACCCTCACGTATAGCTTTCTGCGAGTGCGGCTTCTTTTCTCCAGCATACACTCTCAGCGGCGGTATCGTCTCCTTATAAGAGAGATGCCAAACGGGGTTCCAGAATGGCTGTACCGCTTTTCATTCCCACGAGCAGAAGGGTCTAGATGCTTGTTGTTGTTAGCCATTCTAGTCTGTGTAGTATCCCACCACGTTTGTTTTTTTTTAATGTTTATTTATTTATTTTGAGAGACAGAGTTCAAGTGAGAGAGGGCAGAGAGAGAGAGAGAGACAGAGACAGAGACAGAGAGAATCCCAAGTAGGCTCTGTGCCGTCAGTGCAGAGCCCAATGCGGGGCTCGATCTCACAGACCATGAGATACGACATGAGCCGAAATCAAGAGTCTGAGCCATCCAGCGGCCCCCATCATGGTTTCAACATGCATTTCCCTAATAGCGAAGAAACTGAGCATCGTTTCATATGCTAACCTGACTCCTCTACCTCTTCTTTGGTGAAGGCTCTGTTCAAATCCTTCTGTCCCTTTTCAATTATGCTGTCGTTCATTTCTCACCATCGAGTTGCGAGAGTTCTTCATAATTTTGTGTGCAAGTCGCTCATCGAATATGTGACTTGCAAATATTTTATTCCAGTTTGTCGCTCGTTCTTTCATTCTTTTCACCGTGTCTTTCACAGAGCAAAGGTTTTAAATTTTGCTTAGATTATAACGTCTAAGAATTCCGAGTCTCAATCCAGATCCTGAAGGTTTTCTCGTGTGTTTCTTTCTAAGTGTTACAGTTTTAGATTTAATATCTGTGATCCACGGTCGTAGTTCCTTAACTTTTCCTTGTAAATGTAAATTGATAGGGTTTTAATTGATTGGAATTACACCAAATATAGAGATAAATTTGGGGACGTCTTTACCGTGTTGAGTCTTCCGATCCATGAACCCAGCGGGTCTTAGAATTTAGGTCTTTGTTGATCTCCTCCATTAAGGTTTTGCAGTCTTCAGGCACATACGCCATCTGTGTTTCATCAGCTCGATTCCTATGCATTTCATTTTTTTTTTGAAGTTTCTTATAGATTTTAAAATTCTGGTTTCCAATGGTGCATTGCGGATGTATAGAAATACAATCGATGTTTGTAGTCAATCTTGAATCTTGTGACCTTGTTAAACTAACTTGTCCATTCTAGAAGGTTTTTTTTTTTTGCTTTTGTTTCTTTTGTGTGTGTGTGTGTGGATTTCTGGGCATTTTCTATGTAGGCAATCATGCGATTTGTAAGTAGGAAGCTACTTCTTCCTTTCTAATATGTATGCCCTCGATTTCTTTTTCCTTTCCTGATTTCACTGGCTAAGATTTCCAGTACAAAGTGGAACAAAAAAGTAAGAACGGATATGCTTACCTTGGTCCTGATTTTAGGGGAAACATTGAATCTTTCCCTATTCGGTGTTATGTTAACTGTAGGTTTTTTTTTGTTTTTTGTTTTGTTTTGTTTTGTTTTAAATAGATAGTTTTTCTCAGCTTGAGGAATTGCTATTCACCGAGAGTTTTGTTGTTTTTTTTTTTAATCATGAATGAACAGAAACTTTTGTCAACTGTCTTTTCTGCGTTGATTGATATGACCGTATGTTTTTCTTTTTTTCATGTCTACTCTCACCACTGTTTGGGAGGATATGGGCTGAGGGAAGGGAGAATGAGGAACGAAAGGAAGGAGATAGAGTTTAGCGGGCATATTCAGCCAGGGCGAGAAGTGGCTAGGATAGAACTAAGCTTCCCCCTCCAGCAAAGAACTCTGATATATTGGGAAGATGAGGCTTAACTCTCTTTACTGAAATTCTAAGGGTAGAAGGTGATTCCAGAAGTCTAGACACTGGGGACAGATGACTTCTGGGACAAACGTGTTTCTCTGTTCTTGCTCGAAACTCTTGTGTGCAAATTCATTCATGTGTTTTATGAGACTTTTAAGTTATCACCCAGGGCAGTGCCTGGCATATGGCAGGGACTTGAAACACTCTGCTCCCATGAGTGACTGAGCAAATGAGAGGTCACGGACAGTGTGACATTGTGCTCACGAGCATGGGTTGGGAGCCAGGTTGCCTGGATTAGAACCATGGCTTTACCATGATAGAGACTGATCAGTAGCAAACTACCAATGCTCTTTGTGCCTCAGTCCCTTATCTCTAAATGGGCATGATAAAGGTATCTGTAGTGTAGAGAATGCAATGTCAGTATTATTATTATTATTATTATTATTACTATTATTATTATTATATTACTCACATTTTTTCCCTTGGAATTAGAGCCCTACCTTTACTTTTTTACTCTATCTCCACTGTTTCCTTCCTTTTTCTTTCTTTCTTTCTTTCTTTTTCTTTCTTTCTTTCTTCCTTCCTTCCTTCCTTCCTTCCTTCCTTCCTTCCTTCCTTCTTTCCTTCCTTCTTTCCTTTCTTTGTTTCTTTCTTTCTTCCCTTCCTCCTTCTCTTTTTTCTTCCTTCCTTCTTTTTTCCTTCCTTCTTTTCTTCTCTCCCTCTTTCTTTTTCTTTGTTTCTTTGTTTTTTTCTTTCCTTCTTTTTCTTTTTTCTTCTTTCTTTCTTCTTTCCTTCCTTCCTCCCTTCCTCCCTCCTTCCCTTTTTCCTTTCTTCCTTCTTTTTTCCTTCTTCCTATCTTTCTTTGTTTCTTTCTTTCTTCTTTCCTTCCCTCCTTCCTCCCTCCCCCTTTCTCTCTCTCTCTTTCTCTTCTTCCTTCCTTCCTTCCTTCCTTCCTTCCTTCCTTCCTGAAAGTAGAACTTTAAGACAGTGTCTCCTAGCAGAGACAGAATTGGAAACAACTTTAGGGCCTATCTCAGTTAAGCTCTTTGTTTTCTGTGTGAGCAAAGGGAGGCTCAGAGAAGCCATGTGACCTACCCACGGTCTCCTGGGTCATTGTCCCTCAGCTGAGGGTTGACACATTCTCCTCTGGTCATAAATCAGTTGCTCAAAACAACTCAAAGGCCTGCGTTGCTGGGAGCTACAGTGCAGGGCCCGCTCAGGACCAGGGGGCTTGAGGCTCGGCCCACGCTTTCTCCGGGGGCCCTACTGCTGCACTGGGAAGTGGAAGGGCAGATAAAGGGAGGGCTGCTGGCAGCAAGCACTGGCCACACCTCCTACGAGAGAGGCCTTGGTCCTAGGCTCCCCAGACCAATCACGCGCACCTGGAGGCTGCCTTTGTCACCACCGGCCCCTCCTGACCACCAAAGCCATTTAGTCGCCTCTTCTGCAAAGGACTCTGACAGCAGCCCTAAAAATCACCGCAAGCTGCCCCATCCTGCCTAGATTATGCTCCACGTTCGTGCCCATAAATATTTCAGGCCGGGCCGCTGTGTTATTAATGGAGCGAGCTCAAAGAGAATTCTCCAGCTGCTCTTCTGCACCGATTGAAAACAAGAGCCCGTATTGGAGAGGCTGAAGTGACAGGTTTTGGGGGACTGCGATGCTTCGGGGAGGCACAAACAGGCTTGCTCTGTCTCGTCCTTATTGTGAAAAGGGGGCCACTCACCCCTCGTTCCCAAACACCCCAGAGCTGCCTTCTGTTCCCCACTTCTTTGAGGCTGTGCGCCCCTGGTGACGAGGCTGTGCGCCCCTGGTGACGAGGCTGTGCGCCCCTGGTGACGAGGTGGGGGGTGTGGATGTTGTCTCGCGATGTCTTGTCCCCACTCTCCCACGAAGCAGAGGTTCAACGGTGTGATGACTGCCTTCTGCTGGGGGGGAGCCAGGGCAGCCCCCGGGGCTGGTGACCACTCAAACCCCCTCAGACCACAGCACCGTCGCCCCAAAAGGCCGGCTCCCATACAGGTGTTCGGCTTCCCGCCCCCTCTTCCTCTCTCGGAGCTAAAGAAGAGGCATTTCACAGAGGAGCCCAGGGTGCCGGCTCCTCCGTCACTTAACCCCCCTGCGGTGAAGCCGGAGCCGGGAGAGCCGGCTCTCTTTCCGGGAGAGGAGGCAGGGGCAATGGTTTATCTTGCTGTTCCTTTTCATTTGGAACATAATACACCCCGGAAAGCTCCAGCCCCACGCTGGAGAAACCAATTACACCGCGCGGCGTTTTTAGTGCTCCGAGTCTCCGAGCCAAAGAAATAGGTGAGACATTGTCGTCATGGTAGCTAGTCACAAATTGTCCCTGAAAATAGTTTCCGTGTGCGGTAAGAAGGGGCTCGAGGCTTCCAGGCTGGTAGTAAAGACATGCACTCACCAGTCACAGGCTCCCACTCTCCCAGGGGGGCCGTGGCTCCCGCCCGCTCTGCATCGACTTCCCTTGGGGACCGAGGAAGGACCCTGAGACCCCGGCGACAGGCGACCCTGGAGGGATTTAGGCTCCGGGGTTGCCGCTTTTGGCTTCGATGCATTGACAAATCCTCGTTGAGCACCTACTATGTGCCGGGCACCGTGCTAGGCCCTGGGGCTGTGGTAGGAGTGAGCCGGACGAGAGCCTTGCGTTCCAGGTGATGACGGACCTTCTGCAGATGCAAAGGTAGGCATTGGGAGCCCTTGGTCACTGGGAGACGCATCTTCTCTCCTCCTGATGGAAAATCACACTCCTGGCTTCTCTCTGCCCCTTTCCTCATCGCACCCAGGGCGGGTGGAGGGGCGGATCCGGCAGGGCAGAGTCAGGAAGAATCAACCAGGCACCCTCAGCCCTTCTCTCTCCTACCTTCTATCTATTCTCCTCCTCTTTCCGTCTTGGGAGCAAGCCGCCCTGGGGGTGCAGGGCGTCCCCTTGTTCCTCCACACTCTGGGTCTCCTGCTGGTGAGACTGGAGTCCAGGGCAAAGCCGTTCAGACTTCACCTCAAGCTCCACCCTCCACCCTGGTCTTTCTTAGTCATAAAAGGGACATCTTGATCGTCTTTTGCCATTTCTTTGTTTTCATGCTCCCTCCAGACTCGAGTTGAGAAGGGGCGTGCTTTTATTGCACCCCCCGCCAAACCCCAACTTTGGGGAGGGAGGCTCTAGATGAAGAAAAGAAATGCAAACTTCTGGGGCGGGATGAAGCTTGGCACATTTCTAGACCAGAAAGGGGGTGAGTGGGGCCAGAACAGCGTGGTCGGGTTCAACTTGGAGGGGGTCAGAGAAGCGCCGAGACTCGGAGCCAGATGTGTGGCCTCGCAGGCCTTGGGGTGGAGTCGGGTTTTATTTTCAGCACAGTGGAGAGCCAAGAGGGGGCTTTTGTGCTCGGGCGGGACACAATCTGCTTCTTATTAAGCAAAGCAAAGCAAAACAAAACAAAATAAAAACAAACAGGAATGTAGCAGCTTTTGAAATGAGAGGCAGTGGTGCCACGGATGCCTTGGTGGAGACGTTACAGTTACAGTTACAGTTCTGGAGGTAGAGCTGAGGAGGTGCTGGAGGACCAAAAGTATCTGGAGAAGGGAGATGACAGAGAAAGGTCAGGTGGCCAACGTGGGCCACCTCCCCTGGCTCATGAGGCTGAGCGCCAGACCTAGGGTACCTAATCACGACTCAGGGCTTTGGGGGCGTGGCCATGCCCCGGGGGCCACGGGGTGGAGAGCCAAGGGGTGGATAAGCGGCCAGCCTGGGGAAGATGACAAGGTGTCAGCCTCGCTTTACTGGAAGCCGTGCCTGCTTGTTACCTGAACGAACCCTCACACCTTGTCCGCTTCCGGACCGCCGGCCTGCCCACCGAGCGAGAGCGCCCAGAATCGCTGGTAACATCACCCTTCTTCCGCCGCTGCCTTTCCCTCCAGCCTCTCGGCCGTTCACCCGTGGCTCCGCCCACCTCCCAACCCCCGATGTACTTGCCCTGGATCCCCTCTGCCTAGCATCGACTTTGGTCTTTTCCCAGGTTCTGACAACGGCTCCGCCGCCCTCACTGGCTGCTCTTCTTTTCCTTCTCCCTTCTTCTCTTGACATTCCATCTCTCACATAGTCAGGGTGGTCTCTCCGGGATATACAGGCTGGGTCGCCTAACTCTCCACCCGGAAATACCCTAGTGGGGCTTGCTTTTGTAAAGAATAAAACACATGATCTCACCGTCTGTGAGTTCGAGCCCCGTGTCGGGCTCTGTGCTGGTGGCTCAGAGCCTGGAGCCTGCTTCAGATTCTGTGTCTCCCTCTCTCTCTGCCCTTCCCCTGCTCATACTCTGTCTCTATATCTCTCAAAAATAAATAAACGTTAAAAAAAAAAAGAATAAAACAAAACTCCCTAGCAGGACATTCGGCGTGTCCTAGAATTCTTCCAGACTCTTCCAGCTACTATGGCTGCGAGATCCACCACCCCCCAAAACTTAGTGGCTTAAAACCACACACCATTTTCGAGGTGGCTTACGCTAACTCGGCTGGTGAGTTGAGGCTGGCTGCTGCCTGGGGGCCTCGGTTTCTTTTCTCTTGGCGTGGTGGGGGGTTTCTCCCGGAACGACTGATCCCGGAGGCCAAGCATGCCTTTTATGATTTAACCCCGGGAGCTGCACGCCACAACTTTCACCATTTTTCCTCGGTCAAGGCGGTTCCAAGGGCTCACCCCGGTTCGAGGGGAGGGAACAAAGCCTCCCATCTCTTGACGGAGGAATGTCAATGGCCTACCATAAGAACAGCAGGTCGGATGGAATATAGACGGCAGAGCCATCTCTGGAAGGTACAGTCTGCCTCTCGGGCTCTCCGGGTTTCTCCCAGCATCCGGGCTTCACGCACTTGTCCACCCACTGGCCCCATGTTTTCGCAACCTTGTTTCTTTCTCCTGCTGTGCCGCCGAACAGAAATAGCCTAGCCCGCCTCACCGTCCTCCAAGGTTAGCTCAAACGATACTTCCCGGATGAAGCTTCCCGGGGCCTTCCTGGCTGAACGGCTTCTCCCTCCTGGCCGGTCCCTCCAGCTCCAGCTTCCATCTCCAGTCAGCACGGTTCCTCCCCGCTGTCTGGGAAGTCACTGATTTCAGGGTCTGTCTCCCCGATGCTACTGTTAAACTCATCTTTCTACCTCCACTCCCTAGCACGTGGTCAAGCCCAGAGCAAGTTCGAATGCTAATCATAACTGCTGGATAATGCATTTGCCTGAGAGGTGGCCCAGGCCAGTTGGCTGTGGGGCTGGGCGCGGGGAGCTGGGATTCTGTCCAGGGGAGGAGGGGATGTCGGCAGCCAGAGCCATCAGGACTGCTCTGGGTTAAGTGAAGGACCTTCCAGCGAGGGGATCCCAAAGCCAGTGCTATGACCCCATCCTGGGACAGAAGAGGGGTGCAGAGCCCTGGCCGGGACTGGGGCGCTGCAGTCCTGGGGCAAGCATTCTTAGTCACAGCTACGCTCGCTCAACCTCTCCTCCAGCCAGGACTGCGTGCCGGGATCTCAAATAGAAGTGCCACCCCACCCTCTTCCCGTGTCACGGATGTCCCTCTGCTCAGGCGGCTGCTCCTCAAATCTTCCAGCCTGTCCTCACCCCGTTGTCCCTCTGTGAGTCCCAGAGACTCTACATTTGGAATCAACCCCGCGTCCGACCTCTTCTCATCCTCTGACAAGCCACCCTCCTCTCCTCCGACAACCGCAGGGGCTCCCGACGGTTCTCTCTGCTTCTGAGTTTGCCTTCTGCCATCCCAGCCGCCTGGCACCAGCTCGGTGACCTTTCTGAGGGACACGCCGGGTCACGGTTACTCCTGTGTGGGCGTCCCTCCGAGGCCCGCCCGTAAGCCTGGGGGTGAAATCCACACTCCGTGCCTGGCCTGGCCTCTCCGACCCCGCCTCGGCCTCCTGCACCCCTCCCCCCAGACTCCAGCCGCAGTGACCTCGCCTTCACTTTCACCCCGCCTGCGTGAGCTCGGCTGCCCTGCTTCCGTCCGTCTCCAGGTGCTCGCGAGTCCTCTGGCGGGGTTAGCGCTCCTGGCCTCTTCACAAACGGGGACCTCGTCTCCCAGGGCCCCCGTCGGTGGTGTCTTTTTCTCATTCCGCTCTTCTTGTTCCCTGGGGCCCCGGGTGTGGGGCCGAGGGCCAGACGGCGGGGGGGCTTCCTGGGAAGGGCCGAACTGCCCTGCCCACATTCTGCAGCCCCTTCCCTCTTCCTCCCTTCCCAGGGTGGGGGGGAATGGATCACAGCCGAACGTAGCTGCCCCTCGCTGCTTCTCTTCCCCTCTTGGTGGGGAGACTGTTTTCACCCAGCCGAGGGACCTACAGCCGCCCGCCGCACCCGCCGGGGAGGAAATAATCAATGCCAAGCACACACGCGCGGAGGCTCCGATCCGCGGTCGCGGTGGCGCCGTTCATTCTCAGCCTCTGGAAGTGAGTTTGTTTCACACACTTCGCAGGGGGTAGGTCTTCGGAGGAGGGAAGGAAGGGATTCCCTGGTGTTCTAGCCGAGGTGGCTCTGCTCCTTCGGGAGTACGACCCTGAGACCCCGTCTTTGTCTGGGACACGGGGTGGCAACACACGGGGCCTGCTCACTGTCAAGGGCGGGCTGGCCGTCCGACAGGGCGATGGATTTTCCTGCTCTGGAAACTTCACACAAATGGAATTACACAGTATGTGGCCTTTCGTGACTGGCTGCTTTCATTTCATATGTTTTCAGGGTTCGTTCCGAGTGTAGAATATATCAGGACCTCCTTCCTTTTTATGGAGGAATAATACTCCATCGTGAGGCTAGGCCACAAAGTGTCTGTCCGTTCATTGGTTGATGGACATTTGGTTGTTTCTACTTTGGGCCATCACGAATAGTGCTTGCAATGCGTTAAACATTTTTTTATATGCTTTTATTTATTTTGAGAGAGAGAGAGAGAGAGAGAGAGAGCAGGGGAGGAGCAGAGAGAGAGAGAGAATCCTAAGCAGGTTCCGCATGTCACAGCAGAGCCCGACGTGGGACTCGAACTCAGGAATGACGGGATCATGACCTGAACCGAAACCAAAAGTCAGATGCTTAAGTGACTGAGCCCCCCCAGGTGCCGCCACAATGCATTTTTAAAAGAAAATAGAAAACCCAGAAGACAGAGGAGACTGAAGACCAATTGCACACACTGCTGATCCGGAAGGCGAGGCATGGCTGGTCGACGGAGGCTGGCCGAGCTTCCTTCTGCCCCAGGGCTGCCCCCGGGGCTTATATAGGACCTCTGCGAAGGGTGGCTTCGCTGAGGTGCCCCCGCCTTGGTCACCTCAGGCTGGCTGGACTTCTGGGGGCCTTCGGGAGCTGCCACCATCTCCTGCTCCCCCAGGGAAGGCTCTTTCTTTCTTCTCTCTCTCTCCAGGCTACAAGCTTTGTGACCTAAGGCACCAGGGCCTGCCCCACTGGAGGAAGGGGTGTAGCCTTTCCTCTAGGCTCTCCTGCAGGCGCCCGGCCTCACTCCCAACCTCCCTGCCCAGCCGCGCGCCCCAGGCTTTGAGTCTATTTCACCCTGATCGGGGAGCAATTTAGCAGGTTCCTGGGGTCTGTGTTGCTTGGCTGGAGAGGAAACTCATTGTCGGGGTGATTTTTAAAGACTTTTACATAAATTTGATTCCAGCCACGAACCTTTTGATTCCTCAGAGAAGAGAAGGTAAGACTTGAAAGGCGTTAATTACCTTGCCTACGAAATGGACAAAGTGTGAATTCTGGCTCTCGGGGCAAAGGACCTGTGCCTTTTCGACTCGGTGGCTGAGACGGATCAAAAGTTGGCAGAGGTGTGGCCTCGACCCCAATCAAGTACATTGTCCCCCCCCCTCCATCTCGACATTTGTTGTTTAAGCCCCCAAACTGCCCAGGCAGAGTTCCAGCCTTGGTCCCATCGGCAGCAGAGAACAGCCTGACTAGTCCTCTGAGGGCTCTGCTGTGTCGTCCTGGGGCGGGACAGGGGCTGCTGAGACACCACAGGCTGGCCCGTGGGGGTCGGGGCCTCAGGTAAGAGGCTCCAGGGTTGACGGTGGTGGTCTCCGGGAAGGGTGTTTGTTAGTCCAGGGGCTGGGTGGAATGGTCGTGGTTTAGAGAAGGGGACCTCTGAGCTCTCTGCCTTTTGGTGACAACCCTGGATGACCTCGGGGGCATGGAGAAAGAAAAGGTTCGGATGGGACCTCAGGCGTGGATGTCTGGGGGAGAGAGTACCAGGAGCCGTGTGCAGGAGCTATGCTGGAACAGAGCATTCTGGACTGAGTCACGGCCTCATGTCTGCAGAATGAGACACAAGGGGCCGAGGCAGCCTGGCTGCCTTGCTCATGCGAGATCTAACACTGTAGCTATGAAGGGATCCTGAATTTGAAAATGTCAACGTTGACCAAGCCAACATGAGAAATGGACAAAAAATTGGGAATAGAGCTTTCCTAGACCAGCAGGTTACAGAATCTGATGGTCTTTTGGAAGGAAGAAGGAGGAGACGGAGGTGGAGGTGGAGAAGGAGAAAAAGAGAAGAGGAAGAAGAAGAAGGAGGAGGAAGAGGAGGAAGAGGAAGAGGAGGAGAAGAAGAAGGGGAAGAATTATCATCAAGCTCCCCACCGTTGTGGAGACATGGGGGCAGGCAGAACCCGGGAAAACAGAGGCCCTCCTAGCACCCCCTCTAGGAGGACAGAGATGACGTGGTGGCTTTGAGAGAGGACAGATCGGCAATAGCTTCCACTGACACAGCCGCAGAGCGAGTCTGGTTTGGCGGAGAGCGGACATCTGGGTGCTACAACACACTTTCCTCCATGGGCGCCCTGGTGTCAACAAGCCTGAGGTAACCCGATGTCCCATGGGACCCGAGGCGTCCCCCATGCACCACACCACTGGCATGTGTGTACTTGGGCTACCGTGTGGGGCCTTCAGGGAGGGGTGGCCTGTGACAAAGGAAGGCCTTTCCTAGAGCCCTTTTGGGCCCCTGGAGACCCCTGGCTTGTCTCAGCCTAGCTGAACAGAAGGAGTCGTGACACAGTCTTGGGTCCACCATTGGGTGACTGGATGGTGGCTGCTCAGAGGCTAGCTTGGGGAGACCATGGAGCTGAGAGCGTGAGGGCAGGACAAGGAGCCCACGGGGAGCCTCAGAGTTTGTGAGTCTTTGGGGCTCTCCACTGGGGAAGCACTGGGCTGCCTCACAGGGGCTCCCTTTGTATCTGGGTCACAGCTTACAGGTCGACAGCTCTCTTTGGGTGCCCTGGAGCCCTTTCTGACGTGAAATCGAAGTGCGTACCAGAGCCAGGAGCCATCTTACTGGTGGGGTCCTGGGGCTTTAAGCAGATCCTGGAACATTCTCAGAAGGAGTCTCTGGGGACCTAGGAAGGAGGGAAAGAGGGGGTAATGGCACTGGCCAGCGTCTGGCTTGCTTTAATAATCTGCACAAAGTTCTATGCAACCTTTGTGCAGATTATTAGAAACAGCCCCCTCTGGGCAGACGTATCCCTCTGGGCACACCAGAAAGATGCAGAATTTGGCAGATAAACCACAGTCTGTAGTTTTGGTCCCTTTGTGCAGTCCACAACTTGCTCACATGCGGGTTGTGGTACGCTGAATAACGACTCTCCAAAATATATCCCCATCTAAGTCTCCAGAACCATAAATGTTACCTTCGTGGTAAAGGAGACCTGCAGATGTGATTAAGTTAAGGATCTAGAGATGGGGAGATTTTTCTGGATTATATGTAATCACAAAGGTCCTCTTAACACAGAGGCAGGGAGGTCAGAGGAGGAAGTAGGTGTGTCAACAGAAGGTAGAGGCTTTGGCTATTCAAGGAAGGGTCATGCGCTGTGGACGCAGGGGCTCCCAGAGGCAGAAGAGGCCGAGAAAGGACTTTTCCATGAGTCTCCAAAAAGAACCGGCCCTGCGACCCCTTGACTTTAACCAACCGAGACTGACTGGGGACTCACGACCCCAAACCTGTGAAATAATTCATTCGCGTTGCTGTGACCCACCGGGTCTGTCACCTGCTACAGAGGCGGCAGGAAACAAACACACGGCCCTTCGGCCGCTCCTTCCTTCCTTCCTTCTTCAGAAAACGCCTCCTCTTCTCATCTGTGACGCACGTTGGGATTTCGAGTATGATCTCATTCCACGAGGAAGGAGGATTGTGGCCAGACGCGGTCTGAAAACACAGCGCCGGACGGTAGATGAGAGACAAGCATTGTTTTCAGGGTTCAATCGGCTCGAGTCGACCACTGCGTTCGAGGTGGGAGAGAAGACCTTTCTTTTTAGGAAATACACAGAGAAGCGTTTCGTTCGGCGTGTGGAACTTATTCTCAAATGATTTAGAAAAAATGTATGCGTATATATATGTGTGAAAAGAGCAAATGATAAAGCAGAAGGGGGAAGTGTGCACAGTGGGTGAGTCTCGAAGCATCTACACACGCTCTTCGCGCTCTTCTTGCAACTTTTCTATACATTGTAGAGTGATTTCCGAAGAAGAAGCTTAAAGAAGCGAGCTGTGAGGCCCCGCCTCTGGGAGTACGAGGGCGGGGATGGTCCGGAGCTTACACGAAGCCTCACAAACAGACTGTAGCTGAGCTGAGACCTGAATCCCTGGCTCCGATCTTCAGGATGGGCATTTGAGGCAAATGCCCATGGGAAGTCGTAGCACATTAAACCAGTTTAGACTAAGGTGTTGATGGCTTCCTGGACTATTCTCCTGAACCGAGCACCCAGGTTACCCCAAAGCAGTGTGGCTCTGCAGGTGGACACAGGGGAATGTTCTGGAGAGGAGGCAGAAGGCCCAGAAAGTGGTCAATGTTTCTGAGTAGTCTTGTCCTGCAGGGATCCCATTATGACGCTGTTTGCCGTTGTTCTGACGGTGGAGAAGTAGAGTAAAACCTTGGGTTGCGTGTCACTTGTCCTGCGAGTGTTCCACAAGATGAGCGAATATTTCTAATAGATTTTAATTTGATAAACAAGCGATGTCTTGCAATATGAGTGGAACGTGATGCCAGACATCACATGATCACAACCGAGCCAATGGTTCTTCTCTCTCTCTCTCTGTCTCTCTCTCTGTCTCTCTGTCTCTGTGTCTCTCGCTGCGGGATTGTGGGTGGTCGTCTCCTATGCTCAGATGCTCGATCTTACGCTACAGCGTTTGGCAGAAATCAGTGACGTTTCAGAACGCCGGAAGGTGCCCACAACTGGCACTAGTGTGTTTTCTGTCACTTCAAAGGCCCTGTGGACAGTCCTTTGCTTTTCCGTACAAGAGTCAGCTTTGGAACACTTTGCTTCATTCTAGGTCAGGCCGCCTGAGATATAGACCCTTTCCTCTGCTGCCTTATTGCCAGTTATATTCGATACAGTGTGTGACGAGAGTTTATTAGTACTGTACAGTAGCCAACATCCCTGTGAGCGTACACAATGGTCTCTACACAGAAAAAGGCCCCATCGAGCCAATAGATACAAGTTATTCCATTAGCGATGGTGAAAGTCTTCTACACAATAACCCTCCTCTCTCACCTCCCTCACCCCAGCCATGAAGGTTTCCAAAGGTAAGTGCGGGTTAATTTGTTTATTTGTCTTCATATTTTGTATTTTCTTTAGTATTTTGTATTATATTACAATATTATGATTATTTTTACGTAAATATTTTTGGGTTGTGAAACAAATCATCTGAGTTTCCGTTATTTCTTAAAAAATTTTTTTTAATGTTTAGTTATTTTTGAGAGAGAGACAGAACACAAGTGGGGGGGGTTGCAGAGAGAGAGGGAGACACAGAATCCGAAGCAGGCTCCAGGCTCTGAGCTGTCCACACAGAGCCTGACCAAGGGCTTGAATCCACAGACTGTGAGATCATGACCTGAGCTGAAGTTGGACACTTAATTAACTGATTGAGCCACCCAGGCACCCCTTAATGTTTATTCATATTAGAGAGAGAGAGAGACAGAGCACAAGAGGGGGAGGGGCAGAGAGAGAGAGACAGAATCCAAAGCTGGTTCCAGGCTCTGAGCTGTCAGCCCTGACACAGGGCTCGAACCCACGAACCCTGAGATCATGACCTGAGCGAAGTCAGACTCTCAACCGACTGCGCCACCCGGGCACCCCTGTACTAATGCATTATAAATAAATAAAGATGGCATAATGGAGTGAGTGATAATAGAGATGGAAATTCTATCGATTCCTGCACCTTGCTGTATCATCTTTGGGACCCCAGGGTATGGGTCCCCAGAGCGGGACCCTTGAGATGGTGCTGCAGGCAGGATGCCAAGGAAGATTTCTCTGAGGAGGGACTATTTGCCTCGAGACCTGAGCAATGGGCAGGAGGTGCCGAGACATTTGGGGGAGAGCCTTCCAGGCAGAGGGACCTGGCAGCTACAAGGCCCAGAGGAGGGAGTGGGCTTGGTGTTTCTGAGGAAGAGACAGAGGGTCACGGTGTCTGGGGCAGAGGCGATAGAGAGCAGAGTGGCTGGAGGGTGGTCTGAGAAGAGGGCGCAGGGCAGCTCCTGGGGGCCTGCAGGCCACACTGGGAAGTGAGGGTGGCTTGAATTTGAGCGGTGGCCAAGGAGCGAGCGGGGAAGTGGCGGAACCAGGAGATGTTGGCGTTCGTGGGACTAGGGTCGGCTGCGAGGAGCAGGCTGGAGCCAGGGAGAGGCAGGGGGACGGGGGGAGATCGGGACCGCCTCCTGGCTTTCCAGCCTGAGCAACTGAGTGCAGGGGAAGTCGAGGCTCAATTCTGCTCCGTCAGCTGGAGGTGACAAGTAGGCTCCATGTACGGGAGTCTGTGTGTGCATGGGGAGGGTCGGGACTGTGGGCGTGAACTTGGCAGCGGTCGGGGAGAGAGGTCTGGGGAGGCCTGGCCTGCTGGCGGCGTCGGAGGACAGCCCTGTGGCCAGCGAGGGGCGGCTCGAGAGCCCGAGGTAGGAAACCGCCGTGGGGAGGAAGCAGGAAGCCTGTCTGAGAGGAGTCTCACCATAGTCCAAGTTTGGCCCAGAGTCGGCCCTGCTCTCTCCACGTTGTGAAGCTGTAGCAGCAGCCACAGGCCGGGGGGACAGGCCTGAGCCCTTTTGCTCCAGAAGAATATCAGATGCCAGGCCCTGGTGGCAGGTGGCCAGGCCGGAGGCCTGTGCAGGCAGGAGCCCCGCCTGTCCCTTGGTGCGGGGAGGACCAAGAAAACGGGTGCAGCACCCCCGTCCCCCGGCTCCCTCCCTCCTCTGCATTGCAACTCCTTCCAGGGCCCAGGAGCTCCTGACATCTTGATGGATGTCACGGCCGGGCAGCAAAACCGCTTCGGGCCAGAGAGCTGCAGGCTTCCCCAGGAGGGCCGGGCCCAGTCCCACAGCTTCGGCCACGGAGCAGGTGTGAGGGCTAGCCTCAGACTCTCTCCGTGAGAAGTCGCCTCTTCCTCACTCACGACTGAGCTTAGTTTCCATGTCAGGTTCCCATGGCGCCAGGTGACAGAAGACATCCCCTCTTTGGAGCCTCAGTTCCTTGTTTCCTGGGACGGGGGGCATCCGAAATCCACGGCCGTGGCAGGCCTGAGGCACGTGGGCCGTGGCTCGGTCAGCCTGCGTGTGCGGCGCTGGCCCAAGTCCCTCTGGCCTGGTGCTGTCGGTCTGCCCCCCTCTGCCTGCAAGACCCCCCTCGGGTCCACCGGCTCTCACTGCTGCCTGTGGACCCTCCTTGGGCCCCCTGCACCCCACTGCTCTCTAGGCCCTGAGAACTTCTGCTTCAGGCTCCTCTAGGTACGCGGACTCACTGAAACTTTTGTGCTGCAACTTGGGGCTTGGGACGTGCGACCCCATCGTGGCTGCCCTGCCCAGTTAGGCCCTCCCCCCCCCCCCCGCCCCCGCAGACATGGGGCTGTGGCCTTGCCACGCTGGGCTGGGCGGGGCTGTCCCGAGTCTCCTTGGGTTCCGAGAGGGGAGAGGTCAGAGGCCAGTTCTCCTCTCGGAGGTTCAAAGTTACACTGAGGTTTTATGACCCTCTTGGGGGGAGCCCAGGGAACGGGGAGGAGGGGCCCCTTTGCCCCTTTGCTCCCCCCGATGCACCCTGCCCACTCCCAGCCCAGGGAGGGCACACAGGGTGGGCGATGGAGTTTCTAGGTCTTTCCCCTCGATCTTGAGCTTCGGTCTTAGGGTTTGCTCCAGGTTCTTGAAATGCAAAACCCCTCCATTTACCCTCCCCACCCCCCATGATGGGTGCAGGATGCTTAAGGACCCCATAGCCTGGAAGGTAGTGTAACAGGGAGCACAGGCAGGAAAAAACCCATTCATTCTTAGTCCAAAATACCTCTCAGCATCTGGGGATGGAAGTCGGCCCCGCCCTGGTCCCAGAGCAGCAGGGGGCGGGACTTAATTCCCCTCTGGGTGGAAACAGCCTTCCAAGAGAGCATCCCAGACATCCGATTAACAGGACGCTGGACACCCAGCGCTGGCAGGGCCGTACTGGGAGACCTCGGTCACCTTCCCACGCTGAGCCCGGACCCATCCGTCTCGCCCCGGTGCGCGGGACCCATCACAGGGAACTCGCTACCACAACCCTCAGATGTTTCTCACTTGTAGAAAATTCCTCCTTGATTCAAGGCAAAACTCTGCCTTCCGTGACTTCCGCATGTAGATTCTGATTCTGTTCCCTGGAAAGGAAATAAACAAATAAAGATCCTCCCCAAGGGAGCCCAGATGGGGGCGAGACAGAAAGCATTCTTCTTCGTGGTCTCCAGGAGCTGAACATTCTTTCGTTTGTTTGTTTATTTATTTATTTATTTTGAGAGGAGAGAGAAGAGGGGCAGAGAGAGGGCGCGCACGCGAGAGAGAATCAAGAATCCCAAACAGTCCTTGCACTGTCAGTGAGGAGCCCATCCCGGGGCTCGAACTCGTGAACCCTGAGATCATGACCTGAGCTGAATCCAAGAGTCAGACGCTTAACACGCTGAGCCACGCAGGCGCCCCAAGAGCTAAACATTCTTGAAGTGTGACATCCCCGGCTCCTCCAAGGGCTTCTCTGATGATCGGGGCTCCAGAGCACTGGGGCTAGGCTGGCCTTGGCTGGTTGCTTAAAGCAGGAAGGGAGAGCAAGAAGGCCAGGCCTGGGGCCAGATCTGCCCCCTTGGGAACACAGCTGCTGGGCAGAACAGAGCCCTCAAGAAGGAATAAGAGCGGGCATTGGTAGGTAACCCCTGTGTGCTAGGATTTAACTCATTCTTTCACAACAAGCCTATAAATTAGGTACTGTGCTTCCCATTTAGCAGACAGTGAGACAGAGGCACCAAGAAGTTAGGTAACTTGCCCCGGGTCACATGGCCAGGGAGAAATGGCTACAAGATTCAACCCCCTGCCCCCAGTTCACTCCAGAGTCCACTCTGCTGATCGCTATGCGGTACAGCAGGGCATTGCTCAGAAATGGAGGGTGGGGGGGGGACTCTAAACAGCCCCCGCATCCTCACCGCTTGTTTATGAACTCAGGCTTGGCTCAAGATACCCCGGGACTCAAGACCCACTTTGTAGACTCAGGAGTGGACGCCCGCCCAAGTAGGAGCTAGAGCTAAGGCAGGGGCTGGATACGGAGGGAGGAGCTGTCAGTTAGAGCGAGAACCCCAGAGGGGACTTAGCCACTGCCGGAGGCACGTTCCAGGCAGAGAAGGAGACAGGGGACAGGAAATATACCCTGGTCCCTCTGACTCGCCTAACCTCCAATCTCCTGTTGATAACTCCCATTGGCTGAACGCAGTTGACAATGGAGCCCGGACATGTAGTTTGTAGGGGCCAGACCCTGTGGTGAGCGCAAAGTGGGGGAGTGGACGTACACACAAGCCAGTAAAGCACTGGCATGTTTGCAGATGGGTGACCTCCGGAGAAGAGGTCTCAGAAGCAGGGTGAAGAGTGACCATCCCATTGGGCCAAGGTCGCCACTAACTGATTCTCAGACGAGACGCCATGTCCATTCCATCCTCTGTCTTGAACTGGAGCCCTGTGTCTTTGGGGGCAGTCATAGATGAGAAATATTGCTTCTTCTCAGCCCCAGGGGACCCCCTGTTCTGTTGGTGAAGGAAGCAGAGCAGAGAAAGCCAGCTGGGTTTCCAGCTACCTGAAGCTCCAAGAGGAAGTCTTGGGCTAGGCTATTGCACCTGCTCCAGGGACCTCAGCATTAACAGAGTTATGCCTTTGAGTGACTGATATGAAGAACCGAGTCCTTCTTCACTCAAATAGTATCTATTGGTAAGTGAAAGGGACCCCCCCCCTTTTGTACTGGGCATAGAACTCTTAACGATGGCTCATTTTATGTGTCAACTTGGATGGATCAAGATGCCCAGATATTTGGTCAAATGTTATTCTGGATGTTTCTGGTAAGGTGTTTGTTGGATGAGATTCATATGAAAATCTGTGGTCTTAGCGGTAGAAGCAGATTATTCTCCCCAATGTGGGTGCCATCTTCCAATTGGCTAAAGGCTGTAATACATCAAAGATGGGCCTCCCTCAAGCGAGAGGGGATTTTGCCAGCAGACGGCCTTTGATATAGATGGCAACTCTTCCCTGAGTCTCCAGGCTGCCAGCCTAGCCTGCAGATTTTGGACTTGCAACCTCCACAAATTGTGTGAGACAATTTTTTAAAAATAAATCTCTCCCTCCCTCCTCTCTCCATACCATTGGTTCCGTTTTTCTGGAGAACTCTGGCAAATACACCTCCCATAGACTAAGCATTTGATTTAATGCTCCCTTTCAGAGACCGAGCACACAGACCGCCACATGAGTGGATCTTGGAAGATTGTTCCACTCTAGGGCACCCCAAACATTTCGTGGCGTGAACGATGCTAGCACGAGTCTCCATGGAGCAGCTCTTGGGGGAAAGCAGTCTTACAGATGGAACACGGGGCATTTCTTCCAGGCACGATGGCTTGACCTTTGAATGTCCTATGTGTGTTTGCTAAGCTACGAGGAGACTCAAGGCCACCCAACTCCATTCCAGGTTCCAGGCTTTGTCCCCCCAGGACCTCAGGTGGCACTAGAATTTGGCACCTCATCCTGCAGGGTGCAGGGACTGGCCTCGTGTGTTTTAGGGGGACCTGATGGACCAGTGCCCCCTCTGGTGTCCCTTGAGAAAGGCCTCCTTGGGAGTCAAGCCCATGCTTGCCTCCTGGAGCATGAGTCACCTTTGACCTGTGGACATGCTGGCCAGAGCGTCCCCTCACTTGAGGCTCAAGACCACTGCTGCCCCTGGACACTACACACACGTGCACAGGTAAGATTTCTGGGCTTTCTGGTCTACTCGACTTCAACTGTTCCCTTCTCTTGGGAGCCTCTTCAAGCTTCCTCTTGAAAACACAGTGTTCTTTTTATCTTTCTGTCTCTGTCCTCCAGCACGAGGCTGGGAAGGTGATACATAATTCATGTTTGTTAAATAAATGAATGAATGAGTATAACTGACTCTATCCCATGGCCAAAGAAGCAAGTGTATCAGAAGCTGGAAGATTTCTACCTGATGCCGAGACCGCTGCTGGGGAGGAGGCAGCAATGTTGGCAAATAAGCTGACTGCTCTTTTTCTCTTCAACCTCCTGCTCGCCCTCTGCCACCCCCTGGGCAGACCCTGCCTAGGAATAGTGGCGTGGTGTGTCATGAGGCTGTCACAGATACCCCAAGGGAAACTCCAGATTCCGTAAGTACGCCATCTTTCCCTTCCATCGGTAAACATAACCAGACATCTCTTGAGAAAATGGCCCTTCATGTTCCCAGGAACATTGGAAGTGAAGTGTATGCTTACACTGGCCATTACTTTGGATCGTCCCTTCAATTTGAGGGGGGTTGGGTTTCTAGAGTTTAAAAGGAGCTCTAGGAAGCCACCCCCATTGCCAATGACAGTCAGCCAACAGGGGCACTCGAGTTCTCTCAGGTGTCTCCCTCACCCAAGCTGCAGCGCGTTTTCAGAAGGACTGGAGGGTTGCGAGGTTGTGGCAAGAAGCACACGTTTGGAGCCACTGGTTCTTGGCAAAATGTCTAAACTCCTTTTCACAGGAACTAAGGAGGACTCAGTCGAAGACCCCTGCGGAGGTCAGAGTGAAGGTGGGGTTCCGTTCCTATGATCCATAGGAGTAGAGCAAGTCTGAAAACAGGTGAGGGCACTCAACGAGGTTGGTGATCAAGACCAAAGGTCAAGCCCGTGGGCCAGGACACAGGAATGAGGAGCCAACCCGGAATGGAGTAAAAGTCCAGGAAAAGGGTGTGGGTGGGGGCAATTGTAAAGACTGGGGGGTGATATGGGCTGAAAGCCGTCCCTTCAAAACTGCCATGCTCAAGTTCTAAGCCCTCGTGCCTCAGATGGTAATCACATAAGTTCCAGGTTTGGAGGTAGGGCTTTTAAAGAGGAGATGAAGTCAAAATGAAGTCCTTAGGGTGGGGCCTGGTCCAACAATGACTGGCCTTCTCAAGAAGAAGAGATTAGGACACAGATAGACACAGAGGGAAGACTGTGCAAGGACCCATGGAAAAGGCAGCTGTCACCAAGCCCAAGAAGAAAGAAGCATCAGAAGAAAACAGCCGTGGTAACCCCTCGATCTTGGACTTCCAACCTCCAGAGCCGTGAGCACATAAATGTTGGTGTGTTCTCACCACCCCAACCAGACTAAGGGGGCTAGCTGTGTCCTTGCCTCGGTGTCACTGGTCACCGATCAGGTAAGTCAGAGCTGAGTGGGACTGACTTGAGGATATAAGGTCAGGATTGGGTAGCTCTTATGTGGTTTCCTTCAGCTTAGGGAAGAGGGGACAGAACAGAAGGCAGCTGTGAATGTTGCCAAGAGACTCCCTGACCCTTTGACTGGAGTGAGCCTTATGGGGCGGTGGCTCCTCCCCTGCTGACCTTGCTCTGAGTGCCGAGCCTCTGCATTTCCCTATTTGCTGATATTCTAAGGGGCTCAGGACTGCCAGCCTGCCTGCCTCAGCCCCTGCACCTGCTTTGCCTCCACACCTGGCTCCCAACGCGGGCAAATAAGATGGAGAAGATGGAGACTCACTGCTCAAGCCAACATTGGGAGAGAGCTTGCCGCATCCCCGGTGGGTTCCGTCTGCCTTCTTGGTTCCGGCGGGGGGGGGGCGGGGGGAGGCTCGGTTAAGGCAGAGAGCTCACTTTCCTTGAGCACTGCTTCGGGGGGTTTAGAGCATCGTATTGGTGTGATCCATTCTGCAGGGGCCCGACCCAGAGAGATGTAAACGCGTCTGTAGGCCGCATCCGTCGATGCTTAAATACCTAGTTTCTAGGTGAAAATTGGTCTAACTGGAGGAATTTTCTTGCACGACTGTTTGTTTCTATGTCGAATGTGTTTTATGTCCCTGAACGGGCAGAGCAGTGACAACTTTAATCCGGCATAATCATTCATCGTTGTGCAAAGCCTCGTAAGTTGCAAATGTGTTTTACTCTCTCCGCATCCTCACTCGTGAGTCCTAAACACCCTGGGAGACAAGGCAGGACTCGCGTTAGCAACGGGGGGGGAGAGCAGTCGGCGGGTCTCGGATCTCGTCGTTCCGCCTCGGCTCTGGCACGGTTTCAATTTCCCGGTGTTTGATTTTCACGGATAACACTTTCTCACTGAACTGCCTGTTTTTGCAGTGTGCGCTCTTGCGGAAACAGCTAACCTGACCCACTCTGACCAGCTACAGACACAGCCTGGGACGCGTCCTGGCCCGCTGTGTTCTGCAGCTGTAGGAAGAATCTTTGTTGTAGTCCTGCCTCCAGCTCAGGGCCGAGAAAGGAACTCCAACACTCGCGAGTGAGTGCTAACCTCCCTGCGTCTCAGAATCACCGGAGAGCTTGAAAAAACAACAACAACACAACTTTAAAAACCCGATGTGTTTGGGTCCCACCCAGGGGTCTGGTTTTGGTTGGATGGTATTGTTGCTCTTTCTAAATCTTCTAGGTGATACTCACATGTAGAACGAGCCTGAGTACCACTGGGCTAAGTCGTGACCCATTTAATGTCTGGTCGCCAGTTGAGGAAGCTTCCCTGAAGAGACAGGCCTCAGACATTCGGACGGTCGTTTCTCCTCAGCAGTGCCACTGGCTGCTTCTTGCACCTGCGCGTCTCCTCTGTGGGTCTCCTGCCAGGCTCCTGGTTTCCCATGGGTGCAATGCGACAGGGTGCTATTTGATGTCACTGGAAGAGAACTGGTCATCGGTCTACAGCCGAGATGGGGCCTTAGTTGGTGGAAATTTGAGGGGACAAATCCTATCCGTGTCAGGCCAACAGAGAGAGCTGGGTCGATGGCTGCCACGAAGAATTCCTGTAAAGCCCTTTCTCTTGTCCCTCATGAATTCTCTCTCTCTCTTTTTTAATGTTTATTTATTTTTTGAGAGAGAGCGAGCGGGGAAGGGGCAGAGAGAAGGAGACGGGATCCCTTGCAGGGCTCGAACTCGTGAACCATGAGATCCTGACCTGAGCTGAAAACAAGAGTCAGGTGCTTAACTGACTGAGCCCCCCGGGCGCCCCTGTCGCTCATGAAGTCTTAAGCACTGGCCTTGCATGAGGGAGACTAAAGAGGCAAGCCCAGCACTGCTGACCTATGCCCAGGAGGGTTGACCCGCTTTCTGGGCCCACTGGCATGGCGGCCTTTCCTCCCTGAGGTGTTGGCTCCAAGTAGGGGGGCTCGGGGAAGAAGCAGGTCCTGAGGAACGCTCAGGAAGTGTTCTCAGAGGAAGCAACATGGGAGGCGAGTGAGGAAGATGAACAGGAAGTCAAGATAGGAGGGACTTCCTGGCCAAGTGCAGAACAATTTCGCTTCCCAAACTTATGTCTTGTTGTTTCAGTGTAAGCGGAGAGCAGCACCGGCTGACTCGGGCCAAGGGAAAGGCATGGCGGGAGTCTGTGCTTCCTTGGACGCCTTGTGCAGCTGGGGCTCAGGACACCAGGGGGCTCGGAGCAGTCACGAATACTGCCGTTAGAGCTAGGGCATCCACGGGGACGGGAGAGCTCGCTCTGAGCCCCGTGGGATCCGTGCTCCCTCCTCCTCATCACCGTTATCACATAGTAAGAACCGTATTTGTTCAACCAACGGCCCCGACGTCTCTCAATTGTGTGCAGCAAACAGAACAGGGATCATGGTCCCTATTTGGTAGATACGGAAACTGAGGCTCAGGGGAGTTAAACGACTTGATGAATGGACAACAGAACGGGGGCCCGACACCTGCTGCTTCTGGGCTCCGTACATGCAGGGTGCGTGGGTTCTTTTTCAGGCAAAACTTACAGGCACATGGTGTGACGGAGGTTGAGATCGCTGGCTTGTAGAAGTGAAACAAGGTCACGTCTGCAACCTGCGGGTACCGTCCAGCACCGTGCCGGGGACCGGGTGGTGTTGCTCTGTATCGGGTGTCTGACTCCGGAACTAACCTTGTCTCTATGGAGCAGGACAGAGGGGACCAGGTAGGAGGCTGGGGCAGGTCCTTGCAGGTTCACTGAGGTGACCGTGCTCTCTCGTGGGCCCCGCAGGGCCCCCCACACCATTCTGCCCAGATGAGTGTCTACCTGCAACTGGAAACGTGGCACTAACAAATTGCCACGGCAGAACCAGCAGCAGTTGGGAATCCAGGCAGTAATAAATTAAACGATGCTCCCAGCTTCTATGGCTTCGCGGTGGCCTCCCGGGAATACATTTCAATATAAATAATTTACCAGGTAAAGGGATATTGAGCCTGCCCGGAGGAGCTGCAGGGATCATAATAAATTCTGTTTTCGTGCATCAAAGAGATGTGTCACCTTGTAGAGCAAGGACCCCGGACCTAGAGCCTGAAGTTCTGGGTCCCCGTCCTGGCTTGGCCACTGAGCGGCAAACCCACTGGGTGGCTTTGGGCAAACCCCGTCGCATCTCTGGGCCTCCCTCTCCTCCCTACAAGGCGGCCTCCTCAGGCCGCAAAATCTTGGAAGGATTTCCTTCATTCTTCTCTTGCCTCTTACAAGCTGCTCTGCAAACACTGAGGGTTTTGGGGAGTCAAACCACCTGCAGGTTGTGTGAGAGGTATTTCCTACAAGCGCACATGCACGCATACATCTCAGAGAGAGAAAGTCCTCCTGAGGATGAAAAGTAATTTAAGCGATTTTTTTTTTAACCCAAGGGAAGCCAGAAAGCAGGAGGGCAAAGTGGAAATTATAATGGCTGGAGCCCCCGCGTTGGAAGCATTAACTCTCTCCTCGTGGTAGCTTGGAAAGGAGGCAGCTAAGCCCTGATTAAAGGAGCCGGGTGGGTCTTTGCCGGAGCCTCTCCCAGCTCCCCTCCTTTCGTCTCCGGCAGGGTTGGCTGCCTGGCCCTTGAGATCGTTTTCTCTTCTCCTCCGGAGCTCCAGGGTGCCGGAGCCAACAGAGCCAGCCAATCGCATCTATCTCCGCCAGGAAATGAACAACCAGAGACGTGAAAAGCTAGTCGGCTCCAGATTGGCACCAAAAAAAAAAAAAAAGAAAAGAAAAGAAAAGAAAAGACTTTCCATTGTAACCATACCTCTATTTCAAAACGGAATACATTCCACAACCCACCTCGTGTTGGAAATGTGTCCAGGGGTGCGTAGGAAGTCACCTCAGGGCACGAGAATTCTTTCTCTTCCTCTCTCTCTCCTTCCCTCCCTCCCTCCCTTCCTTCTTTATGGAAATACTTCTCAAGCACATATCACGAAGAAGAAATTACAGACAAAGGAGTTGGGGAGTGAAGACAGAGTCTGAGCTCACCAACAGGAGATGCAGAAAAATTAGCCAACGAGTTCAAAGTGGTGCATTAAGTGCTGTAAGAGAAGAAACAGAGGATGCTGGGAGTGTAAAGAAGGGGCACCTTATCCAACTGTGCAATAAACAAGCAACCAGTGTCAGCACAGCTTCCTGGAGGAGGAGGTGCTCAAGCCATAAGAACAGGGCAGGGCACGGTGCCCTGGGTGTCCTGGAGTTCAGCTCAATTCTGACACTATCTAGAGAGGGCATCTCATCCTACACGTCAAGGGCTCCGTCCCACAGCGCTGCCCCCACCCTTCAGATGCTAGTCACAGATCGAGGTGGTCACGTGGGCTTCTGACGAGCTATAGATTGGAGATTCCAAAGACCCGTGTCTGGAGTTCCTTTAATTTGCTAGAGTAGCTCACTCGAGGAGATAGTTCACCGTCTAGATTACCGGTTTGTTATGAAAGGATATAACCAAGGAACAGCCAGATGCCAGAGATGCGAAGGCCAAGCCATGGGGGAAGGGGACAGGTCTTCATGCTGCTACTGAGAATGCCCCTCTCCTTGTATCTCCATGTGGTCACCAAGTCGCCAACCCACAAGCTCTCCAAACCCTGTCTTTTTTTTTTTTTTAATGGAGATCTCCTTGTATAGGCATGATTGATCAGAATATTGGCCATCAGTGACTGAGCCAACCTCCAGCCCCTCTCCCTCCTTGGAGGCTGGGGGTGGGACTCTAAGTTCCACCACTCTGATCACAAGGTTGGCTGCCCTGATGACCAGTCCCACCCTGAGGTGCAGTCCCAGTGTAACCTCACTAGCATAATAAGAGACACCTTTATCCTTCTCAGCATCGGAAATTCCAAGCATTTTAGGAGCTCTGTGAAGAAACAGGGACAGAGACCAAATATATATTTCTTATTATAAACCACGAGATCACAGGTGTAATGCCACGGCTTGGGTGAAGCTGACACGGGGGAAGGGAAAGACCCTTTGCTTCCCACAGAACCTAACGAGGAGCAGCAGGCAGGTGGTTGGCAGAGCCCAGCCAGGAGCACCACAAAGCAGAGCCTAGACCTTGGGTGTACCGCTGAGCGCTAAGAGTTAAAGAATCAACACAACACTCTGGGTGCAGTGTGGGGAGAGAATTAAAAGGATAGGGGATCCAGTGAGGAGGAAGACATCTTTCTCTGGTGAGGACACTGTGGGAGCCCGGGGTCAGGCCGGGAAGAGGAGGGAGAGATGAAATGAAGAAGCAGAGAGGTCCAACCACCCAGGGGTGTAGCACAGGACAGGTGGGCGGCAAGGGTGAGCCGCAGACATCACCTGCTTGGGGAGGAGGGGGCAGTGGTGGTACTGCTCCCAGCATAAGACACATGGGGGGAGAAGAGAATGAAAAATTAAGAGAGAAAGAGGAGGAGGAGAAACAGCCGTTCTACCTCTGCTTATCGACTTCTGAGAACTGGAAGGTCTGTCCTCCGCAGGACATCCTGCTGTTGGCTACAACAGCTAATGACCTTGCCCTTTGATGAAAGAAACAACCTGTCTTTGCATAGTTGCTATGCACAGGTTCTAATGCTGCCCTCCGGAGCAGTCTAGAAAGTTTATCTTCTACCAGACAAATATTTGAAAACAATAGTTAGCTAAAAGAATGAAGAAGAGTAAGAGCTTGTAATTCGACATGAGATGCTCAGAGTGGCTTTTTTGTTTTTTTTTTGGCCCAAAGCAGCACCAGCTAAGCTCCTGTTAAGAGCAGGCTGTGGCTTGAGGCAGAGAGGGGAGGTGACAGATGCCTCCAGACTAGGGCTTTTCAGGGAGTACGATGGATCCTGGCCAGGAGGGTACAACAGAGTCACATGCCAGCCCCTCAGAGGCCCATGCTGGGATAGATAGATCTCAAAGCGTCAGCCAATGTATGCTATTGAGAGGAGGAAGACGGGATGGGCAGGGTGTGTGGTCTTAGCCCTGGAGATTCTCTGGTCAGGAAGAGTTGCCCTAGAGGGATGCCTGGGTGGCTCAGCTGGTTGAGTGTCATGATCTCATAGTTTGTGAGATTGAACCCCATGTCGGGCTTTGCTCTGACAGCATGGAGCCTGCTTCAGATTCTCTCTCTCCCTCTCTCTCTCTGCCCCTCCCTTATTCTCTCTCTTTCAAAAATAAAACAGAAGAAGGAGGAGGAGGAGGAGGAGGAGGAAGAGGGATGCTTTATAATGGCCATGTGGAAACACACCTTCTCACTGCTGAAATATCAGACCAAAGGAGACATAAATCCCACCCATGGCCACCATGCAGGACCACTGAGGGGGCCAGAGGAGACCTTGGGAAGCACCCTTGTACCTACACCCACGGAAGATGCAATGATTGAGATTGTGGGGGGCAAAAAGGCTGTGGGGACTGAGAGTGATAAGAAAGATAAGATTTCTGATAACTGCCCCCTCGCCCCTGCTAGTTTACTAGGGTCTGCCATAACAGATTCCCACCGATGGGGGGGGGGAGCTTAAGGAACAGAAATTTGTCTTCTCATAGTTCTGGACGTTGGGAGTCTGAGATCAAGGTGTCCGCAGGGTTGGTTCCTTCTGAGGCCCCTCTCTTTGGCTTGTCTTCTCCCCTGCGCTTCCTTCTGTGTGAGGACCTGCTCTCATCGCCTCTTAGAAGGGGCGCCATGTTGGATTAGGTCCCTCCCAAGAGCTCATTTCAACCTCATTATACCCATTTAAAGACCTTATCTTCAAATACAATCACATTCTGGGATCTTCGGGGTCAGAACTTCAACATGTGAATTTTGGGGAGGGACACACTTTAGGTAACACCCTCTACCATGAATGCTCTTTTTATACAGCTCATTCTCAAGCTTTGAGCATAATTGATCTATCATAACTGAATAGCATGTGTGGTCTGGACCCAGCCCCAAAGCATCCCTCATTGGTTTATTGTTGACTTCTGATCACTTCTTCAGGGCCAAATCAGTCCCGCAGTATCCTTCCAGGCTCTGCCTAAAAATACAGCCTGAGTCAACAGCTCTCAGTAAGCGGGGACATATTTGTGAATGAAATCTATCAAAACCTAGCAAATTAATTATTTATGCAGTGCATATGAAATGATAACCTGTTGTGGTTTTTTTTTTTCCCAGAAGCCTATATAGATTTTTAAATTTTGGTCCAGTGGGAGGTGGATATTAATGATCTTGAGGAGAAAAAGTTAATAATTCAATATGATGCATCATGGGCACTTCTGTACAAACGGGGATTTGTCAACATTTCAAGAGGTTTAGAGAAGGCAGTGATGTGACATGTTCTTTTGCCCGCAGGTCCTCTGAAAAAAGGCAAAGGGAGCCTAATCCATCAAGAAAGCTGTTGGAGTTCCTTCTATATTTTTCGAAGCATGAATACTCAATATAGATATCTTTATATTTTCCCTGTTGGATTTCTAATTCTCAATAGGTGTGAAGCCTTGTTTCTTATATCGCTGGACCTATAAAATTGACACCGAAGCTAGCTATTATACTCAAACATAAAATGTCATGCATTTTTTTATCTCGCATGAAAAACCACATTCATCAGAAACTTAGGAATCCAAGGTTGCCTGAGAGCTTCCGATTCCCAAGGGCTTTTAAAAGATTATAGTGTTACTCCACATGCCTACAGAGGAGGCTTCGTGTCATTAATAATAATGGCTAACATTCATAAAGTTCTTACTCTGGGCCAGGCACTCTGCTATGTACCTTACACGCCATCATTTCGTTGAATTCTAACTACGTATCCCAAAGCTGAGAGAGCTCACATAACTTGTCCTGAAGTCACGTAGCTAGAAAGTGCAGGAGCTCGGAGTCAAACCCAAGGCTGCTGGTCTCCACAGCCTGACTCTGCAACGCCATGCCACACAACCTCCTGTGGCGTGGGGAGCAGCGGGATCCAAGATGGCCGTTGGTAATCCCTATTCCGTCAACAGATATCGACTGCATGCACTATGGGGAGACTTTGTGCTTGACACTGTTTACACAAATGGAAAAGAAATCGCCCTTGCCTTCCAGAAGCCCTGAGCCTAGAAGAGGAAGACAGCCACATATAGCGTAGACTGCCCCCTGACGTGTTAAGTAACGTAGCAGGGCCAGCGCAAAATGTGTGAGCACAGAGGAACATTTAACTCTGCAGGGGAGAGGGCAAAAGTCTGCCAGAGGTCACTGACTTTCGCTCTGAGGTTAGAGGGAGGAGTAGGAATTTGCTAGACAGAGGAGGTACCCTCTGAAAGCCTGGGGGGTTAGGGTTCTGAAAGTGCCCAACTGTGGAGCAGTGAGAAGTTCAGAAGGGATGTTCAAGAGTAACTCTGAGGTTAGCAGCCTGGGATGCTTGGTGGGTGGCTGAGATCAGGCACCGAAAAAGAAAACGGGTCTGGTGGTGGGGTGTGGAATTTCTGAGGCCTGCAGTACTTTTCAGGGAGAGAGCAAGAAGAATAGGAATGGTGGGGGGCAAGGATTTGGGCATCTTCAACAGACAGGGGATCATTGGAGCCAAAGTAGTTGATAAGTCACCCGGGGCTGGGGGACCTTGGAGAACAAGAGGACAAAGACAGCAAAGGTGGACCCCTGGGCAAGAATGAAATCTGGGGGCAGTCAGAGATGGCAGAACTGGACAAGAAGATGGGGAAGACCGTTGTCAAAGAGGGAAGAGGCATACCAGGGAAGGCTTTGAGACCTAAGAGCGGTCAACAGGGTTAGATGCCTCGTAGACCATTGAGCGAGATCCACTGACCTGTTATTAAGTGTCCTGTTTCAGCCAAATGGTCCGGGTTGAAGAAGGAAGACAGTGTCTCTGGGGAGACTTGAATACGCCGATGAACCAAGGGGATGGAAATGGAGACCCTCGGGTGGAGGTGGTTGACAAGCAGAGCAAGGTGTGGAACAGGGGGACAGGGCTGAGACCTCAGGCATACAGAGAGGACAGTGCCTTGGAGGAGGTGAGAAACACATATCTTAAAGGTAGGAGAGAAGGGTAGGTGTCTCCATGGAGACAGAAGGGAGGGAAGGAAATAAGTCAATGGAATTCTTGGGTGGTGACTTCTCTTGGCCCCTGGGTCGGGGGAGAAGAGGGGAAACTCACCTGTGAAGAGCTGGAAGAGGGTGGGACGTGGAACAATGTTAATGGAACAACTATGGAGCCAGTGAAGCTAAGGAAAAGCCTGATCAGGGACCAGCATGGGTGTCAGAAGCCATCTATACATTTGTGGTCTTTTTTTTTTTAACTCTTCATTTTTTTTTCTTCCAAAATTTTATTTAAATTCTAGTTAGTTGACATATAGTGTAATATCGGTTTCGGGAGTAGAATTCAGTGATTTGTCACTTAGAAACAATGCCCAGGGCTCATCCCAACAAGTGCCCTCCTTAATGCCCATCCCCCACCCCATGCTCCTCCTTCAACCTACAGATTCCTGTAAGTCTTAGACCTGGAAATTCATGTAATCTTCAGTCACACTTGGCCATTTTGGAGGAAGATTTTTTTTAAAAATAGGCAGTTGGATAGATCCCAACCTGAGCACTTTCAGGCAGGGGTGGCGGGATGGTGGGGTGTGAACCACACACGTACAGGCAACGACGCTCTGTCAAGTGTTTCCCCAGAGAATCAGGCTGGGTAGGGAAGCCAATGAAATCAGGAGAGGGCTGAAGGCTGGGAAAAATAAAAAAAAGAATTCTAGAAGAGATGGAAAAAAAAAAGGGCAGGCCAGGAAAGCAAGAGGAGTGGAGTTGCGTGGTGCCTTCTACCACTTCTGAGAAAGTGCATTCTGAGTCCTGTCGGGGGGTCCAGGTGGGACCGAGGCAGGAGGGCAGGAGTAGAGGAGCTATTTCCCTTTGCTATACCTCCTTTCCCCGTTTCCCCAGGCTCACGTCTGGCTAGGCTTCTAGGCTCTTCTCCCCACAGAAGGCAGAGGTGGTGATGGAGAGGGGCCAGGGAAGTCTCTGTTGGCCTGCTGGGCCCCCAGGGTGCGGCCCACACCCCACCTCACACAGGCCTCCTCGCCTGGGTCCTGGGCTCGCCCGGCAGAATCAGCCCGAGGGACTAGATGAGCTACTACCCCCCTTTCTCCCATTCCCCAGAGTTTGAGGAGTGTAGCTAGTGAAATGTGAGCTGGGTACACTGTGTTCTGTTCTGTTCTGTTCTGTTCTGTTCTCTTCCCTTCCCTTCCCTTCCTTTCCCCATTTTTCTTGTCTTTTCTCTTTTCTTTTCATTCTTTTCTTTTCGTTCCTCTTTTCTTTCTTTTCTTTTCCCTTTTCTTTTTCTTTTCTTTCCTTTCCTTGTCTTTTCTCTTTCCTTTCCTTTTCTTTTTCTTTTCTTTCCTTTCCTTGTCTTTTCCCTTTCCTTTCCTTTCCTTTCCTTTCCTTTCCTTTCTTTCCTTTCCTTTCCTTTCCTTTTTCAAAGTAGAACATGGCTAGCTGATCCCTTTCTGGGATGGAAATCAGGAAGTACTTACCTATTGGCTAAAGGTGAGCAGCCAGGGAAACTCCCCCCTCCCCAAGCCTGCACTGGCTCACTCCTGAGCCTTCAGGAGGCCTGCACTCAGGGCCTGGTTGGGATTCTGGGCACTGCACACACTGGGGCTGTCTCGTGGCCTGGCAGAAGGGAAGCAGGCCCGATCGCCAGCCCGTGACAGGACGTCGCAGGCACCGCGCCTCACCCGGCGGCACCACCGATCAGTCCCTCTCAGCCCCACACCTGCCAACAGCCCTCTCAGTGGGCCGCAAACGCCTGACGTGTTTGTCAGGGGCTGGGGAGTGTCGGTGACATCCCAGGACCGAATCAATGGGGATCACCTACAGAATACTGAGCGTGACAAAGGACAGAGGGTCAGAGGAGACATAATAATTGCTTACGGCTGGGCAAAAGCCCCTGGCTGAGAGCATTAAGGGGATTTTTTTCTCTCTCTTTCTTTCTCCAAAGACTCTCTCTGTGAAAGACACAGAAAGCAGGCCCTGGAGAAGCACTCACGGCTTCTCTGTTCAAAGGGACCGATGTCTCTGCCGCATCAGAGCGGTCTGCGTGGTCAGGACTGATAAAAGATGGGAAATGCCTCCGGCTCCCCTGCCCTGAAGTCTGGACCGCAGGGAAGCCAGGCCGGTGTACATCCACGCCGAGGTGTCCGGCTCGGACCTTTCTGGTTCCTTCCGGCTCTGTGATCCTGTGCCGGAAAGGTGACGTCTGAGACTCAGTGGAACGTGCAGAATTGGGGTTTTCTTTTTCTGCGCACTTGCAAGCGCAAGGCAACTAGCAAATGCCACTCACTCTCTCGGCTAGAGCCTTCGTTCCAAAGTACGACTTCGCTTCTTGGCAAGAGGTTCCAAAAATAAAGTAGTTACAAGTGATGCCTTCGGGAACTTTCAGAGAGCAGAGCTCTCCAGGCTGTGGCAAGTCTAAACACCATTGCTCTTAAAAAAAAAAAAAAGAAAAAGAAAAAGAAAAAAAAATCCCTCCCCCCCAAAAAGCAATGGCTCTCAGTTTCCTGACATTTCTTCAGCCTCTCCAAAAGGCAAGCTCGCCAATGGTGGGGAGTGATGACGTGGCGCGTCGCCGAGAAGCTTCTCTTGCAAGGACGCACCGCCAGCCCCTTCTGGTGGCTCTGGAGTCCATCCTAGCCGCTTGACCCGGTTCGGCTGCGAATGTGATGCTAGAGATTTCTCCGGCTCTTCCGTTCCTGCTCGCAGACGGGGCGATGGTCTCTACCCGGGCGCTCTTCTGGGACCTCAGAAGACAAATGGACCTTTCCCCAAGCCCACGACTACCACGAAACGCGAACGCTTCTTGCCGAGTGCCCGAGAGGCAGCAATTATTGGTGAAAAGCCACCCGAAGGTCTCATTAGGTCGTACTGTAAACGCGGCCTTTTTCCCAGCACGCGTTTGTTGGGAAAGTAATACTCTAACAACATTAAGGTTACGAAAACCGGAAACGGTCCACTTCTAATACTTTCATCTGAACACAACTGCCATACATAATGCTGCAAGTACATTTCAGTAAGAAGGCTTTGCCCACTTTTCTGGTTATTTCCTAAGAATATATCCCTAGAAGAGAAATCACTGGCTCTAAGAGCATGGACATTTTTAAAGATTATTGATACATTTTGCCGGATGGCTTTCCAGAAATAGTGTTTTACTGCCTCATTGTGGTCTAATTTACATTTCTCAGAGTGTTAATGAGGTGGAGCAATGCTTTAAATATTTGTTAGCCGTTTATGTATCTTTCAATGAATTATTTGTTTACTTCCTCTGTCCCTATACCTTTTCTGTCAATTTAGGTGGACGCTTTTTTCATTAAGATGATCATATTTGTTGCCAAAGTGTTCATTTGTCTCTTAATTTTACTGAGATTTTGCTATTCAGAACTGCAACATTTTTAGGTATTTATTTTACAGTTTTTTTATGTTTATTTTTTTAAAAAGTTTTTAATGCTGGTTTTTGAGAGAGAAACAGAGACAGAGACAGAGCATGAGTGCGGGAGGGGCAGAGAGAGAGACAGAGACAGAATCCAAAGCAGGCTCCAGGCTCTGAGCTGTCGGCACAGAGCCCGATGCGGGACTCGAACCCATGAACCGCAGAGATCATGACCTGAGCCGAAGTTGTATGCTTAACCAACTGAGCCACCCAGGCGCCTCTATTTATTTATTTTTGAGAGAGAGAGTGAGTGGACAGGGAAGGGGCAGAGAGAGAGGGTGAGAGAGAATCCCAACCAGGTCCACGCTGTCAGTACAGAGCCTGATGCAGGGCCTGAACCCACAAACTGTGAGATCACGGCCTGAGCCAAAACCAAGAGCAGAACACTTAACCGACTGAACCCCCCAGGCACCCCAACCTTTTTATGTATTTAAATTTATCCTACTATCCCTTGTTAGTTTCAGAATAATAATATCACTTATCGAGCACCCGTGGCAGGTTAGGCCACCTGTTGGAGGCTTTGAGCTTATGTTCTATTTGGTCTGTAGGTAAAACCCCAGAGGCAGGTTACAATATACCCATTAGACAGATGAGCACAGAATAATAATGAAATAAAATAATAATACTAATAATGGTGGCTAACATTGAACAATTACCACACTCTGGGTATTGTTATCGGTACTTCGAATGTACCATTAGCTCATTTAAGACTCAAAACACTCCCACAAGGTAAGAATGATTATCATTCTTGTTTTAGAGAGGAGAAAAATGGAAGACAAAGAAGTTAAATAAATTGTCCAAGAACGCACAGCAGGAAAGTGGCGAATTAGCTCCTCGGTCTGACTAAATCCACAGCCCAGATCTTTCTGCTTCTCCTTATTCCTTACCTATTCAAGTGTAACACTTGGCTTGGTTTCTGTCATCCTATATTTAAGACCTATATTTATAGGACTCTTGTCTTCTTTTCCTTACATCTTTTGTTGCGTGAATTATGTCTTCTGTTGCATAATATTTCATCTGTTACATAGCTTCGGAAGATAAACATCGTCTATTTTATTCTGTGGAACCTCAGAGTGGCTGGGTTTTTGCCACTTAATGCCACACACCACCCAAACAAAGTACAATAAACATAATATATAAAAAGACCATCAAGCTTATGCTTTGAAGGGAGACACACCGATTTCTCTAATGTGACTTGTACGTCTTGGTTTTATTCTTTTGTGTTGAAGGCTGAGGCTATTTCCAGCAGTCATGCCTCTATATACGTGAAGCGAGGAGTTGGGACATTTAGACCTTCTATAATTCTTCTTTAGCAGAAGCTCGTGAGACCAGCAGGAAGTCGGGGGTGGGGGGCTGGAAAGAGTGTCTGTGTGCCAGGAAAGAACAAACGAATGGAGCACGTTCTGAGCAAAGGGAGCAGTGCCATGTCACATGTGGCTTGCGCGCAGGCACGCTCCGGAGGGATCACGTGGGAGAACATTCTCCTTCTTCTTGGAACGCCTACTACTTTTAGATTTTGTTCTCCTGTTGAGCTTGGGGCAGGCAGATAAGTTACTTGTGGATGACTTCTGTCTCTTGGAGCGTTGCCTTGCCAGGGTGGTCTCCGAGTAGCCCTCGCTCCATGGATAGTAAGCTCTCCCACTAAAGTGGGGGTTCCCGGAGTCTCCACTGGGTGGTCAGCAAACACTCACCACTTGGGCCGGCCGGAGCTCAGCGGTCTCCCCGTTGTGCGCGAGCTCTGGGAGTTGTCTAGCTTGAACACTGCAGTCGCTCTTTGCTTGTTGTAGTGGAGTTTACTCCGTGTGCCCATAGCCTAGCACTCCAGCAAAGACATAACGAGCGCTCCAGCAAAGAATCAACGGGACCCCTGGGATTTGCGGTGCACTTTTCTTGCAAAGCTCCCTGCTTTCCCAAACGCTGCCTTGAATTTCTAGCTGCCTCAGCCTCCCTAAGTTTCGAGCTCTATCCCCTCAACTCGGAGAGGCGGCCCTGTCGTGTTCCCTTCCCTACTCGTGTTGTCTCGAGGTAGGGCCGGACCGCTGTACGGCCACCTCATCGGTGTCTCTTCCCCTAGGGTTCAGAGTCCTGGACTACCCATGGGTAGGCTGAAAACAGGGGATTCATAGTCCGAAGTCTGAAAAGGGTGTGTTCGGTGCTCTGGTTGTTCAAGGTGGCGATGCGGTGAAGTCCAGTCCTTATGACTTCCGTGTAGTTCCCGCGCGCGCGTGAGAATGATTGAAATGCCACGCCCTAAATCTGCCTGATGAGCGAACGCCCCTGCGTGGATCTGCCGCTCCTTCCCTTCGTCCCAGGGTCCTCAGGCTTCTCGGGGCTGAGTGTTCATATGTTGTTTAAAAAGATGTCTTTTTTTCCCCTGCAACACGGCCCCCTTGGTTGGAGTCAATTACTTCATCTGGTGCTCATTCGAAGAGCAAAAATCTGTCCCAGCAGGAGGAAAAACTCCCTGGTTGGGTTTACTGAATCTCCAGCTGAGCCGATTTCCAAGGGCCATTTTTACCCCCTCCCCCCCCCCCCGCATAATTTTTACCTTGTGGGCTGACTTACAACCCAACCCCCTCCTAAGACACAACTTCAAAGTACTTACATCCCCCTTCCAGAGATTGGGCCAACCTGCAGTTTTGCATAGGAGCCCCAGGGGTGAGGAGTTTTGCTTTGGCTGAGGACCGATTTCTTCTCTTCTCAACTGGGGTTCCAGAAGGCTCTGCAGGCAACACTGCAGTAGTGATGAGCGCTCGTTTCCATTTTAACCCAGGCCTACTTCCACTTAATGACATTTTCATACCTGTTAGCTTTCTTTAATGGAAGCATCTGCGTATTGCAAGCCTGGGCGGGTTCGGCATTAAATTTTCACTCTTCCTCTTGCGACATAAGCCTTCAATCCACAATTTGTAAATGGTGGTAATGATTCCCACCTGGTGGGGGTAGTTGGGGCAATTAAATGAGTTCATGCCCTTTTATTTTTCAACTCGCTGCTGTGGCTTCTTAAATTCACCTCTCCCCGGGAACTGCTTCCGTCAGAGTCACCTGTGCCTACGTCTGCCATGTTGCCAAATCCAAAAGACTTCTCCGCTTCTCTTTTTTCTTTTCACTTTTTTTAAGTTTCTTTATTTATTTTGAGAGTTTGAGAGAGAGCGCGAGCAGGGGAGGGACAGAGAGAGAGGGAGAGAGGGAGAATCCCAAGCAGGCTCTGTGCCATCAGCACAGGGCGTCACGGGGCTCGAACTCATGAACCGTGAGATCATGACCTGAGCCAAAACCGAGAGCTGGGCGTATAACCGACTGAGCTACCCAGGTGCCCCTCTGCTTCTCATTTTACTAGAGAATATTTGATATTGTAATCACTTTGATATTGTATTACTTATGAATATTTGATATTGTAATCACGATCTTTTTTTCTTGAAACACTTAAAAAATTTTTCATGATATCCTGTTTCATCTAATTTTTCCTCTGCCACTCTTGGCCATTCCTCGGCTGGCTCATCTTCTTCTACCACACCCTCCAAATCAGTGGTCTTTTTATTTGTATTCATTTTTATTTGACTCCATTTTAATTAAAAAAAAAAAAACTCATCCTCCAAAATTGTGGGTGAATACGTCTTACAGCATGTGAAATATTGGAGTACAGGGACACACGTATATAATTTTAAATAAATGTGCACATTGAGAGTATGGGCTAACCACGTTCCATGGACAGAGGTGAAGTCAGAAATGCTTTGGAGGGTACCCCTGCCCTAAATGCTGGAGACCCTCAGGGTTGACCATGGAACCTCTTCTCTTCTCTTCTGCCATCTCTCTGAATGATCACACTCATTTGCATAACTCCTAACTGTCCACGTCTTTCCAGACCTCTCTTCCAAACCAGAACTCATGTATTCAACTTCCTTCAACGATACTTTCTCACTTAAATATGCCTTTCTCCCAGGCTTTTCCCTCTCGATGTCATGCCCATGTTTGTTTGATAATTCCTTGAGCTGGTTTGGTTGCCCTTGCCCACTCCCACCCAAGAACTCTTACCTCTGCCTGCCTACTTCCTAGTCATTTTTTAAATGTCAGCTGAAAGGTCGCTTCCCTAGAGAAATGTAATCCGTCTCTTCCTTTCCAGCATCTCTCCCCCTTTCTCGCTTGTTCTCTGATTTTCCTTTGGGAAGTGAGCAGTCTCGACGGAGCAGGCTGTTGAGGTGTCTGCTTTCCCCAGTTCCTTCTCGCCAGCCCTCTAAGGAGTTGTCACATGACCCCAGCTCAGCCAGAAGGTTGAATTTTGCTCAGATAGCTCCAAGGGAGTAAAATAGTGGGAACGTGTTTCTTCTGAGGGCGATGCCTGGAAAAGTCTGTTGGCTCCTTCTCCCGGATCCCTGAACTTCCATGGTTTCTGTCCTTCCCAAGGTTTAACTTGTTCAGGTGTTAACTTTGATTCTCTGGGCTACCCTATCTCCTTTGAGGAGATTCCTTATTTTTGCATATGGTAGCACCTCTTTCTGTGAAGCTGAATTTATGTGCATCAATCAATACGTGAAGCCTGTAGTAATTCCCTAGGGTGGCCACGACCAAGCATCCCAACCTGGGTGCCTTACAACAACAGAAATTTATTATCTCACAGATCTGGAGGCCGCAAGTCCAAAATTAAGGTGCGGGCAGGGCCATGCCCCCTCTGATGCCTTTAGTAGAGGATTCGTCTTTACCTTTTTCTAGCTTCTGGGGGCCCCAGGTGTTCCTTGGCTTGTGGTATCGTAACTCCAACCTCTGCCTCCATCCTCCCTGGCCATCTTAACTCTCTACAGTCTCTGTCTCCAGAGAGGCATTCTCCTCTCGGTGTCTCTCTCGTTTTCTTATAAGGATACCATTTGTATTGGATTATATGCTGACCCTCCACCAATATGACCTCATCTTAAATTAGCTAATTACATTCACAACGTCTTTATTTCCAAACAAGGTCCATTCTGAGGTACTGAGAGTTAGCGTTTTGACATAATTTTGGGTTTTGACACAATTCAACCCATCAGAGCGCCCTATTTTTTCTTTTGTAGTATTTTTGCTGTTTGCAATTATATTTTTATTTTTATTTTATTTTATTTTATTTTTTATGAGAAATAAGCCTTTATTTATTTTTTTATATATATATATTTTTTAATTTTATAATAGTTTATTTTCAAATTGGTTTACATATAACACCCAGTGTTCATCCCAACATGTGCCCTTTTTAATGCCCATCACCCCCTCTCCCCCCTCCCTCATCTCCCTCACCCTCAGTTTGTTCTTAGTCTTTGAGAGTCTCTTATGTTCTATCTCCCTCCCTCTCTGTGTCTTTTTTTCCAATTATATTTTTAAAAATTTTTTAACGTTTATTTAGTTTTGAGAGAGACAGACAGACAGAACGTGAGTGGGGGAGGGGCAGAAATAGAGGGAGACACAGAATCCGAAGCAGGCTCCAGGCTCTGAGCTGTCAACACAGAGCCCGACGCGGGGCTCAAACTCACAAACTGCGAGATCATGACCTGAGCTGAAGTCAGATGCTCAACCAACTGAGCCACCCAGGCGCCCCTGCAATTATATTTTTATTTGTGACCTTACTTATTTAAATCTTGTCTGCCCTCTTAGTCCATGAGGGCAGAAACCGGGTCACTTTCATCACCACTGTCAACCCAGAGCCTAGCACAGTCCCTGGTATAACAATGATGCCAAATAGAACGATTAGCTAATGCCTGGCACATCAAAGACTCCTAGAAGTGGTCATTCTTTTTGATTCTTTAAGGAACGACTGGAAAGTTCTACGTCGTAAGTATTTTCCCAGAATCTACTGTATTCTGTGTGTCTAAAGACAAGAAAGAGGCTGAAGGTAAAATGCCCACGGGGTATGTGTGTTCTTCTTTAAATATTAAGAGTCATGTGTAGCTGAGGAATGGAAACGCCCTGCCTGGCCCCAAGGGTCTCTCAGGGGGCCATGAGCTTCCAAGCGAGAAGAAAAAGGCCCCCACTATGCTCTTGTGGGGCACAGGGAGCCCTCGAGCTGTCTGAAAGAGTGACCGCATCCCTGCCACTGTTCATCCTTTACCTGGGCCATCCATTTCCCGCTGGCAGGGCTTTCTCTGTCTGGCTCGGGCGTGGAATGTGAATGAGGCAATCCCTGTTATCCAGAATTAATCATTTCTCCTTCGAATCGATCGTGTCCCCCCAGAGCGCTGAGTTGGGCCAGCAGCTCTGGAATCTGTTTTCTAAAATGATTTTCCAACTTGGCAAAAATGTTCCAGCTGGGAAGCGGGGAAAGAGGTGAGTTAAGGAGGAGATGGTTAAAGCTTCGAGATAAGAAAAATTCTCGTGCGGAGTCGTGGTGAGGTCTGACCGCCCACCAGCGGAAGGATGGCCAGGCAGTAGTGGGAAGGGTGGCAGGGCCCATGAAGATGGGGGATCATGAATCTACAGGAGCCTCTAGCTGGGGGTGGTCTGAGTTTCTCCAGCAGCACTCTGTCCCCAAGACCCAGAATGTGCATCTCACTCAGGGGTGGGTTTTGTTGGAGGGGGGGTTGTGAGGGAGGTGGGGGCAAGCGATTCGAGACTGGAGTCTCCACAGGGCAGAAGAAAGAGGAGGGGGGTGGGGAGGGGACCCCTGAAAGGAGACGAGGTTATAGCGTAGAGCATTAGAGTTTCAGATTTCAGAAGTGCAGGGGTGCAGAGGGAAAGGGGCCACCCGCTGAAATGGAGTGGAGGCAGAAGTCACTGGAGTTGGAGAGGCCAAAGGCCTGGGAGGCGAGGGCAGCAGTAAACTAGGCTCTTTCCGTCACCTCTCCATCTCCAGGCACTGCCAGCAGGCTTCAGGCCCGCCAGTCGATGGAGACTCTTCTCATCAAGGTCGACAAAAACCACCTGCTGCCAAGCGTCTGATCCTTGTCGTATTCTACCTGCTGGCAGCATGCGAGAAGTTGGCCTCGAAATGTCTCCTTACGTGTGCTCAGTGGGACACCACAAGCTCTCGGTGTCCGTCTCTCCCAGCCACCCGCTGGTGACTCCTCGTTTGTCTTTTGGACGGCCTGATGTGGACGTGCCCAGACCCCATCCTCGGACCTCTTCTCCACATTTGCCCTAGACCTTCCCTGGCGCGATCATGGCTTAAACGCTGCCCCCACCCTGTGTCTCCCAAGGTACGTCCCTGGTCTCTTCCTCGCTCTTGAATCCTCGGTGCCCGGATCCAAACATGTTCTTGATATTTCCAGTTGGGTGCCTCACTGGCAGTTCAACTTTAACATGCCCCAAACAGATCCACCCCCTCCCCCTGGCTAAACTCCTACCCCTACTGGTCCTCATCTTAGGAGCTGGGGACTCCATCCTTCTGGCTCCTCAGGTCTGCCGCAAGACCTTAGCTTCTCCGTGCTCCTGTTTTCATCGAAGGAACACGGTGAAGAGTTTTGTTCCACACAAAACTCTTACAAAAACTAATCGAATTATTGTATTTAAAACACTTGACACTGTGTTCCAACTCAGAAAATGCTCAGTAGTTTTTATCTATTATCGCTATTAATATCTATATGCAAAATCCTGAGTCTGCATCGCCTACGGTCAACTGATAATGAGTCTTGATAATGTAACTGACCTAAAACGCAGCTGTTCTTGCTTAAAACCCATTAAGTCTGGCTTAACAAGAAAGAGCTCGAGATCCGTGTGGGCGTGTGAGATGGGGGGAGGTAAGAAATTCCTTGTTGCTATTTTAAATTTTGCTTTGGCAGCCAAAACATCTGCATGGACATGAATATTACATCTGGGTAAGAACGAACATCCCTGCTTTCGGACATTCTGAGCCCACGAGGCCAAATGTCTGGTCTTTGGCAAACCTTGGGCAAACCCATTCCCCAGGAAGCCTGCGCGCGTCAAGGGCCCAGCAGGGTTTGTGATGGAGGGCCCGGGCTGCAGGGTCAGAACTGGGTGGAGGGAGCGCTCCTGAGCAAAGCTTCGTTCCAGGTTCCAGGAATTTAAATAAATTCTGTTTTCAGTGATTGGCACCTTTCCTAGCAAACAGGTGTCGAACCTCACCTAGCTGTAATACGACAATAATAAGCTGAAATTTCCAGGCGGCCAAGAGGAACGTGAAAGAACCATCCACCTCTCCTGGAGTGTGACGAAGGTTTTGCTTGCTGAGATCCTGCAACTTCTTTTTCCCCCCTCCTGCAAACCCCTTGGCATATTCTTCTGTGAGGGAAGATGTGATTTCAAGCTCCAACAGTTCTTCTTGCAGAGTTGCCATCTTGGTCACCCCAGTCCTTTTGCACATGGATCTTGGGTTGGGGGAAGTCATCTTCCTTCACCTGTGCCTAGAGAATGCCCTTCTTTGCGTGGGAAGGCCATCCTCTTCCATCAAGACACGGCACTGGATGGGATGCCTTCAAAAGAGTGAGAACTCTCCTGTTCTCCTGGACAATCCGGTCAGTAGCCTCATCCCTAGGGGTCAGTGGGATGGTCGCAGCCAGGTTCCCTTCACCTCTGGGACGATATTTATGGCAGCTCGGAAGAGTAGACTTTAGATTAAAAAAAAAAAAAGAAAGCCAATAAACCAAGGGATGCTAAATTTAAACTGTTCAGAGGAAATCAAATACAGAATCTTGAGAGAGAATAAAAACAAATAAATGAAGAGATTAACCTCCTTGGAGACTTTGTTATTGGTTTCTCTGACTGCCTTAAATGACAATTTTTATCGTTCTCGGTATTCTTGCCCCAAAGCTCTTGTCATCTAAGTGGAAGGGGCACAGCAAAGGTTGGAGAAACGGAGACAGAAGGAGGCTCTGTCTATGCACGAGCCTGCAAATCCCCACCGTGGACTGAACCCACCATCAAACATGCAGGTGTTTCGTGTGCACCACCTCTGAGAATGTACTGACTTCATCTTCAACTTCCCACTAAGTCTGTAATTAAATACTTGGTATTTATGCCCACGACCTGACAGAGGACTGGGGCTTCAGTTTTCTTATTTTCCATGAATTCTCCCCAAGACTTAGGGAAGGATGTGGGAGAGAGGGGATGTCTATGGTAGAACCTGTGACAAGTTAGTCCCTGGAATTTTCTGGCCAACAGAAGCTAGAGAAGAATTTGTTACGAAGCATCAAAGGGAGTAAAAAGAGAAGGCACAAAGAAGGAAGAAGAAAGGAAAAAGGAGAGAAGAAACATGATGTCACGAAAGAATGAAGGGAATGCACGGTGGGCCAGGGCCCTCTGTCCCCAGCGCCAATGAAAGGTTTGAGAAGCAGGAGTGAAAGTTTCGAGACTTCAAAAGAGAATTACCCCCTTTCAAAGCAGTCCCCTTGAAAGCGAAGTTGTTGCATCCTTTCCCGGGAAATATTTTGACATGAACCTAAAAATATCACAAACCTAAAAAAATGTCTATATAATTTGAACAGTCATTCTTTTCCTAGAAGCCAAGCTTAATAATATGAAATATGAAATGGTTTGGTGTGCACAGCTATGCATCGTAATCAGGGGGTTCTTTGAGCTTCAGAATTACCTGGAGGGTTAAAGAAAAAGAAAGACAGTACTGGTGCCCGGATCTCCACCCAGTGCGGGCACGGGACGCCAGTACAGCTGCTGGCGGTTGCCGTCGTGGTTGCTTATTTGTCGTACAGCTCCCTGGGGGATTCCAATTCCAAAGCACAGTCAGATTGGACGACCCCTGATGGAGGTCTTTGCTTGACTGGGGCCCTCACGCTGTTCAAGATGAACTCAAGTCTCATTCCCTTCGAAAGGCTGCCTTGACAGCCTTGACATTCTATCCAATCTCGTCTCTCTCCCCAGATGCTTTCTCTGTTTTTCTGTTTCCCTTTCCTTGAGGTTTGCCATTTCTTCCTTTCTCTTTGTCTTCTTTTTCCCTAAGAGGGTCTTAGGTTACTATTTCTCTTCGGTTTCGAATTCTGAGGACCGCTGCTTATTGTAGAGGGTAGGAGGTTGGAGGGCAGGTGATGGGGTGATGGGTAGTTGGTTGTTGTTAAGACTATAGCCTGGAGAGGCCACAAGGAAAGTTCTCGTGGCTTCACTGGCCTCCCCTATTTTCTGCAGCAGCACTCAGGGACTCCTACACTCCAGGCCCATGGGGTTTCCATGACCCCCCCCCCTCCAGGGTCACTGCTCATCCATCCAGGGAATCTTATAAGAATTCCTCAGGCTTTGCTAACTCACAACTCACCTCCTGGGTTAGAAGCCGCACTGAAACCTGCCCACCAGAATCTCCCTCCGGCTACCACTTTTCAAAGTGCGAGCCAGGACTCTTAGGCCCCGGGGACTTTGGAAGCTGTTTCTCCTTTTGCAACTTTTCCTACTGTTTTTAGTTCATTTTGTCAGCTTGGGGATTTGTTAGCTTGCGGAAGCTGAAGAGTCACTGCTTGACTCCGTCATCATTATCAGAAAGTCAGCAAAAAAGTATTCAGTAATATAATACAAAGCTAATAATATTTTTTCAATCAAAAAAACACCAGCGATCGGGTTTGATAGTGACTCGTGTTAATATAAAAAATGTGGGCGGAAACACAACGAAATGATAACAGCAATGGAATTCTCACGGAGGGATTATGAAAGAGGTGGATTTAAAACTTTTCAGGACTCCTTAACTTTTCCACAACAGTCTTATTTCGTTTTTACGGTGATAAAAGAGCTGTAAAAACCCAACAGGACCCAGCACTCCTCTTTGGAGACGGAACACTTCATGGCATAATTCTGTCATTGCTCAGAGAGTTAACCCGCCTCCTTTGGAAATGTCCTGATTCCGTGGTCTCTTCTACGACCGCCCTAACTGGGGCTCATCTCCATCCAAAGCCTTGGGCCAGTTTGGCGAACCCATGAGTGATCAGGCCAGGAAATACCACTTTTCCCCACTGATGGTTGAAGAGCATGCCTGAGCGGTTGCCTTCGAGTCTCCTCATTGAGAAGAGCTCCAGAGGCTTTGCACGCTAACAACAGCTAATGCTCCTCAAGTGCACGCCCTCTGCCAGGCCCTCTCCCAAGCACTTTCCACGTTTGAGTATACTTAATACACAAGACAGCCACATGCTTGGGGAAGTACTTCAGTCCCAATTATGTAGAGGAGAAAATCAAGGGCAAGTAACTCGCTCAAGATCCTTCAGCAGGTGCCAGAGCTTGAATCTAAACTCTTGAGCCCAGATTCTCAACCATTGTTCTGTACCAACCCTTGTAGCAAGATGGCAGTGTCATTGGAGACAAAGTAGGGTCCTGAGCAGAGACCTCGAAGAGGGCAACAGAAAACCCATACGGGTGTGATCGGTCTGATGTCATTGGTTCCAGGCTGACCGATTAACTGTAGATGGTGTATGAATGAGTGGGGGAACAGAGCAGTAGAGCGTTACCCATATTGGACCCGTCCCCAAGCACATGGACCCCTGACCAGTGCCAGCCAGAAGGGCTGATACCTACCAAAGAGGGCGCTTCAGGACTCATTCAGCACCTACACAAAGACCCTCGCCTGTGCCTGCTGCCTCGGGAGGGGAAATCGGTCAGACAGGACGGCAGTCAGGGCAACGCTCGTTTGTTCCCTTAGGGCTCATGGTCTCGCCAGCGTACACCCGCACACACCCCTTTTCCTGGGCGCTAGCAGGTGCATTTAGAAGGTCAGAAACAAAGGTAGGGGCTCCAGGGCTTCCCTTCAGGACCGCTGGATGTCGAACGGTCTTACTTCTCTCACGTGCCTCCCTTCTCTCTCCGTATCATCTTCCCTCTTCTCTTCAGCCTTTGCGGGCATTCCTCCTGCACTGCCTCTTTCTTCACCCACCCTCCTTTGAACTGCGTTCCTGATCTTTGGAGAAGTCAGAGCTGCCTTTGAGGTTCTGTGAAAGATATCCACCCTCTCCCCACAAAATATGCATGCATGCGTACTTTCACGTGTGTGTGTGTGTGTGTGTGTGTGAAGCTTTTCCATGGGCCAGTCATGGGCTTCTCAGAGCCTTCAGAGATCTCTGGTCTGTGGGTCAATCCTCCCTTCTCTCTTTCCATTCCGTTGCAGAAAGAGCGTGGCGTTCACATCCAATGTCCTGTCGCTCCACCAGAGAGTGAGCGTGTCCCGCTCCCACCTCCCCACTCCCCTCAGGCCTTTCCTGTGGCCCCGAGATTGAAAACATGGACCCTGTGGGCAGGTCATCTGAGTGAAAATTCTGTGTCTTTCCTTCAGGTAGGTGCCCTTAGGCAAGTTTCTTCACTAACGAATGGAGAATAACTTTAACTCCCTTATAGGGATTTATTACGATTACTTCATTATTAAATATAAAAACCCTTAGAACAATGCCCGGCAGGGAGTAGTGATACAACTCTTTGACATTTTTATTGAGTGCTCAGTGGAAGAGGAAACAGAGTGAGCCTTTGTTTTGAAGGCCCCCGGTAGCTTCCTCTTCTCTCCTCCCCTCCTGTTTACTAGGGGGTAGTAGAACCCAGTACGAACAGCCCTAAATAATTTAAACATCCAGGAAACAATTAAGTCCTTTGGGATGACCAAGATACACTTACTACCGACAAGGAGCTTAAAATTTAGCTCCAGAAGTAAAATAACCAAAACAACTATAACGCAAAGCTGAATCTGACAAATGGTTCAGAAGAGGAATAAATCAGGGGCCGAGGAAGGGATTTTGTCCAGCTTTGGAGGTGGGAGGCTTGGGGAGGAAGGCCATGAAGCTGGGTTGTGAAAATATATAGGGCAGGCTGGTGTCCGTCGCAGGGAATTGTGTGACAGAGGGACATGGAGAGAAACTGACGGCCCCTGTGGAAGAAGTGCCTGGGAAACAGGGGAGTCTGGAGAAGACTGTTCTGGGCAGTGTTAGAAGAAATGGGGAGAAATCCTTAGTGACACGTGTCTTAGAGGTAATTTGGTTACAAGGGCAGAAACCCAGTTAAGCTAGCTGGCATGAATGGGGGAACTCTTTTGTGACTGTGGTTTCTCACAAAGTCTGTGGAGATGAAGTACAGCCGGGCACTCCATGGACATAAACTGGGAACAGGAAGGAAGGACCCATCTGGGTATCTTTCACACTGCTTGGCCACTGCACCATTCTCCGCCCCTCCGTGTCTTTGTCTCTCTCAAGTCTCTCTCCTGTGTATCTATGTCTTCCATTCTGTTTGCTCGTTCTCCAGCATTCGAGGTCACAAAACGGTGGCCTGAAATCCACATCCACACGCTCTCTGGAGTCCACACACCGACAGATCGATTCCATCTCTCAGAGCTTCTGTGTATGGTGGACAGGCTGGGCTCTGCCCAAGGGTACCCACCAAAGGGTAAGTAGTGGCTGAAATCTGGTGAATTCTCTTATGAATTGGTTTATCGACCAAAGCAAGGCCCATGAACACATTTCAAAGGAGAGGGGGAAGTGTGTTCCTACCGTGGGACCGGGAGGACTTCATGGATCCAAAAATATTTGGGAACTCTAGCGTGGACCGCATGGTAAAAAGCTAAACCGTACCAAGTGATATTCAATGAGAATAATATTCTACATCCGTCAGCACATTCCTTTAAGCTGCTGCGTAATACTCTGTCTCATACATTTAACTATTGTACAGCTCGTTCTTATTGAGAGTTGTTGCATAACTTTCCATTTATGGCTGTATTGCCTCCTTGTTAAGGGATTTCAGGTTGTTTTCAGTTTTTCTTTCCAGTATAAATCCTTTTCTTTCCAGTATATATCCTAACACATATAAATATGTGTTACAACAAGAAGAAAGCCAGGCGGGCATTGCATTAATGGCTCTTTGTGAGCCCATCAGAGACTTGAGGTCACAGGACCACCCGTCATCTTGAAGATACACAGGTGCCTGCAGGGAGACAAGGACCTGGGCATTTACTTATCTGGATACCATACGGACTGGTGGAAATAGTGAACGAGGAATTTTAATGATTGGTCTAGGGCCAGGGAGAGGAATATGGGTGGAGGGACAAAAGCTTGGAGCAGGGGCAGAAACAATCGACAGTTATATCCCAAGATACAGGCCACTGCATACTCCAAAGACTGGTACCTAATTAAAAGATTAGAGAACAGTCCCCACCCCTCACATCTTACCACCACATTAGCAAGCCCCTGGCAATAAAAATATAAGTACATAACAGTAAGAATACAGATGGGAATGCTCAAGAGGCAGAAAGCCAAAGAAGAAAAGAAAATCTTGAAATCAGCTAGAGAGGGGGGTAAAATATTTTACCTACAGAGGAACAGGGTAAGAATATGGCAGACTTCTTACAGAAGCCATGCAAGCAAGAGGAAATGGAGGAACACCTTTAAAGTGTTGAAAGTGGGGCACCTGGGTGGCTCAGTCGGTTAAGCATCCAACTTCAGCTCAGGTCATGATCTCATGGCTCATGGGCTTGAGTCCCACGTTGGACTCTATGCTGACAGGTTGGAGCCTGGAGCCTGCTTCCAATTCTGGGTCTCCCTCTTACTGTCCCTCTCACTGTCCCCCACTCAGGTTCTATCTCTCTCCCAAAAATAAAAACCTTAAAAAATTTTTTTAAAGTGTTGAAAGAAAAAAAAAAACCCTGTCAACCTAGAATCCTATATTCAGTGAAAATATATTTCAAATGCGAAGAAGAAATAAAGACCGTCTCAAACAAAAACCAAGGGACGTTTTTTGCCAGCAGACCACCATGCAAGATATGTTGAAAGAGGTTCTTCAGGCAGAAGGAATATTATTAAGATAAGAAATTTGGATCTACACAGAGAAATGAAGAGTATTAGAAATGGGATAGATAAAGGTAAAATATTGTACTTTTTCTTATTTTTCTTAGTTGTTTTAAAACAATAACTGTATAAAGCAATAACAGTAATGATGTATTGGTGTTTATATCATATGTAAATATTTGAAATGGCCACAAAGACGAGGGATTAGAGGGAAAAAATGGGGAGTATGTTGTTACAAGGTCATGTCACTACACATGAAGTGGTATAATGATACAATATAGTTATGATTAAAATATGGACTCATAATTAAAATAATGTATATAGTAAACCCTATGGAAACCACTAAAAAGTTAAAAAGAAATAGAAATAGTAAGTTAATAGAAAATATTAAATGGAATAGAAGATAAAAATACTCACTTGAGAGCATAGAAGAAAAAAAAGAGGAAATAAGAACAAAGAATAAATACAACAAAAATGAGGTAGCAAAAGTGATACATTTTAGTCTAAATATATCAATAATTACTGGAGGGGCATCTGGGTGGCTCAGTCAGCTAAGCATAAAACTCGTAAACTCTTGATTTTGGCTCAGGTCACAGTTCGTCCAATTGAGCCCTGCATTGGACTCTGCACTGACAGTGTGGAGCCTGCTTGGGATTCTCTCTCTCCATCTCTCTCTGTCTCAAAATAAACAAGTAAATATTAAAAAATTTAAATATATCAAAGGTCACTGTAGATGTGAAAGGTATAAACACACCTGTTCAAGACAGATAATGCCAAAATGGATTTAAAAAATAAAGGCTCAGTTATATTCTTTCTACAATGAATACATTATAAAATATAAATACATGGATAGGTTAAAAGAGAAGAGATGGAGAAAAATATACCGTGAAAATACTAACCCAAAGAAAGCAGGAGTAGTTGTATCAATTTTTGATAAAGTGAACTTTAGAATAAACAAGACTATCAGGAATAAAGAAGGATATTCCATAATAATAAAGAGGTCAATTCTCCAAGAACACATAACATTCCTAAACTTGTATGAACCTAACAATAAAGATTCAAAATATATAAAGCAAAAATAGATGGGTCTGAAAGGAGCTATAGCAAATCTACCATTACATTTGGAGACCTCAATATTCCTCTCCTGATAACAGATTTAAAAAGTAGTCAGAAAACAAAGGACCTATTAACAAAGTTAACCTGACAGACATAGAAGTCTTTATTTTTTTTAAATATTGTTTTAATCTCTGTTTATTTTTGAGAGAAAGAGACAGAGCACGAGCGAGGGAGGGGCAGAGAGAGAGGGAGACGCAGACTCCAAAGCAGGCTCTGGGCTCTGAGCTGTCAGCACAGAGCCCGAGGGGGGCTCGAACTCACAAACCATGAGAACATGACCTGAGCCGAAGTTGGACGCTTAACCAACTGAGGCACCCAGGTGCCCCAAGGGCATATGAATTTTAAATTTGGAGAGGTATGACCACACCAATCTCAACAAAGTCAGCATCAATTGACATGCCCAGCACAGGGTGTGAGAATCTCAGTTTCTACATATTGTCATCTGCTCGGTATCTGATCAGCATTTTATCCTTTGCCAATCTGATTGGTAGAAATGGTGTTTCTTCTTTAGCCATTCCTTTTCATGTATTTCTAAGGTAATTGTATATATTTATCTATGAAGTGTTTTTCTAGGTCCTTTGCTTACCCAGTCTTCTGTTGATTAGCAATATTTTTCTTAATGATTTAAAGGTGATGTATACAGTGTAAGGAAACCAACCATTTCTCACATATGAATAATTTCCCACACTTTGTCCTCTGTGTTTTGATTTTGTTTATTGCATTTACTGCCATCAAATATATTAATCTTCTCTTTCATGGCTTGTGGTTTTTGTGGGCTGCTCAGAAAAGTCTTGCCCATTCCGAGATTATTAGAAGAAATCTTATACATTCTTATGATTCTTTTATTGTCTCACTTTTTACTTCTAAATCTTTGTTCCATCTGTGATTCATTTAGGTATAAGGAGAATAAGCCATGAAAATTTAAGGTTATTATCAAACATTTGAAAAGAATTCTGTTGTCTTTTTCCCCTTAAAGCTTGTTTGTTTTTTTTTTTTTACAAATGATTCATATTTGCAGAGAAATCTGAAAATAGACAAAAAGAATAAAGAAATCACCCAAAACAATTGCCCAGAGATATGTACTATTATTTTATTTTACATTTCTCTATTAAAAAAGAAAAAACTATGTAAAGCTTTTTTTTTTTTTAAACCACTTTCAATTTTTCTAGAAACAAAATGGAAGGGCAGTATGCCTCGTGTTCTATCACCTGCATTTTCCAGCACACAGAATATTGAGACTCTCCATCCAGGTGCGTGTTTTCCAGGAGGTTCTGGGCTTGAAAGCATGAGGGCGAGGTTGAGAAGGGGGAGGTGAGGGCGTGGAGGCATCTGGAAGTCCTCCTTGTCTACGAAGCTCGGCAGGGACAGGAAGTCCGAGGACCAGCTGGGTTGAGGAGTCATGCATTGAGCATGCGTGAACTATCCTCTTGTAGATGGAGGCTGGTGGGGAAAGTGAGCCGGGAAGGAGGGGAGGAGGTTGGATGGAGGCAGGGGGAGGAGACATGTTCCAGTAGATGAGAGAAAAGGAGGGGAGGGTGTCGAGGAGGTAGTAACACTGATGCAGGAGGGGCTGGATTTTAAAGGAGTCTCCTCTGTGCGGTTCCAATCTCCCTGAAGTGGATGTGGCTGGCGGTTGGGTGCGGTTGGGCCTGGCCTCCAGGAAGTGGGAGCATTTGGCCCAGAAGCTCTGGGAGATTCAGCAAAGGACGGCAGCGAGAAGCCAAGTGTGGGGAACTTCACCGCAGCCCCATGGCTCCCTCCGGCACCACTCGGGACTCCGGGAGCAGGAAGGGCAGGAAGGAGGCTCGGGCACGGCCAGGGTGCAGGCTGGGGACACGGGCACAGCGGAGGCCTCTGGCCAGGAGGAAGCACGCTGGGATGTCCGGACCCGGAGGACTGAGCGGGGGAAGCTGGTCTTCGTAAGCACCCTGCCCCGCCCCCTGCACAGGTGGCCTGCCTTCCGTCTTTTCGTCTTCTTTTTTAATGCTGTATTTATTTTTGAGAGAGAGAGAGGGTGCGAGCGGGGGAGGGACAGAGGCAGGGGGCGTGGGGGCAGAGGATCTGAAGCAGGCTCCCAGGTGTCAGCACAGAGCCTGATGCGGGGCTTGAATCCATGGACCGTGAGATCACGACCTGAGCTGAAGCTGGATGCTTGACTGTCTGTGCCGCCCGGGCGCCCCTGCCTTCTTATTTCAGTTTCCATGTATGCACCCCGCCCCCCATCTGCTTGGCCCTGCCTGGCTTCCAGCTGATCACCTGTTTCTTCCTCACAGCTCAGGCCCCTGGTCTCCAGCTGCAGACTGCACCCCCCATGCCCAGGGAGCAGGGAAATCAAGCAGTGTCCGCGCCCCCACCCGCGCCCCACACTCCCTGCATTCTTGACCTCTTCAGCTAGGCCCGTGGGTTCTCCACCTACCCTCCCATCGCCACTGGGTCCCACCTGCACCACTGTTTGACTTGACAATGTCTTGAGCGTCTTGTTGGTGTCAGGGCCTTTGCTGGGCACGGGGTGGGGTGGGGGTGTCTAGACATGGTTCAAATCAAACCACTGCCCGAGGAAGCTCGGAGCAGGGGGCACCAGGGGTAACTTACCCCTCATCCAGGCAAATGAATCCAACGCATGGGGCTCTGCAAAGGGCAGCCAGAGGGATGAGCCCCACCGGACAGCAGGAGAGGGCACCATGGACAAAGGCTCAGAGCCACCGTGAGCCTGCAGCGTGGGGTCCCCCAACACCAGAGTGACTAGAACGCTCGGCTCTGGCAGCTTTTGCCGTAGCTTTGCTGTGGGCTGGGCTCTGGTTCCTCAGTTGCTCAGACGGGGACCTCCGGAAGGCCCCACATGGGTGTCAGACACCGGCCCTGCTCTCTGGGCTGCCTGAGTCCCAAGCCTGTGGAGGGAGCATTCTGCTCTCTGTCCTCTGAGCTGGATCTCTGCGGTGGGAAACCTCTCTTCTCGTTTCCCAAGTGGCTTTAATTCCTGCCCAGGCCTATTGAGTGAGTCAGGGGCGGTGCCCCTCGATCCCTGTTTAGTGGAGTAGGGTGTCTCCAGGCAGGGCCACGCCCTCTCTCCGGGTGCTGGTTTTTTGTCCCAGGGGAGAGACGGGGCGGGGGGTCTGGAAGGCGTGTTGCGTCTCCGGGCCACAGTCCGTGCTCCTGGACCCCGGCTTGTCCCCTCTCGCCTCCTCCTCTCCCTTCCCTGTGCTGAGGCTGCTGTGCGCGCTGCTCCATCCTATGCTAATGATGTAATCGTGCGGTTGTAAGATCAGGTCAGCAGGACGCTGGCCAGGAGGGGGAGGAAATCGAAGCCGGCATTTCAGGGAGAAGAGCCAAGCGCCTCCTCGGTGAGGCCTCTCTGGGCTCCCAGCCCGGGGCGTGGGGCCTTGTAGCCAGGCCAGGGAAGGGACTAAACCAGGGTGAGGGTGCAGGGGTGTGGAGGGCCGGGCCTCCCCCGCCAGCAGCCCCGGGGCCCAGGCGCCGGCCAGCCTGGAAAGAGGGGGTTAGCCCCTGAGTGGCACGTGACAGGGTTCTGGGACTCCCGCCCCCCCACCCCGGTCCCCTTCGTCAGGTGAGAGCAGAGAAGCGCCAACGAGTGCGTTAACTTGCTAGTTAGACAGACTAACTAGCTCCCTAGTGCCTGGTGAGACTAGAACCTGGTCCCCTGACCCCGGAGAACAGTGACTTCATCACACGCAGGGCCTTCTCCAGACCCGCCGTTCCCGCGGGGCCTTTTGGAGGTGAGGGAGTGGTGGAGAGGAATCATGGGTGCTCACTGGGCACTCGGGTAATTGCAGGCCGCTCACGTTGGGTGCCTAGACTCCCTTCAACACTGCTTGTGACAGAGTGAGGAAGTTAATTCTCAGACACAGCTTTCTCCCGTTACCCAAAAGTAGAGCGGCCCCACGAAAGCTTTGGTGAGTCGAAAATGGGGTCAAGTGAGGAAGCACCATTAATTTTTATAAGGAAAAAAATTTTTTAGCATTCTTAGACCCCAAAAATAACCTCTCTCGGTGCTTTTCTTATCCTGGGACACATCTTGCAAACGAATGTCCGCAGGAGGCAAAGCCAGGGGCTCACCCCGCAGTTCCGAGCCTTGTCCCCTTGCTGCCTGGAGGCTGAGTGTAGTTCCCAGGGAAGCAGCTGGGGGGCGCCAGTCTTGCCGTCCCGGAGGCGCGCTGCCTCGCAGGTGCTTCCTGCAAAACCAGCGCTCAACTCTCACTTTTCGCACCCCCCCTTTTTTTTTCTTTTCTGGAAAAGCGAAAACCCTCTTCGGATTTCTTTCAGTAGGTGAAAACAGGTACTAATGTCTTCCGTGAAAGCGAAGTGGCATAACGTGAACTTTGGAAAAGTGGGAGTTACCTGTGTTGTTCTTTTCCTCTTAACTCACGAGGCTGCCAGAGCCGGTAGAGGCTGGGCGATGAATCACTGGATGCCCTCTCTGGGGACTGAACTTGGATTCCGAACTTGCATACTAGGATCTGTGGAACTGCAGCGGCCTGAGCAAACCCGTCTCCACTGCGGGGCGGGGAAGGGTTTTTGCAGGGTGCTGGCTGCAGGCCTCCTCCCTTGGCTTCCTGGGCCTGGCTTGCACAGATGCACGCGGGGCCTCTGCCTCCCAATCGTGGGAAAGATTTGCTTATGGAAAAAAATAGCTGCACTGTGTCCATGGCTTCTCCAAGTGAGATGTTGGCTTTGCAGGAAAGAGTCCTTTGGGGGATGTCTTAAGACTGCTTAAAAAACAAACAAACATATATATATATGAGAAGGGCACCTGGATGGCTCAGTCAGTTGAGCGACTGACTCTTGATTTCAGCTCAGGTCATGATAACAGGGGCTTAGGCTACAGCCCCATGTCAGGCTCTGCATTGAGTTTAGAGCTCGCTTAAGATTCTCTCTCCCTCTCTCCCCTTGCCCCTCCCCCGCTTGTGCTCTCTCTCCCTCTCTCTCTAAAATAAAATTAAAAAAAAAAAAGAAAAAATATATAAGAAACAAGGGGAGAGAAGGCTAAGTATTAAGGAGGAACGAGAAAGCAGGTTCAAGGAGGCCCCCACGACGGCCTCTGGGAGGCAGCTGCTAGCTCACCCCCTAAAAGGTCCCCTGTCCTCAGCTCCCGATGACCTTGAGAATTCTACTCTGTCTGGTCACGCCTCCAGTTTTCAGTCACCAACTCTTGGGGTGTAAGGGGAAAAAACAGGATAAAAAAGGAGAATAAAAACCTTTCAAAGAAGATGAAGTCAAGAAGGGAGGGAGTGGACGGAGTGAAATGAGTCAGGACTTAATATTTATCAGACCCTAACGACGTGGCCCCTCGCTTGCTGCTTGCTTTACAGTCTCTCCTGGCAGACCGGGCTTTTCGAGGCGGGGACCCTGAGCCCTGGGGGAAAGATTTGCTTATGGAAATGCAAAAGGAATGTTAATGAGGCTGTCCGCCCCTCTCAGCCCCTCTCATCTCCTTCTGGAAGCTCTCACTCCCAGGAGCCCCTTCCCTCCAAGAACTTCCCGAGACCTGGATTTCATTAAATACCATGGAGATAAAACCCTTCTTAATCATTTGCAAGATCGGGACTCTTCGAGGCCCACGTTGGTGCTTCTCAAGATGCAGGCCCCAGAGCGGTAGCACCAGCAGTGCCCAGGAACGCACCGGAAGTGCACAGGCAGCTAGCTGACTTCAGGGTCAGCGGCCAGGGCGGGGAAGCATCTCTCCTTCATCGTCTGACGCCCTGTCTGCTGGTACCCAGGGAAAGTGCCTTTGTCCTGCAGAAGCAGGGACAGACAAACCTGAGCGGGGCACACACAACTGCAGGGTGAGGCGGGTAAGCCCCTGGGTATCTGACGCCCACGCTGTCACAACGAAGCCATGACAATGCCATATGGGCTATTGTGTCACTTCTGTTATGTAGATGAATCACCCAATCTTGTCCCCCCATCACTGTGGTAGTCATGCCGGGTATCGTTAGGGCAGAACCCAGAAACCTCAGGCTCCCCACCATGGGGCTCCTTGGCCATGGGGCGCCTTCCTGTCTGCACTTGCCTGGCCCCCCGGAACCAGGTGCTGCCAAGGGCCCCCCGTCCTTGCTTCCAGGGCCACCTTGCTTCCACTGACCTGTTTGCAACATCCCTTCTGCCGTGGCTGGAGACGCATGAACAACACTAGTCCTTGTCCTTTGAAAAGCCCGTTATGCCAGCAGAGAGAGGAAGTTAAGGGACTGCCACCCATAAGATGTGATGAATATACCCAGGGACAATATGGCGGAAGAGGAGCCAGACAGGGCCAGGCACTTAGTCAGCTGGGAGCACCAGCGACACACACCGTGTCGCCGTGCGCGTCGGAGACCCCGCAGCCCAGGATGTGTGGTCGAGGAGGAGGAAAGGGGCGGAAGTGTCTTGAGGGATGAAGATCTGGGGGTAGGCGAGGTCACGCTCACTCACTCTCAGGCTTCCTGAGAAGTGGCTCGCCCAGGGCTCTAGGGTCATAGCGCCTCCAGCGGAAGAATTGTGTGCGGGTGGCACTGCAGATTCTGGGCAGTCACAAGGGCCTGTCTGTCTCGTGCTGGGCTCTCGCCTCTTGCTCCTGGTGGAGTAGGGGTTCTTCTGGGACTAGGTGGGGCTGATGGTGAGCCCTGACCCAAGTCAGAGGGCACAAGGGGAGAGACCAGCTGGAGAGGCAGCAGGCTGGATCCTGAGAAGGCTGAGCTGGGCTCGGCAGCTGTCCCCCTGCTAGAAGCCCCTGCTTTCAAGGGCCCTGGGCGTGGGCCTCCTCTCAGCAACCCTGCTTGGGTGGCACCCCCCGCCATTGTGCTTTCTCTCGCCTAAGACCCCTCGACGGTTGCCTACGAGCTCCCGACAGTCGCCATGGGATTGAGCCTCTTGGTCCAAAGGGTTTCGTCCAGGTGTTTTTAGTTTCAACCTCTTCGTCTCTCGGAAATTTTGATTAAAAACAAAAGTCTTAAAAATCTGTAAGTTACACACGCTTGGGTTTACCCTGTTTTGAAAGATGTGTTAAGACGATCACAGTTTTATTAAATGGATTCAGAGAAAAACGTCCTAAGATCCCTGCCAACCACGTTGGAGCCACGCTGAAGTTCAAGGGCAGGCCGAGGTCGTGCGTGGCTGAGAGGGTTGGGCGTACCTGGGCGCGATTCCTAGGACGTCAGCAGACCTAGAAGCCAAGTGCATCTCGGCCGTCTTCGCCATGTCGTGGATTAACACCTGAAGTCCAAGGAGGTGAGTCAGAGGCCCACGTTCTGGCGGAGAGAGGGAGCCAGGGGGTGGCTGTTGGGGGGGCAGAGTGGCCTCCGGGCCATGTTAGCGGGTCTCTGTGCGTTTGCAGGGGGTTGAGCTGACAGAGGCCCGATGCTCTGGGGGAGGACGGGCTTCGGGGCACCTCCGATTCTAGACAAAAGCAGCCGCAGCCGAGGACTTTGCCTGCCGGCCTTACTTCTCCGCGGCTGGGTTCTTGCTTAGAAAGAGAACAGCACGTGCAGTACTAGCAGCCTCGGCTGCCAGCTCCCCACCGCCCGCGCTGTCCCGGACACTCACCGCTTGCTGTCCCCGGACACCTGACGCAGCGCCATGTTTCATTCTTACAACAACCCCATTTCGCAGCTTTGGAAACTGAGGCAGAAGGCAGCTATGAGGCTCACAGCAAAGCTTTAAGTGGACGGAGGCAAACACCTTCGGGGCTTGACTCGCAGCGGATGGAAAAACGAGCGAAGCAGCACACGCGGGTGGACACGGTGATATCACCAAGGGAGTGAGACGCTCGCTCCGGGAGCTGCGCAGAAATGCACGTCCCGAAGCTGCTGGAAAGAGCAGGGCGGTCCTGCTGGGGAGGCGGTTGGGAGCTGCCACGAGGGGCGACAGCAGGCGAAGAGGAGAGGCAGGGTGCTGGGCCAGCCGGAAGTCCTGGAGAAATCCCGAGGCATCAGACAAAAGAAGCTGGAACCGTGGCCAGGGCCGTGAGAGGTGGGAAGGAGGTTCGGGCACACAGGTAAGTGGAGCTAGTCTCCGAAGAGGCAGGATGCGATGGCGGGAACTGGTCGGGTGATGACAGAACTTAGGCACCAGGACGAAGCAGGAGAGAGAGAGGCGCACAGACAGGGCTTAGTGGAGAGACACACCGGGCCCCCCAAGGCTGGTCACTGAACCTGGTCCGAGCATGCGCCCTAAGAGCTAAAATGAAGGCCCGATATTACATGCTGCCTTGACCTCTGGTGCAACCAGGAGGGCCTGGGAATGGCTCATCGCAAGTCCCCCTCCCCAGACGAGCCCCCCTCTTCTCTGCTGCCATGGACACGGTCCCCCAGCCGAGTGACCCTTCTCGCCAAGGCGACCAGGCACAGTTCCTGCTTATCCCTCCCTGAGGAGAGGGTTCCAGCTCCCTCCAGCTCATGGAAGTATTCAAGCAAGCCAGTCACATCTTCCGGAGTGAACTAGGGGTGACCCCACCCTCTTGACACCACCAAGCCTGCCTCTCACGGTTCCTCCTTGGTCACTCTGCTCCTGAGCACGCCCTGGTGGGGTCCTGCCTGGGGTACAATGCCCTCTTCCCCCAGGCCATGAGTCTATGGGACCAATCGGTGGCCGCTGACCTCCTCTGGCCCGTGTTGGGTTTTGTGGTTTGGGCCGTATCCTCGGTCCTAGGGAGGAATCCTTCCCTCACAAGTCAGGTGAGTCGAAGATGATTAATACAGGGACACGCCCTGCCTGTGTCCTCAAGGAGTCCAGCTGGGAAGACAAGACGTGAAAGAGAGTGTTCAGTGACATGCACAGACCAGACAAGAAATGTAAATTGTTCATTCATTTGACAAACGAGAAGTGAGCCCCGGGTCCGCGTCGAGCATGCTGCGGGCCCTGGGAACACGGCTAGGAAGGAAACAGACAAACTGTCTGGAGAAATACAAGCAGAGTCCGAGAGATAGAAGCGCTGGGATAGGCGTGGGGCGGCTGTCTTGTTTCTACAGGGCAGTCATGAAAGCGCTCTCTAGTAAAGAGATATTTGAACAGTAACTTAAAACACTCGAGAGAGCAAGCCACGTGAAAATCCAGAGGGAAAAGCGTTCCCAGCAGACGGAAGAGCCAGAGCCGGAAAAGGCCCTGAGGTAGGAGCAGGAGAGGGGTGGAGGGCTCGCTGAGTGCTAGAAGCTTCCAGAAGGGGCGCCTGGGTGGCTCAGTCGGTTGAGCGTCCGACTTTGGCTCAGGTCATGATCTCGCGGTCTGTGAGTTCGAGCCCCGCGTCGGGCTCTGTGCTGACAGCTCAGAGCCTGGAGCCTGCGTCAGATTCTGTGTCTTCCTCTCTGTCTGCCCCTCCCCTGCTCATGCTCTGTCTCTCTCTGTCTCAAAAATAAATAAACATTAAAAAAAATTAAAAAAAAAAAAAGAAGCTTCCAGAAAAGGGGGACTTAAGCACACCGGAGGAATGTGCAGGTTTTGACCAGAGAAAGCTTGTGAGATGCTATGTTGGCCTCTTCCATCGGCCTTTTTGCCTGGTGCCCAGGAGCTCGGACACCTGCGGAGAGAGCCTGGCGACACCGGGACTGAGACCCCAGGCTGGAGTCTGAGACCGGCTCTCCGTACCTCCGTTCCTACTCCTACCGGACAGGCGCCGGGTGCTTGCAGCTTGTGCTTGCTGTGGACCTGACTTCAGGGGTCTGTCTCCAGCCCAGATCGGGACCCATGGGGGGGGGTGGGGGCGGGGCACAGACATTTGCCTCAGCGTCCCCTCCCCACTTCCGCTGACAACCAGATGCTTCCTTCCCACCAGCAGTGTGGGGTGGCCGCGATTCCACGAAGGAGCTCGAGACCTGCTCCCTCTCGCTCCCCGAGGGCAAGGAAGATTGCTTAAACTCATGAAAAGTTCTATCTGAGCAGCCTCCAAACCGTGGGCTGCTTTAGAGTCGTCCTTTTCTGTTTGGTGAACAAGTCCTGATGCCTTGCTTCGGCCGGCTCACCATGCGAGGCGCCGGCCTGTCTGGAAATGAAAAGACAGACGTGGAGCCTGCGCCTGATTGGCCCAGCCCTGCAAGACCCCGTGACCTCAGAAAGGTTGTAGCACTTCTCGGTTCTGGAGTTGACTGTGCTCATTCGAGTCCCCCGCTCCATCACTGAGAGCCAAGGCCATGACCCCCGAGCCGAGCCACTGGCAGAGCTACTCCTCCACCTCAGAACAGACACATGCTTTGGGCACGTGGCCTAAACACACAGATATGCACGCACACATGCACACGTGCGCACACGCATACACCCATGTGCACGCGTGCACATGCACACTCACAGAGCCCTTTCCCTGCATAGGATTTCTGCCTCCCAAGCCAGCTCCCCTGCCTCCCTATTGTTTTCAGCATCTTTACTGTGATTAAATTTACCTACGTAATAAATTACACAGATATCTACAGAATAGCAAATATATGCGTATATATGCATACAACGTATCTGTACACGAGGAAGCGTTGGGGATGAAAGAAACACCTGGAAAGGGCTGGAAAATGTCTCTTGCTCCCCCGAATTGGGAGGCATCCATTTGTGAAACAAAAATGGCAAACTGAGGTCATTATTGAAGCCAGGGTTAATCATACGGTTGTCTCAACTTCTGGAAATGTCTGAGAAGTTCCCAAACAGAAAGGTAAATAAGACGAATAAGGCAGGTATGGACCAACTGGCAAATAATTATGGAGGAAGTGCCCACGTGAGCAGCACCAGGTCAAGAACTAGGCAACCGCTGGCACTCCCAAATCCTCTGTCTTGCCTCATTGGGCTTTTGTGCTGATGATGCTTTAGTGAGCATAATCTCCTAGGTTCCTTTATAGTTTTACTGCCTATGTAAACATCCCTGTTTTTCGAGAGAGAGAGAGAGAGAGACAAGAGCACAAGTGAGGGAGGGGCAGAGGGAGAGAGAGAGAGAGAGAGAGAGAGAGAGAGAGAATCCCAAGCAGGCACCATGCCCAGCACAGAGCCCAATGTGGGGCTCGATCCTGCGACTGTGAGATCATGACCTGAGCTGAAATCAAGAGTCGGACGCTCAAGTGACTGAGCCACCCAGGTGCCCTGTATATAAACATTCCAGAACAACACAGTTTAATGTTCCCTGTTATAGGGCCGTGGAAATGGAATCACGTGGTGTGTGTTCTTTTGTGACAAGAGGGAAGATGAGAAAATTTGGGGAGAGTGCATGGATGAACTGGGAATACTTTTTGTCTGTTCTTCTTGTGTGAAAGAGGAAACCGAGGCACAGAGAGGTGGAATTCTCGCCCACGGTGCCACACGAGAAAGAGGCTGGCTATTAGGGCAGAGCTATTCTGCTTATCCAAGTTTTGTTCAAGGTCATACATTCTGCAGTAGGACCCGGATGAAGGCCGTCGCAATGGCTCGAATGAACTTCACGAGGACTTCCGGCCACCAGCTGGATTTGTGCAGTTTGCCCAGGAAGGCGTAGTGTGTGAAGTCACACAGAAATGGCCCGCCGGAGGCAACTTCAAGGACAGTGTCATAGAACGGGAGGACTTGTGCTTTAGTTCCACAGAAATGTATGCAGGACACAACTTAGGATGTAGGTAGCCAAAAATGGCTCCCAAGGTGCTCATATCCTGGTCACTAGAACCTGTGGACGTTACTTTATATGATGAAGATTTTGCAGATGTGATTTATGTAAGGACCTTGAGATGGGGAGGGTACCCTGGGTTATCCGGGTGGCCGCTGAATGCCATCACAAGCATCCCTATGAGGGAGAGGCAGAGGAAGCTCACGAACAGCAGAGAAGACAGTGGGGCCCGGAGGGAGACAGCGAGTGATGTGATCACAGGCCGAGGATTGCCGGCAGCCTCCAGAAGTAAGAAGAGGCGAGAGCACTGCCCTGCCAACATCGTGACTGCCCAGAGAAACTGACTGCAGACTTTGGGTTTCCAGAACCGGTCAAAGTAGAAATCTGTATTGTTTTCAGCAACCGAGCTTGGGGTAATTTGTTACGGCAGCCATTAAAAAAATAATACGGGCGTATTTTATCGAATGTCTACTGTTCGGGGCACTTGTGATAAAAGAATAAATGAGACCAAGCCCCTGATGTCGAGAAGTCTGAATAATCTGGTGGGAAGAGGGATACGTCAAGAGGGCTTCACGGAGGAGCCGATGCTGGGGCCCTACCTGGAAGAGTGTGAGCAGGGGTAGCCGGATGAAGAGATGGAAGTGTATGCTAACAAGAGGTAGGGCATCGCCTACGTAATGAGGACTCACAGAAGCCCTGGAAAAGGCTGAGAACCACACTCAAGAGGGTTTCTGCAAACAGGGGCCTTGCTTGAGGTCATGGCATGTAATGGCTCGATGGAGACACAGCCGCCACTGTGCGGTGCTTTTCCTACCCCACCACTGGGGCCGAGAATCGTCCTCCGACTCAGGAATCAGGATGCCAGGGGCCTCGCCATCTGCAAAATAACCCCATGGGGTCTCTGCTCGTCGGAGCTTCTCACTTGGAGTCCAGACAGGGGCATGGGGTCAGCTTAGCCAGGTCCTGGGTCCGTGCCTAGCTGCAAGGGAGCCTGGAAAATTAAAGTCTTGCACTTTTATTTTCTATTTTTTTTTAATGTTTATTTATTTTTGAGACAGAGAAAGAGAGAGTGCGAGTGGGGGAGGGGCAGGAAGAGAAGGAGACACAGAATCCAAAGCAGGCTCTAGGCTCTGAGTTGTGAGTACAGAGCCCAACATGGCGCTCGAACTCACAAACCGCAAGATCACGACCTGAGCCGAAGTTGGACGCTCAGCTGACTGAGCCACCCAGACGCCCCGTGGCCTTGCACTTTGAGCTTCCATACTAAAGGCGGACTGTATTAAGAGGGTTCAGCTGTTGGACGGCCAGAAAGAATAACGATTATCCCTCTACCAGAAATGGAGGGCTGGATTTGAGGATTTCGAGGACATCGTCCGAGAGAAGTGTCTCGACTACGGAAGGAAATCCAGAAACCCTGGCGCCTGGTCATTATGTTTTTATTAACTCCCAAGGAGAGCCCTGCACTGCTGCGCGGAAGCTCTGACATGGCAAGTCGAACACGGCTCCCTGTCGCTACATAATGTTTTACGATCAGCGCCTGTGGACGCCGTCCGTTATGAACCGCTGGCCGTCACAGACACAGCAGGTGTTTCCATTGCTACTTCTCCCACCAGCCCAGTCTGACATTTCCAGTATTTTATATTTCAGCCCACAAGGCGGTTGTTAATGTCTTTATCCTGAGCATCTCGGGAGGCCGAGGAGGTGATTCCGGGGAGCCGCTTCATGCCTACCAGGGACTCTGAGCCCCCAGGGCACCTTGGATTATTCAGTCTTCGTTAGGCGGCCTGGCTTCACTTCAGAGAAGTGCTCTCCCTGGAGCCGAATCTTTTCTTGCCACTCCTTCTGCGGGGATTTCCACAAAGTCAGAAGGACTTTGGAAGGATTTCCATTTTTCTGGAAGACTGGACTTGCTCTTAATTGTCATTGTTTTTATAATAACAAACTTTTTTTTTTTTTTTTTTGCTCAGCAAGGATTATAGATTCCCTTCACTTAATGCCTCCACAGCGTTCTGAAGGCACATGGATCATAATCCACATTTTAGAGCTGGGGACACTGACGCAAGAACAGAGGAAGTGACTTAGGCAGCAAGGGAACCAGGCTGCGAGTCAGAGCCGTCTGATGCCAGGGCTGCTCCTGTCTCTGAGCAGACAGCTTCCATGTTTGTCCTTAGCAGTGGTCAGCTCACAAGTCGGTTAGCAGAGCTTCACCCTCAGAGCCTGCTGTGGCAACAGAAGCCTCTGGAAGCGGTAAAGAAAGGCAGAGGGTTGCAGCAACTGGAGATCCTAGTGAGACTCCCCCCCCCCCCAACACCTACCTGAGAAATACGAATCCTTGCTGTAGGAAAATTAAGCAAACAACCGTTCCACGTTCAAGACTGGGGACAAAGCGGCCATGCCCTCTAGGTCCTGAGTGGAGGAAGTGGCCGTGGGCCGAGAAGCCGGCTCCTGGACGGCAGAGGTCGGTTAGCAGAGGTAGGAAGAGGCACAGTCAGGGGCAGAAGCAGCACCAATAGCGCCAGAAGCGAATGGCGGGGTGCAGGTGCCATCAGCCACCAGGGCTCGACTCACCGTCAGGTGGGAGGGGCTCAGTGCCATGGCCCTTGGGAGGAGAGCATTGGTGACCCCTCTTGTACCTTCAATTTGGCAGCAGCCAGGGGGACATCTGGGTTCTCTGCCCACTTGCTCTGTGCCGACTCGGGCCGCGCTTCTGCTGCCTTGCTCGCATCTGTCTTGGCCACTCTCCCTCCGCGGCGATCACCGCTTGACCCCTCTCAGACAGAAGCACTAAAGCCCGTGGGGAGTGGTTATTAATAGCTCAGAGTTGTCACGTGGCTAATTTAGGGGAGATAAATGGCTTCGCAGCTTTCATCTTCCCCAAATGAGAGAGAAAAGGAAGAAAACCTGCCAGTACCAACATAGATATTTCTGGAGAGCAGCTTCTAATACGAGAATAACGCTGAGATTTCCCCCATTTGTTTGATGTGCTGTGAAGTCAAATCATTTACGAGCAAACACAAACACATTACCGTCTTTAAAAAAAACAACCCAGATTATTTGAAAATGCTAACTCTTTTCCGTGTCTGGTAAAACTAATTGAGCCGGAAGAATGTTGGGGGCGGGGTGGATATGTCGATGCCTGCATTTCAGAGGACGCTGGGCTCGACCGAGGTATCTGGGCTTCCTCGGGTCTGGAGTGTGTCCACCTGACCGACATCTTTCCCAGCTTTCTGCTCTTTGGCCGGACAACTCATCACCTGCCACACGCTGGGTGCTGAAGAATACGGCGGGATGTGAGTCTTGGCGTGGAAAAGGGATCTTGATCCATTACTTTCTGGTGCAGAACTATAGGCTTGGTCTTTGAGCCCCAAGTGCCTGAGCTGCCACTGGAGAAAATTTTTATTTCGTGGAGATAAATCAAGCCACAGATGCTACGTAAAACCACAAGCGCCCCAAGAATTTGTTGTGTTTCTTTAGCACGGGAGTCTTCCTGTTCTTTCTGTCCCCAGCCTGCAGCCGGAGGCGCCGAGGACCGCTTAACCCTCCTGCCCCCATCCGCTTCCCTAGGATAACAATTTTCTCATCAAAATGAGAGAAAAGGCTGCCCCGGCCGGTGAGACACCAATAGGAAGCAAACAGCGTTGAATTGTTGATTCGTTTCTGAGAGTAAAGATGACGGTGCCAAATTCGAAACACAGGCAGCGTCGCTGGGTTGGGAAACAGAAATAAAGTGGTCTCATTATTTCGAGCTTTTTCTGTCTGAGCGTGAGGTGTTTCCGGGGACTCAATTTAGAGAACAGCCGGAGGACCCTTTGCGAGACTTTGGTGGACAACCGAGTTCTGTGGACACCCTGTGATCCGGGCAGTGTGGCAAGGCCATTAGCTGTCTACACCACCGCAGGCTTCGTAATCACTTCTCTGGGGCCTCAGCTCAAAGTCTTGAGATGTGAGCCCCTGTTCCAGACGTGCCCACTCTGGGAGCCAATTCCGCCAGAGCGGATTAGAGGCGTGAGTGGTAGAACAAATCTCTTTTCTATTCAAGGCATCTTATCCTTGCCTTTTGAAGATATGACACAGCTAAGCCACGGTCACCGGCATGTAAACTAGGAGCTGTTTTCCCAGGAGTGGAGGGGGATTTATCCCGCTCCATCCACACGTTCTGGCTTGCTGCTTCTGCGAGAATTGTCAGGCACCTGGCCAAGGTCAGGGAGAACTGTCTGTGCTCCAGAGGCTGGGACTCAACAAACTGGCTGAGAGAGGGAGGGATGCTGTGATCCCTTCAGCCAGCAAAGCTCATCAAAACCCAGGGGGGCAGAGGCAACAATGGCGGGTAGGGAAGCTCCATTGGGGGAAATATCTAGATTTGCTTCATTGTGAAGTTCTCAGAACCATCCCTTTTAATTAATCACAGCGTTCTCCACAAAGCCTTTAATGAACGGCCCCATCCTTCCATTTCGTAACATCCTCAGCTCCTTCTTGGGGAAAATGCGGGCTTGACACAGACAGACACCATGCTGCTGACTGCATGAGACGGTCAGCCCGGGAGACATTTAAATACGTAGATAAACAAATGCTCAAAGAAGCTTACACACACTCACACTCACACACCAGCCCTCAACCTACCAAGGCCCTGTGGTAGCTTACGAGAATATAAACAATATGATAAATAGGAGATGACGTTTTAAATTACGGCCCAAGAAAGTACAGACCTAATAGGGGACGAGTCTGGTAGAAACCCAAACAGATACATATGAATCAATAAGGTAAAAAAAAAAAAAGTGATTACAATTGGGGAGAGTGGGCAGGTATCCTGTTCACCAAAATAAGATCAGAATATGATCTATTACATATACTTCTTGTTCTTGAATCCCCCTCAATATAATTAATAATTATATTATTATATGTTATTATTAATATAATATATTAATTATATTATTATAATTATATTATATTAATTCTTCAGGATACACCAAAATCATCTAGACCAATAGACCTAAAAAATATTTTTTTTCCATACGAAACATCATAGAAAGGACAAAGCAAGAGTCGCAGCGTTGTGTCTGCAGTAACGCGGGAGTGAGTTTTTCTGGCGGTTTTGCATAGCATTCTTCGGTGTGAGCGGAGGGGCCCTCTGGGGAAGGGTGAAACGACACAGCATTTTCTGAGAGTTGGGTCTGACGTCCTCGAGCTTTGGTAGTGATCAGAATCTTCTGAGGAATCTGTTAAAAAATACGGATACTGGGGCCCCCCTGCCGTAGGTTCAGACTCAACCGACTGGACTGAGCGTCTGTATTTTTAATAATCTCCCCAGACGACCCTGGTATCCGCTGAAGACTGAAAACCTCTAGTCTGTTCGGGTTCTGGAAACGTCGGCCTCTCCGGGCCGCTAGTGCCACCGGCCAGGGTTCTCCTCTGTGGGCTTCTCTTTCTATCTGCTCAATGTGTTGAGGTACTTTCAGTAATTGCCTCCAAGGACACCCCACTGGACTTCTCCAAGCAAACGACCAAATCGATAATCTCTAGACGTTTAAAGCTTTGCTTTTAGACACCAGACCGACAACTGCGAGAAGGAAGTTTCCCCCATGTCTTGAATTTTAGCCGATTTAAATTGGATGGCATGAATTAAAGTTGTGTTCATTAAACACCAGGAAGGTAATTATGTTTGAGAAGATATAAATGCCTTCCCCTGTGGCTAGGAAGAAAGGCATATTAGAATCTCTACTGGGTTCATTTCCCTTTCTCCTTGTAAAAATTTCCCCCTTTCTAGGATGCTTTCTGTGTGTCTGCATAGGGTGCCCAGCTCAGTAATTGGGCCGAAATGGCCAGGTGAAAACGAGTCGCTTTGGTAAACAAAAAGTTAATGAAATTGTTTCTTATGAATGAAATATAGCAGGCCTGTTTAAAAACACTGGTCTTAAAAACCTACAAAATTGTTTGTACCTGCACACAACAGTAGTTAGATGAATCATTAAATATGTTAGCAAAAGATGTATTCAAACATCCGTGCGTGGAGGTGGCTAATCATGTTCATAGGATGAGATAATACAGTCGTTAAATGGAACCCAGTCACCATTACAAGGAACAAAGTACTGATCCATGCCACAAAATGGAAGGAGCTCTAACACCTTATGCTAAGAGAGAAGGGTGACGTCGGCAAAATGGCAGAATAGGAGGCCCCCACCTCACATCCCCCCAACACAAATAATAATCCATTCGTGGGTAAAAGTGCCTTTGTGAGAGCTTTGGAGATCAGATAGAATGTTGCAAAACCCTAGCGGAGCCCAAGGCCAAAGAGAGCTGAGGTGAGAAGGCATGCCCACGTCCTCGCGGCAGACTTGTGGAGTGCGGTCCACTGTGGACTGAAGGTGGACTCAGCTCTACCCTCCCCCGGCTGTTGTTTTGCAACCAGCCCCAAGTGCCAAGGGACCTGAGAGGAGCTCCACCCTCCCATGCCCCTGGTAAGAGGCTTGGCACGCTTGGCGTTAACTGCAGATCCTGAATCAGCCCTGCGACTCAGCTGCAGCCCCACTCTGCTACGGCCCAGAGTCAGCTCTGCCTGTTGGGACCCAGCGATGCCGGTCCCATATACGCTTCTGGTACCAGATCCCTTGGACTCGGTCCTGACGGTGGGCCCTGAGGCAGCCCTGTGACCAACCCCAGCTCTACTGTCCTGCAGTCCCAGAGTCAGTTCTGCCTACCCAGAGACCCAGCCAGGGACCTGGTGGGAGCCTGCTCCGAGACACAGCCAGAGCCATACCCAACTGCTCCCCTGATAAGAGGCCTGCTGTTTGCAGATCTGGAAGTGGTCCTGAGAACTGGCTTCAGAACTGCTTGACTATGGTCCTGTAGGGATTTCCTTCCATGTGGGGATCGAGCCAGAACCATTCACCCACACCTTTGTCCAGCCATGCACCCATCCATACACCTGGCAGCAGCTACAGGACCCAGCTCCAGCCCCGCTCAACTGTGAATCTAGAGGCAGTCCCAGCAGGAGAAGGTCTTTACCTGCTAAAATTGGTCTATAAAGATGCGTTCATTTCTTCAAATGAAGGAGCATCATAGACATCAATGTAAGGCTACGTAAATAACGAAAAAACCAAGCAAACATGACACTACCAAAGGAAATTAATAAAGCCCTGGTAACTGAACCCAAAGAAATAGAGATCTATGAATGCCTAACAAACAATTTAAGATAATTGCTTTAAGAAACATCACCAAACTGCCAGAAAATACAGACAACTCAACAAAATCAGGAAAATACATGAACAAAATGAGAAGTTCATCAACGAGATAAAAACATAAAAAAGAACCAAACAGAGCTGAAGAATACAATGAATGAAATGAAAAATGCAGTAGAGAGTTTCAATAAAAGAAAGAATCTGTGACAAAAGTAGAAGAAAAAAAATCAATGAATTCAAAGACAGATAATTTGAAATTATCCAATTGGAAGAGAAAAGAGAAGAAAGAATAAAACAGGATCAACTCAAAGAAGACTACCCTGAGATACATTATAATTAAATTATCAAAAGTCAAAGACGTAGGGGGTGACTGGGTGGCTCATTTAGTTAAGTGTCTGACTTCCGCTCATCATGATCTCACAGTCCGTGAGTTCAAGCCCCACGTTGGGCTCTGTGCTGACAGCTCAGAGCCTGGAGCCTCCTTCAGATTCTGAGTCTCCCTCTCTCTTTGCCCCTCCCCCACTTGCACTCTGTCTCTCTTTCAAAAATAAATAAACATTAAAAAATTTTTTTAAGTCAAAGACATAGAGAATTTTGAAAGCAGTAAGAGAGAAATGACTTGTCACATACAAAAGAACCCCCATATGTCCATGAGTAATTTCTCAGAAGAAATCTTGCTGCCAGGAGAGAGTGGGATGATACATTCAAGAGCTGAAAGATAAAACTCCCAACCCAAAATTCTATACCCAGCCAAGCTATTCTTCAGATGATAGAGAGATAAAAAATTTCTCAGAGGAACAAAATTTGAGGGAGTTCATCACCACTAGATTTGCCTTACAAAAAATGCTAAAGGGAGTTCTTCAAGTTGAAACAAAGATGCTAATTAGTAACATGAAAACATATGAAAGTATAAAACTCACTGGTAAAGGTCAATAAATAGTCAAATTCAGAATACTGTAATACTATAATTGTGGTATTAGATCTCTTATAACCTTAATATAAAAGTTAAAAGATGAAAGTATTAAAGATATATGCAATGATTTGTTTATGGGTACATAACAAAAAAGTTGTAAATTGTGGCATCAATAACATAAAATTTTGGCAGTAGAAGTAAAAGTGTAGAATTTTTATGTGTGACTAAAATAGACTATTAAATGTTTTATGTAAGCCTCATGGTAACAACAAGAAAAAAATCTCTAGTAGGTACACAATGGTAAAGAAAAAGAAGTAAAGCATACTCTTATAACAAATTCTCACAAAGGAGGATAGCAACAGAAGAAGAAAGTACAAAAGAACTATAAAAACATTCAGAAGAAAACACAATGGAAATAAGTACTTACATATGAATAAATTACTTTAAATATAAAATAGATTAGATTTTTGAATCGAAGGGTATAGAGTGACTGAATGAATTAAAAAAGAAAAAAGAACTAGGGGTGCCTGGATGGCTCAGTCAGTTAAGCTTTGGACTTTGGTCCAGGTCATAATCTCATGGTTTGTTAGTTCAAGCCCTACACCAGGCTCTGTGCTGACAGCTTAGAGCCTGGAGCCTGCTTTGGATTCTGTGTCTCCCTCTCTTTTTTCCCCTCCTCCCTTCATGCTCTGTTTCTCTCTCTCTCTCTTTCTCAAAAACAAATAAACGTTAGAAAGAAATTAAAAAGGAACTAGATCCAATTATAGCTGCCCACAGGAGACTCACTTTTACTTTAAGAAAACACATAGGCTGAAGGTGAAGGGATGGAAAATATATTCTGTGTAAATGGTAACCAAAAGGGAGTAAGGATATATTTATATCGGACAAAATAGACTTTAAGTCAAAAACTGTCACAGAGACAAAGAAGGTCATTATATATTGATAAAAGAGTCAATTCAACAAGAAGTTATGAAATTACAAATATATATGCATCCAGTATCAAAGCATCTAAATATATAAAGCCAACATAGACATATCTGCAGGGAGAAATAGACAGCAATACAATATTTGTAGAAGACATCAATACCCCACTCTCTAATGGACAGATCATCTAGACAGAAGATCAATAAGGAAACAGTTGAACTGGACAACACTGTAGACCAAATGGGTCTAACAGACATATATAGAACTTTCCACACAATAGCACAAGAATATGTATTCTGAAGCACACGTGGAACATTTTCCAGGATAAATCACAGGTTAGGTCACAAAACGTGTCTTAACCAACTCGAGAAGAATCATTCCAAGCATCTTTTGTGACCAAAACGGGATGAAACTAGAAATCAGTAACAGCGAGAAAACAAGAAAATTCAACAACATCCATTAGAATAAATTTAGTAAAGTTGCAGAATACAAAATCAACCCATAAAAATCAGTTGGGTTTCTAAATACAAACAACAAACTATATGAAAGGGAAATTAAGAAGAAAAATCCATTCACAACAGCAACAGGAAGAATAAAATACCTAGGAATAAACTTAGCCAGGAAAGTGAAAGACATATACACTGAAAATTCTAAAACATTGATAAAGGAAATTAAAGAAGACATAGATAAATTAAATGACATCCCATGTTCATGGAATGAAAGAGATAATATTGTTAAAATATCCATACTACCCAAGGAGATCTACAAATTCCTATTAAATCCTGATGACATTCTTTATAGAAATTCATATTTCCCTAAAATTCATATAGAGCCACAGATTACCTCAAATGGCCAAAGCAGTCTTGTGTAACAATAAAGCTGGAGCCATCATACTTCCTGATTTCAAAATATATTGCAAAGCTATAGTAATTCAAACAGCATGGTACTAGCATAAAAAACAGATGTAATAGATCAATGGAACAAAAAAAGAAAGACTGGAAATAAACCCACACATCCATGGTCAACTGATCTTCAGTAAAGCTACCAAGAACATACAATGTTCGTCCGTCCTGATAGTCTTTTCATTAAGTGTCATTACAGGTTATTCATTCACAAGACAAGTCTTAACAAATTCAAGAAGAATCAGTCCAAGTGTCTTTTCTGCCTGAAATAGGATGAAGCTAGAAATCAGTAAGAGCTAGAAAACAAGTCTTATTTGGTATTGGGGACGCTGAACATCTACATTCAGAAGAATGAAATTAGACTCTTATCTCACATGACATGCAAAAATCAACTTGAAATGGATTTAAGTCTTCAACATAAAATCTGAAACAGTAAAGCTACTAGACCAACACAGGGAAAAAGCTTCCTGGCATTGGACTTGGCAATGATTTTTGGACTATGACACCAAAAACACAGGTAACAAAAGCAAACATAGACAAGCGGGATTGCATGAAACTAAAAACCTTCTGTACAGTGAAGAGAACAATCAATGGACTGAAAAGGCAGCCTACAGAATGAAAGAGAATATTCTCCAATCATGTATCTGGTAAGGGATTGATATTTCTACCCAATATCCTGCCCAAACAATAGCAAAAACAATAGATAAATCGGCCTCCTTCACAGAGCTGAGTATTTTGCCAAGCACTGGGCTGGGTTACCATGTGGGCTAGAGATAATGTTTCTTTTCAACATCCCATGAATCGGGCTTTACAACTGAAGATACTGAAACCCAGATCAGAAAAGGAACTAGGCAGTTTTCGTGGGTTTGGTGGCAGGGCACCCGATTATGGAGACAAGGCATTCCAAGGAAACCAGAATCTCTATAACATCCAAATGGCTGTATCTTCCCACATATTCCAGAATGGACACCACAATGGCTCTATGTGTGACTAATAATGAGCAAAGCCTTTGATTTGTCCTTTATGATATCATGTAAACACACCCTCAAATTGTTTGGGATGTAGAATCCGTAACCGCTTCTCCCTGAGACCCCTAGGGGGTCCTGAAATACCATTCTCACCTACCAAGCTCTTCTTCCCAATTTCTGTTCCAAACCCTGGGAAGACCTTCCCAAAGACCTTCACAATAGCCACCTGAAGTTGTGAGTAGCATCAAAATCCTTCCGCCCTCGTTCTTTAAAGGTAATCTGAACTTGGAAACATACATAAGGAACAGAACTCACTGTAGAGGGAAGGATACTGCATGGTGAGTCAGGGGGTCTGGGGCCTGGCTCCGTTGGTTGACATTGGAAAGACAATTAACCACTTCAGGTCTTGAATTCTGTATTATTTAGGGTTCTTCAGAGACACTGTACCAATAGTATATGTGTGTGTGTGTGTGTGTGTGTGTGTATAAAATTATTAGAATTGGCTCATGTGATTATGGAGGCTATGTGTTGTCTACAATCCGGAGACCCAGGAACCCCATTGGTGTAACTGAGTCTGAGTCTGAAGGAATGCTGGTGTCTGAGGGCAGGAGAAGGAAGACCTAGCTCACGCAACGAGAACAAATTTGCCCTTCCTCTTTTCGTTCTATTCAGGCTCTCAGTAGATTGGATGATGCCCACCGGCATTGGCGATCGGCTTTCCCTAGTCTACCAATTCGAACGCTCATCTTTTCCAGCAACATCTTCACAGACACACCCAGAAATGGTGTTTCACCAGTTACCTGGGCCTCCCTTAGTCTTGCAAAGTTGACATGTAAAATTAACCATGAGTCTCCTTTCTTGTAAAATCCTAGAGTTTGGAATAAACGACCTATAAAATCTGCTCTTTTTCCAAGCCAAAATTCTACGGTTCTACTTCTAACCCCGAATGTCTTACTGCCCCTGCCCTTGGCTCTGCCCTCTTGTCCCTTTCTAATATCTGCTGGGGGTCTGTGAGAGGAGATGGGTCTGTGGTTTGATCAGACAGCCCTTCTCTGCCCACCGAAAACCTGCCGCTCAGAAAATCACAAGTAAGGCCTCTGATGGCATCGTTACAGTGAGTCGGCATCACGTTGTTCGAGCCCCCTGTAACGTGGGGCATGAAGGGTGTAATTTGCTGGAATGCACACACTCTCCCGCAGAATAATTGCTCTGCAACCCACACACTTTTGGGGGGTCAGAATTCCTCTAACTGCCTTCTTTGTCGGCTTCTGTCTGAAGAAAGACCGCTGCTCCGTGGTCAGGAATGGAAGTGTGAAAAATGAATGGAGAACCGGATAACGCAGGGAGGCAGGGCGCCTTGTATCATTTGCTGCTCAAAGGTCTAGTTTGTCTTTGGGTCGAGAAGACATCCGCCTGCTTCATTGTTTTGGATCCCAATACCAGCCCCAGTAGGAGACCTCTCTGGCTTCCAAGCAAGTTTATTTGGCGTAAAGACGGTGTTAGCGGTGGAACACGAGACTTTCACCTGTACCTGTGTCTCCCAGTCTATTGGACTATCCTCAACCCCGGTCTGTTACTAATCTAATTCCCCATGGTACACCGCACAGGGAGTCAGAGGTCCTGGGCCCCGGGTGTGTGGGTTGACCTTGGGAGAACAAATAGCCACTTCAGCCTTGGCTTCCTTCCTTGTAAAATGATATGGTTGGAATAAACAACGTATATGATGTGCTCTTTCTGGGGCCAAAATTCTGTAATTCTACTTCCAACTGCATTGCCTAAAGTGCTCTGCTGACCCTGACTCTGACTCTGCCCCCTTGCCCATGTCCTATGTCCCCCACAGTTGAGAGATCCAGATGCCTGAAGACCTACCACTATTGAAGACATAACCACTATGGCTTCAGTGCTCTCACACAACCCAACATACAAGAACAAGAATACAAGCTCCGTGAGATTACAACCATTAGGCTTTCTTTACACATAGTAGTGACCACTGGGCTTCTACTTTGGGCCACGCTTGACACTAGGCGCTGTGGGGTGTCGCTCGAGAGAATGCGTCCTGGCCCCCTGCATACACAGAATTGAAGGTTCGCTTGAAGATGCTCGATCCTCATAAAATAAGGAGAGAATAATTAAGCCTTCATCTGCAGGCTGGCACATGAGAATAAAAGGGGTTCCTAGCAGGGAAGGATGCATGGGGGCAGAAATGGAGGGAGGTATTTGGGAACAAGGTAGGGCCGAGGCTGGCCCTTTAAGGATGGCTGGAAACTAGATAGGCAGAGAGGACTACAGAAAGAGAGAGAGGAGAAGAAGCCCTCAGCACTGAGAGGCAGTGAATTTCCTGTGTTGTCTGAAGCAGATGCTAAAAGTGAGAAATGAGGTAAAGTAACATAGAGGTGGTTACAGTCATACAAGTACATAACTTTTCTTATTAAAGATCTCTTATCTGAGTTATCGAACTTAATTCTTGTAACATCCTTCTGAGCTTATCTCTTCTTTTACAGGTGCAAAAGCTGTGACTCAGAGAAGTTCTATAACTTTCCAACTTCAAGGTCGTGAAGAATTCCAACAATACCTCACCTCTTCCAGCCCTTTCCTTGTGTCCTTCCACTGTTTGGATCTTCAATTATAAATCCATCCAGCAATATTTGTTGGGCACTTATAATTTAACAGGCACACACAGAAAAGATAGGCTTCCGACCTCTGGTACAGGAATGAAAAAAATAAGTTACCAATGGGATAGTGTTAAAATCAAAGTCTCTGAAAAAGACACAGAGTAGATCTTGAGATGTGATAGGTATTTGGAATGGTATTTAAAATTATTGGATAGTGCCGAGATAGCAAACAATTTGGGAGACCTTTGATTTGGATTCTTACCTGTACAATAAATAGATTCCAGATGGACGAGAGAGTTAAATATAAAGGGGAAAAGAAAACCATAGAAGAAATTGTAAGATCATGTTTCTCTCCTCTTTAGATGGGAAAGACCTTTCTAAGTATAAAAGCAAGAGAAGAATCGTATAAAAATATCAATAGATCATAGATCTAACTTCACAATTCTTTTTTTTTAGAAATGTACACACAAAGAAAAATACTATAAACAATATTGATGGAGGTCTTCCAGAGCAATTGGATGCTGTGAGTTCACGGGTTGAATGATGCTCTTTGCTGGAAACTCAGCGATGATGGATAAAACACAAAAGGCAAAACCAAAAGATGGATTGAGGCTCAAGTACAAGATAAACATCTCCTTGGATTGGACACAGCGGAAACTCAAGCCAAAATCCTGAGCTTGCTGGACCTCTGGGCCAGCGTCAGGCTGATTGTAGCATCCCTGAGCTGAAATCACTGCTCTGGGGTGACTGCGTGGCTCAGTTGGTTAATGTCTGACTTCGGCTCAGGTCATGATCTCACGGTTTGTGCATCGGGCTCTGTGCTGACAGCTCAGAGCCTGGAGCCTGCTTCAGATTCTGTCTCCCTCTCTTTCTCTCTGACTCTCCCCCCGCTCACGTGTGCTCTCTCTCTCTCTCTTTCTCAAAAATAAATAAACATTAAAAAAAATTTAAATCACTGCTCTGTTTGAAGATAGGAGCTGGAGAGAGGCTTTCTGAACCTGTTCATGGAAAGTGCCTGAAAAACGCGACAAGATACTACAGATGGAAAATACTGTCAAACCATACATCTGATAAGAAGCTTGTATCTCTATTAGATAAAGAATTCATCCAACTCAAGACAAATAACCCAATTTAATGTGGGTAAAGGATTCGAATAGACATTTCTCCGGAAGAGATGCTGTAGAATCTCCTTATCCAGGGCTTCACTCTCTGAGGTTTCAAACCTACAGTCAGTTGGAGTCCAGAAGCAGATGACCCTAGTAGCCTCATGCTGTGTCACAATGCCCATGTCATTCACCTCACTTCGTCTCATCCCGTAGGCGTTTTCTCATCTCACCTCGTCATGAGAAGAATGAGGGCGGTACCATCAGATATTGTGAGAGAGAGAAAGAGAGCATATTCACGTAACTCTTATTACAATAGACTGTTAGAAGTGCTCTGTTTGGTTATTAGTTATTGTTGCTAATCTCTTTGCGTGCCTAGTTGATAAATTAAAGCTTACCATTGGTATATATGTATAGGAAAAACCATAGCATATATAGGGTTTGCTATTCTCTGTGTTTTTAGGCATCTGTGGGAATCTTGAAATGTATCCTCTATAGATAAGGCGGAGGTGGAGGGGACTACTGTACTCAAGTCACCACTAAACACAGGAAAACGTGCCTGACATCCTTAGCTTAGGGAAATGCAAATCAAAATCACAACGAGATACTGCTTCACACTCACTGGGATGGTGCTAATAAAAACAGTGGATGATGGGGCGGGGGCACGTGGGTGGCATCCGACTTCAGCTCAGGTCGTGATATCGTGGTTCGTGAGTTCCAGCCTGCATCAGGCTTGCTGCTGTCAGCGCAAGCCCACTTCGGATCCTCTGTTCCCCCTCTCTTTGCCCAACCCCCATCTCTCTCTCTCTCTCTCCCTCAAAAATAAATTAAAACATGAAAAAATAAAAATGAAAACAATGGATGACAGCGAGTGTTATCAAAGACGTGGAAGAAATGGAGTTCTCATACATTGTGTGTAGGAATGTAAGATGGTGGCGCTGCTTGTGAAGAACAATTTGGCGGTTTGTCAAAAGGTTAAACCCAGCATTACTCTATGACCAAGTGATCCCATTCCTAAGTATGCAGTGAAGAGATTTGAAAGTATATATCCATGCGAAATCTTATACAGAAATGCTTATATCAGTTGCTATGAACTGAATTGTTCCTCCATTCCAAAATTTGTTATCGAAGTATGATGGTATTTGGCAATGGGGCCTTTGGGATACAATTAGCTTTAGATGAGATCCTGAGGATTGGGCCTCACCATGGGATTAGCGCCCCTCTAATAAGAGACACCAGAGAGCCACCCATGTTTCTACCAGGTGAGGACACTGCAAAAAGGTAGCCATCTTCAAGCTAGGGAGTTCTCACCAGAACCCAACCATACGAACACCCCGACCTCAGACGTCTAGTCTCTGGAACTGTGAGAAATACATTTCTGTTGCTTTAGCCTCCCAGTCTATAGTGTTTTGTTATGGCGGCCTGAGGTAAATGAGACAGATTGTGGTACCAAGAAGTGGAGTGTTTCTGTAAGAAATACAAAATGTGTGGAAGGAAAGCAGTCTTGGAACTGGGCAATGGGAGTTGGTCAGCTGAGTTTTGAGGTGCCAGACAGAAATATGGACATTAAAAGTGATTCTGTTGAGATCTTGGGTGGAAATACCTTATTGGAACCTGGAGGAAAGACAGTCCTTGTTATCAGGTGACACAGAACGTGGCCAAACTATGTTCTAGTGTTTTCTGGAAGGTAGAACCTGTGAGTGATGAAATTGGGTATTTAGCTGAAGAGATGTCTAAGCAAAGTGTCGAAAGAGCAGCTTGGCGTCTCCTAACTCCTTAGAGTAAAACACACAAGGAGAGGGACAAATAGAAGAAGGAGGTGTTACATAAAAAGGAACTGGAACTTGGAGATTCAGAAACATCTCGGCTTACCCATATCACCAAAAAAATGATAGAAAGTGTTCCGAAGAGTGTTCTAAGAGTGTGACTGAACAGCCATTTGATAAAGGATGCCTGAGTATGACTCATGGACTCAATCAGCTCAGCCATCTCAGCAGGAGCCAGGAATAGAGATGGTGTTATGTTAGCAAAGACACTGCCAGGTCGAACCAAAGGAGACAGAGAAAGCCTACCCAGATGAAGGAAGGCTCTCAGACTCCTGGGATTCGACAGGACTGGACTCTAGAGATATTCACCTACAATGGGCACTGTTTTCTTGTTTTGTTTTGTTTGTTTTTCTCATAAAAAAGGAAGAATGACCCCAAAGGTGATTTTGAGATCAGCGGTGTTGTCTCTTCAGTTTCAAAGAGCAAAGCCATCTCCTCAACTTCAACAGGCCATGTAGTCTCCATCTCAGAACCTTGGGGGCCAGACCCCTGCCGGGCAGAGCCAAGGGGATGGGAATGCCACCTCAGTGGATCCAAAAGCAGGATATCGAGTCAAAGAGGATGATTCTCAAGATTTAAGACCCAATGGGATTTACCTCACCGGGTTTTGGACTTGCCTGGAGCCCATCGCCCCTTCCTTCCTTCTTATCTGTCCCTTTTGGAACGGGAATGTTTATCTTCTGCCTGTCCCCTGATGGTACTGCACACAGTTTGGTTTCACAGGTTCGTAGCTGGAGAAGAATTTTTCCTCAGGATGAACAGTATCTTGAACCTCACCCAGATCTGATGATATTGAAATGAGACTTTGGACTTCAGAGCTTCTGCTAGAATGAGCTGAGGTTTGGGACTATTGAGGTGAAATTAATGCATTTTTCACAGGAGAAGAACACCAATTTTGGAGAGCTAGGAGCAGAATTCGATGGACTGAATTACGTCTCCCCACTTCCCCCAACTTATACATTGAAGCCCTAAATCCCAGTGTGCCAGTATACGGAGACCGGGCCTCTGGGGGTGATTAGGTTAGGATGAGGTCAGGAGGATAGGGACCTAAGGACAGGATTAGTGTCCTCATAAGAAAAGCCCGTGTGAGACACAGTGAGAAGACGCAATCCAGGGAGACAGCCTGGAGACAGTCACTCGGCCCACGGTACTTTCTTATGGCATCAAAGATGACTAATACAGGAGAATTATTCATAAATTAAAAAGTAGAAACAACCCAAATCTCTGTCAGGTGATGTCTAGATACGTCAAATGTGGTTTGCCCACACAATGCAGCAGTAGTGAGCCTTAACAAAGAATCGAGTACTGATACAAGCTGCAATGTGAAAAACCTGGAGAGTACCACACTAAGTGAAAGAGGCCAAACACAGAAGGCCACATATTATACGATTCCGTTTATATGAAATGTCCAGAACAGGCAAATCCATCGAAATAGAAAATTTAGGGGTTGTCAGGGGCTAGAGGTAGGAGGGGATGAGGAAGGACTGCCTACGGGTACAGTGTTTCTTTCTGGGGTTGATAAAAAGGTTCTGGAATTAGTGATGATAGTTGTAAAACTTGATAGCTAAACTAAAAACTACCAGGGCGCCTGGGTGGCTCAATCCATTAAGTGTCTGAATCTTGATTTTGGCTCAGGTCACGATCTCAGGGTTATGTGTTCGAACCCCACATTGGACTCCATGCTGGGTGTGGAGCCTGCTTGGGATTCTCTCCCTCTCCCTCTTCTCCCCTGCTTGTGCTCTCTCTTTCAAACACACACACACACACACACACACACACACAACAACAACAACAACAACAACAACAACAACAACTACTGAATTGTACACTTTACAAGTATGAATTTTATGGTATGTGAATTATATCTCAATAAAGCTATTATTTTAAGAATACTGCCTAGAACTCTAGCTCCTGGCAAACTGTAGGCCCAGGGATGAAAGGGAACATAAACTTGACCTTTAGGTTAGGATGTCAAGGGGCACTGGGGTCGCTCAGTCAGTTAAACGTCCAACTTTGGCTCATGTCATGATCTTGTGGTCCATGAGTTTAAGCCCCCCATCGGGCTCTGTGCTGACAGCTCAGAGCCTGGATCCTGCTTCAAATTCTGTGTCTCCCTCTTTCTCTGCCCCTCTCCCACTCATGTTCTCTCTCTCTCTTAAAAATAAACATTAAAAAGTTTTGTTAGATTAGGATGCCAGGATGTGGGCCAGCTCTGTGACTGTATATGTGATGGTCTCAAATCAACACCAAGCCTAGCTCTGGATCCAGATCCTAAAGGATCAGGTGGAAGCAACCACAAACTACTAGACAGAGAGGAATAAATAAATGAAAAACAAACAAAAACAAAGCTTATAGAAAAATCATATTGTTAACAAAAAAATCAAAATACAAGAAAATACATCTAATGGAAGTCAACAAACAAAAATCAACATTCAGAACAGAATAGAAATTCATTTGTGTGAAATTAAACCTACAGAACAGTCTGACGAAGACTTTAAAATAGATATTATTAGAATACTCAAAGAGAAAAAGAAGACATATTCTCTATTAAAAAAAAAAGAAATTATAAAAAACAAGTTAAGCTGAAAAAAAAAAAACAAAACCAAGTAGGTACAAAAAAGAATCAATTAAAATGATACAATCCCAGAAAAGGGATTTCGCAAAATGGAAACAAAAGGATGGTTAATTAATTGGAAGATAGAGTTGAGAAAGTCACCCAAAGAGTATCACAGAAAGGCAAAGAGATACCAAACAAGAAAGAGCAGTCAAGAGACACGGAGGATAAATTGAGATACCTCAACATTTAACTGGTAGGAATTTTAGGGTCTCTAGGGTACAAAAATGGTGGGAGCAGTGGAAAATCTACTTCTTAAAGAAATAATTTGTAGAATGTTCTAGAATTTTATAAAAATAGTCTTCGATTGGGAAATGTACTGCAAGTACTAAACATGATCAAACTATATATAAAGCTCAGGAACATTCCCTTTGGCATATGGAAACTCAACATAGGAAGGAGATAGGATCATAAATTAATGGGGAAAGTAGTACTTTTTTTTTTTTTAGTTTATTTATTTTGAGAAAGAGAGAGAGACAGCATGAGTGGGGGAGAGGTAGAGACAGAAGGACAGAGAGAGAGAATCCCAAGCAGGCTCCACGCCATCAGCACAGAGCCCATCATGGGGCTTGAACTCATGAAACCACGAGGTCATGACCTGAGCTGAAACCAAGAGTCAGATGCTTAACCCACTGAGCCACTCTGGCACCCCGGGAAAGTTAGTACTCCTAAAGAAATATGGAAACTACTATGTTCTTATTATACTATAAATCGAATAAATTTTAAATGGGCTAAAACCCTAAGTTTCAAAGGCAAAGCTTTAAAACTTCTAGAAGAAAATATAAAAGAATGTATTTATAATCTTGCAATAAGGAAGACCTACTTCAAAGAAAGCACAAAACATCAAGGAAATATTGGATAAACTGGACTTCTTAAAAATATAAACGATCCTTATGATCAAGAATCCACACACTTAGAGAAGACACTTACAATGTACAATACAAATAATTATTTACAGGACATGTAAGGAATGTCTACTACCAGTACAAAAAAGGCAATCCAATAGAGAAGCGGACAAATCGTATGAACAGACAATTTGTAGAAAAGGAAATCCGAATGATGACTGAATATTTATTTAAACAGTGAACTGTGAAAGCATTTCATTTCACAAGCGATCATGGAAATATAAATTAAAATAACAATGAGCGTCAATTCATACCTATCAGATAACATTAAAGTCTAACATTAAACATTAAAGTTTAACACTACTGAATGTGGGGAAGATTGAAGAGAAACAGAAATTCTATTACATCGCTAGTGGGTGTGCCCATTGATATAACAACTTTGGAGGTGAATTTGATTGTATCTAATAAAACAGAGTTTTTTAAAGTTTATTTATAACTAGTGTCTACACTCAGTGTGGGGCTCAAACTTACAAGCCCTGTTATCAGGAGTCATGTGCTCTTCTGACCGAACCAGCCAGGTGCCCCTAAAGCTGAAAATTTTTATCACTCAGGAAAGAAATTCTCCCACATGGTCGAAGGAGATATATTTATGAATACTCACTGCAAACTTGTTATGGATGGATTAATCGTGTGTGGGATGGCATGTTAATATAGTAAAAATGAATGAACTACGGTGAATGTATCAAAATTGGAAAATGTGGAAAAAAATGTTGAACATAAAGATCAAGATGCAGAGGGATAGATGCCAAATACCCATCATAGACATATAATGAAATATCAAAAATGCAAATTCAGTACTAACAGATAAAATATGACACTGGGAATAATTTCAACATGTCCCAGAGAGGTGCTCCAGGTCCTCATTACATAAACTACTCTTGTGAAGCAATGGAGATGAAATGAGCACACAAGAGGAAGCTGGAGTAACAGCATTAATAGGCAACTTGCAAGACAAGAATTACAAGTGACTTGTGAGTTTAGAAAAGCGAGTTCGATGTCACTGTGAAAATGCAGACTGAAGCAGCGACGCCATCCACGTGTTAAACTGAGCAAATTCTAGGAATGTACCTGGAGGAGGTGGCCGGGAATTCTCAGAAAATTTTATTATCAGGGATATTTGTGGTTAATGAAAGTGGTGAAAAAAATATATATGACCATAGAGTGGGTGCCTGAGTCCAAGCCGGCAAACCTGGGAGAAATTCTGGATTTGTCCTATCTTTGGACTCCCCATCACCAAAGACCGACAGTTCTACTCAACTAAGTTCACTGTCATGTGTTTGTTGGTCACATTGTAGCATCTGGGAGGCTGGGATGTGTCCTACGATCACTGCCAGCCAGGGAGCAGACACGATGTAGCTGTCGTCTTGCAAAACAGGTGTTACTTTCTTCTTTAAAGCTTCGCAAGTGCCTGCAAACTTCCTACATGCAAACAAGCCCAAAACCCATCTCCAAAGTGCCATGTTAGTACGAGTGAAGGCAAATGAAGACAGCTCTGTCGAACCAGAGAGAAGGGAGACGGCAAAGCAAAGCACAAGTGTATTTGGTACCTTTAGGAGTTGGAATCCAGGAGACTCGGACTCAGGAGGACCTGATATGTCTCCGTGATGGGAGGAGAAAGAGTTTATGAAAACAAAAACAACAGGCATATGTAAGCTGTTTTGAAAGGACCAGAGGTGGCATGGGCAAAAATGTTGCTTTGTTATAGGATAGGTTACCGGGCTGGTTGCTAGGCTGGAGTTCAGTGAAATCAGCCTTTCTGAGAACTGCAACAGGATGTAGCCGTTTGTGGTTGGCACAGTCAAGTGCAAGTTCCATCCAGGTGTGACTGTGTAGAAGATCAGCTTTCTCAATTGCCTCCTGGCTCCGTTTTAGGGTCTTTTGACATTCCTGACTATGTTGCAGATGTTTCTGTTCACAAACTTAAACGGGCTAAGTGAAAACAAGCAGCTACAAGCAGGAAAGGACACTGTTAAGTGAAATGTGAAAGGAAATTTAGACAAAACTAAGCTGTTCATGCCAAACTCAGAATCTTTCGTCCTTTTTGAAACCGATCACTTACAAGGCATTAATGCAAGTTCTAGTTGATGCTAAACAGTTTATGTGGGGGTGTCTGGGTAGCAGTCGGTCGGGCATCTGACTTTGGCTCAAGTCATGATCTCATGGTTCATGGGTTCAAGCCCCGCATCGGGCTCTGTGCTGACAGCTCAGAACCTGGAGCTTGCTTTGGATTCTGTGTCTCCCTCTCTCCTGCTCCTCTCCCACTCACACTCTCTGTCTGTCTCTCCCTCTCTCAAAAATAAATAAACATTAAAAAAAAAAAACTGTGCTGGGGCGCCTGGGTGGCTTAGTCAGTTAAGCATCCAACATCGGCTCAGGTCATGATCTCATGGTGTGTGGGTTTGAGCCCCGCGTCGGGCTCTGTGCTGACAGCTCAGAGCCTGGAGTCTGCCTCAGATTCTGTGTCTCCCTCTCTCTCTGCCCCTCCCCTGCTTGTGCTCCATCTCTCATTGTCTCTCAAAAATGAATAAACGTTAAAAAATTTTTTTAATTAAAAAAAGATAATAAAAAAGAAACTGTGTAATTAACAGTTTATACGAAGCCAAGATTAAAAATCACTTGTTTGCATCATAACCTCGTAGTGCTCATTAGAACTATGACTAACATGAACTAAACAGTTGATATCGAACCAAAGACAGACTTTGAGCATTCTTCCCAAAAGTCTCATCTTAGGCTGGCTTAGTTCAAACGAAGCTGCGTGTGTGAAACCAGGCTCAAAATCACTCATTCATTTCAAACAAAACTCGCGAGTCTTGTAAACGCTCTATGCGCAAAGCAAACAGAAGGAATGTTCCCTGCTCTGCTTATCAAGAGGTCATTGGATCCAGGAATGTACAAAACAGTGACAGGGAGTCAAGAATTAATAGCCTCATTGTATAAAGCGCCCCTAAAAATCTGTTAAGTCTCTCATAGATGTGGGGGCCAAGCACCGAGAGCTCGCAAAGGAGGAAATACAATCAGCCAAGAAACATTCGAAACATACAAAAGCTTGAAGGAAATCAGAGAAATGCAGGCCAGGACAAGAAGTTAATTTTGACTATCAAATCCCCCAAGATTGATATGATGAACCATCTATTGTTGCTTGGGTTACAGTAAACTGGGAAATATTATATCCTTGTGGGAAGCCTCATTGAAAGTAGCCTTTCTGGAAAGCAAGTTGCCAATATGGAAAAAAGAGACTCAAAAACATCTATGCCTTGGGGCGCCTGGGTGGCTCAGTCGGTTGAGCGGCCGACTTCGGCTCAGGTCATGATCTCGCGGTCTGTGAGTTCGAGCCCCGCGTCGGGCTCTGTGCTGACGGCTCAGAGCCTGGAGCCTGCTTCGGATTCTGTGTCTCCCTCTCTCTCTGCCCTTCCCCTGCTCATACTCTGTCTCTATGTCTCTCAAAAATAAATAAACGTTAAAAAAAAATTTAAAAAAAAAAAAAAAAAAAAAGCATCCGACTTTGGTTCAGGTCATGATCTCACGGTCTGTGAGTTCCAGCCCTGCCTGCATTGGGCTCTGTGCTGACAGCTCAGGGCCTGGAGCCTGCTTTGATTCTGTGTCTCCCTCTCTCTCTTCTCCTCTCCAGCTTGTGCTCTGTCTCTTTCTCTCAAAAATAAATAAACGTTAAACAAATTTTTAAAAAATCCATGCCTTGCTCATTTATGCAAGAAACCAGACAGAAACAAACCGCAGGAAGTATACACTGAAAAAGGTTACGGAGGCGTGGGGAGGGGTATGGAGAAGAGGAGAAGGAGGGACAGGGGATGATGCTTCTATGAATTTATACACCAAGCCCCCCTAAGATGCTACTTTTGAGGAGAATGTTCAAAGTCTGTCTTTGGTTCAATATGAACTGTTTCATTCTGAGTTTTAGAAACAGACCCCCTCAAAATAAGTGAAGAATTTAAATCAGCCAAGGTGTGGAAAAACCCAGAATAGACTACAGATAGCAACAGCTGAACCTAATTGTGTAACCAATGAGTAACCTCACTGACGGGGGGTGGAGGAAAAAAAAAACTAACCTTAGTAACATTGGAAAATAGGGTTTTGACTCCCAAAAGAACTGTATAAAATATGGTGCTCAGGTTAGTACATGTGTTTCTGGCACAGGTGTAGGTTAACAACTCTGAAATGACTGTGTGCACAACTAGGAATGAATGAATGAATGAATGAACAGTGAGTTTTAGGTAATACCTGCAGTCTCCCTGTCAGAGAAAGTAGTCAGAAACGGGGGAAAAGGGGGCGCCTGGATGGCTCAGCTGGTCAAGCGTCTAACTCTTGGTTTTGGCTCAGGGCACCGTCTCATGGTTCGTGAGTTCGAGCCCCGCCTCGAGTGTGGAGCCCAGTTGGGATTCTCTATCCTCCTCTCTCTCTCTCTCTCTCTGCCCCTCCCCACTCTCGTTCTGTCTCTGTCTCTCTGAAAATAAATAAATAAAATAAAATTTAAAAAAAACAGGGAAAAGAGGAAAGTAAACAAATTACCCTGTGGTTTTGAGTTGCAATTGGAGATATCAATAGAAACACCGAGTTTTCAGTAGAAAACTGCAGAAATAAACATAAAGGAGTTTGCATATATATGCATTTTCTAGCCGTGTCGATTGAGGAGGTCTAGAAGCAATGAGGACACTTGGCAACCATGTCTTTATTTCTAAATCATTCCCAGTAACTAGAAGCAAGACTTCTCAGAGAAGTGGATGATTCTAACACTGGGACAGAGAAAAATGCAAGATGAGCCCAGAGTATTTTGTGTTGACAGAAGTTAAGAAAGTGCTCAAAAACGAAAGAGAGCATTTCGAAGGGCATAGGAGCCAACACTGAAGGAGCTCCTCATAGCCAAGGACACACTCAACAGAATGAAAATGAAATCTGCAGAAGTGAAGAAAATATTTGCAAACCACATATCTGATAAGGGGTTCATACTCAGCATATGTAAAGAACTTCTACAAATCAACAACAAAAGAATCCGATAACCCAATTAACAAATGGGCAAAGCACTCGTATATATACATTTCTCCAAAGATAATATACAAATAACCGATAAGCACATGAGAAGATTTTCAACATTACTAACCATCAGGGAAATAAAAATCAACCACACTGAGATATCACCTCACACCTTTCAGGATGGCGACTGTAAAAAACAATAACAACGACAAACACCCAGAAAAGAACACGTGATGGCAAGGATGTGGAGAAATTGGAACTCTTTCACACTGTTGGTAGGATTGCAAAATGGTGCAACTGCTCTGGAAAATGGTGTGAAAGTTCCTCAAAAAATTAAAAATAGAAGTATCAGGGGCACCTGGGTGGCTCAGCGGTTGAGCGTCTGACTCTTAATTTTGGCTCCAGTCATGATCCTAAGGTCATGGGACCGAGCCCTGAATCCTGCGATTGAGCCCTATATTGGACTCCATGTTGAGTGTGGAGCTTGCTTGGGATTCTCTCTCTCTTTCTCTCTCTCTCTCTCTCTCTGTCACTGCTCCTCTCCCTGAGTCACGCTCTCATGCCCTCTCTAAAATTTAAAAAAAATGTAAGTACCAGATGATTCAGCAATCCCACTTCTGGGTATATAGATCCCAAAGAATTGAAAACGGGGTCTTGAAAAGATATTTGCACACCCATATTCACGGCAGCATAGCCGAGAGCCAAGAGCCAAGGGCCCAGAGCTGGGAGGCGGGAGTAATCCAAGCGTCCATCAACAAATGAATGAAGAACAAAGCATGGTATCTACATACAATGCGATATTAGTCAGTCTTAAAAAGTGCGGGAATCCCGTCACAGGCTACAAATGGCAAACCCTGAGGCCGTTATGCTAAGTGAAATAAGCCAGTTATAAATACTGTATGATTCCACTCCTGTAAGATACCTAAAATAGACAAATTCATAGAAACTGAGTGTAGAATGGTGGTTACCAGGAATTGGGGAGAAGGGGCTCTGGGGACTTGTTTAGTGGGTGTAGTGTTTCAGAAGAAGGAAAAGAAAAAGAAGAAAAAGTTCCGGAGACCTCTTTCACAGCAACGTGAGCATAGTTCACACACGTAACAAGGTTTAAGATGGTAACTTCTATGCTTTGTGCTGTTTTTTTTTTTTTAACTGCAATAAAAGTAAATAAGTCAATAAATAGGGATGCCTGGGTGGCTCAGTCCGTTAAGCGTCTGACTTCCACTCAGGTCAGGTCATGGTCTTGCGGTTCGTGAGTTTGAGCCCAGCATTGGGCTCTCTGCTGTCAGCCCGGAGCCCCCATTTCAGATCCTCTGTCTCCCTCTCTCTCTGCCCCTCTTTCCCTCTCTCTCTCTAAAACATTTCATAAATAAACCTTTAAAAATAAACATTTTAAAAATAAATAAATTTTGAGAGGAAACAGGATATTTGCATGACGTTAAAAAATCTCCCATCATCCAAATATTTATTCATGACAAAGGGAAAGATAGTAACTGTCCAGAGGAGAAAACCGGCACACAAACATCACCTTAACCCAGTGATGAAGGTTAACATCACCAAGAAGAAGACTTATCAGTCTTCAGAGCCTCCTGAGAAGGATACATCGCTTCTGTGATTTTCTTCCCCAAAATGCAATTGAATCCCCTCCAATAGAATCATGAGAAACCATCGGGCAGGCTCACATTTAGGGACATTCTACAAAATACCTGACCAGGGCTCTTCAAAAGCCTCAAGGTCATGAACAGCAAAGAAAGATGGAGGAACTGTCACAGATTGGAGCAAACAGAAAAACACTATAACCAAGTACAGTATGTATGTAACCCTAGACTAGATCCCGGACCAGAAAAAGGGCATTGATGAAAATACTCATGGAATTGGAGTCCAGTCTATAATTTAGTTAATAGCATTCTCCTCATTTCTAAATTTCGAGATGTTCACATTAGAGGAAGTTAGATGAAAGGTTCATAGGAACGCTGTGTACTCATTTTGCAACTTTTCCATCAGTCTAAAATTATTTCAAATGACAATTAAAAAATATCCATACATGGGGGGAAAACCCCCAGCAGTTTCTTTTCTGGCAACATTTCCTAAAGAAAGAATCTGAAACATAAAAGATATTTATCAGAGCATCACTCATATAATTTGAAAAATTAGGAAAACCTCTAGGTCCCTAAAAAAGATACTGGTTAGTAAATTGTGATCTCCGGGCTCTTGGATTTAAACATAACCTATATGACACCCAGATATATGTCTCTGCTGGTAGAGCTGATGGCTGGGTTCACATCTCGGCTTAGAGGAAGGTCTAAAAGGCACGTCAATTTAGTACGTGCAAACACAACCTCAGTCTTCCCTGTGGCTTAGGCAAAACCTGCAAGTCATTCTTTTTTTTTTAATGTTTATTTATTTTTGAGGGAGAGAGAGACAGACAGACAGACAGAGCACAAATGGGGAAGGGGCAGACAGAGAGGGAGACACAGAGAATCTGAAGCAGGCTCCAGGCTCTGAGCTGTCAGCCCAGAGCCCAACGCGGGGCTCACACCCACGAACCATGAGATCGTGATCTGAGCCAAAGTTGGACACTTGACTGACTGAGCCACCAAGGTGCCCCTCCTCTCTGACTTTTTAAATTGTGTGTGGGGTTGGACTTTTTAACCCATGGTTTGAATTCAGATTTTGTGAATGGATGGGTGGAAGGGATTCTTTTTTTATTTCTAAGTCTTCAAAACTCAGTCGATATTTTACACTTAATGGAGATCTCAATATAATACACAGCTTAAAAAGTAGATTCATATGCTCAAGTCATTCCAAACATACTTTTTAAATTCCCAATAACTGAAGAAAATACCAACAGAGTCAGAGCTTATTGGTTTGTTTTTTAATGTTTATTTATTTATTTTGAGAGAGAGAGAAACACAAGCTGGGAGGGAGGAAGAGAGAAAGGGAGAGAGAGAGAACTCAAAGCAGGCTCCATGCTGTCAGCACAGAGCCTGACTTGGGGCACAAACTCACCAACCATGAGATCATGACCTGAGCTGAAATCAAGAGTCCGACGTTTAACTGACTGAGGTACCCAGGTGCCCTTGGAGCTTATCGTTGACTACAAAATTATAGCTTTTTGCTAAGAGCTTCCAAAGCTTGGAAGGCAACCCTATACCCAACTAAAGTGCTGTTATCTAAACATTCTTCCACTGAAAGCGTGGATGCTTCCATTGGAGAGGGTTCCAACTTTGTAACTATCAGGAAAGGGGAAGGTTGACACTCTAATTCACCCCTCTGAAGGACTTTGTTGCATGGAGAGCATTGAAGAGATACTGAACAGCAGGATCTGCTTTGGAACTACTAATAAATTTCCTGTAATGAGGTCTGGGAAAACTATTTCACAGAGACCTTCAATATCCTGGATTAAAATGTGGATTGAATGCGTACATGTATTTTCACTTCCTTCCTAAATCTTACTGGAACCATTGAAAAGAGATTTAAAAGATACGCAAGCACAAATGTGTGAGAAAAACAAGAAAGGAGAAGACAGCAACAATATTTTGGGTGATGGATGGAAGCAGATGTAGATGCGGTAACTGACTTATGAGATCCAAAAAGTTGCATCCTAAGACACCAGTGGGGAGAGATGCAGGCCACTATGATACATATTGCAGAATCCTAAAGAGCCACAGGAGGCATTCCCTCTGAATCTAGGCAAAGGCAGTTTCTAGGATGAGAAAATTGGGTAAAAACTGAAAAGATCTGGAGGGAGGAGGTGGAAAGGATGCAGCTCTGTGACCTACTTTCTCATGTGTGTGGGATCCCAGGCCATCTTGAGAGGGCTTACGTAGGCAAAAGCCTTCTGTGTGCTTTCCTCCACATATGCCTAAAATTAAACACATCGAGTTAAAATTGTTAAAGTAGATGTCAAAAAGAAACTTTAAATAAAAAAGGCAATAGCTTGAGGATGTAAACAGAGTGAGGACTTGTAGATTAATTGTACATGTACAAGAATTCGTGTGTTTTGGGGCCATCAAGTTAAATCCTCTCCGTCACTGAGATCATGTACCCTCTGATGGTAGATGCTGGTAAGTTTCTAAATAGAGTGCCTGATGCGTGGGTGGCTCAGCCGGTTAAGCTCCTGACTCCAGGTGTCAGCTCAGATCATGACCTCATGGTTTGTGAGCTCAAGCCCGGCACTGGGCTCTGCGCTGACAGCACAGAGCCTGCTCGAGATTCTTTCTCACCCTCTCTCTCTACCCCTCCCTAGCTCATACATGCTCTCGCGCTCTCTCTCAAAATAAATAAATAAACATTAAAAAAAATAAATAGGGTGCCTTGGGTAATGACTCTAATTTATGAGCTAAAAAACAGCTCTACCTAAAGGCCCACATAGTGTCTAAGGGGTAACTGCCAACTCCCTAGAATGTTCTTCTTGCCACCAACTGCTACAAACACCTCTGAGTTACATATTTCTGAAATTCATCAGGAATTGTCTTTGAGAGATAGACTGAAATGTCTTCGTTTGGGTTTGGAGGTTTTATTTCTTTCAGCCATGTGAATTCCGCACTTGGCCAGGCGGTGTAACGTGCCACGAGGCCAGCACCAGTGTTATTATAAAACTGCACGGAAATAATTTCCGTGACAGGTTTGAGTAGTAAATAGAGAGACAGCTTAGTGGAGCACAGCGGTTTTCAATTTTAAGTAAATAATTTTAAGTAAAGGGAGGGGAAAAAATCCTCTTACCATACCTCAAGCATTGATTCGAATCATTTTATTTGTTACTAAAACATATTCGAACATTAAACAAGACATAAATTCCTTATGTTTTTTTAGAGCTGCTAAGCTATACAATCAACATAGACATTAAAATTAAATTTAAACAAAATACAGCAAACAACAACAGTAGTACTTTTATTTATTTTTTATTTTTTTATGTTTATTTATTTTTGAGAGAGAGAGAGAGACAGAGCACAAGCAGGGTGGGGCAGAGAGAGGGTGACACAGAATCCAAAACAGGCTCCAGGCTCCGAGCTGTCAGCACAGAACCCGTGTCCAACGTGGGGCTTGAACTCGCAAACTGTGAGATCATGACCTTAGCCGAAGTCAGACACTTAACCGACTGAGCCACCCAGGCGCCCCACAACAGTATTTTTAAATTGATGACATTGAGTTCCTCTATCGTTAGGAGATTGTCATGGCAGATCATTACTCTTGTCATAATGACTAAAAAAAAAATAGCTGGGGAAATGAAATTTCACATATTTTTAGTTCTATACTTTATAATTTTTTTTAAGGTAGACTTCCTGCCCATTGCAAAGCCCAATGTGGGGCTTGCACTTGTGACTCTGAGCTCAAGACCGGAGCTGAAATCAAGAGTTGGATGCTCCACTGCCTGAGCCACCCCGGTGTCCGGAAATTTCATGTAGTTTTAAATACACCAGAGAGCTATGCAAATAAGTTCAAGGGAATAAATTCCAGAGAGGAGAGAGTCCTTTCTAGGTGAGGCAGAGATGTCACCTAGAGATTAGCCAGCTTTCTTCCTAGGGGCATTTGCCCAATTTGGGCAGGAGCAGAGATTCAGGATTCCATAGGCAGGGAACTCCATGAGGGGAAGAGAAGCCATTGTTATTTTTAGTGACCTTGTGGACTGACATGAAGAAATGGAAGATGCTTCTTCCTACCTGCCAGTTTTTGATCGACTTTTTTAAAAAAAATGTTTATTATTTTTGAGAGAGAGCGAGAGAGCGAGAAAGCACACAGGGGAGGGGCAGAGAGAGAGGGAGACACAGAATCTGAAGCAGGCTGTCAGCTCAAACCCTGATGTGGGGCTTGAACTCACAAACTGTGAGATCATGACCTGAACCGAAGTTGGATGCTTAACCCATCGAGCCACCCAGAGGCCCTGATCACATAACTTTTAATGAGTGCTGTGGCTGTGATTAAAAATAGAGCTTGGGGGGCACCTGGCCGGCTCAGTCAGTTAAGCCTCAGACTTTGGCTCAGGTCATGATCTTGCCATCCTTGAGTTTGAGCCCAGAGTCGGACTCTGCTGACAGCGCAGAGCCTGGAGCCTGCTTTGGATTCTGTGTCTTCCTCTCTATTTCTGCCCCTCCCCAACTCTTGCTCTCTCTCTTTCTCTCTCAAAAATAAACAATTTTTTTTAAAGAGTAGAGCTTGGCTAGAAAGGCAGAGTAAGAGTCCTTGTAATCTGGTTCTTTTTTTTTTTTCTAACGTTTATTCATTTTTGAGAGACAGAGACAGAGCGTGAGCAGGGGAAGGGCAGAGAGAGAGGCAGACACAGAATGGGAAGCAGGCTCCAGGCTCTGAGCCATCAGCACAGAGCCCGATGTGGGGCTCGAACTCACAGACTGTAAGATCATGACCTGAGCTGAAGTCGGTCGCCCAACCGACTGAGCCATCCAGGCGCCCCTGTAATCTGGTTCTTGAAAAGGATAACCCTTGGGCAAAGCCCTGAAATAGACCCAGAAAAATCTCACCTTCAATATGCTTGAAAACGAAGGAGAACTAGAAGTCACTGAAACTGAAACCCAGCCCCAATGCAGCCCAATTCACCGAGAGAGGAAAAAAAAACTATGTTTCATCTGGGGAAAACAGCATTAGCCTCAGCTTATGGCTTTTTTAGGCACACTATCTGGCACAAAATAAAGAGTGAAGAGCTTTTCAGGACAATATGACTCAGGCTACTTTGTGCATTTATCAATAAACATAAATATTATATATACACGTATGGCATTTTTTCCTAATTATAGGAACAAAGTCTTGCCATCCAAATTTCTGGATCATATTGTTAACAATGAGAAAGAACGTGATTCAAGAGAAATAACATTCAATTGAAGCAGACCTACAGACAACCCAAGCTTTAGAATTAGCAGAGGACCTTAAAATAATTGTTATGGGGGCACCTCAGTCAGTTAAGCATCTGACTTCAGCTCAGGTCATGATCTCGCGGTTCACAAGTTCGAGCCCCGTGTCGGGCTCTGTGCTGACAGCTCAGAGCCTGGAGCCTTCTTTGGATTCTGTGTCTCCCTGTCTCTCTGCTCCTCCCCCACTCATGCTCCGTTTCTCTCTCTCTCAAAAACAAATTAAAACATTAAAAAAATTAATAATCGTTATAGACATGTTTTTAAAAAATAAAGTCTAGACAAAAATGGATGAAAAGATAAAATTTCCACAAATAAATAGAATCTATTTCAATGAAATACCATTCTGGAACTTAAAAATACAATATTTGAAGGAAAGAAGGGAAAGAGTGAGGAGGACAGGAACTTCCAAAAAGGCGGAGTGAAAAATAAGGGCAAACTTTTTAATTTTGAAGAAGTTCAATTTATTAATTCTTTTCTTAAAAATCACATTTTGGGTATTATTCTAAAACATTTTTACTTAACTCAAGGTCACAAAGATTTCTCCTAGGTTTGTTTTCATCAAGAAGTTATATAATTTTCTCTTACATTCGGGTCTATGATCCATTTTCAGTTCATGTCTGTACATGGTTTGAAAAGAAGTTCTGAGTTCTTTATTTTAAATATGGATATCCACTTTTCCAGCACTATTTGTTGAAGAGACCATCTTTTACCCCCACTGACTTGCCTTGAAGCCTTCGTCGAAATCAATCCATCATAAATGCAAAGATTTGTTTCTGGATGTTCTATTCTGTTTAATTAATACATATGCCGATCCTTTGAAATCAGCTACTGCGAGTTCTGAAAATTTGTTCTTCTTATTCCAGATCATTTTGGTTATGGCTTTGGGTGAGAATGGCATTGAATGTATTGATCAACTTGAGAGAACTGCTATCTTAACAATCTATGAACGTGGGACCTATATTTACTGAATTTCTCTATGATGTATCTATGTCCTTATATGTATAGTAATTCGAGTTTACTGAGCTCCTTGGATGTATAGATTGTTTTTCGTGAAATCTGAGAAGGCTTCATCCATTATTTTTTTGAGTATTTTTTCTGCCCCTTTCCCTCTCTTATCTTATCCTAGGAAATCGTGTTGATGTAGTTGATGGTTTCCTACAGGTCTCTGAAAACATTTTCTTCCTTTTTAATTCCTGTTATTCAGATTACATCATTTCTATGGGTCCATTTTCAAGTTCACGGATTCTTCCTTCTGCCGGCTCACATCTGATCTGCTTTTGAGCCCCTCTAATGAATCTTTCATTTCAGTACTATTCAACTCCAGAGGGTTTTTTTTTTCGTATTAGTCATTTTTATTTTGTAATTTATATATAAATGCCAATAGAAACCACAATATAATACCACATCATGCCTTCTTACCCACTAAAAGGACTCTAATAAAAAAGACTGACATTAATAAGTTCAGTAAGAATGTAGAGAAATTGGAAACCTTACGGCAGAGGGAATGTAAAAAGACACAACCACTTGGGAAAAGCAGTTGGGCAGTTTCTTAAATAGTTAAACCGACACTTAATGATATAACCCAATAATCCCCCTCTCAGGGATGTATGAAGAGAAATGAAACTCCGTTCCCACAAAGAGACACAGACGTGAATGTTCACAGTAGCATGATGCGTGATAACCAGAAACTGGAAATAACCAAAGTATCCATCAATTGGAGGACGGATAAACAAAATGTGATTTTTGCCTTCCCTAGAAAGTTGCTCAGCAATGGGGTGCCTGGGGGGCTCAGTCGGTTGGGTGGCCGACTTCGGCTCAGTCATGATCTCACAGTTCGTGCGTTTGAGCCCCGCGTTGGGGCTCTGTGCTGACAGCTCAGAGCCTGGAGCCTGCTTCGGATTCTGTGTCTCCCTCTCTCTCTGCCCTTCCCTTGCTCACGCTCTGTCTCTCTGTCTCTCAAAAATAAAATAAAAATGTTAAAAAAAAAAAAAAGACAGTTGCTCAGCAATAGAAAGGAGCAAACTGTTTATCCATGTCACAGCAGGAATGAACCCCAAAAAAGGTGTGCTAAGGAAAGAAGCCAGATGCAAAAATGACACAAATTTTAACACTATATTTATAGGGAAATTCTAGAAAAGTCAAATCTCTAGACACAGAAAGCAGATCACCCCTAGCGATTATCTGGGGCTAGGAGCAGGGATAATATTTTACTATACATGGGCACAAAGGCGCTTTCAGGGTAATGGAAATGTCTTGAAACTGCATTGTGCTGATGCCCGCACAACCGAATAAACTTACTAAAAGTCAATGTACCGTACGCTTATAATGGGTAAACTTTATCGTGTGTAAATTATACACCAATTAAACTGTTAAAAAATCGGACAAGGCATTGCCATAAGGAAAAATTACAGGCCCCTCTCACTCATGACCACCATGCAAAACTCCTACCCGGAACATGAACAAAGCAAACCCATGAATATGTAACAAAGGATAAGATACCGCCATTAGAGTGTGTTATTCCAAGAATGCAAGGTTGGTTGAACATTCAAAATTGGCCAGTGCCGCTGTCCCGTCAACTTCTGTGGGGTCAATGGGGAGGGCTCCGCCTCCTGACTCAGTGTGAGCTCACTTACCAGTTGCCTGTTTCACCAGGTAGGTTCGGGGAGAGCCCCGATCCCTGGCTCCAGGGGGGTCTTCATTGGAAGCATGGTCGGGGTTCCATCTGTACCTAGACCGTGAGGCACATGGTTACTTCTGCCCCAGTCAGATAGAATAGGACTTTGGCTTTGGCTCTAAGCACATGGGATTCCTCACAGTTAACTTTCTGGAAAAGCAGGAGATGATCTTCCAGTCCTTGTGTTTATTGGTCATGACTGTGGTCGGGCTGGTGTTGGTAATGAAGTTGTTCATAAGATGACAGCGAGCCTAGAAAGGAACCCGTACTGCGGGAGCACTAAAATGTCCACGGGAATTCACACGGAATGTGTAAAGAAGACTTGTGTGGAGGAACTCCTCAGTGGGGACATTTTTTTGTGTGTAGTTGGAGAATATGTAACCCTCTTACAGAAGCAAGAAAGTAAGAGGTTTGGGTGGTAAAACTAAGGCAAAGCAAGGAAGTGCTTAGCATGGACTGTTCTAGGCAACACCTGAACATAGGTCCCTACCCACCTTTCTTAGAACATTTAGTAAAAAGGTCTTACAATTGTGAAACTTCCCTCTGTCCCTTTGAGATGTATATATACAACAACCTACAACTCCAGAGTATCTTTGTCAAGGGCCTGAAAGCCATTCCTTTAAAATACAATCCGAGGGAAGGTAAGGTCTCTGTCTCCCCATCTCCCTTGGAGGGAAGAATCCTAACTCTGCAGGTTGTCAGCAACAGACAGAACTGACATAATCAACATTTACACTATGCGACCCTTGGTAATTTCTCACTTCCTGGACGCTATGGACCCTTACTTACCCCCCTTTCCAAATTCCTTGTTCTCCTGTTAAAATACCCCATCACCTCTGCACATAGGAGGGTTTAGTTCAGTTCAGTGTGGACCTCTTCCCTACTGCATATTATATTACTGTTTAAATTACTGTTAAATTAGAGTGTATTAGTTGAAAATCTGTTCTTTTCAGTCTTCAGTTAGGATCTGGCTTTGCTTATCTTTGACACCAAAAAATTGGGGGACAGGAGGGGAGCGATGGGTGAGACTGCTGTGGGGGTCCGGGGGGCTGAAGTTCTCTTTCTTCACGAGGGTGGTGGTTACCCAAGTGGCCGTTCTGTGTTGAGCCACCCGTTTTTGATTTGTAAATGTTTCTGTAGATGCGTTGTAACTCACCAGCTTTTAAAAGGGTTCAACAAAGAATAATTGGCTCTGCCTCTCCCCAGAGGCTCACGCTCCAAGAATTGTTTTCTAAGGAAGTCAACATAAATGCCCTTCGTTATTGGCTTCAGGAAAAAAAAAAACTGCACAGATTTGGGTATTGCTGATATGATACATTGTAGGCAGAATATAGATTTTTATGTATTAATGGCTTTTTGAGAAGCCGCTTGTATTAGATTTTAAAGCTTTTTTTTTTTTTTTTAATGTTTATTTTTGAGAGAGAGAGAGAGACAGAGCGTGAGCAGGGGAGAGGCAGAGAGAGAGGAAGACACAGACTCCGAAGCAGGCTCCAGGCTCCGAGCTGTCAGCACAGAGCCCGACGCGGGGCTCAAACTCACGAACTGTGAGATCATGACCTGAGCTGAAGTCGGATGCTTAACCGACTGAGCCACCCAGGCGCCCCAGATTTTAAAACTTTTGATGCAGAGTCTTTCCATGGACTAATGGTTTCTTTACATTTGTTGAAGTATGCATCTGATAGCCTAGGAACTCATCAGGAGTAATATCCTGGTAAATCCTGGACTTTGAAGGATGTCCCGTATTGCTGTTATTTTCTGTTCTTACTTTATTTAATTTTTAAAAACAGCAAACATCTATCTAGTGCTCCAACATGGCCAGGCCAAAGTGTATTACGTGGATATTATTAACCCATTTAATCTCGAAATAAGTCTATAAGGTAGGTTCTATTTTTAGCTCTATAGACAACGAAACTGAGGACCAGAGAAGTTAAGCGGTTAGCTCAAGATCACACAGCCACTAGTGGTAGCGCTGGACTTTGAACCATGTGGTCAGACCCCAAAATGTTCTTACCCAACAGGGCATGTTGTCTTATAAATAAAGATTTAGGAACCAATACTTGTATTGCATATGGCAAAATAATCACATACTATGCAGTTGAAAACATATATAGGATTAAAATTAGTGGGAGTGTCTGAGTATGCACGTAGACAATGGCCAGACCATATATAAAAACTGAGAACTAGGCCCCACGGTCAGCAGCAACCAGCCCAGGAAGCCGACCTGTTGTGCACAGTAGCCAGCCAAGAACGAAGCTTCTATCTCTCACACTTGCAGGAAGTCAGACAGCTCACTTCCAGCAACAGGCCCCGGAAGCTAAACCGTAACAAACAGTAAAAATCGGCCCCAAATGACCAGGATCAGATTCGAACACCGACAGCTTCCCTAATTTTTGTTCCCACTTCGGCTTCGGACCAATCAAAGTGAACTACGCTCTCCTAGCCAATCCCGTGGAACGCCTCCTCCGGATGCTTCCACGCTTGGCCGGGCCATCAGCGCCCCCTCGGGGCACACCCGAAGCCTCCACCCACCCCCACAAAGCTCTCCCACCCCCTGCCTGCCTTTGAGTCTCTGCCGAGCCCCCGAGCCCCCGTGATGGCGGCCGACTCCCTGGCAATACCAAGTTCTGAATGAACCCCTTTGTTTGTTCCCATTTGATTGGTCTTCGTTCTTTTCCGCAAGGGACAACAATGGCGGAACATCTGAAGGGGAGTAGTTTCACGGCGTTAAGGAAATCACCACCCTTCGCATAATTAGCATATATAAGTGAGTTAATAACTGTATTGATCATGCTTTCGGCTCTGCGGGCCCATGGTAACAGCCAATATTTGACTACTTCCACCAGGCCGCCTCAAGTTTAATATAAATTGAATTGGTCGTAAGAATTCTTGGGTACCAGGTCAAAAGCTTCCTTCCTTCCCACCGTTTTGCCTGGGCCTGCGATCCTTTCTTTCCTAATCCATTGTCCTGCTGGTTCCTGTTTATATCCCTCTGCATTCCAACCCTTCCCCAGCTTCTAGCCGGAATTCATCCCCTCCTTAGCCGGCCAAGGCCAGACTTGGCCTCCAGTCCCAAACAATGAATGAACGTTTGGGAAGAGGTTGCTAAAAAGAGCCTTCGGAATTGTGCCCGTGTGCCCCGGGGCTGTTCCATGGGAGGGGAGGCCTGGTCAGGATGGGTTCCGAAGAGACCAGGGGAGAGGGACTATTTGACTTTCAAAATCTCCGTTCTGACAGTGAGATCCCACGGTTTCCTGAGTAGACAGAATGAAGAATGGGACCTGGCATTTACCCATTAAAGCAACGGCGAGCAGGTCTAATTTGTGGCATCTCTAACCGATAGTTTGCATTTTAAGGTTAAGATATTTTATTGCTTCCAGATGGTCAGCTAACTCCCAGCCAGAGAACATCACTGCAGAGTTTAAGAATAGCTATGATGCAAAGAGAGATTTTAATTATCATGTAAAGGATCTAATTAAAAAGACATACAGTAGCCGGCTTTTCACATGCTGGAGCCCGTAAAAATCAGTAGTTTAAAAAATTACCTTAAGAAAGAAATCGGAAAATTATTCAGTTTGAAGCAGGGACACTTGAGGAATTTCTCAAATTGGGGAACCAGAATTAGGGTAACTGCTGGTTCCTGGAGGCCCTGGTTGCCGTGTTGTTCCTTCCGTTTTGTTTAATGGCACAAACCGGCGGAAGCTCAAGTCTTTTTGCTTCTTTGTTAGTTTGTTTCTGAATAAGGCGGAACTCTCCAATCAATCAGTCAATCAGTCAATCAACCAATCAAGTCAGTAACCAAGTGATTAATTTCTTGGTCTCTGAACTAGACCTGTGTTCAAATTCAGATTCTTCCACTTACTGGGTGACCTTGGGCAAAGCACTTAACTTCTCTGAGCCTTGGCTTTCTGGTGTGTCAGATGGTCAGCCCTCTCCTGAGGGTTTCTGGAGGGAATGTGAGACACTGGAAGTCAGCTATCTTATCTGCAGAGACTGAGAATGTACGCTTATTCACAGATGGGGGCAAGGACCCTGGACGACCCGGGCCTGGCGGGAATTATCCAGAGAGATTCGACAGTGTCGTGTTTTCTCTGTGACTTCCTCTCCCTGACTCCTGAGCTCTGCGACACAGGGACGTTTTGCAAGAGGAACAGAGGGGTTTATAGCAGGGACGGGCAGAGAGTCTTGCTGCAGGGAAACTGAGCTCTTTGGACTTAATGATTCGGAACCAGGGGGCTACCAATGTGTGACACAGTGACAGTGAATAGACGCCCTCTTTCCCCGAGGCCCCTGCACCTCCCCGCCTCAGGCCCTCCTGATCTATCCATCCGCAGTTTCTCTGCGAGATACCTTGGGGCTGGCACTGAAACAAAAAACTGCAAATGGGAGAGCCTGGGTGGCTCAGTTGGTTAAGCTTCCAACTTCAGCTCAGGTCGTGATCTCACGTCCATGAGTTCGAGCCCCGCGTCGGCCTCTGTGCTGACAGAGCCTGCTTCGCATTCTGGGTCTCCCTCTCTCTCTGCTCCTCCCCTGCTCGTGCTCTGTCTCTCTCTCTCCAAGAAAAATAAATATTAAATTTTTTGTAAAGCTACAGATGACCAGCAAACCTCAACTTAAAACCTGTCCTGTCCGTATTCTTCCCATTGGTGGCCCCCATTTTCTCCCCACGCCCCCCTCCTTCTCTTTTCCCATTTGATCCAGGGATTAGTTTGATTCAACTAAACCCGAGGTCTCCAAATGTGTTAATCCCTTTCTTGGAGGGTGAAGTTACTGCAGCCCAGTCTTCTTTATAGCTCTGTTGAGGGCAACGAGTCTTGGCCAGATGTTACAAAAAGAGAAAAACATCCGTCCTCCTGGTGCCCTGGGTTGGAAACCCCGGATGTATTTGGCCCCACGGCTGCTTCCCTCGATAAGCATAAGGCAGCCTGACTGAGGACCCACAACTTGTTCAATCTTTCTATTTTTGTTTTCTCCCTTTGGTTGTTGGTCACTGTTTGGTTAAAAGGAGGCAGATGAGACCTGGAAGGATCGTTCTAAAAGAATGAGGCACGGTCTCCGCTTCTACGAATCAGTAGGTACCAGGACAGACATGCCGTTTTCTGGACTTGGGAGAACCCATAAGGCAGAGAGTTGGTCCAGGTCAAAGAACGTTTGATTTGTTAACTTGAGGGGCGCCTGGGTGGCTCAGTCAGTGAAACGTCTGACTCATGATTCCCACAGATGTTATGATCTCATGGTTCGTGAAAGCGAGCCCCGCATCGGGCTCTGTTAGGACGGCATGGAGCCTGCTTGGGATTCTCTGTCTCCCTCCCTCTCTCTCTCTCTCTGTCCCTCCCTCACTCTCTCTTTCTCTCTCTCTAAATAAATAAATGAACTTAAAAAATTTTTTTTGTTAACTTGAGTGACTGTAATAGCCTTGCCCAGAAACTGGTGGGGTTTATAGGTAGCTAATAACTCCTTAGAATATCTTTTTCTTTATTCTTCCTACCTTCCCTTTCTCCCTTCCTGCCTACTATGTTCGGAAGTCAGATTTAATAGAAGGAGAATCTCCTAGACCACACCTCTTTTCCTCCAGAAACAAAGCACAGACTAATGCAGTAGATGTCAGTTGCATCCAGAAGCCCAATCTAGTTTACACAACTATCATGGACAAGAAGCTTCTAGAATATTAGGAAGGCAACTAGGATAGGGCAAGTCACTCCCTACTGCCAAGTACATAGAAGAGTGGGATTTGTGTCTAGAACATGTAAAGAACTCTTACAACTCAATGATATAATAAACAGTCCATTAAAAATGGGAAAAAGAAGGCACCTGGGTGTCTCAGTCGGTTAAGTGTCTGATTCTAGATTTCAGCTCAGGTCATGATCTCACAGTTTGTGAGTTGGAGCCCTGCATTGGGCTCCACGCTGGCGGTGTGGAGCCTGCTTGGGACTCTCTCTCTCTCCCTCTCCTTTCCTCTCCCCAGCTCACTGTCTCTCTCTCTCTCTCTCTTTCAAAGTAAATAAACTTAAAAATAGGAAAAAGATTTGAACCAATATTTCATGAAAGAAGGTTTGTGAAGGTCTTTTGAGCATATTAAAAGATGTTTATTGTCATTTTTCATGTGGCAAATTAAAGTTGCAATGAGATACGATTTCGTACCCACTAAAATGGCTAAGAGGAAAAAGGCCTGGTAGTATATAGAAGAACGGAAGCTCTCATATGCTGCTGATGGGGGTGTAAAGATCTACAGTCAGTCTCGAAGCCAGTTTGGCAGTTTCCGACGAAGTGAAACATACATTTACCGTATCCGCCAGTGAACCTCCTTCTAGGTATTTACCCAAGAGAAATAAAAAATTTGTCCACACAAAGACTTACATATGGGTGTTCACAGCAGGTGTTTTTATACCAGCAAAACCTGCAAACAACCTGACTGCCATCAACAGACGAATAAATAAATAAGACTATCTCTCCATACAGTGGAATATTACTTAGCAAGAAAAAGGAATGAACTCTCGATACATGCTACAATATGAATGAGTCTAAAAATAATTATGCTATGTGAAAGAAGCCAGCTAGACCAAAAAAAAAAGTATGTATTGTATAATTTTATTCTAAAGAAAGCAAATGAATGCCTTCCTGGGGGTGGAGTTAGAAGAAATAGACTATGGAGGGGTATGAGGGAACTTTCCGGGTGCGATGAAAATATTCTCTGTCTTATAAGGAGATCCTGACATTTGCAAAGACACGGATAACCTGGAGAACATGATGCTAAATGAAACAAGTCAGCCACAGAAATATAAATAACTGCGTGATCTCACTTGTATGTGCAATCCAAAAAAAAGTGAAATATATAGAAGCAGAGATAAAAATAGCAGTTAATAGGGGCGGGGAGGTGGGGAAAAAGGGGAGATGCTGGCCCAAGGATACAAAGTTACAGTTAAGTAGGATGAGTAAGTCTAGAGATCTGTATAGAGCATGGTGACTGGTGTTAATAATACCGTAATGAACACCGGAAATTTGCTAAGAGAATACATTTCAGGTGCTTTGATCGCCCAAAGAGGTAACTATGGGCGCAGATATGTTGATTAGCTCGACCGTAGTAATTATTTCACTATATTAAATATGTATATTAAATCATGTTCACCTAAATATATACAATTTTTGTCAAAAAATAAAAAGTAAATAAGTAACTGCTAAATAAAAGAAAATATTCTTTATCTGGAAAGTGATGGTTGTTACCTGAATGAGTGTATGTGTTGAAACTCACTGAAATATACACCTAAAAACCGATACCTTTTGTTACATGTAATTCACACCTCAACAAAAATGATTAAAAAAATAAGAAAGCACAGCTCCGAACCCAAACAGGCTGAAAAGCACAACCGAAAATATTGCTAAGACTTCTGAGCGGACCGAGGAATTACCCTGGGGGAGAAAGAGCTGAAACTCACGGTCGGAAGGCAGATGGGTGGTCCCAAAGAGGAAGTCTTCGGCGTTTCTTTGAGACGGATTTTTTTTCCCCCAGCAGAACGTTCCCGCCATTGCAGCCTGCACACGGCTGTGTTCCTGCAGCCAAAACAGTGGCGTGGCTGGCGAAGACTGAAGGACAGACAGTGGGCAGGTAGCTCTACGCGAAGCCACATCTATCATGCTGCGTGCATGTAACCTGTTACCTGTAAGTGGCAGGAGGTAATGAGAAATCAGCTTTCTGAGCTCGGGAAATGTCAGCTACCCTGCTTTGATAGGCATGGAGACATGAATATTCTGAGCTTGGGGATGCTATTATGGTCCGGAAAGCCCAGGACAGATGCTCTGATGTTGGATTCGCGGATGCCCACAAAGAAACTCTCCTGTGTACTGGACACAAATAGGCTTTCACCTCCTATCAGATTCAAATATCTCCATTATTCCTTTTTGCAGGAATAAAAGGCTGGACGTGGCACAAATCTTATCTCGGCGGGAATACGGCATATTTCAGGCCGAAGGACGCAAACAAGGGCCACTGTGTGTCACCCCCCGCGACCCATGCAGACCGGCGGCCGTTCGTTTATCTTTTCAGTTCATTAATTCCCTCACTTCTTGGGACGACGTGCATTCTGAAGCTGCTGCAGGCAGTGCGTCCGAGAGACAGGCCGCGTTTCCGACATTGTCTCTCACGGTCCGTTTGGCGACAGACGTGTGAACAAATAATTCGGGCGTCATACGGTCATCGGGGGTGAGTGTTCCCGGAGCCGGAGAGTTCAGACAAAGGAGGAAGTCGCACAGTCGAGGGGATTAGGGAGGATTTTGCACACACTCGGGGACACAGACACGCAGGCAGGTGTACTTACCGGATACAGGTGTCAAGTCCAGTTCGGTGAGAAGTCCCTTCCCTTAAACAATCCGTGTGAAGTTCTCATCTGTGGATTTCTCCTAGATCCGCTGAAGGCTGAAGATCACCGAAAAATGAGGAAAGTTGTTGATGAAAGTTGTTGATGGGGTACCTCCAGTTCTGGGAGGAAAAGGATGGGCCGTCTTACTTCCTTCACCCAGCTAGGGTATAAGCCGGCTTCCGGGTATGAAGAAAACAGCACTCCGGTATAATTTATTCATTCACCTCCTTCATTAATGTGTGTGGACATGGTTATTGATTGCCATTATGCAATTGTACAGATACATTTTCCCCAAATCCACAAGGCACTGGGATTTGGTTACATCGTTCTTCTTATTTTTTTTAAGTTTATTTACTTGTTATTTGAGAGACGGAGAGAGTATGTGAATGGGGGAGGGGCAGAGAGGGGAAGAGAAAGACTCCCAAGCAGGCTTCGTGCTATCAACGCAGAGCCTGACTTGGGGCTCCATCTCACGAACCCCGAGATCGGGACCTGAGCTGAAATCAAGAGTCGCATGCTTGCTTAACTGACTGAGCCACCCGGGGCACCCCTGGTCACATCACTCTTGATTTTTATTCTTTGTTATGCCTTGCCTTTCTCCTTTTTCTCTCTGAGATACCTCTACCTGCTTGTCCTCCTAGGCAAAAAGATCAATAAGAAAAAATGTCATTTGCAGATTTTGCGGTGACATTCTGAAAACTGCATCGCGAAAAAGGTTAATAACAGAGCACTCCGGGGCTTACCTGTGTCGCGGGAGAGGGGAGGCACCCCCTCTGCCCCTGCCTTCTCTGCCTTCCTTCCAATTGGGAGGGTTTGATATCTAGCCACACATGGAGGGGTAGCGAAGATGACAGGTAGTCAGTCACTTGCAGTGCGCCTGGGGGGCCGAGTCGAGTTCAGCTGAGGTCACGACCTTGCAGTTCATGACCTGGAGCCCTGCCTCCGGCTCTCTGCTGTGAGTGTGGAGCCCGCTTTGGATCCTCTGTCTCCCTCTCTCTCTGCCCCCTCCTCTGCTCTCTCTCTCTCTCTCTCTCTCTCAAAAATAAACAGTAAAAAAAAAAAAAAAACACCAACAACAAGTAGTCATTTGCAAGGGTTAGCTCTGGGGCAAGGTTTGTTGAAGTCATTTGCAAATACCTCTGATGGAACCTGAGAATGAGGGGGTGGTCCCCGGATGGGCGTATTTGGTGAAAAAGTTAATCACTTAACATGCATTGTAAGCAGCCTATGTAGCTTACAAAACGGAGCTGAAAAAGGCGGCAGTCTGTAATGGTTCAAAGCATGAACCTCGACTTAGACCATTTGGCTCAAATCCTGGCTTTTCTACTCACCAGCTACTGAAACTGAACGAGTTAGTAAACTTCTCTGTGCCTCGGTTTCCTCGTTCGTTAAATGGGCATGTTGAGGATAGTACCCACCTTAGGGGGCTCCTATTTGGACTGAAATGAGTGAAGGCGTATAAAACATCAATAAGTCACATCAGTAAAACATTAAGTAAATTAAAACGTGTATGTTAAAAGCATGACACATAGTAAGCGCCTGATAAAATTTGCTTTATTATTACTGTTTCAAATGCAGCCAATTGAAAAGAGAAGTGGGTTTGTTTAGGTGGAAAAGTTCTATAGGTAATGATACAGTTGGTACTTACACGTGAAAACGTTGGTGAATAAGGGACATCTGGGTGGCTCCGTCGGTCAAGCTTGGTCAAGCTTGCAACTCTTGTTTTTGGCTCAGGTCATGATCTCATGGTCACGGGATGAGCCCCACCTAGGGCTCTGCCCTGAGCATGGAGCTTGCTTGGGATTTTCTCTCCCTCTCTTTCTGCCCCTCCCCTGCACTCTCTCAAAATAAATAAACATTAAAAAAAAACAAAGATGCCGAGTGTCTGGGTGGCTCAATCAACTGAGCGTGGGACTCTTGATTTCAGCTCAGGTCATGACCTCAGCGTTCGTGGGGCATCAGACTCTGTGCTGACAGCTTGGAGCCTGCTTGGGATTCTCTCTCTCCTTCTCTCTCTGCCCCTCCCCTACTCTCTCTCTCTCTCAAAATAAAAAAATAAACATTAAAAAAAAATTCTCCTGCTCCCTCTGCCCCCCCCACTCGCCCTCAATAAATTAATTAATAAATAAATAAACAAACAAAACATAGGTGACTATATCCACAGTACAAAATTTGGGGTGATTGTAATGAACAGAACCCCAAATTTCAATGGCTTAAAGTACAAGACATTTATTATGTTCCAAATAGTGTCGGGGAGATGTTTCCAGTTAGCAGGTGGTTTGGGAGCCCCAGCGTCCTTTCGTCTTGAGGCTCTCCGGCCCTAGGAGTCTCCCCATTAGCTTCAGAGCCAGGACAGATTGCCACCTTGGGGCAGTCCCGGGCCCGGCAGCAGCCACCCCACTTCGGCTCACATTCTGTTGGCTAAAACTTACTCGCATGTTCATGGCTGATCAGAAGGGAGACTGGGAAGGGCAGGGTCGCTGTGTCCCAGGGTTTGAGGGACGGCTAGCTGACTCTCTGTGTAAACAGTTGAAGTTTGGGAGATACTGGCCTTGCGGTTGCTGGCAGGATTCTTCTCGGGGCTCAGGACCAAGGAGCGAGATTGCAGCGAAAGGGTTCCCTGTGACGGGGAAGGCTCAGGGGAGTTTGAGGCCCCTGGCCACTTAATACTGAGCTTTTCCTCTTCTGCGTTCTAATTCCCAGGGTCCACTCTGCTCTTATAGAAAATCTGTTACACATGACTGCCTCGAGTTGGGGGTGCCTGTGGTGGGAAGGGTGGGACCGTGACGGGCAGAAAAACGCCCTCCCAAGCCTCGCAAATATGTCATCACCCGAATCCCCAGAACCTAGGAATATATAGATTTATGTGGCAAAGGGACTTTGCGGGTGTGGTTAAGATTTAAAGACCTTGAGGGGCACCCGGGTGGCTCAGTCCCTAAGTGCCTGACCCTTGACTTGGGCTCAGGTCATGATCTCACTGTTAGTGAGTTTGAGCCCACATTGGGCTCTGAGCTGACAATGTGGAGCCTGCCTGGGATTCTGCCTCTCTCTCTCTCTCTCTCTGCTCCCACCCTTCCCCAAATAAATAAATTTAAAAGATTAAAGACCTTGAGAACAGAGGGGTGCCTGGGTGGCTCAGTCAGTTAAGGGTCTGACTTGGGCCCTGGCCATAACTTGCGATTTGTGGGTTCAAACCCCACGTCTGGCTCTGTCTTGACGGCTCAGAGCCTGGAGCCTGCTTTCAGATTCTGTGTCTCCCTTTGTCTCTGCCCCTCTCCTGCTCTCTTGCTCTGTCTCTCTGAAAAATAAAAATAAAAACATTTCAAAAAATTTAAAAGACCTTGAGAAGCAAAATTAAGCCTGGATTTTCTAGGTAGGTCTAATCTAAAACTATGAGTCCTTTTCTTCTCCTTCTTCTTCTCCTTCTTCCTCTTCTTCTTCTTCTTCTTCTTCTTCTTCTTCTTCTTCTTTGAGAGAGAGAGAGAGGGAGGGAGGGAGGGAGAGAATCTTAAGCAGGCTCCATGCTCAGCATGGAGTCCTACCTGGGGCTCAATCCCACGACCCTGGGATCATGACCTGAGCAGAAATCAAGAGTCAGACACTCAGACGACTGAGCTGCCCAGGCGCCCTATAATCCTATGAGCCCTTATAAATGGAGAACTTTTTCCAGCAACAGTCGGACAGCTAAATATGACAGTATGAATTCAGCCAGAACTGATTGGCTTGAAGGCAGAGGAAGGGGGCCAGGAGGCAGGGGGTGCAGACAGCCTCCGGCAGACAGAAAAAGCAAGGAAACGGATTCTCCCCTAGAAGCCTAGAGTCTTGGCCTCTCTTCCACACACTCACATTCACCCCACAGCCAAAGCCAACACGGGTCCGAGAAGGGCTTTAATTCATCGTAACAACAGGCAACAAACAGGCAGTGAAAAGTCACTTTCGAGTTCCTTATTCACACTTTTCTCTCTCTCTCTTTTTTTTTTCCCACTTAGAATCGGTGACAGACCATCTTTTGGTTGCTTTGAGTGTTCATTAAATTAAGAAAGTTGTATATATAGTGTGGTGGTTCTTCAAGAAATCAAAAATAGAAAGACCAAATGATCAGATAATTCCACTACTGGGTATTTATCCAAAGATAAGGAAAACAATAATTCGAAAAGCTACATGCCTCCTGTATTTCCTGCAGCATTATTTACAACAGCCTAAATATAAAAGCAACCCACGTGTCCATTGACAGATGAGTGGATAAGGAAGATGTGGTATATATATATATATATATATATATATATATATACATACATACATACATACATATGTACATGTATATATATATGTATATGTATATATGTGTGTGTATATATATGTGTGTATATGTGTGTGTATACATGTGTGTGTATGTGTGTGTGTATACATGTGTGTATGTATGTGTGTGTGTATATATGTGTGTGTGTATGTATATGTACATATATATACACAATAGAATACTAGGCAGCCATATACAGGATGATATTGTGCCATTTGCCACGAGTCGGACGGACCTAAAGGGTATCATGCTAAATGAAATACGTCACACCAAGAGAGACAAATATCATATGGGTTCACTCACACGTGGAACCTGAAAAAAAAACCCAATGGAGAAACAACAGAAAGCAAATCAGAGTCATCAATACAGAGAACAAACTGATGATCGCTGGGAGTGGGGGGGGGGATGGGCAAAATGGGCCAAAGAGAGCGGGGGATACAGGCTTCTAGTTAGGGAATGGATAAGTCCCAGGAAGAAAGGGCACAGGCTAAGGAATACAAATGGTATTGTAATCGCGTCATATGACGACAGATGGTAGTTCCACTTGTGGCGAACATAACGTAATGTATAAACTTATCGCATCATGAGGCCGTACGCTGAAGCTAGTGTAACGTTGTGCATCAACTATAATAAAAACGAGGTGCATATATAAATAAATTAGAAGCTTGGGCATACAGAGGACAGGAGTGAGGTTCGTCCACACTGAGATGGTTCCATGCTGAGGCATTCCCAAAGGAGCTATCCTAGGGAGGGGTGTGGGGGGGTCCCTGAGTGAAAATAAGAAGGGGTCCAGAGGCAGAGAGACGGGAAAGGCGGTCCCAGAGCAGCCGGTTGGCCTGGGGCCTCTGTAGCACTGTGAGACTGTGAACAAACAGGCCCAGCCCACCAGCGCCCCACGGTTAGGCCCAGTGGTTTCTCCTAAGAGCAATTCAATAATCTGGGATTCTGACTTATCTGTTCCTTACCTCTCCTGCACACAACAGGCACCTGCCAAGTACTTGAGAAATATTCCATTGAAGACTAAATCAATGAAGAGCTACTTCTTAGATTTGTAGCTAAATCTATGGATAATTTGTAGATAAAAAGCTATGGCTTCTCTGCTATGGCTTTCTGGAGGACTGGGATGCTAAGCTGGGCCTTAGAAGGGGCTTTGAGTTGAAAATGAATCCAACTTCTAGTAGAAGTGAAGCATCGTGGGGAAAATATAACCCCAGGACTTCTACGCAAGGGGGCCGTCAGGCAACCATCGCTTTTGAATGGTGGGCCCTGCCAGGAGAACATGTGAAACACGCATACCCATTATACGTGCAGTTATTTCGAAATTAGATACATGGGCGACTCTCACCGCATACATTAAACATCAGTAAATCTTGATTTCTTTCTTCTTGTGGATAACAGTAAACGGAAGTTGTAATGTTTTCTTCCCATTCCTCGGTGGGTTGTCTTGTGTGCCCACATTGGAAGCCCATACACTACCGGCCGATGAGATTACAGTCAGAGGAGAAGGCCCTGGGTTGGGGGGGCCGCCCATGTCTCTCGAGAGGACAGGTGGACCTGGTTTTGATGTGCGTTTCCACCAACGACTAGCCTGTCTCCATTCCAGGGATTTTAATAACCACGATAATAACCCGCATATACTGAGTGTTGAGAGTCTGAAATACAATGTCCAGATGGTACGGGGCAGTAGGTCTCAGATCTTGTCACTAGGTCTCTGATCTTCTCAACCTCTGCAACATCCTTTCTTGGGAAGCCCACCACAGCGTCTCCCAAAGTGGCTCCAAATGGTGACGACTTGCTCCGTCACTGCCGGCTTCCCTAATTTTTGTCCTTGCCTCCCACTTGGGACCAACCAAAGAAAGCCAAATATGCTCCCTTATTCGATCATATAGAATGTCCCACTTCGAGTGAGACTGCCTTTAGCTTCCCCAGACCAGTGGCCTTCAATCAGGGTTTATCCGAAGGGTCTCCCCCCCCCCCCGCCTTTTCTACTATAAAACTCTTTCCTCTCTCTGCCTTTGAGTCTCTGCCAAACTCAAGTGATGGTGGCTGACTCTCTTGCCTCAGCAAACTCTGAATAAACAGCCTTTGCTTGTCCTCAGCTGGTAGTCTCTGCTTATTTCCTCAATGCTTACTAGATGCCGAGCGCTGGCTGAAGATTTACATATATTAGCTATTCATCCTTCATGATGTAGTGTAGTGGGTATTATTGCTGTTCATAACTGGGGAGGCGGGTGATGGCCCAGAGAAGTTAGGTAACTTGCTCAGCGTCACACAGCTAAGAAGTGGTACTCCTAGGCTCATATAATAGGCACATGACACAACTTGGTCTCTTCCCCTCTACTTAACCCCCATCTTACCCTCCCCCCCATTACAACGTGATGTGTATTCTTGAAGGGGAAGAAGGTAGATTCGTGACTTTTTTTTCCTCTTCAAAAAAAACACCAAACCTTCCAATGAAATAAGGCAGGCAGAGAAAGACAAACACCGTACGATCTCATTTAGATGCGGAATCTAAAGCAGAAACAAAAAAACTGAACTCGCGGATACAGAGAACAGATTGATGGGGGGGTTGCCAGAAGTGGGGGGGATGGAGGGTAGGTTGGCAAAACGGGTAAAGGAGATCAAAAGTACACACTGCCAGTTATAAAGTAAGCAAGTCCATGGGGATTCGGGGTACATCACGTTGACTGTAGTTAATCCTGGATCGTATATTTATAAGTTGCGGAGGGAGTAGATCGTAAAAGTTCTCATCACACACGAAAATAACTGCATGACAGGTGTTATCTAGACTTACCGTGCTGATCGTTTCCCAATGTAAACGAATCTCAGATCATGTTGCACACCTGCAACAAATATAATGCTATATGTCAATTATACCTCATTAAAACATCAAAAGAAACCCCCTAGTTTGTGCTGCTCAAGGTTTTACGGGAATCAAGGCTCCATCTCTGCTTCCAGCAAGAGTAAAGCCTCTGTAGAGACATGAGCCCCTGGTTTTCCTGGCTACCCTCCAACTGCTTCTCACTTCTGTGATCGGCCAGGGTGAGATGTGAGGCATTTTTAACAGGCCAGGAGAGGTGACATAGTATGAACCACGGCTGATGAGTGAAAACCATACGTGGAATCGAAATCCTTCATTAACCGTGGACAGAAATACATCCAGCTCCTTCCTTTCAGCTTGCTAAACAAACACACAAAAATACCAATAAACCTCTTTAAAATTTTTTTAACATTTTTATTTATTATTGAGAGACAGAGTGCAAGCGGAGGAAGTCACAGAGCTCAGCAGGAGAGGGAGACACAGAATCTGAAGCAGCTTCCAGGCTCTGAGCTGTCAGCACAGAGCCCAATGTGGGGCTCGAACTCACAGACCGTGAGATCATGACCTGACTTGAAGTCGGTCGCTTAACTGACTGAGCCACCCAGGCATCCCCCAATAAACCTCTTAAAAAAACTTCTTAAAGAAATCATAACTGAGTTTTATGATTAGGAAAGATTTTTATAGCTATCCAAGAGGAATTTCTTATTTTTTAAAAAATTTTGAAGTTTATTTTTTGGGAGATGGACAAACAGAGCAAGGAAGGGGCAGAGAGAGAGGGAGACACAGAATCGGAAGCAGGCTCCAGGCTCTGAGCTGTCAGCACAGAGCCTGATGCGGGGCTCGAACTCACAAACCATGAGACCATGACCTGAGCTGAAGTTGGATGCTTAACAGACTGAGCCACTGGGGTGCCACAGAGGAACTTCTTATTTTAAAGTCAAAAACTTATTTGCTTCTTGGTAACGGGTGGAATAGAACCAGGATCTCCTGGGTGAGCCGACCACACAGCCTCGGAAGTGTAGTTTTGTTGGTCTTACAAGCCGGACTGGGGCAAGTGGTGTATAGACAGATGGCAGTCTCTGAGTGAGGGAGGGAGGTCGCCCACCCCTCTGGGAGCCTCTGATCACAGGGCAACGGATGACTCCATAAATTGGTTCTTCACTCTTTGTGTCTGTGGTATAAATGGCCAGGTGTGTTCCTTCCAGACCTGAGAATTTACTCAAGCAGGCAGAACCCCCTTCAATTCAGTGTCTTCATTTGTACAAGCTGCTGGACTTTGTCCAGAGTCTCCTTTCTTCGATCAAGATATGCAGCGACTAGAGAGTTCCACCAACCTGCTGTGCCTTGGGGCCACTGGTTTCATAAGCTGCTGGCATACCATAAATATGGAACCGATTGCGTTTTTTGCATATCCAATATACACCAGGCCCGGTTGTAACTTTTTGGTGTCACTGACCACGTTGAGAATCCGATGGAACTTTGGGCTCTTTTCCCCAGAAAAATGTCCCTATGACACACACGCGCAATTTTTTTTTAAGTTTATTTATTTATTTATTTTGAGAGAGAGAGAAAGAGAGGGAGAGAGAGAGAGAATATGTGAGTGGGGGAGGGGCAGAGAGCGAGGGAGAGAGGGAGAGAATCCCTGATGCAGGGCTCGAACTCACGAACCGAAAGATCATGACCTGAGCGAAAATCAAGAGTCTGACACTTAACCGACTGAGCCACACAGGCACCCCCCTCCTCCCCACGCACAAATTTTTCTACTGGTTTGTGTTTATGGACTTTCTGAAATCTATCCTAGGCACCTCTTGGGGGTAGAAGTTGGTTAGGTTCATGGAATTAAGAATTAAGGATCCAGTTCGAGTTAGATACCGCCAACCGGTAATGTCTCCAAGCTTTGGGTGATGCCATTGACTGGAAATACACTCTCTTGCTTGGATGTGTGGGTGCAAGAAAGCAGATGGTGAGATTGATTCGGAGGTCCGGTATTGGTGGGCTGGGGGCAGTTGGGAGAATACGTATCTGAGGGTGTGCGAAACTGTGGCGACTACTGGGAATGTGTTGGAAATATACAAGTAACCAGAACTAAAGAATGGCCAGGAAGGGTAGAGAAGGAACTCAAGAGGGGATGGGAGGGCTCAGACACTTGGGAGGGAGAGATGGGTTGCTGGTGGCTGGAGAGTATATTTGTTCGGAATTGCGAGTGGGAAATCTCCGTGCAGGATTGCAGGAATGGAGCACTTCTCGGTGAAGACAGTGCTTAGGGTGTGAGCCTGGCAAAGGGTGTCTAGAGTCTAGAGTGTCAGATGTCATTTACCAACGTATGCACGAGGCAGGTGAGGAGAGAAGCCTGTCAGATGCGTGATAAGATCATCGCTTAATTTGGGCCCTGGGATCTCTCTGGCTTCAGAGGGAGAAAAGAAACCTCTCTGAAGTTGAATCTTGCCTGGAAACTTCTCTACTGCTCCCACCGTCTTCCACCAGAGTAAATGCTGGAAAATCAGTTTTGCTTCCAGTGATTGTGCTAGCTTCCCTCTGGGTACCCAGGGACACATACGGTGGGGACCCTGCCTGCCCCAGTGCCTGTCATGTCACACAGCTGCTCAATAACTCAGGTTTGTACCCTCTCTGTTCCTTTCATGGCCAACACCCCGTGGCTAGCAATGGTCCCTTGGGGCTTCTGATGTGGCTTTTTCATGGAGCTGCTTTGTATTCACTTTTTGTAGGTGATATAAAGCAAAACCACCAAGATCCAGTTGAGCTCAGGCACAGGGTTCCAAGGGAATGAAAATTTAAAAATCTGTTATATTTTTCAGGCACTTTTCTGTGAAAAATTGATATCGACGGTAATAAATAAGCAACGAAACAAGGCAACACACAACAAACCCAATAGTAAAAAAGAAATAAAAACTTCAGTGCGATTGAAATGGTGAAGTAGGTGGAAACCACCAGCCTCACAGGCCTTGATTGCCCAGTCGTATTTGTTCGGCAGCCTCCTTTCTTTTTTTAGGCCCAAGGAGTTAAGTGGATCAAGAAGGGTCTTTGAATTCCAGCCTTTCCAGCTCCTGGCTTTGGAAGAGGAAGCGATCGTGGAAAATCCAGGAGCCCCCATTCTGCTTCTGAGGCGAACATGGGGGTGGACACAGACCCTGTGACTTGGACAGCTGGCGTTTCCAGCCGGAGAGAACCCCCCCACCCGAGTCCACTAACGCGCGGCCCGGCTCCCTAAGTCATAGAATCCGCGTCTCCAGGCCAGATTTTCCCTCCAGCCATCCCCGGCCACGCGAAGCGGAGCTGCGGGCACACCGAAAGGGATGTCTTCATCGCCTCCCGGGATGGAACGAACCCGCCTGCTCCGGGAGTGCTGAGAGCCAGAGGGTCCCTCCGACGCCGGCAGCCGAGCCGGCATGACTTGACCGCCCCCGTCCCGCGCCGTCCCCGCTCCCCGGGCGCCCCCGCCCTTTCCGGGTGCGCGCGCACGAGCCAGCGAGCCGGGGAGCTGTGCGCCTGGCAGCCTGCGGGGGGCGGCGGCCGACAGGCTCGCGGGGAGAGGGGGGTGGCCAGGGGCTGCGGGGGAGGAGCTGGCGCTGCAGCCGGTCCCCGCGGGCCGCGCCCCGCCCTCCGCCGCCACCTGCGCGTCCCCTCCGAGCTCTCCAACACCCGCCCCCCCCCGCGCCCGGGCCGGGGCCGCGTGGGCTCTCGGTGCCGCAGCGGCGGTATCACCGCGTCCGCCAATTGGGAGCCTCGGCGTCTGGCTCCGCGGCGCGCGGGACGAGCGAGCCGAGCCGCCCGTTCCGGCGAGCGGAGAGGGGGCGCCGGCGCGCGTCCCTGCCGCCGCGCTCTCCCCGCGACGTTTGCGGAGGGGGTAGAGAACTGCTGTGACTTTTGAGGTCCCCACTCCTCCTTCCGGCCGGCCTCGCGACGCGCCAGCTCGGAGCGAGGCCAGCGTGACCGGCGAGGCCCCGAAGACTCGCGGCGTGAGGCTGGGGGCTCGGAACGCGTCCCGGCGCCCGCGGCGCTGTGCGCGCTGGTGAGTTTGGTGGCGGGGTGGGGTGTCCCCAGCGCGAGGGGCGGAGAGGACGTCGCGCTCTGCCCCCTTGGCCCGCCCCCTAGTGCTGCCCCCACTTTGAGAGTAATTGAGACTTGAGCGTGACTGCGGAGCCGCGAGGATGCGGGCTCCGGGCGCGGGCTTTGCCTCTGCCCGGCGTGATGGAGCGGGTCGCTGAGCGGAACAAAGGCGCCCGCCCGAGGGAGCGGGTCCTGGGCTGAAGACTGTGGGCCGAACGCCGCGACGGGCCGCCTGCGGACGAGGGTGGTGGCCGAGTGGCTCGAGGCGCGGCGCGCTCCCCCGCCCGCGGGCGGCAAACCCTGAGCCCCACACCTGCGCGCCGCTCCCGCCGCTGCGCCGGGGCGGCTTGGCTCCCGGCGGCCCGAGGAACAGCCGCGAGCCACTTGCTGGTGCCGCGCAGAGAGACCCCGGGGCCCCCGGCCCTTCGCCGAGACGCCGAGGCGCCCTGAAGGGGCCGCGAGCCGTGAACTAAGCCGGCGTCTCCGGGAACACTTCTGCACGCCGAGGGCTTCCATGGGGGCGACGTCGCTCTCCCTTTGACCGCCCGGTCCTCCCAGCCGTCTCCGCTGCCCGAGCATCCGCGCCGCGGGGCCCGGAGCCGCTGCGCTCCCCGCCGGCAGTCGGGAGCGTGAGGCTCGCACGGCCCCCGGCTGCTCCGCGCCTCTCGGGAGCCCGAGGGGGAGCGCGGGTCCGGGGCGCGGGCCGGCCGGGCGTGTTTGATGGCTTCACTGAGAAGAGTCAAAGTGCTGCTGGTGTTGAACTTGATCGCGGTGGCCGGCTTCGTGCTCTTCCTGGCCAAGTGCCGGCCCATCGCGGTGCGCAGCGGAGACGCCTTCCACGAGATCCGGCCGCGCGCCGAGGCGGCCAACCTAAGCGCGCACAGCGCCAGCCCCATCCAGGATGCTGTCTTGAAGCGCCTCTCGCTGCTCGAGGACATCGTCTATCGGCAACTGAATGGTAAGGACGAGCGCGGGCGCCCTCGGGGCTCTGCGCGGGCGGCCCGGGCACCGGTAACCCGCTGGGGCCCCTTGCGCGGTGGCGGAGAGCCGGCACCTCCTGGCTCCCGCAGGCTGCCTCTCGCCCTGCCTGCCCTGTCTTGGCCAGGAGGCCGGGGCTGCTGGAAAGAATTACCTGCTTCTCCTGTGCCCCGGCTGTAAGTTTGCTTTTATTGTGGAAACATGTCAGTACAGCTGGCTCCCGGTCCCCGCGTGCAGGAGTCGTTACCTGGCGACTCCAGCCCGAGTGCGGAAACTAGTCGCGCGGCCAAATGGGACTGGAGGCGCAGGCCGACTTGGAGAAAATAGCTCTTGCAGCTTTTAGCGTTTGGTGGGGTCAGACAGGGAGGGACGCTGGCGGGCTTGAATGTCTGCAAAGTCAAGGCCTCAGGTCTGGAGCTGATGCGCTTTGGTAGTAAGTTGGAGGAATATGTCACCCCTCCGAGAGGCGGCCTGCACAGCTAATAATGAGGACTCCTCCCTTCCTGCCGCCTTGGTGGAGGCTGCTATTAAAAACACACCCGGTTCTCGCGGAGAGCTGCCCCAGGCGAATGTTACAGTTCGCGGTGGGTTGGGGGAAGCAGTGTTTCAGAGTGTAGCACAGCGAGGCGTGCCATCCAATTAATGACAGTTGTCAGAACCTGTCCCATCTCTGAAATGTTCTCTTCAGCGCTTCGGGAGAAGGGGGAGGCTTAATGTGCCCTGGTCACATCTGGTCCAGGGACTGATGGGTCGCTGGACACTTGCTGTCCCCAAGGTCAGAGTATTACCTACCTGGAGTAGAAGCAGCTTTCCAGGGTCTACAGGGCTGGAGTCCAACGCAGACCCACGGCTGCCACCCGGCTCCCGGAGCTTCTAACCCGTGTTCTTGTAATAGTTCCAGAACCACAAATCATCGTAAAGATGGTGATGACGGTAACTGGTGTGATTTTTGCTGGGTGCCGCACACCCTGCGTTATCTCGCTGGGTGTTCACACCGGTCCAGGGAGGTCCCCTCGCAGCCTCACATCTGACGTGAGAAAAGGAGGCTTGGCCCGCAGGTCGCCTGCTGTCGTGCTGCTGGGAAGTGGTGGAGCCTGGAGTCAGAAGCCCATGCCAGGCAGACAGCTTCTGTCTGTCATCTCCAAGTTACGAGCATGGGGTTGGATGACAAAGGAGTCTACCTGAGGAGGACCCTACTCGACCCTCTTCCCCGTAGCTACAGGGAGACCAGCCCCGGGGCAGGGAGAAGGAGGGTATCAGATAGTCCTCTGCTTGCTCCCCGGTGATCCCTGCTGAGTCCTCCTAGGTGGGATGTGGCCCGATCTGAGCACCCTTTGACACACCCCTGTGGCCTTAATGTCATGTAACAGGTATCCAGGGGATGCTTTGAACTTCGATCTGCCCTGGGTAGCTGCAATCCCCAATTCGTTTCTGGACAAATTAGAAGCGTACGGCATGGGCCTTATGATTCTACACGGATACCTCCCTTAGATGTACCCATAGGACCCAAAAGAGAGAGTGCAAGAGGGCCTGGGTCTCGCCGTCAGGCTGTGCTTTAGGGACGCAAATTGTCTTAGTGTTGGTTTCAATTAGGAAACAAAAAATGGCAGAGCTACCCCCCCAAATGCCTCAGAGAGGAATAATAAAGTTCTAGGTGGTATTTACTAAGTGCCCAGACATGCAGGGACTCATTTAGCCTTTATAACAACCCTAGGAGGTAGTAGCTGATACTGCCCGCTAAGAGCTTGCTCACAGTCAGGGGGTGAACCTGTACGGTCTGTTCCAGAATTGAGGTTCTTAGCTGCGGCATCAGCCTGCCTCAGTTTCTGGCATGTATCAGAGGCAGATGGAGGGCCCGTTAAGACACAGGTTTCGAGGGCGCCTGGGGGGCTCAGTCGGTTGAGCGTCAGACTCTTGATTTTGGCTCAGGTCACGACCTCGAGGTTCATGGGATCAAGCCCCATATCAGGCTCTGTGCTGATGGTGTGGAGCCTACATGGGATTCTCTCTCGTCCTCTCTCTCTGTCTTTGTGTCCCTCTCTTGCTCTCTCTCTCTCTCTAAGTAAATAAACATAAAAAAAAGATACAGGTTTCTAGGCCTCACCCCCGGAGTCTCTGATTCAGTGGAGGGAGGGGGGCCGAGACTTGCATCTCGACCAGCTATGGCCTGGACCGTGGCCCACTGCCTGTACCCAGCAAGCACAGAGGAAGACCCACTCTCCCGTCGGTGCCAGCTGGGTGGGGGAGGGGGAGGAACTTCTGAGAAGCCAAGAGCCTGCTTCAGATGGGCTGGGGGTCTGGCTTCTTTGCATGTGTGCTCTTCTGTCCAGTTAGCTGTTCCCGGGGGGCTTCGGGGTGCCGGGCGCTTGGGACTGGTTGGGCGGGGCGCTGAGAAGGAGCGGGCAGGGAGACCGGCTTGAGAGCTCTTCCTGGCAAGCCGGGAATTCTAGCAGCGACTAGGTGGGTGTTACCTTTCCGGCTGCTGAGTGTAGTTGGGAGTGATTGTGAAGCTGTGAGGAAGAGCGCAGGAAAGAGTCAGGAAGCGGAGAGGCCCCTCCTCCTCTCCACCCCACCTGCCAGCGTGCTGTCCATGGCCTGTGTTTGCCTCAGGTGTTGCCGGGGCCACCTGTCGCAGGGGGAGGGTGGCCGAGGGTGGCGGGGGCTCCTGGGGCCTGAGAGATGGGACCTGGATTTCCCGTGTCCACTTGCTCTGCGACCCGTCTCTATCCCTTGCTACTGAAGGAGAAGGAAACCTTGACCTTGGCGTTCTTTATTCCTCAGGAATTAATGGAGGGCCTGTGGGAGCCTGGCACCGGGCATGCCGTAGGAGCACGTGGGGCCAGCCCTTTGGGTACGAAGTGGGAGCTGGCATTTTAAAGGTTGCTGAGCTTTCTCGAACTTTTCTGTGGACTTCTATGAAGTTCCGGCAGGAGGGCCTCAGGGAGAGCTCCACCTCCCCCTGGCCGTGAGCACCGCTACCCCTGGTGGTCGCTCACTCCTGGAACAGATTTCCTTGCGTGTCCTGAGAGGGGCCCCCTGGGCGAGGCGGCCAGGGCGACCCAGGCTTCCTCAGACCCCGCCTCTCAGCTAAGACTCTCGGTGCCAAAGTCCCGAGTCCTGCCTTTTGCAAAAACGGTTACAGGTTGTTTCCCTTCTGACAGGCTGAGAATGCCAAGCAGGCCTAGTGTTGTCAGCGCAGAGCCCGACACAGGGCTCGATCCCACGAACCGCCAGATCATCAGCTGAGCCAGAATCGAGAGCTGGATGCTTAATTCACTGAGCCACCCAGGTGCCCCTCAGCAGTAACGAGAAGGACACTTGCAAGAGAAAGTCGAGATGCTGATACGGAGGGGAAGGTGCACAGAGATGAGCTAGTTTGTTTCCCTCCAGGCTCTGCCTTGCACCCACTGCCCTGCCCCTGGTCTCTCCTGCCTGCATTCCACCCGGCACACGTAGCTCCAGCCACCTGGGTGGGAAGCACCACTTCCCCAGGACCCAGCTTCCAGGGCCTTCCTGTTCCCTCAGGAATCACCGGCAAGCTCCAGCCAGCATCTCCCACGTTCCGACCTTGCCCAGTGCCTTCCGCCTCTTCCAGACAGACTGATCTGCTCGCTGGAATGCCCTGCATTTGGGGCAGCCTCCATATTTCAGCCCCGGCCTTCGAGAAGTTGTCTGGGTGTGCTGTCCCTGCTCCCTTTCTATATTCCTCCATCCTTTAAGGTTTGACTCACGGTCCTCACCGTGGTGGCAAGAGTGGGGCTGTGCCAGGCCACATGACTGAGTGCTTCCTGCTCCGAGTTGCTCGAGGCTTGCTTAGCAGCACAGGTTTGTACCCATGGCGTATATTCTTGTGCCTGTGTGGGTTTATCTTTTGAGTCTGGAACTGGATGGTAGGCTTTTTTAAGGGCTTGAACCGTATTTTGGACTTTTTAATACCACTTCCATCCTTCAGGCATCTCCTGCAGCACCTCGTACGGAATGCGGGTGCCTAAGGTTTATGGGTTGAGTCATTGGATGGTGAGTACACATAGGAGGTGAACAATAGACAGAGGAAAGAGTCTTGACACTGTCGTGGCTGGATCGGGCTGGGTGGATGTGGTGAGGGGGAAGGAGCTGGAAAGACTCGGCTGGGGAGACTGAGCGTCAGGAAACCGTCTTGCCTCTGGCATCTCGCTGCCGCCATCTTGTCTTCACCATCTTGAGGCTGCTCTGGTCCTTCACCCGCCTGACCGCGGGGCTCCAGGTCCTTCCGAGGGAAGCAGTTGTCCAGAATAGAGAACAACGCATTTCAGTATGTTTTCTTTGAATGTGTGATTTTATATGAATATGGTTTTACATTCCTTTTTTTTTTGTAGGGGAAAATTAATTCATGTTTATTGTGGAAATCTGGAAAATCTAAAAGACTTACGTGAAAGAAAATAATGCTGTGTTAAAATATCTTAAGAAATGGCAGCTTGGTGGTTTTGTACCAGCATTGGGAACAATGGGCCTAGGGGTGGACAGATTTCTTGTGAGAATTCTCATGGAACTCTGTACTTGGGACTTTTGATTGCCTTCTGAGGAAGTTATTTGCTTCTCTCATTCTTTTAGAGCTGAAAACAGGGTGAGAAACAGAGATACAGTGTGACTTAGCTCTGATGACATAGCCAGAGAAGGGCGGAGCTAAGATTTCCTGAACATCACGGCGCTTCTCTCCAGCCCAGCGCCCTCCCCAGGAGTCAGGGTGAGGACGGAGGAAGGGTGTGATGTTCCACTTGTCCCCCACGCAGGCGCCGAGCTCTGGCTGGGGACCCCTCCCTCATCACGCCCCTGTGCAGTGAGACGGAAGGGCGCGTGTCACTGCTCCACGAAGCCCAGGGCAGCTCTGTCATAAGAGGAAATGCAATCAATTCAGGTTAGGTTCCAAATTTAGGTTTTCAGAAGGATATTGAGTAGAAGCAGGGTTGCTTGAGGAAATTGAAAATCTTTGCGGGAACAGAGAGAAGTCAAAATTACCTATCCCGAGTCCTGCCCCCAAGCCGCAGAGGCAGACGAAGCTGGAGTCTGGGCTGCCGAACACCAACGGGTTCCCAGTAACCCAAGCACGGCACCCCCGCCCCCAACACCCTGGCCTGATACCTCAGGACAGAGGGACAGGGGTGGACCTTGTCCAAGGGGGAGTCAGAAAGAGAGGGCTGGCATTTTGAAGGCATGTCTTCGAAGATGCCAGAGCCGGCCTGGAGTTGTTTCCTCTGCGCTGCCCGGATACGGATGGACCCCAGAGCTGGATGGGACCAGCGTTTGCTATGGGAAGGAGGTAAGGGGGGAAGGAGGAGAGGAAAAATGTTTGTATTAAAATCAGTCGCTGTGATGAGTGTCAGAAGGAAACCAGAGGCAGTTCGAGCCTTCAAGGGCACAGGGGGGAAGGCTTGGTTCCTTTACCTCTGATGGACTGGAAACTGCAGCCAGCCCCTCCTGGAGAGATGGGGAGACCCGCTCTTGGAAGGCACGCAGACGCGGGCACAAGTGGGCTGGCCAGTCTGTGCGACAGGCAGCCTGCCAGGGGGTTCAGCTGCTGCCTGCCCGGCCCAGAGGTAGCGGGAAAGAGGCCGCCAGGTCATTCTCGAGGAAGAAATCCAACCCCCTGACCTTTGCCGTTGCCAAATCTGGAGTGTCCTTTGTGGACAGGAAGAAGTCTCGGTAATTAGAGCTAGAAGTGGCGACGAGAGGGAGGAGCACGGACTTAGTAAGGCTCATGTCAAAGGAAGAAAATCTGAGATCAGAGAACTTGCAACTCTTTTTATTTTTTTTTAAGATATAAAATTGGAATGGGGCACCTGGGTGGCTCAGTCTGTTGAGCGTCCGACTTCGGCTCAGGTCATGATCTCACAGCTGGTGAGTTCGAGCCCCTCGCGGGACTCTGTGCCGACAGCTCAGAGCCTGGAGCCTGCTTCGAATCCTGTGTCTCCCTCTCTCTCTGCCCCTCCCCCACTCACGCTCCGTCTGTCTGTCTCTGTCTCAAAATAAATTAACATTAAAAAAATGAAAAGGAATATAAAATCGGAAGGCAGTTTGTTGACTCGGGCGTCAGGCAGGCTGGATCGGATTGCTGATTCTGTCGTGTATCAGCTGTGTGACCTTGGGCACATCACTTCGCCTCTCAGCTGTGACATGGGGCCCTTGCGAGTCGGAAGTTGCAGCCCGAGCCCTGGGGCTCAGCGTGTGGCAGCTGGAAGAACACCGACACCTGGAGGGAAGGGACCCTGCTGGCCGGCCCCCCATCACGTCCCTGATGGTGGGAACCGCACTGGCCCCCTGTCGGTGCTTAGCAGATATTTCCGGCACGAACGTATGAACCGCTAGCCACGCTCTGTGGCAGAGCGTGGTCATAGCTATCTGTGATGTAGGTCCCAAAAGGGGAAAAAGGTCCTTTTTCTTCTCACTTGCTCGTCTCTGATTTAATTAGAATCCTTCTCTCTGAGGCCGAATTCTGTTTCCTTCTTCCGTCTCCTTTCTTCCTCTCCCTCTGTTACTTATACAGATGCCGCCTTCGGGTGACTCTCTTGAGGCCTAGGAGATGCGTGCTCATCAGATCGTTCCAGAACCTGCCGGCTGTTCACATGTGTCACGGGCCTGTCCTCGCCGCCACGCGTGGCCAGGACGCCGGCGTACAGAGAGGGGCAGACGAGGGCAGTCTAGTTGCAAAGGCGCGTTCGTGGTTTGAGCACTCGCGCTAGGTCCCGGAAGAGCGAGTGTGGAAGGACCGAGGCCTGGACTCGCCCACGCGAGGTGCTTCGCCGACGAGGGTTTCAGCGTGAACACTGGAACTCAGAAACTTGGACACGCGGACCGTAGAACACAGGTGGTGAGACCACCTCGGGGCCTGATGTGGAAGCAAGTCCGGGCCCGGGCGTCTGCAGGGGGCTGGCGTGGGGAGCAGTGTAGACGCGGGAATGGGTGGGGGGAGCTTGCTGGGCAGGTGGAGCTGGTTTGGAGGGCCAGATGGAGACTGCCCAGAGTCCCAGGCCGGCTTGGACTTCATTCCGTAGACGTGGGGGGTGGGGGGGCGGGGCACTGGGTGACCGGGGCACCACGGCGACAAGGGGAGTTGATGTCATGTCATGGTTCAGTGTCAAATGGGCGGGGAGTGGGTTAAAATCCGGGGGTGGGTGTAGGGTGCTGGCACCACTGGCCCAGCCGTGCCTCTGCTATGGGACGCTGCTGGCCCTGTGCGCTTCGGAGGCTGTGGGCGTCCTCACTTGGGAGCCCCGACCTTGGCTGCATCCTGTGCTAAGATTCAACCACTGGAACTGCTCCCTCCAGAGGATCCAAAGCGGCCCTCAGAGCGGAGCCCTGCGTGCTCCCCTCGAGCTTGCTCTCCCCTCCCCTCCCCTGCTGTTCTCAACCTCCTCGAGGCCCTCCCCGGAGCTCTCCTCCTCCTTCCAGTCTTCTCCGTGGCTCCTCCTTCTACGTCCAGCCCGCAGGGCCCCTCCCCTGGCGAGCCTGTGGGGAGTTCTCCCCGCTCCTCACCTCTGTGTCCTCTGCTCCCCTTACCTGTTGTCCCCCTTACCCCCGAATCGGCTTATTCCCGGGGAGAAGTCCCACCGTGGCGAGGGGTGGTGCCCTAAGGACGTACTCCGTGTGGTCTTATTGGGGCCCCCCGGCTTGTCCGGCACTTCAGCCAAGTCTCCCTTTCCCCAGACAGGCCTGGGGGCTGGGGGACTCTGCGGTGGGTTGTGGTGGCGGGGATGAAGGGTTGGGGATTATCTGCTCCAAGCCCAGTCTTGCCCTCCCCCTGCAGCTCTCAGGCTGTGGCTGCTACAACAGCGGTGCCCCGGGCCTGCCTCCTGAGGCCAACTCCCCACCCCCCGCCTAACCCCACCACCCCCCGCCCTGCCCCCGGCATCTGGGCCCTGCCACCCCACAGAGCGCCATGTTGTAGGGCTGAACCCCCTTCCTTGGCGTGGACCCAAGGGACCAGGAGATGGAACCCAGAAATCCAGGAGAGCCAACTTTCCACAGGATGGCCTTTGACTGGGTGGGGGGGAGCTTTGCCAGGGGGGAGCAGGAGCCCCCCCCGTTAGCAAGGAACTTGCCCTCCCTCCCCCCTTTCCTGATGCCCCGCTGCACTTGAGACAAGGCAGGACTCACTTGGTGGCAAGACCTGCTTCTGCCTTAGTTACTGCTCCTCACAGGTCTTTAGACTGTTGCGACATATGGATGACGATTGGCTTAGCCACTGATAGAGAAGTGCTCCCTTTTAATAACGTCCCTGTCGTTGCTAACTGCGGAGCCTCCGCCTTGCCATGCATGACAAATAAACCACTGCTGGCCTCACAGGCGGCCGCGTCCAGACTCCGACACATGAGCTGCCGACAGTTAATAGGGGGCAGGCTTCCACGAGAGCCTCCTTCCATCCTGGCCCCAGACACAATGGCTAATTGTGTGATTAGTGTTCACTGAGGGGTGTCTGATGGCCACACACGCCTTGTTAGGTGCTGTACCTCCCCATAGAAGGAGCACTGCTCTAACGGGAGACCGGAGTTCTAGCTCTGCTGTCTTTCTAGGGACTGAAGTCCGTGCGTGACTTTGGGGTCCTTTAACTCTCAGATTGAGTAACACCTTCCTCCTCCCGATCTTCTTAAAATCTCGTGCATTCTCCGAGGACCACTTCGGAATCCTCTTGATTCCCTGAAACCTCTCCGATCACCTTGTTAGAATGAACTGTCCCATCTTCTGGGCTCTTAGGGTACTTTGTGTGGGTCTGCTTTTAGCCCCTGTTCATCTCCGCCTTGTATTGTAATGAATTGTGTAGATGGTCGGACCCAAGAGTTTGCAAGAGAATGTTTTCTTCACTTCTAAAAATCCTTCTCTGGGTCATTTAGGGATTAATTCATCATCAGGTAACTTGTTCTCTCTTAGCAAGCCCAGAAGTAGTGGTAGCTAGCGTTGGTTTGGCATGATGAGGTCGTTACAATGCCATAGTGTCATAGCTGATTGTATTTCTCTTGGTCTTCGTGGTGACAAGATGGCTGCTGTAGCTCCAGTCGTTGCCTCTTTGCACAAAGAAGGAAGGGGCCGCATCTGCTCCTATTGTTTAATCAGGAGAGGAGATCTTTTCCGGAAGTGTCTCTGGCATGCTCCGCATGTGGTCCAGAAAATGGTCACATGACCCGCCTTTGCTCCGAGGGACCGAAAGATGGAACTCAGAAGTCCAGGAGAGGCAACTAGAGATCTCTGAGTGATGCCCTTTGATTGGGGGGCAACCCGAGCTCCGCCCTCAGCAGGGGAATCCCCCTCCTTTCCAGAGAAGAGCTGCTTTCTAGAGAGCGTATGGCCGAGGCAGATGAGGAAAGAAGACATGGCATTTGCACGGCGAATCCATGGTGTCTACCCTCCCCTCCTCACCCCCAGTGCGTTTTCAGGGAATGTTAAAATGAAGCAAGACTCTTTGCTAACTAACTGAACATCCATTAACTAGAATACTCGGATGCTAGGGTTAACTGAGATTTGCCTTGAAGGCATCTCACAGATTGAAACGGCCACGGATAGCCATATGTCGTCAGTGCTAAGGGACACATTTGTGCATCTTTGAAACAGATTCATGTTAGGGTCGGTCACGTATCACGGTTTAATTGGTAGCATTTTCCCCCTGTGAGCGCATAAACGTGGTACAACTTATAGTTGAAGGCATCTTAGATTTGGTGAAATAGAATATACAGTATTTGTGCATATTATGTGTATACCCTAGTTTACCCTGCAAAGTGTTTTTATCGGGCACGTGATACCAGTGAAGTGTTTGTGTCACTCAATGCTACATCAGATCTGCTTACACTGTGATACCCATTTTACACTCGAGGAAGCTGAAACTTAGCGAAATAAGTTGTCTGGAGACCCCCACCAGCTGCCTTTCTGTGTCTCCCTGTGTGAGGTCGGTACTCGCCGACCCCTGGGTGTGTGACCCAGTCCCGATGAGCGTTGGTGGCTGGATGGGGGGGGGGGTTGCAGAGCGGTGGGCGTGGGGGCTCAGTGACGCCTTACCTCCGCAGGTTTCGCAGCTACTAGCGTGTAAAGCTGTAAAGCTGTGAATTCTCGGGCTCTAAATTATGCCGGGAGAGCTTTAAATCCAGCCCATAATTAGAACAAAATGTGAGAAAAGTGAAATTGATATTAAGTTAATTAAAAGGCTTTGCTTATATTTGCAAGGAAATTAGCACAACAAGAGTGCTGACAAGTGCACATTGTTAATTTCTCCTTCGTTTGGGCAACTCTCGGCAGGCCCGAGGCAAGCTTCGTTCTTGGCTTCTGCCCTGTGCCCTCTCCGCAATCTCCTCTCCAATTTACCGGTAGTCACGGTGGCTTTGATCGGGCCAGATCAGAGTGTTCCGGTGAGGGTCATTTTTGTAACAGAAACCAAGTCTCGAGGAGTAGCCACACCATCCAGGCGGGGGACCCGGACCCAGAAGCGCGTAGGCACATCCTTCTGGGAAGCTGATGCCTCGAGCTGATACGCGGTGCTCTCGAGGCCAGAAGGTAAGCCCTTCGGCTCCAGCACACCCTTCTTCCCATTCCCGCTCACCGTCCTGTGAGCCAGTCTCTGTGCCAGAGACTTGAGGTCGAGCATGCGGGGGAGAACTGGAGTTTGGAGTTCCTAGAAGGCAGGGACACAAGTCTTTTTTATGACACTGTTTATCCCAGATCAGGATCTGCACTAGGGAAGCTGACGTCAGGCGGCCTAGACCTTTCCTGGCCTCTGGTTGGGGAGGTGGAGCTAATGCCCTTGTCCGCCAAGGAATTTTCCTCTCCTCTCGGGCACAGAGCTTCAGCCTCCGCTGCAGTTAAGTGGGGCCAGGCGACTGAGTTCTGGCTAGAAGGCGGGTGGAAGGGATGTTTGTCGCTGGTAGGCCTGGTCTACAAACTCCCTGTGGAGTCCGTGCGTTATCTCATTGCCTGTTAGTGGTGGCCTTGGAGTCCGCCTCTTGGCCGACCAAGATGGAAGATGGAAGGATCCCCCGTCCCTGAATGACTGTGTGGATCAGGGCACCACCCTCCACAGCTCTCTCGATGTCTCTGTGCATCGGACCATTGTTTTAAGCCGTGGAGATCTTGGGGCTTCTCTGTTACAGTGGCTCGTGTTAATTATCCTGACCAATTAGGCAGGGCTACAACACTAGTCTCCCTAAGGGACTGTCCAGTCCATCTACTCTAAGTCTCTGTCCTTGATTAATATGCTCCACGAGTACCGACTGAGCTGCGTCATAAGTGGGGTGGGCAAGGTGGTCGGATTGAAATGCGGCTGGTACCGGACTGGCTTCTCCGTCTGATCTCTTGGCTTTAAGCAAAGAGTCTTGTTTCTCGGTGTCCCGGTGTTCTATTTACAGAATGATGGAATTATTGTAATCATCCCTACTTATGCCCCATGTCGGAGCTGAGGGATAAGTATTGAAATATAGCTAAGTTGTTTGCAATTATAAAGAACTAAATAATATATGCATTGTCTTTATTACAGCTTCTGCTGATGGGAACTGGCATTTTTTTCAAGAGGAGACAAACCGAAAAGGTTAGCTGAAGAATTAGCAATTTAAAAAATCATGATCTTTACTGCCGCTGCATTTTAAATCATGCAAACATTTATGTTTGTGCCAAAGTCCCACAATCTCTTTTAGAGCAATTACTGAAATGCATTCACAAGATAAAAATGGAGTTCAGGGAAGAATATTTAAGAGCCCTTTAGTGCTGTTACAAACTTCACTAATTTGCCAAGTTGTTCTAAAATCCACTTCAGTTTTTTTTTTTTCCCCCTGCCTACCCATCTTCCTGCAATCGAACTGATTCCAGAAGATTTAAAGAACGGGGCTGAAACTAATAGTAAAATACCCAAGTCTTATAATGTATCTTTTCACGAGCTTCGTCTCTCCTTCGTCAGCCGAAGGTGAGCCCTCAGGGAGCTGTAGCACCCTTGGGCTGTGTTTACTCTCACGAAGCAGTTTGGGGAGAAGACAAAAGCCAAACAGCAGTTACTAGAGGGATGGTTGGAGTTAAAGGTCTTTGGCTTACTCCTCAGCAGCTTGTGGTCAGGGATCCCTGGGGAGGGGGAGACTGTCCTGTGTGTTCTTCCTCCCCCTCTTCCTCACTCAGAGGTCAGCTTCCGGCAACTGCAGCTGGGGAGGGGCTTGTGGTCCCTCCCCCCCCCCACCCCCCCCCCAGCCCAGCCTCACTACTAGGCGGGTGATCCTCCGAACTCTGAACACATCTGAACTCCTTCTTCCCCACAAGAAAGGATCTCGTGTTAGGATCTTCAGTAGAGAAGATCCTTCGGTAGAGAACTGATGCCACTGAGTTCCGGGCGAGAGCCAGACACGCGACCCGGGCCCCGCCAGCTGCTTCCCGAACCGGCTGGCCTCCAGGGGGGTGCCGCTCCGCGGACCGAGCATGGGCTTTGGAGTTTGATAGATTTCTCTCCAACTTCCCTTTGGCTGCTTAACAAAGCCAGACCCAACGTTGGGTTTTGGGCAACTCCGTGTTGCCGAGGCTCAGTTTACCCGTCTGGAAAATAGCAGCCGTTCCTGTCAGTATGGTAAGGACAGACCGGACAGGATGACATCTGTCGAATACCTTGGAGCCTGCCTGTAACTCGGAGAATGTCGACGAATGATTCAGTCGGTAGCATAGCGGTGGTGGTCAGAACCGTTACTGCGCCCTGGAACTGGATGGCCCCCCTGGGACTGCTTTCTCCCCAGAGAAATCTAGATGGACTCTAAAGTGTGTTCGAGTTCTGTAATTGTATGGATCAGACACGTAGAGTGAGGGATGGAAAGGTGTCTTTTCGTGTAGATAGTGGTTGCTCAGTGTTGGTCGGATCTGCCTTTTTTGGGCAGCAATAAAAAGCTCAGTCCAAGGGAATGAGAAAGGATTTTCCTACGTGTGGTGGTTTTTAAATGTGTCTGCAATTTTTTCGTCCCTGTTTCTAGCAAAAGGTGGAGTCATTGCCCTCCCATCGATTGTTATTGGCCCGCCTTAGCGACTGCCTTCCAGAGGCTAGAATTCAATGGCAAGGATGGTGCAGGACTCCCCAGGCTGGGTCATAAAAGATGATGGAGTTCCTACCAGGTGCTGTCTCTGGGGATGTGTCTCTTTGAAGCCTTGAGCCACACAGAAATCCGGCTGCTCCGAAGCCGCCATGCTGGAGAGGCCACTGGGAGAGAGGGAGAGGGGGAGGGAGGAGAGGAGGGAGAGGGGGAGGGAGGAGGGGAGAGCGAGAGGGGGGAGAGGTCTCAGCTGCTCCAGCTCCCAGCTGTTTGTGTCTTCCCAGTGCAGGTGGGAGACATGGGAGTGAGTGAGCTTCAACCTACCCCACCTCCTCCGCCCTTCCCTGCGTATCCGCCCCTCCCTACCTCCCACCCCTCTCCACCTTTCAGCCCTGCCTCTCCCTCCTCCCCACCTCTCTCCCCTCCCCACCTATCACCCTCCACCTATCCCTCCTCCCCACCTGTTCCCCCTACCCTACCCCACACCACCTTGGCCTTCAGGCCTCCCTAGCTGATACCAGGTGGAGCTGAGAGGAGCCATCCCCGCCCCCAAGCTCTGCCCAAATTGCAGACTCATGAGCAAAATAAGTGGAGTTGTTGTTTCAAGCCAGTAGCTTTTTGGGTGGTTTGTTAAACAGCAATAAATAACCGGGACACTGACTGGGCCAGCACCCTTGTGTTCCATAAGGGCTTTTTTTTTTTTCCTTCTTAACCACCAGAAATCGGAGATTCCTGGGGTGCCTGGTTGGCCCAGTGGTTGAGCATCTGAGTCTCGATTTCGACTCTTGATTTCGGCTCAGGTCATGATCTCAGGGTCATGGGATTGAACTCCACGTTGGGATCCATGCTGACGGTGTGGAGCCTGCTTGAGAATCTCTCTCCCTCTCTCGCTCTGCCCGCCCCCCCCCCAAGAAATAAACTTTAAAGAGAGAGGACATTTCTGAGGATGATGGTGTTGACGATGGCGCTAACAGTAATAACTCTAACCGTAGCTAACATTTACCGTGCGTGGGCTCAGCGTGCCCAGGACCGTGCTGAAGACTTTATATGGACGTAACAGTGGGAAATGAATTTTTTTTCCCCTAAGTCTTGGGTTTATATGCCACCGACAGCAGCCTGATTATCGCAGAGGGGGGTCAGGTTGGTCCAGAATCTCAGACATCTTTTCGCCCAGTTCCCGACTTGGCCAGGACCACCACACACCTCCCGGGGTGCTGAGGCGGGAGAAGGAGGCGTGGCTGGTCTGCGGTGGCTCCTGCGCAGGCGGGCGGCACTTCGCTGACCTTGAGATGGTGTCTGGACTCATGGACTCACGCCCAAGTTCCTGACATCCCACTGTGCCCTGCAAACCTACTCCCTTCTCCGCCAGAAGTTAATATAAATCCTTTAAGCTTCTTTTACTCAGTGAGGTTGGGGGCTTCTCCGGATGAGGGTCTGATAACGAGGAAACACAAGCAACAACTCGTTTCCCCCGAGCGAGGACATTTCATTTCAGTCCGAACTTGGACCCGCAGTGCCTGCGGCTTTAACACCCTCACTGAAGACCAGGGGACGCAACAGGCCAGTGGTTCCCCTGCTTGTCTGAGCTTCGTATGGACTGGGGGAACTTCGGGGAAACGTACCAGTCCCCGGATCCCTCAACCCAGAGGCTCACAGTTTGCAGACACCAGTCGGCCTCGGCTCTGGAAATCCTTGTTTTTCAAAAGCTCAGTGGGTGATTCTGACGAGCAGCTGGGAGCCACGGAGCTGGTTGGCGTCTGTGCTTTGAAGTGCTTCGAGCCCTTTCCTCACGGCCAAAGCCCTTGCACCTTCATACCTACAGACTGCTTCTCGGAGAGCAGATATCACCCCTGGTTTCGGCGTCTGCGTCTGTAAAAATATTATCGATTCCACCGGGCTGTCGGGAAGCTTCGATGAGCTTATTCACATGGGATGTTTGATACATTCCTGGCTTCTGGTAGATTTTTCTTTTTTAACTTTCAAACATAATTAGCGTTATTGCCAGCATTTGCCTCTTCAAGATCTAGAAATGTTCTGCGGTGATCCTTCAAAGCCGATCTTTTCTTTTCTCTTATTGTAAGAACACTTAACATGAGACCTGCCCTTCTGATCGACAGGTGTTGCTGTGACCCAGGCGGGGGCACCCCCTTTGGGGGCTCACGGCAGCTCTGTTCCACCCACAATACAGCCCACGTCTCTTGCCATCTGGGTGTCTTTTGTTGGGTAGGCTGGATCTGGGCGAATGCATTTTTTAAAAAATTTTTGATGTTTATTTATTTTTGAGAAAGAGAGAGACAGAATATGAGCAGGGGAAGGGCAGAGAGAGATGGAGACACAGAATCGGAAGCAGGCTCCAGGCTCTGAGCTGTCAGCACAGAGCCCAACTCGGGGCTCGAACTCACGAACTGTGAGATCATGACCTGAGCCGAAGTCCGACCCTTAACCGACCGAGCCACCCAGGTGCCCCTGGGTGAATAGATTTCATTCTGTTTGCTTAGAGTACAGTTTTACCTTTTTATGTAAAACCCACTTGTCCTCTAGTATTTGCTAACTCAGTTGACTGTAGTGTTGGTCTTCTGGTTTCACAAGCCTCTGCCTTCTGTCTGTTCTTAGACACAGTAGCTACTCATAGCAGACTCCGGAGAGCTCCCGTCTCTCCTCTGTCTATTTCTGCACTCTGTGCCTCATGTGGTCCCATGTCTGACCTAGGACTTGGGAATTGACTCTGGAAGTTTTCCTCCTCCAGGCTCGGCTCTTGGAAGACTGTGTTGCTTTGCTACCACTGTGGTGGTGTTCCCCAGGCAAAGTTCAGATCAGGCCACTTCTTGTGCTCTGTTTGCCCATTAAAAAATTTTTTTAAATTTACTTTGAGAGAGAGAGAAAGAATGAACAGGGGAGGGACAGAGAGAGAGGGGGACAGAGGATCTGAAGCGGGCTCTTTGCTGACAGCAGAGAGCCCGAGGCGGGGCTCGAACTCACAAACCGAAGTGTGAGATCGTGACCGGAGCCAAATTCCAGCCAGATGCTTAACTGACTGAGCTGCCCAGGCGCCCCCATTCACCCGGGTTTTGTTCTTGGTCCCTGGCCACGCTTCTCTTCCCTAGGCATGGAGGTGCCTTTCCTGACAAAAGCAACCAGTCATCTCAAAGCTCCTGGACGTGACGGGAGTCTGTTTGAACCTGATATCTTAGACGCCGAGAAGACAGATTTCTGCCGTGTGCGGAAACCTGCCACAGCTTATGAATTTGTGCCTAATCCTATATGGTCGTCTTCCCCACCCCTCATTGCATATGCCTTTTTGTAGCTTTCTTTTCCCTCTTGAGTCTTTCTGAAGCATTCAACTTGGTTCTCGCTCAGAATGTTACCCATTTAGGTAATTTAATAGAATTGCGTAATTCCAGTAACAAGCGCAGCTGGCATGAAGAGGTTTGGGAAAACACAAGGGGCTGTTGGCAGGTGTACAGCTCAACTGGTAAGGGCAGAAGCAGAGATGGGGGGGGTACCCACCAGCCTGGTCAACCGAGTGCCGGCATCTGTCTGCACCCCGCTTCACAGAGGGGATGGAGGGTGGCAGCCAGGCAGTCTGCATGTCACTTAGAGAGCATCTGTGGTTTGTTCACTGTGATAAGTTGGGAAGCGGGAAACAATAGAACTGAGAAAATAACTTCTAGCTCTACAGCGCTAAGAGCGTCTTCTTCCTTCCCTGTTAACATTCTTAACATCTTTAAGATCATGCTCAGATATAAATGTTTGCATCCTATGCTTTCTCTTAACGTTCTTATATAAATATTTCCCCATGTTATTAAGCAGTTCATAAACATTAATTTCGGTTATTATATAGTATTTTCATGCAATGGTTTTTACCATAAGTCTCTCTACCTTCCCTTTAAGCAGAGATACAGATTGCTGCCTTAGAAAAAACTCAGATTTTTTTCCTTCCTCTGGGGGGAAAAACCCGGTTCTTTCCTCCTGTTTCTCTCCCGTGTGTCTACTTTATTACTCACAGAGAACACTTTGTTTCTGACGCTTCCAGTCACCAAATGTTGTGGGTTTTCCCCCACCAAGCGATTCTCTGGGCCTCCAGCTGGGGGTTCTGTAATTCAACTCAGTGCTGAGGCTGTCTACCTGGGGATACCATCGGATGCCAATATTAAGGGCTCAGTTCCACAAGAATGCTCCCCTCCCTTCCAATTCAGATGTCCGTCACAAGCCCATGTTGTCCCCTGAGCCTCTGGCCAGCTGGCTCTAGCTCGGAGTTTCCAGGGACCCTCTCCTCAGGTTCGACTAATTTTCTAGAGTGACTCACAGAACACGGCAACTTTTTTTTGCTTACTTTTACGGGTTTACTATAAAAGGATATGGGACATGATGCGGTTGAATAACCGGATGGAAAAGACGTGTCGGGCGCAGGGACGTGAGAGCTTCCAAGCCCATTTCGGGCTCCCCACTCTCCCAGCCCCTGGATGTGCTCAGGAACCCGAAAGCTCTCTGAACCCTGTCCTTTTGGGATTTTTCGGAGGCTTCATCGTACAGCCAAGGGGATCATTAACTCCATTTTTACCCCTTCTCTTTTCTAGGGAGAATGCGGGGGTGGGGGACAAGGCTGAAAATTCCAAGCTTCTGACCACGGCTCAGTCTTTCTGGTGTCCGCCTCTCAGCAGAAGCCCACCTAGAGTCACCGCGTTAGAACAAGACACTCCTATGCCCCCAGGAAATTCCAAGGGTTTTAGGAGCCCTGTGTCAGGAACCGAGTCAGAGATCATACTAGAACAAAAGATGCTTTCAGTGCTCTTATCACTGAGGAAATTACAAGAGTTTTAGGAGCTGCGAGCCAGGAGCCGGGGCCAGAGACCAAATACATATTTTCTCTGATCTCACAATTGCTTTCAAATTTTTATTATACATAAAGGCGTGATGGACATCTTTATATATAGAACTGTATATCCAGCCTCTGATAGAAATAGTCTCATGTGGAATCAGTAGACCAAAATATATGAGCTCTTTATTTATTTATTTTAAAAATTTTTTTTAACGTTTATTTTCAAGAGACATAGAGACAGAGCGTGAGCAGGGAAAGGGCATGAGAGAGGGAGACACAGAACCAAAGCAGGCTCCAGGCTCTGATGAGCCATCAGCACAGAGCCCGATGTGGGGCTCGAACTCACAGACCGTGAAATCATGACCTGAGCTGATGTCGGCTGCTCAACCAACTGAGCCACCCAGGCGCCCCTGTATGAGCTCTTTAAAGACTTTTGATATATTTTGCCCAACGGGTTTCCCATTAGGTTTGTATGAGTTTATACTTCGCAGCAGCGCGTGCAAGTCCTTGCGTTACCTTTATCTTCTTTCACGGCAAGGAGAGGTTACAATTGCGAAAACCTTGCTAATTTGATCAACAACCCCATCTTCTCCTTTTAGCTTGCATTTTCTTGATTGGTAGTGAGGTTGAATATTTTTTCCAAATATGATTTATTTGCATTTGCACTTGGTGAAATTCAAAGCTCTGATTGATCTGTTAAAAACAGAATTTATCTGTTGATTAATTGAATTGTTGATTTGCATGCAGTTTTTTTCCAAAGAAATTATCTTTGTCTTTTCAGTATTTATTACACATGCACTTTCTAAACTCATCGCTTACCTTTATGCCGCTACTTTCTTTGGATGGGATGCGTCGGCTTTGCGTTTTCCCGGAACATTGAACTTCACGAGTTTTCTTTGATTCTGGGTTTGAAAAAAAAAATACCCGCATGTATTTTTTCTGGCTTTATTTAAAAAGTTAAGTTGAATTTTTAGCCTATAACTAAAAATACACTTGGGAATTATGCTTGGGGATTATACGTGGTAGCTGAAGTTCTAGCTTGATCTTTTCCACTTATTTTAGTTGTTTCAGCCCCATTGGTTGACTAGCGCTGCTTTTCTGCCACTTTTCAGGTGACTCACGCTTCTTCTTTGTCCTGCTCTCACCTGTTACAGACAGAAGAACAATAATGGTTCTGGAATGTCTCTTCTGGGAATGTTGTATCTCGACTTGAATTGGTACCCTGCTGTATTAATTAATGCAATCGTATTAGTCCTTATCATTTGTCTTCTGTTGGTCTTTTTGCCCTTAGATGCTTCTTGCCATGCCTGTTTTTGGTCACAACAGCCACATACTGGAATTCCTAATTTTGTTGGTCTTTTGCAGACTGGTAACATTCCTGAAGGAAAGGCGTGTGGCTGATAGATTTTTCAGAGATCTCCTTTACATTTTTCCTTTGCTTTTCCATATATACGCCTTAAGCACAAAATTTCGTTGTCAGAGTCTTTTCTCTGCGAGCTGTGGCATTTTATTCTGATATTTAGTACTGCATTGCAGAAGCTGAGTCCATCTGTCCGGCCATCCATTGATCCATGGATCGCTCCATCTATCCATCTAGGACCAGCTATGTAATTTGCAGAGGCCACGGCAACATGAAAATGCAAAGCACCTTGTCCAACGATCTTTAACAATTTCAAGATGGCGACAGCAGAACTGAGGGCAAGGCCCTTGAAGTTCAGGGCTTTTTAATTTCATGGACGCGTAGGGAGCACGCACTATGTGTTGTGTGCTCTCAGGGAAAGAGCCAGTGGTGGGGGGACGTAGGCAAGTGAGTTGTGGCATTGTCCATACTTGACGGAGGCACGCCCAGGGTATTGTGGGTGCACAGAGGAGAGAGAACTCCACCAGACCTAGCTGCCAGAGAAGGCTTCTGGAGGAGTCGGTACTTGTACTGAGGTTCCAAGGCTTTCATTCTGAATGATGCTGGGAACCTGTGGAGAGTTTTGACCTTAAAATAATGGCATGCTCCAATTCGGATGTTTTTGAGAGATCACCTTGCTGTGTGCAAAGGAGGTTATAGGGGACAGGGTGAAAGCAGGAGTGGAAGCAACCGGAAGGCCATTGCAGTAATCCAGGCCAGGGAAGATGGAAACGGTGGCTTGGACCTGTTTGGAATAGTGGAGGCGGTGAGAAGTTTCATGTCCCAGGTGCGTTTTGAAGATAGCAGTGTGACGACCCGTGGATGGGATAGTCAAGAGGTAGCAGAGAAAGAGAGCAGTTAAAGAGGACTCCGGTTCTAACCTAATCAACTAGAAGATGGCGTTGCCGTCCCCTAAGATGGGAAGACCTGCAGAGAGCAGGTTGGGGAGAAGATGAAACAGCCAACTTCGGGCACGTTGAATTTGAGATGCTTATTAAGTAAACATCCAGGCGGAGGGGCACCTGGCAGCTCAGTCGGCTGAGCGTCCGACTCTTGATTTCTGCTCAGGTCACGATCCCAGGGTCGTGGGATCTAGCCCCGCTTAGGGCTCCACACTCAGTGCTTACGATTCTCTCTCTCCCTCTGCTCCTTTCCCCCACTCGCATGCCCTCTCTCTTTCTAAAATAAAAACGAACAAACAAGACATCCAGGTGGAGATGACAGTTCGTTGAGCTGTTCCAGATCTGGGCTTGAGCTAAGAGAGGGGGGAAAAGGTTTTGCCATGGAGGTTGCCGGAGAGGACAAGAGAAGCAAGGCACTGCCAATAAAATGGTTTTTTTTATTGTTATTATTTTTTTTATTCAAGTATAATTAACATACAGCGTTATATTAGTTTCAGGTGTACAGTGTACAGATTCAGCAATTCTGTACATTTCTCAGTGCTCGGCATGCCAGGGCGCTCCTTAGTCCCCTTTAGCTGATTTGCCCATCCCCCCCCACCTCCCCTCTGGCAACCACCCATTTGTTCTCTGTGTTTAAGAGTCCGTTTTTTTTTTTTGTTTGTTTGTTTGCCTCTTTTATTTTTCTTTGTCCTTTCATTTTGTTTCTTAAACTCTACATATGAGTGAAATCATATGGTATTTGTCTTCCTCTGACTGACTTATTTCACGTAGCATTGTGCCTTCTAGGTCCATCCATATTGTTGCAGATGGCAAGATCTCATTCTTTTTTATGGCCGGGTAATATTTATATACATATATATCACATCTTCTTTATCCATTCATCTATGAATAGACACTTGGGTTGCTTCCATCTCTTGACTGTTGTAAATAATGCTGCAGTAGACATCGAGGTACATGTATCTTTTCGAATTAGTGTTTTTGTTTTCTTCTGGGTAAATACCCAGTGGTGCAATTACTGGATTATATGGTAATTCTACTTTTAATTTTTTGAGGACCCCCCCACCCTGTTTTCCACAGCGGCTACACCAGTTTGCATTCCCACCCTCAGTGCGAGAGGGTTCCTTTTTCTCCACATCCTCGCCAACCCCTGTTATGTCTTGTTTTTGACTTGAACTATCCCGACTACGCTGCTTGTGTTTTTGACTTGAACTATTCTGACTCCACTGCTCTAGACACAGAGAAGGAGGAAACAGGTTTAGAAAATGACATTGGCCCCCTTTTTCAGACTCCCCCTCATTCATTAACCAGACAGGGGTTCCAGAAGATGGAGTCATGTTTCTTCCTTTTGGAGAGAGCCAGCCTGGTTCACATTCTTGTAGGAGGTGATGAAGGTAATTTCTTGATACTTATTTATGATGAAGAGAGAATCGCTGCCACTTAAATGGTGCATTATTAATGATTTAGGAGGAAACGGCTCCTTTCAGAAACACCGATTCTGAAGGCGTGGCAGATGGAGGCGAGGTGGTTATTTCCCTCTTCCCCCAGACACGCCTAAAGTATCGATGCGCATCAAGAAGAATGCAGTGATTACTTTCTCTGGGTTGGGTTCAGGCAGTCATGATTTTGGAAGGAAGTCCAAGATCAATTCGCTTGTGACACTCAGCACATTTTAGAGTCCCAGCTTTGCTGGTAGAATTCATCACTACGGGATTGATCTGTTACTAGGGAGAGAACGGGGCTCTCTAGAAGCAGTGGCTTTGGATGACACAGAACATTTTCAGATTTAGGGAAGAGTCGGTGGGTCCACCCCCCCCTCCCCGGGCTGTTCTCATCTGACCTTGGGAGCCAGTTCTGCCAGTGTCTGGCTGTGCCCAGGCATGGTGGCAAACTTCGCAGGGACACACAGCACATCCTCGCCCCCTTTCTAAATTAAGAGGAGTTTTTGCCGAGAAGCGAAATACCAGAGAAGCTCACTGAAGCGGGACTTAGCCGTGGGTATTCTGTCTCCTGTACAGGACTCAGTGAGCGGACAGGGACAACAGACAGGACCGTTTTCATCACCCGGGGAACCTGGTGAGCGTGAGTGTGTGGGTGTGACAAGGTGTGCATTTTATCATTATCTCATTTGCTCCCTTTCACAGAAGTTGTTCTCTGAGGCCTTTTGCTCCGCTCCAGAGTGGATTAAAACCTGCCTTTATTTCCAGGGAGTGATTTAAATATTGTATAGCTCATTTATAATTGAATGAAAACGCGGTGGCTCTTTACAGATTTCGAAGACATCCTCTCCAAAAGGCTGTTTTGTTTTCTCTTTCTGAAATAAACATGAATTAGCATAAGAAATAAGGAGGCTGGGAAAGGAATCAATAAAATTAACTGGAATTGGATTTCACACTTTGAATGCATTACACGTCCCTATTAGGGGAGATACGGATGGAGCAAAAGGGAGGCAGTTCAAAGAAAAGCCGAGGCTCATGAAAGAGTGACCTACTTCAAGAGGATGAATATTTAAAATAGGAAAAGCCCGAAAAAGAATTCGCTTAACATCGATGGACTGAAGCGCAAAATAACAGGAAAGCCTAACGGAAAGACAGACGGGGCGCCGGTGTGGCTCAGGTGGTGAGCGTCGGACTCTTGATTTCAGCTCAGATCACGATCTCACGGTTCATGTGATCGGGCACCACGTGGCGCTCTGCGCTGACGGCACGGAGCCTGCTTGGGATTCTCTCTCTGCCTCTTTCTCTGCCCCTCCCCTGCTCCCGCTGGCGTGTGTGTGTGTGTGTGTGTGTGTGTGTGTGTGTGTGTGTGCGCGCGCGCGCGTGTGCACGCCCACGTGCATGCACGCTCTCTCTCAAAGTAAATAAATAAACATTAAAAAAAAAAGTAAAGACAGGTTTTTCCAGAATTGAGTAAGGCTGGGCTGGCACCGTGCTGGGGTAGCTGAGAGGTATGGGGAGGAAGTCCAGGCTTGGATTCTGATCTAGGTTTGGGTTCTGGTGCTGCTGATTAGTTTATTTCAGATAGATGTATGTTTTCAGTGACACCCTTAAAACTGTTTTCCTTTGCATTGCAAATGAAATTGACTTGGCTTGACTTGAATGTTAAAATTAAACCTGATTAATTTTTTTTTGGTGAAACAACGAACAAGGAATTTAGGAGTTCAGACCAAGCCTTGGCATGGAGGGGCAGAACGTGGGGAGCAAGTGCCACTGCAGAAATGACACACAACCCTCCGTGGCTAGGCGGGCAAGGACTTCAGGGAAAGCCGCTTTCCCCACCGAAAACTCTCCTGCTTTGGGGGCCCTCTGAGCTTGGAGTTACTTACGACGCAGTGGACGAATATTCGGGGCTGCGAAGTTGCTGCCTGCTGAAGAGTTGTCCTTTGCAGAGTTGCATTGACTTCACGGTTCAAGTTCAGGGTGCGCATCTGTGGATTTTTGTTTTGCAAATCACTTGTTGGTGCTCAGCGTAGAGCAGCCCTGTAGAACCAGAGTAAAGTTTTCCATTTACCTGGCAAATAGCTGAATTTCCTCACGACTGAAATGGAGATAATAATGCCCATCGGCTTTGTTCAGAAGTCTCCATTTCTTTATACTTACCTGGGCTTGGAAACACACCGCACGCACTCTTAAGGATCGAGAGGGTTAATGGAGAGAGATGGGTGGGGGGATGGGCTAGATGAGTGAGGGGCGTTAAGGAGGACACTTGTCATGATGAGCCTTGGGTGTTGTGTGTAAGTGATGAATCATCAAATTCTACTCCCGAAACCAGCATCGCACTGTATGTTAACTAAATTAAAAAAAAATTTTTTTAAACAACTTTATTGAGGTATGATTAACAGACAATTGACTATACTTGTTTAAAAGGTACAATTGGATCGGTTTTGAAATATGCGTGTACTTGGGAAACCACCACCATCAAGCAAATGTCTGCCCTGGTGCCCCCTCCGTTTCCTTGGGCATCTTTGTAATAATGTGTAATAATCCTGCCCCTCCCACCTGCTTGCTCTGGATAACCATGGATATGCCCTCGGGCACTATAGATTAGCTTAAATCGTTCCCTAGTTTTACATAAAGGGGAGGGGATAATGTAGTGTGTATTCTTTCCTGGCTGACTTCTTTCCCCCAGCGTAACTGTTTCGAGGCTCATCCATGTTGTGCTTTGTATCAATAATTCATTCCTTTTTATTGCTGGCTATCTTCCATTCTAGCCTGCAGTTTGTTTATCCATTCTCTCATCGGTGGGCATTTGGGTTATTTCCAGATTTTGGCTTTTCCCAATAAGACTGCTCTGAGCATTCCTGTAAAAGTCTTTGTATGGATATAGGCTTTTATTTTTCTTAAGTAAATACCCAGCCACAGATTGGCTAGATTAGATAGCAGGTAGATACTTCAGAAAGCATTTTTAAGAAACTACCAACCCGTTTTCCATCGTCTATTCCCGCCAACCGCGTGCGAAGGTTCCAGTTCCTCCAGATCTTGTCTGCGCTTTTGCGTTGGAGCCATTTTAATGGGTGTGGTGGGGGGTATCTTTTTGCAGTTGTAATTTCATTTCCCTAATGACGAATGACGTTTCGCGTTCACTCTTTGCACATGTTTTAGTTTTCATTTCTCTTGACTGAGTTTTGAGAGTTCTTTGTATATTCTTGATGCAGTCCCCTTGTCGGATGTGTGATTCACAAGTATTTTTCTCCCAGACTGCGGCTTGTGTGTTCATTTTCCTTAAAAGTGGATTTCAGAGCGCGGCTTTAAGTTTCAACGAAGCTCGTTCAGTTTATCAGTCTGTTCTTTGATGGATCTTTTTTTATCTTTTGTTATCTTTTTTTTTTTTTAATGTGTTTAAGCTTTATTTATTTTTGGAGAGAGAGAGAGACAGAGCGTGAGCAGGGGAAGGGCAGAGAGAGAGGGAGACACAGAATCGGAAGCAGGCTCCAGGCTCTGAGCTGTCAGCACAGAGCCCGACGCGGGGCTCGAACTCACAGACCGTGAGATCATGACCTGAGCTGAAGTCGGACACCCAACCGACTGAGCTACCCAGGCGCCCCCAGGCTTTTGTGATCTTATCTCAAAAGCCTTCGCCTAACCCACTGTCACAAAGGGTTTCTTCTATTTGCATTTTAAGTTCTGTTTTTATGTTTAGGTCTATGACCCACGTTGAGTTAATTTTTGTATATGGTGCAAGGTATGAATGGAAGTGTGTTTTTTTGTCTTCTCGTATATGGGTATCCCGTTGTTTCATCATTCGTTGGAAACACTACCCTTCTCCCATAAATCGCCTTTGTACCTTTGTCAAAATCAGTTGACTGTATGTATGGGTCTATTTCCCTTCTCCCTGTCGCGTGAGAGTCTGTATTTACAGTACCACACTACCTGATTACTGTAGTTTTATACCGAGGCTTAAAACAGATAGTATTAATCCTCTAACTTTGTACTTGCTTTTTAAATGTCGTCTTGGCTGTTCCAGGTCCTTTGTATTTCCAGTATCTGCAAGTGGGGATAAACTCCAGTTGGCCATCTTTTAAATTCATTGTCGAATTGGGTTTAGAATTTCTGCATCTGTGTATCTGTTGGCTGGCAGCAACAGACACTACTCCTGCCCTGGGTGAGTCCTGGCCACCGTTAACCTCTCATCCTTCTGGATGGTTCTTTTCCCGGCCTTGGGTCCTTTCTTCACACTAATGCACTAATTGGTATTCAGTTGATGCTGGAGGGTGCCCCTCTGCAGACTTCTGGAATTTTCTTTGTGTGTGGTTCACCCTCTCCAGTGCTTTGTCCTGTGAATTCTAGCTGCCTCGGTCTCCCTGGACTCTCATCTCTATCCCTTCAATTCAGGAAGGCTGCTGGCCTTTGCTAGGTTCCTTCTTCCTGTAATGTGGTCGGGAAACTCAAGGTGCTGGCACACCTCCTCCGTTTCCTCTCTTTTGGGGATTATTGTGCTTTGTTGCCTGATGTTCAATGTCTTGAAAACTTTTTTTAATATGTTTTGTCCGGGCGCCAGGGTGGCTTAGTTGGTTAAGCGTCTGACTCTTGATTTTGGTTCAGGTCATGATCTCACGGTTTGTGAGTTCCAGCCCCTTGATGGTTGGGCTTTGAGCTGGCAGCACGGAGCCTGCTTGGGATTCTCTCTCCTCTCTCTCTCTGCTCTTCCTCCAGCCTCTGTCCTTCTCTCTCTCTTTCTCAATAAATCAATAAACATTTAATACATTTTGCCTATTTTGGTGATTTCAGGTGGGGGAGTAAATTTCTGGTCTCTGTTACTCTATCTTGGTTGGAAGGAGAAGTCACTTGGGTTTTACTTGATGTTTTTTTATGTCCTTTAGTCTGGTTTTTAGGTGGGGCATTGCCCTAGCCAAGCTGTGGGACCTTCTGTACGGGAGTACAGGTTCTTTCCATCCAGAGCCCTCCTTCCCCTGTCTTCGATTTATAACGCCTCGTCTCAACTGTCGGCGTTGTTTTTATTTATTTATTTATTTTAATTCTTTCAGTTTTAAGATTTTAAGTGATTTCCACACCCACCATGGGACTCACACCCAAAACCCCGAGATCAAGAGTCGCATGCTCCATTGACTGAGCCAGCCAGGTGCCTCTGTTTTTTTTTTTTTTTTTAAATTGTTTCTCTTTTCCATTTCAACTTAGACTATAGGATTATGGCTGAGTTTTATTTACATCTTGCCCTGGTAGCAGATGTTGGCTTGTATCATGAATCAGTGAATTGCGAGGGAAGGAACTTTTCCATTTCCATGAGGATACGTAGGTTGCAGTTGCTCCCTTCCCCCTTCAAAGAAGCAGATCAGCCAAGGACATGTTCTGTGGGAAGGGTGAGGCTTTATTTAAAATCTGGCTTATTTGGAGTTTCGAGTGTGTGTTCATGTGCACGCGTGGGTGCCACGGAGATGGGGTGCTTGGTCTTTTAACATTGTGAAGCGATGGCTAATTGGAAGTTAGATTGGCCCCCAAATAATTCATGGTCAATTTCTCTCCAGGAGATACAGGTCTGGGGCCATATGGTGCTGGGTTCTTTAATGAAAATTTAGGAAACAAATGCCATTATACTTGACAGCTATGTAACCTGGGCTTTACAGCTCATTTTCCTTATTTTGCTTTTGTTGCTCAACGGGATAAGGGCAGAATTGCCAAAATATAGGATCAGTAGGAAGCCTCTGTGGGATTTTTGTGTTTGTAAGGTGCCTAATGAGTTAGAAGGAGAGGAACATTAGAGAAAAAACGTATTAGAAGGGATAGCTATCTCTGTGAAACCACTGTTTTAGAAAGAAAATCTATGGTCTCAGAAATATTCTCATCAGAAATTTTTGATTTCCAATTACTTGCCAGCCACTAATTTGGAGAGGCGCATTTACTCATTATTACTGCCATGCACTTTGCTCGGTTCTCCACAATTCGTGCTTATAGCTGTTCCAGAATGTTCCAGAATGCAAAATGTGAAGCAAAGGCAGACTGGGTTTTTAATGTATTTGAACAATTTGGAAACTTGCATCCACCGTAATGGAATTTGCTGTGTAGTGCCAAAGGATTTTTTGATTCTGAAGTTTTTGTGCTATTTGCTTTTGCTTTATTTGAGAAAGATTCTGGGATGTTGCCAAAGACAACTGGGAATTGCTTGAAACTATATTAGAAATACACGCAATGTGGTTGAATGGGGAAGTGTAGTTGCATATGTTGTGAGTCATTCTGGGAGCCATTGCGGGGCTGGGGATGGCTTTCCTTTAAGTAGTTGTGATCACATTTGTAAAGAGACTGGCAATCATGTGAAAAATGGGGGGTTATGGGAGTTTTACCGCTAGAACAACTTGAACGAAAGTTTCTAGAGTGTTTTCCTTGACTATTTTCGATTTTCCACTTGGTGTGGATTTATTTTTGGGAAAGGATACACCCTCCCCCAATCCACTGTCCATTCATCCGATATTTTGCTTGACTCTTTTCGGCCCTTGGGGTCACCTAGGTGTGCTAAAGTGAGAGTGATTGTAGGGAAGGCGAGAGGTTTGAGGACTAGGTAGGGAAAATGACATAAGACAGAAGACATGGTAGAGAATTTCAGAAGAGGTTGAAGAGGTAAAACAGAGAGATGAAGTTATATGTGTTTATTAGAACTATTGATGAACTTAACCAGGTTTAGGAGTGGGTTGTAAGAGCCCTGAAATAATCCTCTTTTCTATCTCTAGTCTGTTAAAAAAATTCTTTTTAGTGTTTGCTTATTTTTGAGAGAGATAGAGACAGAGCACGAGTAGGGGAGGGGCAGAGAGAGGGAGACACAGAACCTGAAGCAGGCTCCAGGTTCTGAGCTGTCAGCACAGAGCCCACTGTGGGGTTCGAGTTCACGAACTGTGAGATTATGACCTGAGCTGAAGTCCAACACTTAACCAACTGAGCCACCCAGGTGCCCCTGTCTCTAGTCTTATGTAAGAATCTTGGTTATCCCCACAGCAATGGATAGACGCCGTCTTGGACTGCTCTTGAGAAGGACTGAAGACCCCACAAAGACCAACCCTCTAGCGTGAAAGCTACCTGAGAGCAAATGTGTCACCATCTCCCAGTTTCTGCCATGCCTTGCACATAATAGTAGCTTAGTAAATGTTTACTGAGTAAATCAAAGTCCCTAAGTCCTGAAATTGTACCACACTTCATTATTTTTTTTAATAAACAGAATAACCTGATTATTGAGATCAGCAGTATCGAGTAGCTTTGAATGTCCTGGCAGCTTCCTGTTTGGCTTGAAACAAGGATGTCGTTGTGTCCTAAAGGTGAGGAGAAGAGGGCTTATGGAGGAACTGGTAGCCGGGAAAGAAAAACCCGGGGAAGGCGATGGGGCCAGGCAAGAGCAGATGCGAGAGCAGGGTTTGGGTTTTATGTCCCGGCAAAGTGACTGTCTGGTTTTTGCTGTCACGATTATGATTGCTCTTTTTTGTTTTTTTTCCCTGTCACCACACAATGCATGGTGTAGCTGCTGGCCACTGGCCCCTGACACTGTCACACACATTCCAGGAGACCCAGTAGGGGCGATAGGCAATAATTTGGTGGTTTCCATGAGCCTCGGACGTGGTAGTGCATGTAGGGCCCTCCGGAATCCCCAGGGCTTGGCAGACTGGTTCTGGGTTGGGTTCTGGCATCCCGAGTCGTGTGAGTAGGAAACAAGATGGCGGACCAGCATTCCTGGGGTCACGGTGTGATTGACAGACTTTACCTCTTGGGCTGTGTCTATTTTGATAAGGTGAGGTGTATCACTGCCTCATGGAGGAGGAGAGTGTTTAGTCTAGTCACATGACTACTTGATCTTTCTAATATTATTATTATCTTTTCTTTTAAAAGTAAGCCACCCGAGCTCAGGGACTTTTGTCTGTTTTATTCACATGGTAGTCTCAATACTTAGAGCAGTGCTTGGTGCAGAGTAGGCATTCAGTAGATAGTAGCTGAATTTTTAGACGGCATAACTGCAGTGCCTGGGGGTCAGGCAAGGGAAGGAGAGGAGGACTGAATACCCTTGTGTTTGAACCTGTTGCTGTTGGCTATCTTTTCTCTGAGGCAATGGAAGAGATTCTTCAGTGCTTACTATGCCCCGGCACAGTGCTAGGTGCTGGTTAGACAGATGGGTAAGTCCCAGCCCTGCCCTTGGGGAGCTCTTACGGAAGAAGGAGAGTTCTGGGGGCAAGTGAACGCTACCCACAGGGCCGCCGTGGGGGTCTCTGCAGATGCTAGGGGAATCCTGGTAGGATCTCCAGGGTCAGGGAGGGCCTTCCCGAGGGGGCCTCCGGGCTCAGCGTTGATACCTTCATAGGAGGGCGGGGAAAGAAGCTGGAGGGGTTCCTATACTCAGAGGCCATGTCAGAGCACCGGGACCAGGGTGTGAGACCTTGGCCCCCCATCTGCACGTGGTTAGCCTCTGGGAGGCTCCAGACGTGGAACAGAACTCCAGCGAAGCCGCGTGAAGAAGAGCGCCTGTGTGTCCTGCTGGGGGGATTTGGATTTCCATCTGTGAGAAGCGATCGAAGCTTTATTTTTGTTTTCTAAAAACGTTTTAAGTGAAGAATTTCAAGCATTATGTCCAAGTAGGAAGGATCGTGTATGATAACCATCCGCTCAACCGCTAGATACTGCAGTTCATGTTTGTCCATGAATTACTCTATCCATCTTTCTTTCTTTTTTTTTTAAACTTTTTTTTTTAACGTTTATTTATTTTTGAGAGACATAGAGACAGAGCGTGAGCAGGGGAAGGGCAGAGAGAGGAGACACAGAATCCGAAGCAGGCTCCAGGCTCTGAGCTGTCAGCACAGAGCCCGACGCGGGGCTCGAACTCACAGACCGTGAGATCATGACCTGAGCTGAAGTCAGATGCTCAACCACTCAACCAACTGAGCCACCAAGGTGCCCCCGTCTTTCTTTTTTTTAAGTTTATTTACGTATTTTGAGAGGGAGAGAACACACGCACACACATGCACGCACGCACATGCGGGGGAGGGGTGGCGAGAGAGGGAGAGAGAGAGAATCCCAGATGGGCTCGGTGCTCTCAGGGGTTTGATCTCACAACCCGTGATATCTGAGCTGAAATCAAATACAGTTGCTTAACCAACTGAGCCACCCAGGTGCTCTGCTCTCGTCCATTTTTTTATATCTTACCTGTCCATCTGTCCGTCTGTCCATCCATCCACCTGCCTCGCTGTCAGTTGTCTATAGGATTTTAAGCAAGGGAGGGATTTGTTTTAGAGAGCCCCTCTGGAAGGAGCATGGAAGATGAAGTAGAGAAGGAAGGGGGTGGAATTTGGAAAGACTCCTTGAGTCTGTTGGAATTGTTGAGATGAGACTTGACGGCGGCCTGATGGCCGAGGTTTGATAACTGGGTTGGAGGGCAGAGGGCTCCGAGATGTTTATGAGGCTCTTCCAGTGATTATGGCTCTGTAACAGATTGTCACAAGATTAAGTGGCTTCCAATAATGACAATATTAATTTTGCTTGCAAATCTGCAATCTGGGCAGAGCTGCCTTGTTTCCGGTCTACCCAGTGCCACTTGCAATGGCTCAAAGTCAGGGTTCTAGAGTCATCTGAAGCCTCAGTCACTGACATTGGACTGGCTCTCGGCCAACATCTTATTTGGGCACCTAGTTGTGGCCGGGACTCTTCACGATATGGTGTGTATGTTATAAGGGTGAGTGGAGAGAGAGAGAGAGAGAGAGAGAGAGAGAGAGAGAGAGAATGAGAACATTAGTTGGAATGATAGTAAATTTTACAGTGTGGCCTCCGAGGTCAGAATCCATGGCTTCGGTCACATGCTGGTCATCACAGCAGTCTCGAGTTCAAAAGCAGAGACAATAGTCTCCACTACTTGATGAGGAGTGGCAAGATTCTAGAACAGCACGTGGGTCCGGAGATACTGCTTCTAGCCACTTTTGGAGAACACAGTCCATCCAGGGGACAAAATGGCGGGATTCGTAGTTGGATGTGGGGAAGGAGGAAGTACATAGAATGTGAGCTCACACTCAGGCCTCTGGGGCGAGGGGGGTCATTCCCAGAAAGGGCATCGTGGGTAGAGGGACCAGCCCTGCCGGGAAAGGGGAGACAATGAGGAAAGAGTGTGATTTGGGGTCCCCTTGATTTGCTAGTAAATCCCGCATCAGAACAGTGCCATAAACAACTAAGTTACAAGGATGGCGTTGTCCTGGGAACAGACAACTTGAGTTTTCTAGTTGTTTTCTGATAGCTTTGGGCGGAGTGGGATTTTCCGGCCTCCCTGCCGGCTGGGGATGCCATGGCCCTCAGCATTTGCTTCCTTCCGCCGGTCCTGACTGGCTGCTCAGGACCCAGGACTTACTGAATTCATCTAGGAGGTATTTATTGAGCCCCTCTGGTATGCATTGACCTGAAGAATTTAAGTATACATCAAAGCCCATCGTTGCCCTAAAGAGCTTCCTCTGTAGAAAGGGAGCTGGTGCCTGGGCCCACACACTTGTCACTCAGCTCCGAGGACATGAGCTGTGAGCAGGAACAAATGTAAAATTTGCTCCCGGGGCTTTTCCTTGCCTCTGGGCTCCCCATGCACTGTTGCTGGCGTCTCTTTGGAGGATGAAAGGTTCTGTCTGAGAGGAGAGGGAGGCCCGGCCTCCATCCTCACAAGTTATGGGACTGTATGTCCCCCTTAAGGCTCTCTTGGTCCCTAAGTAAATCTCAGCATCCACTAGGTTGTGTCCCTGCCTTCTGCCCCTGGGGCAGAAGGCCCTGACACCATCCAGTCCCCAGTCATCCAGTGTCCCAGAAAGCCTGCTTCCCTGGGAGCCGCCCTCCTGTCCCCCCTCCCCCCCCGCCCCCAGCTTCCCCGTGTCTGGGTTCTGATTTAGTATCATCCTGCCTGGATGGTTCTGACACTATTTATTCTGAAAACCCTGACCGAAAATCTGCTTCCCTGTAGCTTGTACACAGAGGACTATAATTCAAGGTAGAAAGTCCTGAAACGCTGAAATAAAGGTCCACGGAGGGAGGGAACACTTCTGCCCGGGGAGAAGAGGGCAAGTTTATTTGAGGAGAGGGCACTGGAGCTGTGCTTTGAAAGTCAGAAAAAGCTGGGTATTCAGAGATGATGGAGGTGATGGAAAGAACATTCCAGTTAGAGTCCCAGCTTGAAAAAAAAATAGCAGGGAACAGGACAGAGGTGTGTTTTATTCTTAATGATTAAAAAAATTTTTTTAAACATTTTATTTATTTTTGAGAGACAGAGTGTGAGCAGGGGAGGGGCAGAGAGAGAGGGAGACACAGAATCCGAAGCAGGCTCCAGGCTCCGAGCTGTCAGCACAGAGCCCCACATGGGACTTGAACTCATGCACCGTGAGATCATGACCTGAGCCAAAGTCGGACCCTTAACTGACTGAGCCACCCAGGTGCCCCAATTCTAAATGATTTTTATCAGTGATCTGCTCATAGGAGCGTGCGTGGGGCCCTTTTCCTTTATTTATGTCTTAACATTCTTATTAAAATCAGCTCATTATTTCCTCCTGCCTCGATGCAGACATTTGCTTTTGTCAAGAAGCCTGAGTAGAGCCCTCCAGCTGAAGCTACACCAGAGGGGTCTTTGAACGGAGTTAGTCAACTGGGAACAGAAATGTTTTGGAAAGAGTTCTTGCGTTTTAAAATCAATACTCGAGTTTGCTATGGAACGTGTATGTATTTCTATTAAGGTTAGGAAAAACAAACCAGGAAGGTAAAGTTTGCTTGTCTGAAGATTCACATAGTTTTCTGGAATGTGTATTTTCCAGTAACCCTCCATTTCTAATTCAGAGACTACTTCATACATTTGATTTCCAGTAACATTCATGCCTTCCTGTAGATTTGAGTTACCACCTACAGTCCTTTGTCTTTTTCTTTCTTCTTTTTAATGTTTATTTATTTTTGATAGAAAGAGAGAGAGAGAGATAGAGCACAAGTGGGGGAAGGGCAGAGAGAGGGAGACACAGAATCCAAAGCAGGGTCCAGGCTGTGAGCCATCAGCACAGAGCCCGAAGCGGGGCTCGAACTCACGAACCATGAGATCATGACCTGAGCTGAAGTCAGACGCTGAACTGACTGAGCCACCCAGGCACCTCTAGTCCTTTTTCCTCAGGCTGGAGAACTTCCTTTAGGATTTCTTGGACAGCAGATCTGCTTGTGGTAAATTCTCTGATTTATTTATTTGAGAGTGCCTTTATTTCCTTTTCATTTCTGAAGGAGAGTTTTTGCTGCCTAATGAATTCTAGGTTTACAGCTTTTTGTTCAGCATATTGAAAGTATTGTTAATATTTTGTCTTTTGGCCTCCATGGTTTTGGATGAGACATGCACTCTCATTTGTATGATTCTCTCATGGATGGGATGTGTCATTCTTCTCTGGCTGTTTTCAAGATTTAAACTTTGTGTTTCAGCTTATATGTAAACCAATTTGAAAACAAACTATTATAAATTAAAAAAAATAAAACAAATAAACTTTGTGTTTCAGCAGTTTTTCTAGATGTAAAGTTTTTCCTTTTTTAAAAAAAATTTGGTTATTTATTTATTTTGAGGAAGAGAGAGACGGGGAGAGAGAGAGAGAGAGAGAGAGAGAGAGAGAATTAAAAGCGGGATCCCCACTGTCAGCACAGAGCCTGATACGGGTCTCGATCTCACAAACCGTGAGATCACGACCTGAGCCGACACCTAGAGGTGGACCCCTAACCAACTGAGCCCCCCAGGCACCCTGCCTAGATGTGAATTTTAAAGTATTTATTCTGCTTTCGGTTTAGTTGCATTTTGTGAATCTATGCTTGTCTTTGCTACAACTGGAAGTTTTAGGCCGATGAAAATTCTTCAGTTTTTTCCTACCTGTTCTGTTTCCCCTCCTCCAGATATTAAATTGAACTGACTGATACTGTCATACAGGTCTCTAGGCTCTGTTCCTTTTTCTCCAATCATTTCCCCCCTCCGTTCTTCAGTTTGGATAGTTTCTATTGATCTTTCTTGAGGTTTGGGGACTCTTTGCTGCTATCCCTGATCTGTTAATCTCATCCAGTTGTTGTCCTTTTTGCTTCTAGAATTCCCATTTGGTTCTTTTTCCATCACGTCTAATTTTGGGGCTGAAATTCCCCCAATCTGTGCATTCATTGTGTATACATTTTCATTAAAAAGATTCTTGAACGTATGTATACGAGCTGCTCTGAAGTCTTTTTGTGCTAATTTGAATTTCTGGATCATCTTTGAATTGATCTAAAAATTATTATTTTTTTTTCTCAAAAAGGGATTCTCGTTTTTCTTTGTATGTCTAATGATTTTGGATCAATTCCTGGATGTTATTAGATATATGTTATAGGGGTTCCTGAGTTCAAGCCCGTGTTGGGCTCTGTGCTGACAGCTTGGAGCCTGGAGCCTGCTTCAGATTCTGTGTCTCCCTCTCTCTCTGCCCCTCCCCTGCTTGCATGCTGTCGCACTCTCAAAAATAAATATTAAAATAAATATGGGGCACCTGGGTGGCTCTGTTGGTCGAGCGTCCAACTTCGGCTCAGGTCATGATCTCACGGTGTGTGGGTTCGAGCCCCGCATAGGGCTCTGTGTTGACAGCTCAGAGCCTGGAGCCTGTTCCTGATTCTGTGTCTCCCTCTCTCTCTGTCTCTCCCCTGCTCATGCGCTCTCTCTCAGAAATAAACGTTAAGAAATCATGTAAAATGAGTGGTGGGGAAAACGGGGCTCTTTAATGTTTCGTATTTTACACATCGCTTTCCCATGCGGTGTCTCATGCTGATCTTCGTAATGTCCCCGAGTTATGGACTGACTGTTTGTTTCCCCAGTGCTCCTCCCCCCGGCCCCCTGCCCCAGTTCATATGTTGAGATCCTAAACCCAGATGTGGTGGTGTTTGGAGGTGGGACCTTTGGCAGGTGCTTAGGCGACGAGGGTGGAACGCTTGTGAACGGGGCCGAGACAGGAGGGCTGCGTCAGGATGCAAACCAGGAAGCGGGCCCTCACCGGGTGTCGGATCTGCCGGCACTGTGGTCTCGGACATTCCAACTTCCAGAACTGTGAGAAGTGAATGTTCGTCGTTTGAGCCGCCCAGTCTATGGTCACTTGTTCCTGAACCGAGACACCCTAGTGACTGTCCCGTGGCTCGTCATGTCACCCTTCCGCGGATGAAAAATTGAAGCTACAGGTTAAGTGGCTTGGCCTTTTCATGATACCTGCGATGCTTCCTCACACCACTACACCCTGTGATTCTGAGAGCCATGAATTGTAGTCCTGTCTTCAGGAGTTCCATTTTATTTCGAGCGGGGAGAGAAAACCGCTCTGAACGGGGCCAGGTGAGTCTGGGGCCGAGAAGGTGGAGACCACGGAAGTCAAGTAGAGGCATTGGGACCCGATGTGGGGTGTGGCGGGGAACACTGCGGTGTCGGAGCAGGGGAGGTTTGGGGCAGGTGGGTAGCAGGTGTGCATGGATGGAGAAGGACGGGCTCGGGCAGACACAGAGGTAAAGAAGTTAAAATGGGGTCTTCAAGGTGGGCCCTGAGTCCTTGGAAAAGGGGAGATTTGGGTCCAGAAGGAAGGCAGCCACCCGTAAGCCAAGGAGAGCGGCCTCGGAAGAAACCCACTGTGCCCGCCTCTCCGTCTCAGACTTCCGGCCCCCGGGCTGAGGGCGTCCATTTCTGTTGTGTAAGCCTCCCCGCCCCCCCCCCCCCCCCCCCCCGCCGGCGTGGTCCTCAGGCAGCCGCGGACGGAACCCAGATCTGCCGGATGATTTATCCCTCGGGTGCCGTGGCCGAGTCGTGCCGTCGCCCCGGCTCTGCCCCCCAGGCCTCCGTGGAAAGCTTCTCCTCACACCCAGCCCGTCTGCTGCTTGCTGGCTTCCTTGACACACTTTACCTCAGGTCAGCCCTTCCCGTCTTGAGCTCAGACATCGAGAGGCTTGCCCTCTCAGGACGGGCCCAGGAGGCCCTCTCTGGCTAAATCCGCCAGCTCCCAGGCCCAGCTTTCGGACTTCCCTTCCCTGGCTCAAGATGGAAGACAGCCAGTCGCCTCACGAGGGCTATCCACTTATTTCCCTTCTTGGTTTTGCGGCCTGGTGGCTGTTTTTAAAGACCCATTTTACCTCGTTCTGTGTGTAGCTACTTGCAAATACCAGGTTGGCAGTAAACAGAATTATTTTTTTTTAATTTTTTTAATATTTATTCATTTTTGAGAGAGAGAGAGCAAGCGAGCGAGCATGCGAGCAGGGGAGGGGCAGAGAGAGAAGGAGACACAGAATCCAAAGCTCCAGGCTCCAGGCTCTGAGCTGTCAGCACAGAGCCCGACGCGGGGCTCGAACTCACAGACCATGAGATCATGACCTGAGCCGAAGTCGGGACGTTCGACTGGCTGAGCCCCCCACCAGCGCCCTGGCCTTAAATGGACTTCTGAGGTAACTCTCACCGCAGCACTAAAAATTGTACGGGGAATGATAGAGGGAGTTTGGGGCAGTACGTGTGAGTTCTGGTCTGGAGTCAGCCTGCCATACAAACCGTGGGGCCCGGGGGCGTTATCCAATTGTCTCCAACTCAGTGTCTCCATATCTACAGGGTCGGGGTGAGAACTGCAGTCAGTCGTGGGGCGCCGAGCAGCGTAGAGATACAACATAGGAGGCCGAGGCTCTGCCTGGAGCGAACACTCAGGAATGGGTGCTTAGCTGTTAGAATTATTACTTTTGTGGCAAGGACCTCCAAGAGAACTCAAGATTCCGGTGTGCCGTCTAAATCAACAGAGACCGGCTCTGTCAGACAGGCCGGAGAATGGCGCTTCGGTCTTGATGTTGAGTACGAGTTACTCTGTGCAGGTTCTCCCGAAATGGTAATCCACGTAAAGAAACTGTATGTAGCTTACTTTTGAACGAAGCGAATTCTGCTTTTTTGTGTGTCTGCGAGTCCTTAGATTTATATTTCCTGGTTAATTTCCTTTTGTTGCTTAAAACTGGAAGGTAGGGGCGCCTGGGTGGCTCAGTCGGTTAGGCAGCCGACTTCGGCTCGGGTCATGATCTCGCCGTCTGTGAGTTCGAGCCCCGTGTCAGGCTCTGTGCTGACAGCTCAGAGCCTGGAGCCTGCTTCAGATTCTGTGTCTCCCTCTCTCTCTGCCCTTCCCCTGCTCACACTCTGTCTCTATATCTCTCGAAAATAAATAAAAAACGTTAAAAAGAATTAAAAAAAAATTAAAAAACAAACAAACAAACAAAAAACTGGAAGGTAGACAGGGCACCCGGGTGGCTCTGTCGGTTGAGCATCCAACTCTTGATTTCGGCTCAGGTCGTGATCTCATGGTTTGTGGGATCGAGCCCCACTTTGGACTCCATGCTGGGGTTCTCTCAGCCCCCCTCTCTCTCTCCCCCTCCCCCACTTGCTCAGATTCTTTCTCTGTCTCCCAAATAAATAAACATTAAAAACAAAACAGAAAAACTAGAAGGGGAAACAGCATCTCTCTCTAATTTCCCTTCTCCCTTGCTCATCTGCAAGAGGAACAACCCATTTGGGTTAGAATCGAGGGCCCAGATGGGGCCACATCTCTGGTGAGGTGGGCATAGCTGTGAGCGCCTAGTGCGTGGGAGTGTGGCCTGGTTTGCTTCGTCTCGTCCATGCTGCAGCCCTGCACTGAGCAGGGCTGCACCTCCTGGGTCAGCCCAAAACTCTCTTGCCGTTTATGCTCTGCTCCTGTGGGCATTCCATTGCCTTCATATATTTTTTTAATGTTTTTTGTTTATTTTTGAGACAGAGAGACAGAGAGAGTGGGGCAGAGAGAGAGAGAGGGAGACACAGAGTCCGAAGCAGGCTACAGGCTCTGAGCTGTCCGCACAGAGCCCGACGCGGTACTTGAACTCACTCATGACCTGAGCCGAAGTCGGACCCTTAACTGACCGAGCCCCCCAGGCGCCTCACATTGCCTTCCTATTTTAAGTGGAGTGTGGAAGAGCTTGCGTTTTGGGTTTGGCTTCGTAGAGAGACTTGTAGAGCTTGACCTTCAGCCCCATGAATCAGCCAGGTTGCATTTCACCTTTGCCGTTGCCCTTTGGGTGCCGATCAGCCCCACGAGGGTGACGGAAAGGAGAAGTTATTAGCCTAATACCGTCAACGCTCCAACCTCAGATCCCTGACAAAGGGTCTTACGGCCATTATTTCTCCAACCAGTATCAAAATGAGAGTGGGCTTGGGGCCTCTGCAGGCAGACTCAGGTACCTGGTCATGTCAGTCAAAGCTGAAGCTATAATGGGAAAATAAATCTTTTCCCTAAGGCAGGAAAGGCTGAGCCTACTGCAGGTAGCAACTTCCCTCGGGACAAGAAGCCTGTGTTTCTCGTATTTTCTCGTTTCTCCCCAAAGGTAAACATACAGGCAGACGGCTGCTCTCACCTCTTCTCCCCAGATTTCCTTCCTGTTTTCTCTGGATTTTGTATTTAAAAGCAAAGCTTAAAATCTCTGACAGATGTATGCAGCCACAGGGTAAGAAGGACTAACGGCAAAGAGGGAAGAACACTTCCATGTCTTAGTGGCTGCCTTAAAACGACCGGTTCAGCAGGAGGATCGGGGATAAAACATGGTGAAATTTTCGCAGGGCAGGTAGCAGTCTCTCCTGAGTTATGCTGACTTTCGTCGGCTTTGTGTATTGACAGCTAGCCCCGTTGTTAGTTTTGACAGGTGGTTTTAATTTGAAAGAAGCCACAAAAAGAAATTGCTCCCTAATGTTATTTTGTCCTCCGCCTTGTCCCTTTTCCATCGTGGGATTCCTTGTTCTTGAGAGGAGAGTTTGTACTTAAGAGCCGAGAGACGCTGACCTTGTAGGTTGCAGATGTCCGGGGGGCGGTGCTGGCTGTTCAGAGCCAGGTCACTTGATCTGGGGAAACGTCTGCCGCAAAGCTTCGGACACATCGCCCGGTCGCCGGACACAAGCGTGTCTCACCAGAAATGGGCCCGAGGGAGAGAGAGGATGCAGGGAAGGATTCGTTTTGTTCTCTGTCGCAGGGAGCTCAGTGTAAATGTAAGATCCACCTGGGTGTGTTGAGTGTGTGTGTTTTGATTCGTGCCCCACGGCTCTGGAATGAGATTTCGATACGAGCAAGAGAGGAGGACTACGCTCCTTGGAAGGCAGCCTGTCTCATGACCTTCTCTCTAAAGTTGTTTCTGCCAACAGAGGCTTGTGGGGTAGCTTGCATGATGGGTAGGTGCCGGAGCGAGGGATCCCCAGGAGGGGATGGGCTGTCGGAGGGAGGGAGCGGGGGAGGTGGGAGCGATCTTGGCCATGAGAGCTGACGGGTCAGTGCGATCCAGCGGGTAGTGCAAGGAGAAGGCTGGGCTGTGGCTCACTGGTGCTGTGGCCGTGCTCTGAGGAAGCCCCTGGAGGGATGTCATGGGTGGGGGTCAGGAGAAGGGTTGGCCTGGCCTCAGCCCTCCTTCAGCCAGAGCATCTTTGCTTTGAACTTTTTACGTCTTGGGCATGTCCCCCAGGACTGTTTGAACAAAGACCGTAGATGAAATAAGATTAAAAACCACTTCTGAGGAATCCCAAGGGGCCGGAGGCTTGGTCATTAGGAACAGCTGGTCATTAAGAAGGAACAGCTGTACAAGATGAGCCTGAACTTGAATTTCAAATGTAAAGCGAAGCGTGTAGAGTCTAAGAGAAAGACAGCCCCGTTTAGAGGTAAGGTCCTACCCTGTGTTTCTTGAAAAAAAAAATTTTTTTTTAGATTTCTAAATTGGTGTTCAATTTACACATGGAGTGAAATGTATGGATTTTAACTGTACAGCTTTGATCAGTTACATTCGTGTTACCCACACGCCGCCGATATAGAGACCAATTCCATGACTCTGGAAGGTGTTCTCGTGCCCCTTCCCAGTCATTCTGCATCCGCCAGAACCAAGCACTGTTCTGATATTTTTCACCGTAGATTAGTTTTACACCTATTCTAGTACTTAACAGAAGTGAAATCAACTACATACTCTTGTTTCTGTTTGTTTTTTTTTTCTTCTTCACTCCGTGTAACCTTTCTGCATTTATCTTTGACAGAGATCTATTGACTTTTCCTTAAAGAAACAAATAATAAATGTGTTAGGCTCGACAACAGTAAGGACTCTGACAATATGCAAATGACAGATCACTGCTCTGTTTCAATAAAACTTTATCGACAAAAGCAGGTGGCCATTCCACAGGTATGATTTTCTGACACTTGATCCACGTTGGTTTGCTTATTATTTGTGAGAAGTGTTCTGTGTATGAATATACCACAGTTTATTCAACCTTCTGACGGACGCCCAGGCCGTTTCCAGTTTGTGGCTCCTATGAATAGAGCTACTATGGATGTTTTTGTGTGAAGACTCTCATGAGTCTAAAATCTGATTTCTCTTGTATAAAAACCCTGGAGTGTGGTTACTGTGCCGTAGGATGGACGTAGGTTCAACTCTTAGAGAAAGTACTGGTTTTGTGAAAGTAGCAATTTCTACTTCTGTCAACCACATATGAGAGTTCCGGGTGCTCCTCATCGTTGCCAACATTTGGCATCGTTTCTCTTTGTCATTTTGGTGGTTGTCGTGGGTGTGGGGTGGTGTCTCGTCATGCTGTGAATCCTTGACTGATGATACCGTTGCACCCCAGGAGCTGTTATCCCTGAGTTATTTCTGAGGTGGCTGGGAAGGCCAGGTCTCTTCCTATGGTCAACCTTCCAAGCATTTAATAGCTTCTCTTTATGTGGAATCCGGACAAGTATTCCGCAGCATGTGTATATTCGGTCTTTGACAGAATGTATTTTGGTCTTTAATCACCATCCACTTTCATTGCCCCCATTTTAACTGTACAGCTTTTTACAATCTGTAAAACTTTTATCAGATCTTACACCGATACCCCTGTGTCGTCTTTGGTCTAAATATCCCCCTTCCTTGATTCGGTTGGTGGAGCAAACCTGGGAGAAGGCTGTTGGCAATGACGTCATTTCTGGTTCTACAAACACCGTGCTTCGAGCTTTAAGCCCAGGCCGGTCCCCATTTATCAAAACACCCAGTTGATTCTTTCCTGCCATATGGTTGATTTTCCCCGGGGTGAGGGGAAGGATTGAGAACACAGACCCATATGCTGCTGGTTACTCTGTTTGTGTTTGGATGTGGAGTTTAATTCGTATCAGAAAATAACGGTATTTTTATTCCATTGATTTCCTTTTTTTTTGCTTCTTTTACAAAAGGAAAGAATAAAAGCTGGGAAATTAGCTACAGAAATAGCGAGTAAATAATAAAATAATGTGTTGTTGGCCCATGTGCAGTAGACAAAAGGAATAATGTTTTACTTCCTTTTGGTGTGTATTGACAAAAAACATACTGTGTTCTTCTATCAGCGTGGTGTTTTAGAGGCATAAAGAATTCTTGTATCTGCTTTCTTACTCACTAATAAAAATAACCCTGTGAAGTAGCTTTGATCAAATATGATGCCCATTTTGTAAATGAGGACTCTGAGGGTCAAGAAATGTAGTAACATCCCCAGGGTCACTTAGCTCGAACTGTGGTCCTAGTCGAATAGGTATTTGAAGTCGCAAATTACTTGGTTTGTCATGAGATACTTCAGTGAACATTTTTTCCCCCACCCCCAAGGTGGGGATTTGGCATCTTAAGAAAAAAAAAACAAGCAAAAAAACCTTTTGGGTCCTCAAGTTCAAATGATGGTATTCCCAGGAAGGTACGATATTGGCCTTAGAGGAAGGAGAAGCATATGATGGATTTGGGGGAAGAGAACTTTTTATAGAGATTCAGCCATGTGATGAAATAGAGCCTACACCTGGCAGTGATGCTGGCTGGCGGGGACATGCGGGGGTGGGGTAACAGCCTGGGGGCTGGGAGGGGTTGATTAGCCCTGCATCCTTGGCTAAGGCACTGAATCCCTCTGGACCTCTGTTTTCTCATCTATAAAATTGGATCCTCGGATGTGATCTTCTTTCTCCTCTCCGGCTCTAAACTTTTCTCATTCCTTAGGGGAACGTGGGTTTCCTCCATTTTAGTTACTCCTTTCAATCAAAGAGGGATGTCTTGGTAGAGTTGTGAACAAAACACCAGCACCCTTCAGTGTCCAGTGCTGTCTCAGATTTGTAGGAGTCTGTTGGAACAAGGTCCTTAAGGAATTAAAGGATAGATAAGAGCTGTCTGTCCCTGGGTCTGGAGGCACTAGACTGGCCCGTGGCCACAGCTTCTGACTGTTACACCCACCTTTAGGTCCCAGGGATATGGGTTGACATAGAAAGGTGTTTGCCCTGCCCTGGCCTGGGGGGAAGGGGGTAAATGGAGAGGCAGTAGTAGCTAACATGTATTGAACACATAGTCTGTGTCTGGCACCTGCTCAGAACTTTACATATATTACCTTATAATGTATCCTTAGAACAACTCTAGCGGGTGGGTACCGTGATTAATGCCATTTTATGAATGAGTGCCCCCTAAAACCTTTAAGTAATAATACACCTAAGGTGACGGGGGAGGGATTTGAGCCTCAGATGTTCAGTCTGGAGCCTACGATCTTAACCATTATTTCATGGGTAGCCACATAACAGTGCGGATAAGCCGATGTTTCTTGATGCTTGCTTCTGGTCAGGCGCTGTGCAGGCCACTGCCCGTGTGCTGGGAAGCTGTTGCTGAGGATAAGGTTGGATGGCAGGGCAGGCTAGATCTAGGGCAGGGGACACGCCACGGGTTGGTGTTCCACGTTTTCTTAGATTCCGTGTTTATGTCTTTGGCATCCTTTCACCCCAGAGCCAAACCAACGGCTGGAGGTGTTTTCCCCTCCCCTGTGACCCCGAGCCCGTGCTCTGAACCGCCTTCTGTCTAACTGTCACTTACCAGGCCAGTACCCCCCTTGCTTTACGTCACCCCAGGGCCAGGTGCCAGACAACTGGGGACAGCCCCTCTGCCCCAGGTGTGCCGGAAGTATTCAAACCGGCTGACCCTACCCTGTTCACCTGCTCTGCTTTGCTGTGGCCCAGGCTTTTGCCTCAACTCCTTCTGTCTCCTCAGCAACTCCTGGTGTGTCCTCAGGTGGCCCTGTATGGTGTGGCGTGTGTCCCCTTTTACTCGGGAAATATAAGTAATAAATGTCTTCATTCAAAGGCCTTGGCCTCTCTGGTTGTGGCTCAGTCACCTCCGTAAAGTAAAATCCAATGGTACGATTGGAACGGTGACCAGGTCCTGACCAAAGAATGGTCCTGAAAGGAAGTCCAGACGCCGGAGAACAACATCCTCGACTCTGGGCATGTATGCGTTTAAAAACCTGCCAAAGAGTCCGTTGGGTCTTTGGGGAGCTACTTGAGGAACAAGTTCACGTCGCGTAGCCGTAGAAAGAGAAGAGGCTTTGCACCTGCCTAGGCTGGTGTGCAGAAAAGACTTAACCTGCCCGACTGTTGTCTTTACAGAGAGATCTACCTACCAGGTTGGCCCTTGGCTGGCATCTGAGAACTTGGATTTTGAGAGAGTTTCCACCCTTTCCTAACTGATAGGAGTGGCCCTCCGTGCCTAAGCTGTGCAAATAATATAGTTTCTGCTGAGCACTGCTTTCCTTCTGGGAGTCTGGAGCTTAGGTACATGATGGGCCTATGTGACGACCCCCAGTCACAACCGGGGGGCACTGAGTCTCTAATGAGCTTCCCTGGTAGGAACTATTTCACATGTGTTGTCACAACTCCTGGCCGGCAGTACTAAGTCCTCCTGTGTGACTTTACTGGGAGGGGAGTCTGGAAGCTTTGCCTGGTTTTCTCTAGACCTTGTTCCTTGGGCCTTTTCCTTTTGCTGATTTTGGCTTTGTCTTCTTTCTCGATAATAAATCCTAGCACGAAGAGGACTAAATACTGAAGCCTGTGAGGCCCCTACTGAGCTGCTGACCTGGAGTTGGTCTTGGTGGTCCTCAAGACACCCGAGTTTGAAACCTGCTTCTGCTGCTTCATAGCCTGTGGCTATGAGACTGTTGCCTAAGTTATAACCTTATTCCTCCTCTGTGGAGCAGGATGGAAATACCAGTTCAAATGGGTATGGTCTGGGGTCCGTGAGAAATACGGGTAGTGATCTTCAACAAATATTAGTTCTTTTCCGCCATCCCATCCAAATGAGTGATACTAACAAACTGAGTGGTACTAACCAACTGGAGTGATACTAACCGAGTGATACTAACCAAAATGAGTGATGAGTAAGGATTGCTTACCAGAAAGGAAAACTCTTCAGGTACCTTCAGTTTCCTATGACCATTTCCTTAATTGACTGAACTATGCTCCTTGCTCTCTGTTGATCTTGAATATGCGTATTAAACTTGGCCCTGTACCAGAGAGATTGAGAGGAAGCCAAGAGACTTTGAACTCCCCAAATTTTCTCTGGGATGTCTGGACTAGCAGTAAATGAGTAATGCCAACACAGAACTCTAAGAATGAAGAAGCTCACAATTACCCGTACCCTAGCTTGTGGAGCTCTGTCTGGAAGGTGGGGACCTCGCGTTGGCCCAGAAGCCACTGTACTCGTGGAGGCTTGCAGGTGCTGTGGCAGAAAAATTCAGTACTGAAGGAATTTTTAGGTCTGCACTTCCTCTAGAAGGTCTCCCTGTGTTTTCCATCAGGGAGACTTTTCGTGCATGTGTGCTCCCCTCGGCTCTCCTAAAAAAAGAAATCTAGGTCAAAACCGAGTGTGTAGTTCCCTTCGCTTATGTGCTGGCTGTAGGGATTCTTGAACTTGACTCAGCTGTAGCATCACCTGGAGCATTTGTTAAAACACAGAGTGCAGGCACCGTCCCCAGAGTGTTTGATCTGTAGGTCTGGGGGCGGGGGGCTTTCTAAATGGCCCCAGTTTGCCTTTCTGGATGGTTCCCAGTTGCTGCTGTTGCTGCTGCTGCTGGTGCCCAACACACTTTGGACAGCTCTGGACTAGGCTGTGGCTTCTATTACGGCAGAGCTGGCTCTAGCTGAGGTACGTCTCTCTTTTTTGTCAAGAATGACTCATTTGAGCACCTGACTCTGCTGTGTTCACCCTAATTGATGGTCTAGGGGTTCGAGCTTAATTTATAGGGCAAGAAGCCCTGAATTTTCTCTTTGAATGATCTCACGAATAATTCATGTACTCTTTTTACAGAATGACATTTCAAGTCTTTTGTTTGCTCTCTTGTTTGACTCGTGTTCACAATACCACTCTTGCTACCTTTGTAACTTTTGTAACCCGCTGGTACATATAAGTGGCTTGAGCAGTGCCTTGTGGATTAGGATTCATAGTCATTCATGCACGCATCCATCCATCCATCCAGCCACCCACCCACCTATCCAGCCATCCAGCTAGCCACCCACCCATTCCTCAGTCCACCAAACCACCTATCCATCCATCCGTCCGTCCGTCCATCTGTCCGTCCGTCCGTCCATCCATCCATCTATCCACCCACCCATCCACCTATCCAGCCATCCAGCCAGCCACCCACCCATTCATCAGTCCACTAAACCACCTATCCATCCATCCATCCGTCCATCCATCCATCCATCCATCCATCCATCCATCCATCCATCAGCCTACCCACTCAGCAGCTCATCTACTCACTCACGCACCCACCCACCTGCCCATCCACCCATCTGACCACCCAGTCATCTATCCACCCAGCCAGCAAGCTAGCTAGCCATCCATCCATCCCACCAGCCATTTACCCCACGTAATGTGCTGGGAGGCTGTAGAGTTATAAAGAAAAATAAGACGATATTCCTGTTCTCAAGAGGTTTATGGTACTGTAATAGAAACTCCTCTTTCTTGTCTTCCCTAGAGAAAATGCGCATTTCTTTCTTCTTACTGAGTTGCGGTAATAGTGGAATCCATTGGATTAATACCATCACTTCCCTGCAAGCGTTCGTTTCCTCAGAAAATGTTTCGAGAGATCTGCTGGTTTCTGGAGCAAAGGCATAAATGTTTTTAACCCAATACCTTATGTGGAAAGGCAGTTCATGGAAGCTTTTCGTAGCCGCTTGGTGATAATGACAGAACGGTTTTCTTCGAATTAGGATGCTACTTTTCAGAAAAACCTCTGCCATGTTGCCAGCTTTTCCAGAAGGACCCGGGTCTGTTTCAGCAAGCCCAGCCAGTGCAGGATGGTTGGGGAAGGGCGTTTGAGGGCTGGGGCACCCCGCCGAGCCTCCTTATTACACTGTACACTCACAACTGTGATTGAGGGCCGCTGTAAATAATTCTAGAACATCCTCCTGAGGACTCTTTGACCAGGGGCCACTTTGGCTTTCACTGTGTTAATGGTTCCTAGAGGCCATTTCTGAAGGATTTAAAATGGTATCCTTGCTCCATGTGTCCCTTTATCCTGCAAAAGTGTCAAAAATGCGCATTGTAAAGTTTTCTTAAAATACCCGAATCGGGGTGCCTGGGGGGCTCAGTCACTTAGGTGTTGACTCTTGGTTCCAGCTCAGGTTGTGAGCTCACAGTTTGTGGGTTCAAGCCCCGCGTTGGGCTCTGCGCTGACAGCACTGAGCCTGCTTGGGATTCTCTCTCTCTTCCCTCCTGTCTCTCTCTCTCTCTCTCTCTCTCTCTCTCAAAAATCAATACACATTAAAAAAATCCAAATTGTTTTCACCTCTTCTTTTCCTTGTCGCATCTTTATTTAAACAAATAGAGCTCTTTACATGGTTGTAGTCATTATGAATATTCAATTTTTTGGCTTTTCTCACTGCGCATTATTTGGTAAATGTTCTTTTTTGCTCCTACATGGCCATAATGACTTGGTAATAGTTACAGTTTAATATGCTTATATTGCTTTTCAATTTTCCATGGCTGGATATTAGGTCGTTTCTATTTTTTTTTTTTTTAGTGTAACTAAATGCTTCTGCACCTAAAATCTACATACATACAGAAAGAAAAAAACCCAGCACACTCTTTTTCTCTTCTTTTGAGTTCGTTACATACATTTCAGTGATTGGGCCCTTGTTCTTGTTCTTATAGTTTCAATTACTCTTGATACAACATGAGAGACTTCCCCAAAGAACCGAACCAGTGATCTCCCTGCCAAAATTGAGCTTAGTAATTTTTCTTTGATTTTCCAATTCAATAAATTAAAAACATTTTCTAATGTTTTTATTTATTTTTGAGAGAGAGCATGACAGAGTGCGAGCAGGGGAGGGACAAAGAGAGAGGGAGACACAGAACCCAAAGCAGCCTCCAGGCTCCAGGCTGTCAGCACGGAGCCCATCGCGGGGCTCAAACTCAGACCATGAGATCATGACCAGAGCCAAAGTCAGACGCTTAACCGACTGAGCCACCCAGGTGCCCCTCCAATTTAATAAATTTTAAAGTGTATTCCCACTGTTTTGGTTTATAATTCTTTAATTACTAATACCATTTAACCTTTTTTCAGTTATTGGTTTACTAAAGGAGTTTCTTTTAGCCCCTGTTCATGTTTGAGCTAGAGACTGATGACATGTGATTTCTTTGTTATAGGTGTTTACATTTATACTATTTGTGTGTGTGTGTGTGTGTGTGTGTGTGTGTGTGTGTGTTAATAATAGTTATGTCTGGAAATTTACAGCGCTGTGTTTTCTTTTTAATTAGGTTTTCTTCGCTTCATAAAAGTTGGCAACTTTATAAAAATACATAAAATAACAAGTTCTGCTTGTTCAGATATTTATTGAATGGATATATATTTGAAGTCTCTTCTAGTATAATAAGTTTAAGAGCCACTTGAGAGGAGAATGCTGTTACTACTTTATTATTTTTTTTATTCCTTATGCTGTATTTTTGTTCCTGTGAGTTAGAAACTCTCGAATTTTATTTAAGGAAATTCTACCCCCAACGGAGGGCTTGAATTCATGACCCCAAGGTCAAGAGTTGTGTGCTCCACTGAATGAGCCAGCGGGGTGCCCGTGTGTCTTTTTAAAATTTTTTTTAAAGTCTAGTTTTTTTCTGGTGGGTTTGATTTGTCATATTTAACAGTTTATGCCACCAAATTCAGATTGAGTATGGATCTCAGCGAATTTTTCTGCATTTTGTTATTTGGTTTCTGTTATAAGGTTGGCTATTATATATATTTCACCTACGCACTGATTTAATTCTTAAAAGTTCGCATCATCCTTGAGGTGTCTCTCGTGCCTCAGTGATCTGCGGCTCGGCTTTGAGCCATTATTACTGTTCATCATATGCTTGCTGTGAACACGTTCTAATATTCAATGGGGAAAATCCTTTTTTATCCCTTTCCTCTGAAAGTAGTGTTTTTCCTTTTTTTTCCCTGTTTTCTGTTTTTAATTGCATGTTACATACAACAGTAAAAATAAGTAATGAAAAGTTTTATGGAGCGAAAGGTAGTTTCAAGAGCAGCACTCCCCCTTCTACCAGGGAGATGTACTTAGAAAAGTGTTAATTGTATAGGTTTTAGGAACTCATCACCCATAACTGTAGTAATTTATTTGCTACGTACATATTTTTAGAAAATGATTATGTGTCGTATACCTAAAACTGACAACAGCTGTATGTCAGTTATATTATTTCAATAATAAAAAAAAATTGTCACACAGACAATATTACGGCAATAGTAAAGAAAATAAAATGAAAAAAATCACCCATGGCCACCTGCAATATTTTTTGAAGCATGTACATAATTCTGTGTAAGTCTGTCTGAGAAGTTTTATATGGTTTTAATTCTAGCTAAACTTTTGTTTCATATTTTAAATGTATCTATTTGACTTTATGTACAAAGATTTCTCCATATTGTTATGTTTTAAATGATTATTGTTTTACATGACTCAGTAAACTCTCTTCCATTGAGTCCGTGTGTAATAATTGATCTAACTAATTCCCTTGTTGAGTATTTAGGCCGTTTCTAGTATTTTGCTGTTACAGATAATGTAACAAATGTTGTAGTACATATGGCTTTTTCTCATAGAGAATGATTTTTTGGGCATATTACACTGCAATGAGGTCACTAGGCCAAAACGTATAGACATATGGGTGTTTATACAAATCGCCAAGTTGTTTTCCCAGCTTGAGAATGTGTGCAAATTGTGTAATGTAAACAAAGTCTAGGCGAATTTTATTACAGCTTTGCTTTCTTACGTATATGTCTATAGTTACTTTGCACCTCCTCAAATTAGGAGTATGTGTATTTCAGGAGTACGAGGAGACACATACTGTATTTCTTTGAAGTCGACCATTTCTCCATTTGTGTGTTTATATGATACCTCTTATAGGAGTTGGGTCCCCTGTCCAATTTTTTCCATTCAAGAGAGCTTTCTTGAGCGCCCCTTGAGGGCCATGTGAGATCCAGCTTGGAGTGGCACCGAGTGTCCTCCCGCACTCAGAGGAGAGGACACAGATGGTTCTGCAAGCCTGAGAACACATATGGGGAGTGAACACTGCTTGGCAGGGCACGGCAAGGCACCGAACCAGACCTAAATTTCCCACCTTCCCCGGTGTGTGATCCCTTCCTGATGACAGTAGTGATCAACAGACCAGGTGACCCTGTAAGGACAGGGTAACCACAGGAGTTGGCCGTAGGAGCAGGAGACGGGGCCTCACCAAAAGCTCTCTTCAGTGTAGAGTCCCAAGTTCATCTCTCTGCAACCAAGTCAAATTCTCCCCCTTTGTAACCTTGCTCTTGGAGGCGCAAACTAATTCCCCAAGTTCCTTCGCCGGGGCTCCCTCAAGGTAGCACCAAGTAGACAATATGCAGCCTGGAGTCTAAATTAGCATTATTTTATTTGCGGGATTTTCTCGAGTGATTATATTTCACACGTGACGCCTAGGGAGAGGTTCTATTGTTCGGGCAACAAAGATGGCGGGTTTCCAGAGCCGCCTTGCTGAAGACCTCTACGTGGGCAGGGTCCCCTACTTTTACGCCTGGAGGGTGCACCTCGTCTCTGGGGTCTCACGCTTTGCCTCCTTGTTTGGTTCCCTCTGTACAAAGTTCCTCTCTTCTCAAGACTGGTCAGCACCTACAGCGTCTCCGGAATCTTCCAGCCTAACGTCATGATTCCTTTTCCTTGTCCCATTAAAGAGAGCCCTTCTCTCGGTTTTTGCCTTTGATCAATTGTGTTCTGTTTTTTTAGTAAACAACTTAGATTTAGACTTTGATCCAGTTTCAGTGACTTTCTGTGTCTTAACTTGTAAGTTTAAACTGTGCCCCTTTGTTGTCATACCTTATTTTTTTTTGTTTGATTTGTGACATGCCACGTAATTGAGCTGCTCCCTCCTGTTATATGGAATCAGAATAATTTAATTTACCTTCATCTTCTGTAGTGACATGGAGGGTAGATCCCTTATATAGATCTTCTACTAATATGCACTCGGGCTTGAAGGAATTTCATCTGGCAAAGCGGATAGTAGGAATGGTGGAAACTAGTTGGGGTGAGGGTGGGAATAGGACAGGATGCATGTCCTGTCAGGCGGACTGTCTGAGAAAGGGCTTCCCAAGGGAAAAAAACAACATGCCACTCTAAGGAAGTGTCACCAGCGCCTGGACTTTTGGGGGAGAGCAGTGACAAATGAACAGACAACCAGTTAACAGGTCTTGGGGGCCTTGCACGCCGTCTCGACGAGAGCAAACTTGATCTTGAAGTCACCATGAGCTCTTGGAGCTCCGCCATCAGCACCTCTTTGAAATGGCAGAGCAAAAGTTCACCGAAGAAGGTTTTCTGGCCCCTGCTTTTGCCTGGATGTCTGTCACAGGCACGCATGTGGAGTCAGTGATGTATGTTCACAAATGAGATGGACACGCAACCAGAATTTTGGTTTAAACGAGATAGTTCCAAGAATATCGACAAACACCTGCTCCCGAAGGGAGATTGATCCGGGGCGAAGTAGTCTCCTCATAGATTGCTGCAGCCAAAAGCCTCAGCCAGACTGACCCACACAGACTCCCCCCCAAAGAAACATGAGCGACACGGCTTTCATGTTGTGTTTGTTTTAACGTAATAAATGCTGGTAAAGTCACATCAGGTATTTATATCTTTTTTCTCGCATAAGACATTTCAGTATTTTCACGGTATTATATGGAATTCCTGAAATGGAATCTCTCTTGATCACATTATACTCACAGGAAACGAATAATCGATTTCTGATTGCTTGGCTTGCTGCTTTCGTCCAGTAATTGATTAGGTCAGGGGTCGGCCAACTTCTTCTGAAAAAGGCGGGAGAATAAATAGTTTCAGCTCTACGGGCCATACGGTCTCTGTCAGAACCCCACAACCCTGCCTCTGTCGTGTGAAAGCAGCCACAGGCACTGCGTAAACAAATGAGTATAGCCGTGTGCCAATAAAACTTTATTTTTGGCCAGTGAAATTTGAATTTCACATAATTTCCATGTGTCAAAAAATATTATTCTTCTCCGGATCTCTTTTCCACCCTGGAAAAATGCAAAAAATATTCTTAGCTGGTAGGCTGTAGGCAAACAGACCCTGGACTGGGTTTGGGCCATAATTTACTGGCCCTATGGTGTAGGTCGTGACGTAGGGCTGTCTGGATAGCTGCGATTTACATAACCCACTCTGCGCGCTCGCTTGTGTGCTGCCCGTTTTTCATGTATCAGCTCATGTAATGGTTGTGAAAACCCTGAATTATATTTATTTACAGGCGGGAAGACTGAGGCTTCCTGAGTGCCCAGGGTTATGGAGTCATCACGTAAAATGGATGATGGGTTGGCATTGTGAGGGAGAGGAAGAGAGAGAGAGAGAAAGAGAGAGAGAAGGGGAATCTTAGGCAGGCTCCACACTCAACGCAGAGCCCAACTCGGGGCTCCATTGCATGACCCTGCCATCATGACTTGAGTCGAAATCAAGAGTTGGGTGCATAACCAGCTGAATCACCCCGGCGCACCTAAAATCCCTGGTCTCGAGTTTACATGGTTATGGGGAAGAGAGCGGGCACTTCAATCATTTTGTAATTGTGATACGATGTTGTCGTAATTCAGCCAATGAGCAAATTTCCTAGCTGGAACGTACTAATAAACCGAGGGTGAGTGTGATTCTTGGGTCTTCGTCGTGGCTAATACGGGAGAGAGGAGAATTGTCTGGGTGTGAATTGTGAATCTGGCTTCGCTACTTGGAAGTTGCCTTGGCCTTCAAGTTATTTATTCTCTCTCTGCCTCAGTTTCCTCATTTTTAAACACAAGTAAAAATAGTTGTTTGCATGGGGGAGTCATGGAAAGGATTATCTGAGCCGGGATATGCTAAGTGGTTGGCGCGTTAAATGGGAGCTGTTGTTACTATTTTGATCTTCAAGTCAAGTAAAACCCCCGTAGCTATGTTTAAAACTCACACTGCTGCTAAATATTTTCTCCCATTCTATTTTGGTGAACTTATTTTCGGAAAAAAAAAAAAGATTATGTTTTATGGGCTAGTAAAGTTGTTCAATATATGTTGCCTACATTCAAATATTAAATTGCAGAAGAATTTACTTTTGTACCTAGTCCTTACTAATGTTTGTGACTACAGACAATATCTTTCAGGGTGAAGTACAGCACATGCCTTTTCCTCTGTTCAGAATGACCTCACAGTGCTCAGCAAAATCCTTACGTTTGTTCAACTTCATTGTAGGTCTTTCAGAGTTGGGAGGGTTTTGTGAGTGTATGTGTCTCTCTATGTGTTTAGTTGTTTTTTTTTTCCCCTTCTGTCATTCCTTATCTTCCTCCAGTTATTGACGTGTTTAAATTTTATATTTCTCATTGGCTTGGTATTTTAAACTTAAGAAAAAAATTTTTAACGCTTATTTCTTTATTTTGAGAGAGACAGAGCGTGCGGGGGAGGGACAGAAAGAGAGGGAGCCGGAATCCCAAAGCAGGCTCTGACCGTCAGCATGGAGCTTGGCACGGGGCTCGAACTCACAAACTGTGAGATCATGACCTGAGCTAAAACCAAGAGTCAGACGCCTAACAGACTGAACTCTCCAGGTGCCCTGGTATTTTAAACTTTAGTAGAAAATTTATATATATAAATTTATTTAGAAACATGTAATTTATTTTTTTGTTTAATGCTTATTTATTTGACATGTATTTATTTAGCGTTTTATTTGTTTATATTTTAATATTTATTTATTTTTGAGAGAGAGAGAGAGAGAGAGAACATGTGTGCGTGGGTGCGCAGGAGCAAGCAGAGGAAGGGCAGAGAGAGAGGGAGACACAGAATCCGAAGCAGGCTCCAGGCTCCGAGCTGTCAACACAGAGCCCGACTCGGGCCTTGAACCCATGAACCATGAGATCATAACCTGAGCTGAAGTTAGATGCTTAGCAGACTAAGCCACCCAGGCATCCCTATTTATTTAATGTTTTATTTATTTATTTATTTATTTATTTATTTATTTATTTATTTATTTTTCTTTTTATTTTTTTTAGTTAATGTTTTAAACATTAAACATTTAAAAAGCAAGAGGGAAAATTGGAAATGACCCTAGAGGTACTGATATGACTATGCGTAGTATTTTCCAATGACTCTTCACCATCATGTACATAGTTATTTCTTATACATAATGTTGTGCATTTGTGTTTATTTCTTGCTTATATTTACCTGAGGATGGGGCTCCTGAGGGGCTCAGTCTGTTGAGTGTCCAACTCTTGATTTCGGCTTAGGTCATGATCCCAGGGTCATGAGATTGAGCCCTGCATTGGGCTCTGTGCTAAGCATGGAGCCTGCTTAGGATTCTCTCCCTCTCTCTCTGCCTCTCTCTCTCTCCCCCTCTGCCCCTCTCCCCTGCTCACACATACTCTCTCTCTAAAGTAAAATTAAAGAAAAATAAATTTACCTGAGGATTTTCTGTTTTTTTAGAGCTTAAAAAAAAAAAAAACTTTTGTCACTCCCAAAACCTTTTTATGTCTTTTTTAAAAAAAAACTTTTAGTGATTTTATTTATTTTTGAGAGAAAGAAAGTTGGGGAGGGACAGAGAGAGAGAGAGATGCAGAATCCGAAGCAGGCTCCAGGCTCTGAGCCATCAGCGCAGAGCCCGACATGGGGTTCTAACCCATGAACTGTGAGATCCTGACCTGAGCCGAAGTCAGATGCTTAACCGGCTGAGCCACCCAGGTGCACCATTATGTCTTTTATTAACACATTTAGTATATTGTAATCAGAGAATTTGACTTCTATAATAGTTACTTTTCTGCACCTAATGGCATGTGCTGTATTATCAATTATTGTTCTATTGCCTTCTCTGAAAAGGAGAAACATTCTGTTTTCATTTAATTTGTTCTGATTCTCCATTAATTAGGGCTTATTAATTATATTGTTCAGATGCGTGTCATTGCTTTTTAATGTCACAGATTACCAGATTCTAACAGCGCGGCTTTATGGGAAATCACTACTATGGCGTTTCTATCAAGTTCTCTACATTGGGCAATCCGTCTTTACTTCCGTATTATTGAGAAACGTTCGGCATTCTTTGGTTTTCGGTTCTTAGTTTGCCTTAGCAGTTTATAATGACCAATTTGTAATTTGTTAAGTGAATTTCAACTCAGTAATGGATCCATTTTTACTCTTTTAACTGAAGTACAGTTAGCATAGTGTTATGTTAGTTTCAGGTGTATCACCTAGGAATTCAACCATTCGGTTACTCAGTGCTCATTGTGATAACTGTACCTTTGATCCCCTGTATCTATTTCACCCATCCTCCCACCCACCTCCCCTTTGGCAAACACCAGTGCTATGGATTTAAGAATCTGGTTTTTTGTTTGTCTCTTTTTTTGTTTGTTCACTCGTTTCATTTCTTAAATTCCACATGAGTGAAATCATATGGTATTTGTCTTTCTTTGACCGACTTATTTCGCTTAGCATAATACTCTCTAGCTCCATCCATGTTGTCACAAATAGCAAGATTTCATTCCTTTTTGTGACTGAATAATATTCCATTATATGTAATGGAATACATATATATATATTCTATAATATATGTATGGACACTTGGGTTGGTTCCATACCTTAGTTATCATAAATAATGCTTTAATAAAAATGTCTATATCTTTCTGAATCAGCGTTTTCATTTTCTTTGGGTAAATACTCTGTGGTGGAATTACCGGATCATCTAGTTATTCTGTTTTTAATATTTTGAAGAGCTTCCATACTGTTTTCCACAGTGGCTGCACCAGTTTGCATTCCTCCCAACAGTGCACGAGAATTTCCTTTGTCTCCGCGTCCTCACCAACACTTGTCACTTCATGTGTGGTTGATGTTAGCCATTCTGACCGGTGCGAAGCGATGTCTCATTGTGGTTTTGATTTGCATTTTCCTGATGATGAGTGATGCTGGACATCTTTTCATGAATCTGTTGGCCAACTGTAAATCTTCTTTGGAAGAATGTCTATTCAGGTCCTCTGCCCATTTTTTAAATCGAATGTTTATGTTTTCTGGTGTTGAGTTGTAGAAGTTCTTCATGTATTTTGGATATTATCTCCTTCTCAGATATATCACTTGTAAATATCTTCTCCCATTCAGTAAGTTGCCTTTTTGTTTTGTGGATGGTTTCCTTCACTGTGCAAAGCTCTTTCTTTTTTATTGTTTGTTTATTTTCGAGAGAGAGAGTGACAGAGACAGAGACAGAGAGAGACAGAGAACAGGAGAGACTTCCAGTCCTGTGTTAAACAAAGGTGGCGACAACAGCCATCCTTGTCTTATTCCTGACTTTCCGGGAAAAGCTCTCAGGTGTTCCCCCATTGAGGATGATGTTAGCTGTGGGTTTTTTGTATCTGGCCTTTTATTATGTTGAGGGATTTTCCATCTGAATCTACTTTGTTGAGAGTTTTTATCACGGATGAATGTAGTACTTTGTCAAATGCTTTTCCTGCATCTATTGAGGTGATCGTACTTGTTTTACCCTTTTTCTTGTTAATATGATGTATCACACCGATGGATTTGAGAATATTGGGCGGACTTTGCATCCCTGGAATAAATTCGACTTGGTCGTAGTGTATGATTTTTTTTTTCATGGAGTATCAGATTTGGTTTGCTATTATTTTGTGGAAGACTTTTGAATCTGTGTTCACTAGAGATATTGGCCTGTAGTTTTCTTTTTTTGTAGTGTCTTTATCTGGTTTTGATATCACGGTAAGGCTGGCTTCATAGAATGAATTTAGAAGGCTTTCTTCCTCTTGAAATTTTTGCAATAATTTGAGTTAAATAAGTGTGAGCTCTTCTTTAAATGTCTAGTAGAATTTACCTGTGGAACTGTCTGGTCCTGGACTCTTGCTTGTTGGGAGTGTTTTGACTACTGATTCAGTTTCATTGTTAGTAACCAATCTGTTCGGATTTTCTATTTCTTCCCGATTCAGTTTTGGAAGATTAAGTGTTTGTCTTTCTTTAAGGGCGTCCAACTTCTCGGTTTATGTTTTTTCATAGTATTCTTTTACAGTCCTTTGTATTTCCATGGTGATGGTTATGATTTCTCCTCCTTCCTTTCTGACTTTATTTATTTGAATTCTTTTATTACTTTTTTAAAAAAACCTGTACACATCCTTTTATAGTTACTTTTAATTCATGTGTAACAGATTTTGCTTACTAATTCAGTCAGGAACTCCTTTTCCTCACATGGGATAATAATTAGGTTCTTTTATATTTGGCATTACAATTGGATCACATTCTGTCATCCTAATGATTATTTTCATATTTCTAGTTCTTTTGACTTTTCTTTCCAATTATGACTGCAGAATTCTGGCCATTCCTTAGTGGCCTTATTCCTCCTCCCCGCCCCTCTCCTCCTCCCTCTTCTTCTTTTCCTTTCCATTAATTTTATTTTTCTAGTAACCACCCTCTTTCTACTGTCATGTTACTAAACCATATCGGTCAGCAAACATTTTATCTATGTACATACCTTTAAGTTTTTTAACTACTTAGGGGCACCTGAGTGGCTCAGTCGGTTAAGCATTGGGACTCTTTGATTTTGGCTCAGGTCATGATCTCAGGGTTTTTGAGTTCAAGCCCTGTATCAGGCTCTTTGCTGATAGTGCAGAGCCTGCTTGGAATTCTCTGTTTCCCTCTCTCGAGCTCTCTCTCAAAATAAATATATAAACATTAAATTTTTAACCACTTAACTCAAACCAATGACTTTGGTTTAAAACTTTTTAAAATAATAATTATGTATATTTAAGATGTATGGCATGATGATTTGATACATAGTGAAATGGTTGCTGTAGTCCAGCTAGTTTAATCTGTTGCTTCTGGACATAGTTACCATTTTTGTGTGTCTGTCTGATGAGAGCCTCTGAAATCTACTCACTCAGTAAATTTCCAGTATTTGATACAATGTGCATTAAACAGGCATGATCCTGTGTGTTACAACTTTAGACTTCCTCATCTTGTATAACTATAACTTTCTGCCCTTAGTGCAACATCTCAGTTTCTCCCCCTTCCTGCCCCTGATTAACCACCATTCTCCTTTGTGCTTCCGTGTCGCCGGCTTTCTAAGACTGCACGTGGAAGTGAGATCATGCCGTGTTTTTTTCTTCTTTCTGTGTCTGGCTTATTTCACGTAGTATAATAAATCCACAATTTTGGATCCTCTTAGTAGAAGACAAGTGGGTGTGTCCTCCCTCCCCCCCAAAACCCTGTACTCAGTTCCCAACTTTTCCTTTAGATGCAAAAACTTTGAGAAGCTCAGAGAGGGCTTTTTGTCTTTGATGCCACACTTCCTCAGGTTCTCATTGATCTGTGATTGGATTGATTCTTATTCCTCCCGGTACGGCAGCCCTTCCCATCAGTTCCTTTATTTATCTTTGGGAGTTGGCATTTAAACTCGGTGGCTGCTTTGAAGTAATTTCAGAAGTGAAATTTGTCAGTAGCGGTGCGAGCAATAAATAATTCCTTCAGGAGTCGGACACATTTAGGTCTCCTGCATCAGGCGCTCTGAAGTGACAAAAGCCGTCAAGGGTAAACAATGCCTGGAATTCTCTGCTTTTATTTCGGAGGATTTATGTGTATTGCTGAGGTCTGAGATGAGAAGTCCAAGAAAAGACTTATTTGTTGTGTTTCTTTAAGATGTGGTTTGTTCTTTTCCTTTTTCGGTGCATTAGGAAGGCATCTGCTAGGGGAGATTGGGGTCTTCCACTTGCTCGTGGATGCTGGAGGGAGCCCCGTGAGCAACCTGGGTCTCCAAACTAGGTTTTTAACCAATCCGGGAAACCCAGCTCCTTCCAGAACATGTTGCCTTTATTTCTTGATGAAGCTTTTAAAGGCGCTTTTTGCGATTCGAAGGTCAGGTTGCCCGTTGTGTGCCTGTGTCTCTCCCACGTTTCTCGACATCTCCTCCGTTCTCTGGACAAGTGTTTCATTGAGTTGATGTTTTGCAGAACCAATATGCTTTTGACTGCACTTCTGGGATGTTCCTGTTAGCATTTTATCATAGTTTTTAATTTTTTTAATGTTTGTTTATTTTTAAGAGAGAGAGAGAGTGTGAGTGGAGGAGGGGAGAAACAGAGTCTGAAGAGGCAGAGAGAGAGAGGGAGACACAGAGTCCGAAGCAGGCTCCAGGCTCTGAGCTGTCAGCATGGAACCCCACGCGGGGCTCGAGCTCGAACTCACGAACCGCAGGATCGTGACCTGAGCCGATGTCAGACTTCTAACTGACTGAGCCACCCCGGCGCCCTTATCGTAGTTTTCTTTTAAACCCCAGTTTAATCTTGATTGATTTTTGTAAGGCCACCTTTCATCTTTTCCCGAGAAGATGCCAGTTGTTTCCTGAATGCCAGTTTTGATTCTGGTAGCTGTTACACTTGGTGATCCAAGTGCTAGTCCCCGCCCACCGCCCTGGCCGGCTCCCCAGGGCTTTGAGCTTCTGCCACAGAACACGTTTTCGTCAGTCCTGGGTTTCTGACTTTTTTTTTTTTACATTGTTAAAATTTATTTTCCTGTTTTGGTTGTTTTCTGTTGTGTTAGTATTTTTAGTCGGAAGACCCTGTTTTTGTGATCTTCAATTTCTGGAAAGTTTTCGTGATCATTTTTCAAAATGATGTATTATTGTGTTTTATTTATTTCCCTGATGTGGGTATGCGAACGATTCCATCTTTACTATATTCATTTTTATTTTAGTTCTATCATGATAATAAGAGTGTCACTTCTACAACAGAGAAGATGGTAAAATGCTTTCTCATGTTCCCCGTGCAGACAGGTACCTGCGGGCCCCCTGGCTTCAGTAACGACTTGCTTCTCCATCTCATTTTATTCACACCCCACAGACCCCTTTGTGTGTCCTGCAGCATTTCCAAGGGAAGCCCAGATATTACGTCATTTCACCTTCAAGGGCACACAGCAGAGTCCTGGGCGTGGCCGATGCTTCCTCATGGCGGTCATTGGCTTTGCTTCTGCCGACCCCCGTATTTCCTGTGAACTGGTAGTTGGATCGAGAACAGATGTTCTCCAGCATTTTGGCCTTAGGATCCCTTTGCTGACTATTGAGGACCCCAAGTGCTTTTATATTTATGTGGATTAAATCTATCGATATGAAATGTATTAGAAATTTAAAACTGAGTGTGTAAAACACAAGTTGACATAAGCCTGCTCTCCATGGGTTACAGAGGACGTCATTGTGCGTCGCGTAGCTTCCGGAAAATTCCATATACACGTATATATGGGAGAGAATAAGAGTTTAAAAGACAACTATCATCCTCATATTATTAAGAAAATAGTTTGATCTTGTGGATTCCGTGAAAGGGTCCTGGGGCTCTTCCACGAGATGACTGGGAGAGAAGCACTGATCTGGAGGCTCGAACACATTCAAATTCATCTTTTTTGGGGTGGTGGGGGGCTGGTACTTCCGATGGTACCCCATTCCCCACTGCATCCCATCGGGGGGAACATGAGGTCTGCTCGGGCCCCCGTTCCTGATGCTGACTTTGATCCATGGTTACGGGGGAGACCATACAGTTAGACCCGAGTTGGGGGAAGGGCTCGTGTACATTCGAGAAAAATACGTGTTCCCTGTCTCCTGTTTCACGCTTTTAGGTACTTCTTCCCACTTTCTCAGATGCTTCACTGAAGTATTTTAATTTTTCATTCGGTTACCAATTCTTCTGTGAGAATAATTTTTCTGGAATTTATGACATTTTTTTTTACCTTTCATTTGTATTACCACCATGTTGTTTGGGGATGCAACTCTAATATTTCGTGCATGGATTTTATCCTTTGTTGTTTCTATACTTCCCGTGTGTGTGTGTGTGTGTGTGTGTGTGAGTGTGTTTAACTTTTTGCTTTTGTTTTCACCTAGTATTTTTGTCTTAAAGCTTCATTTGTGGGTATAAGGCTACGCCTGCATTTGATTAACCCAATTTCGATATTTATTTATTTATTTATTTATGGGATGATATTTTGTATTTTAATCTTGGGCGTGTTTAGTTTCCGTGAGCCTTACTCAGCATATTGTTGTACTTGATTTATTCCAGATGGAGAATGCGCCTTCTTCGTCCGACCAGTCAGACTGCTTCTGTCCAAGGCCGTGCTTGTTAATGTTTGGAATTGCTTATATCATCCCCTTTTTCCTGCCATTTCATTTTTACCTAAGTCTTTTCCTTGTCACTTTTATTTATTTATTAAAAAACTTTTTTTATGTTTATTTTTGGAGGAGAGAGAAACTGAGCATGAGCGGGGGAGGAGCAGAGAGCGAGGGAGACACAGAATCTGAAGCAGGCTCCACGCTCTGAGCTGTCAGCACAGAGCCTGACACGGGGCTCGAACTCAGTAACCGCAAGGTCATGACCTGAACCCAAGTCGGATGCTTAACCGACTGAGCCACCCAGGCGCCCCTCTTTGTCACTTTTATAAAAGCACCTGAGTCATAGGTACAGATGTGACTATTGGAAACTTCAGTAACTGGGAAGTAGAAACTTAGAAGTTTTTCCACGAATTTATCCACGCTCCATGTTATCATCAGTGCGGTCGGCAATTTAGCGTGTGCCTTTTCGACACCTCTTCTTTGCGCTTATCTGCAAAGACCGAGTCGTCGAAATAAAAGTAAATACTTGGGTTTTAAAATGATTTTTAAGAATGATAAATGGCTCTGGACCCTGCATTCTTTTTTTCTGTAGTTTACTTTGTCTTCCAGCCTGACAGTATGTCTTGGAGATCTGTCCACGTTGGTGGACCAGCTGACGGCATTCTCGTGGATGCTGCGTGGCCCGGTGCCGATGCACCAGAGTGCACGTGGCCGGCCTACCCTCGATGGACGTTAAGAAGTTCTACTCTTTTCCCGTGGCAGCCACGGCCATCATTAACCTCCCCGACAGGGATTCTCTAGGTAGAAACCCAGAAATAGGAATACTCAGCAGAAAACGCCATCCGTGTCGAAGCGTAATGAATGTTGCCACGTTTTTGTCCCAACACAGCTGCACCAAGCCCTGGCTTTCAGTTCTCATCCCTTGTCCGTTTTTCCATCGGGTTGTTTGTAGGCACCCTGTACAAGTGCCCAGGAAGTGGGGTGCCTGGAGCCATTAAGTTAAGTGTCCAAGTCTTTTTTATTATTTATTTTGAGAGAGACAGAGAGAGCACAAGGGAGAAGGGGCAGAAAGGGAGAGAATCCCAAGCAGGCTCTGCACTGTCAGCTCAGAGCCGGACAGGGGGCTTGAACTCACAAACTGGGACATCATGGCCTGAGCTGAAACCAAGAGTTGGCCGCTTAACCAGCTGAGCCACCCAGGCGCCCCTAGTGTCCACCTCTTGATTTCAGCTCAGCTCATGCTCTCACAGTTTGTGAGTTCGAGTCCTGCATCGGGCTTTGCACTGACAGGACAGAGCCTTCTTGGGATTCTCTCTCTCTTTCTCTCTCTCTGCCCCTCCCCTATGTTCTCTCTCTCAAAATAAATAAACATTAAAAAAAAAAAACCCAAGTTCCGGTTATTAATTCTTAGTTACATTTGTTTTAAGGGCAATTATTTCCTTCTAGTGTTTTGCTTGGCTTTTAGCCTCGTCAGTGGCTTTTAGTTTTTAATCTTTTGGAACCTGCTCATTTTTTTTTTTTCCTGCAGTGAGATTTCTCAATCCCCATATTTTCTGTGTGGCTCTGGGTTTTTGCATATTTTAAGTATTTCCGCGTCTGGAAGATAATCTTTTGACTTCTTCGTCATGCAATTCCACCGTCCTCAACACTCAGGGCAAATATGCTCGCGACCTCAGGCTGACAGGGGGCTCTGAGGGGAAGAGCGGTTCCTGCGGAGACAGAGGTCTTTTCCCTAGCAGACAAGACCTCTTTCCCAGTGCTCTGTCCTCAGCTACCAGTAGCTTGCATTCTCTAATCCCTCCATGGCGTCCCACGCCTCTGTGCCTGGATGTGTGTTCTTCTCCGGCTGGAAAGTGGCCCTCTCTTGCTTGGCTCTCCATTGCCGGGTACTTAGGATGTGCGGGGCCATGCTGGGAGGCCCTTTAAGTATGTCATCTCTGCTGCCTGCCGTTCTCCTGCGAGGGCTGGTTGGTCCTCTCCAAAGGTGACCCTGGATGAATCACACCTCCCACCCTGCATCCACAACGGCCAGTGGCTCGTTCCGGCCAGTACGGCGTAGCGTAAGTGAGGCCACCTTGCTTCTGCCCATCAGCCTTAAGAAGGCCTGTGTGTGTGCCCTTATGGCGTCAGGGAGAGGCCCCGAGACAAAATCGACACGGGGAGGACGAGAAGGCCAGCCGTGCCAGCGTCCAGCCGAGCCCGGCCTTCTATCCGTCCCTGGCCAGCGTGCCACACTGGGGTCAAGCCACTGTGACGCTCTATCCATCGTCTGACCATAGTCCTGAAACCAGCAGGAGAGCCGGTCAGCTGAGCCCGGTCACCCCACAGACTCATGAGAAGTCATGAGAAATCATGAAACGGGGGTGGTTTGAAAATGCCAGGCTTGGAGTAGGTTCTTGTGCTGCCGTGGATAAATGGAACAAAGACGCACAGGCGATTGCTCTGAGACGTAAAGGCCGGGGACTATTATTTAAAGGGCTGTTAGCAAGACTGTCAACAGTAGCTGTACTTTTGATTAAGTGTCTCCAGGGGGCCAGGCATCGCGTAGACAAGGCCCACACATTCTCCATGGAAACGGCTACATACTCTTCGTGGATCATTAATTTTACAAGAACATGAGTAATAACAACTCCCATTTATTGAGCAGCTAGTACATTCGAGACGTTCTCTCTAGGGACTTCCCGAGAGTTGTTCTTAGATTCATAGACTGTGCGGGTTATTCTCGGGCGACTTCCGCTCACGCTTCCAGACGGTGGCTAAAGGGAGGAGGCGACCCGTGTGACTGTCACGTCCCTGCTCCCCCTAGCTCGTTGAATGCCAGCTGCCCAGCTCCTGGCGCTTCGTGCCACACCCCATCTCCCCCCCACCCCCCGCCCCTCCTGACACCTGCGTGTGACAGTGGTTGGCCCAATTGGCATTTCCCTTCTTAGGACTGGTAGGTATTTTTCCCTGATAACCTAGGGAGCCGTGATCGCAGTTTGAATCTTCTGCAACTTCTGGAGTTAATAATTGCCTTGCTTTTTTTTTTTCTTTTCTTTTCCTTGCTTTTGGATATTTTTTTTGTTTGTTTGTGCTTATGGTGACTATCCCATATGTTGCAACAAAATTAAAAACCCCTCTGGATGCTGTTTTCCACATGGTCAGGCACACGAGTTCCATTTTCTGTTGTGTTTGTGTGCTTTGCTTGGAGACGGTCCTCCTGGGGCCCCGTGGTTCCTGCCGCGCCCCCTCCCCCTGGGGTTCCTTCTCCCTCCTCCCATGCTCGTGCTCGGGGCTGTGTTTCCAGGATCTTCTGTTCTCGTTTTGATTTGTTCCCTCGGGATCATTGGTTCGACTGTATATATATTTGAAATCTTTGTCTCCTCTCTTTTCTGGAAGGCTTCTACCTCGGGTGCCGTGCCTCCTGAATTGAACCTCTCTCTGGCTTTGCTTATTCCCCTTGTATATTTTTCCTTTTTGTCTTTTCATCCAGTTTTTTTGTTTGTTTGTTTGTTTTTGAGAGTGGGGGGAGATTTGGTCTCCTGACTCTTAAAGTTTTAAAATTTCTGTTCTCTTTGGGGCACCTGGGTGGCCCAGTCAGTTGGGCATCCAGCTTCTGCTCAGGTCATGGTCTTGCGGTTCATGGGTTTGAGCCCCACCTCAGGCTCTGTGCTGACAGCTCAGAGCCTGGAGCCTGCTTCGGATTCTGTGTCTCCCTCTCTCTCTGCCTCTCTCTCCCTGCTCTCTCTCTCTCTTTCTCTCTCTCTCAAAAATAAACATTAAAAAAATCTCAAAATATATTAAAAGAATAAAATTTCTGTTCTATTTAATCCCTAAAGCATTTTCTTGTCCTGTAGTGTTCCTCTTCTCAGTACCCTGGTTCTGTTGTGTGAGCACAGTACCTGCCCCTTGAGCCTCTGAGGATCACGGGGGGTTCCCCTGGGCTCTCCCCGGGCCCCGCACGCTTCGCGCTCCAGGCCTGGGGTTATCTGTCCTTTTTGGCGTCTGCCCTCGCGTTGTTGATTTTCCTTAAGACCTGCTGACACTTTGTTCTTTCTGACCTAGGAGGAAGGCACCAAGGTGTTAGGGAACTTTCTGTGCCTCGCGGGCTAGAACAACACTGGTGCCCACTGGTGGGCACTCGAGCAGGCAGGTGGCCGTTTCACGGGGTGTCACGGGGCAGAGAAAGAGGGAGAGAGAGAATCCCAAGCAGGCTCCACGCTCGGTGTGAGGCCTGAGCTTACGAACCACGAGATCATGACCGGAGCCGAAATCGAGAGTCAGATGCCTAACAGATTGATTAACCCAGTTCTCTGTGTAATTTTAATTTATATTCACTTTTGTCTCAATAAGTAATCTCTGAAGCAAACATGTGTTAGAGAGATTGCATCCCGTGCTGGCCTCTCCAGACACGGTGACCCTGAACTTCCTCCCCCATCCTTCGCTCGGCCCCCTCAGATCTCACATCACACCCAGCTCGAGCACAGAGTCCTACGGACGTTCCATCCTGGTGGGAGCCACCAAACCACGAGAAAACCCTCTTCCTCAGAAGAAACACGCTGACACCTTGATCTCAGACTTGCAGCTTCTAGAACCGTGAGAAGACGCGTTTCTGCTGTTCGAGCCTCGCAGCCAGCGCTGCTGTGTCACGGCAGCCCGAGCGGACCACCACACCAGGCGAAGCCCGCCCGCCAGCATCCGTAGCTCTTCCCTCTGGGGCCATTCAGTTTTCCTGCAGATGAGGTTCCCAGTCTTCTGCCAGGTTGGAGGCCTGCCGTGAGCATCGAGGAGCGCAGGATGGGGCTCCGGGTGGGCAGCCAGACTTGCATGTGACCTTGCTCTGTTCCCTTGGATCCACTGGCCTCCTCCCGGGGCCTCCGTGGGAGAGGCAGGCAGCTGTCCGAGTGGGATCGGCATTGGGGAGGGGGTGGTTAGAGGGCCAGGGGCCAGGGGCATAGCCGCGCCTTGTATAGATTACAGCCATGCTTCTCTTTCAACCCCACACCTTGCTGCGACCTTCAGGAGCCCCCTCTCCAGGGCCCTGGGCATGAATTGGCATCCAGTCCAGGATCCTACGTCGCAAAGCGGTTGTCAGGTTGTCTTTCTCTCAGGAGCCAGAACTCCCTGGCGTTTCCTTGCGTTTCATGACCTCGTGTGCCGGGAGAGCATCGGTCGGGTGTTTTGTAGCATGTCTCTCCATTCGGGCTCGTGCGGAGTTCCCCCATGATTTGACGGAGGGTTTTGGATTTGCGGGAAGGACACCACAGAGGGGATGTGGCCCCTCACGGGCGTCGTGTCGGGGTTAGGGGACCCCATCGATAGAACTGGTGATATTCATAGAATGACTTGCTAGGGAGGTGTCTGCCCATGAAGTTTCAGTGTGGGGGGGAGGGTTCCAGTGTAATTACTATGCCTTCGGGGAATGCTCGAAGCCTCTGCAGGGATCCCATTTCTCCTTAAACTTTTACCCGGATCATTAGCACTCATGGGTGGGCATTCCCTGAAGCGGTGATTACTGTGGCTTCTGGGGGAGACTTTCTGTTCCTCTTAGTCCTTCCATGCCCCTCCTACCAGTTCTGTAAGGAGAAGTCGTCCCTTCTCCCCCATTTGTGTGTTTGTTCAGTCATTTACTTTTATCAGCAGGGATGGACGTAGGCATATTGATTTTATTCTCGGGGCCATAGCCAGTACTCTGTTGATTTGTTTTGTGGCTCAGATTGTTCTCGCCGTGGCCATAGGGAGCTCTGTCAGAATGTCAGGTTGGCTCTTCTGTCGTTTCGATGTGCGTCCATCTTTTTTTTTTTTACGCACTTTCTTCGTTTCTAATACTACACGATACCCCAGGCTCGTCTTGTTTAGTTCATAGATTTTTAAAATTCCTTGACTTTGGTTTTGATGAGGTTTCAGAAGGAAGCAGAGATGCATGTGTTCAATGTTTTTTCTAAACTGTTTTGATCATAAACGTTTTCTGTTTCTTACGAGGTTATTGTTATCGTTTATTTATTTAATAAGTTTATTTGTTTATTTTGAGAGAGAGAGAAAGAGAGGTGGGGGCAGAGGGAGAAGGAGAGAGAGAATCCCAAGCAGGTTCTGCACCGTCCACACAGAGCAGGACATGGGGCTCGAACTCACGCATTGGGTGATCATGACCTGATATGAAATCAGGAGTCGGATGCTTAACTGACTGGGCCACCCGGGTGCCCCTGTTATTTTCGTTTATATTCATTGTTGTCTCTGAAGTGGACATCTCTCTGTTAGAGGGAGTGCGTCCGGTCTCCGTCTTTCCAGAAACTGTTACCTGAATCCCCTCCCCCATCGTTAGCCTGGTACACTTGTGCCTGACGGTATGCCTCCCTCAAGCACAAGGATCCCATGTACGTTCCATCCTGGTCAGAGCCACCAAACCACGAGAAGGGCCTTTCTAGGGCTTTTGGAAAGGGGGAGCTTTCTCTTTCTTCCATGGAAGCAACCGGAAGAATCGTTCTCCCTTTCGTTGGCTGATGATGTGTTCTGAAACATCGGGGTTGGAACTCCTGCATCCACTTTGCCACCACAAACCGAGAGTCAGGTGCTGCCGTTGGGAGCTGTCACCACCTAGAGCCCAAGGGCGAAGCCAACCCAGGAGGGGACAGGAGGCCAGAAGAACCAGCCCCTTGGGGCTTCGTTTAAGTGGCTGCCGAAGGAAGCGTCACCTGACCTCCGTTTGGACATCCACGTCATGAACCAAAAATACCGCCTTTATCATGGAGACTGGTGTGCGTCGTTTTGGGATAACTTCACTTTCAACGAAGACAACCGCTTTCTCACAGAAATCGGGCTCTGTTGCCTCAAATGTGCAAGGCGGGTATGCAATAGGGACAGAGATGGCCTCGGTTGACCGGCAGATATTTTGAAGCCAGCACCATCCTTTTGCATATTTCCAGGTTGGCACGCGCTGGCCACTGTGTAATGCGGGCAGTGATTACGTTGGGAGCTGCTGCTTTGACATCTGCGACGGTTAGGACCCTAAACTCCCCACCCTGGGCCATTCTCATAGAAAGTTAGAATTAAGGCCAGTCAGTAAGTAGGGCTGCCTCTTAATTTTTACACACGGAGCAGCCCGGTACCATGTCATCTGAGAAAGTTCCCCAAACATCTTGTTTCGGGGGGTCACACAGCCTGTGTTTCGACCACGCAGTTCCCTCTGAGGAAATTATCCCAAGGAAGTAAGTAGATAAATAAATGTGTCTATACAAAGTAGAAACATGCCAGAGGGTTGTTGCAGTGCTGTTATTACCCAGGAAAATTGGGTACGGCATAAAGGACCAACAATAGGCAGTTGGTTAAGGAAATTACGGGGTACTCATGTGATGGCCACGTGCAGCCACGAAACAGTGGTGTCGTGTGTATTTTGACATGAAGCGATGCTTACAGTGCACTATTAGCTTGAATAGAAAGCAAATTAGAGGTACCTGCGTGGCTCAGTCAGTTAAGCATCTGACTTTTGGTTTCAGCCCAGGTCATGATCTCACGGTTCGAGAGTTCGAGCCCCACATCAGGCTCTGTGCCGACAGTGAGGAGCCTGCTTGGGATTCTCTGTCTCCCCATCTGCCTGCCCCTCCCTGGCGCTCTTGCTCTCTCTTCTCTCTCTAATAAATAAATAAACTTAAAAAAAAAGAAAGCATATCATATCACTGTAAGGGTAGTATGATCACTTTTTGTAAAAAAGGCATGTTTTTGTATGCATATAAAAATTAGCGGTTCCGTTATAGATTTTGAAAATCCCTTTGGTTACTTTTTAATTTGTTTAAATCAGATCTTCGGCACCTTGTGAGTGAGGTATTAAAATTTAAAGCTAATGGAAACCCAAAGTCGCTTTGTGACCCTAGTACGCTTCGTCGGGAGCTTCTGTTTCTGAACAGGTGAGGCGTGTGTGAGGTGCTGCTTCAGTAGTTGGACCTTTAATGAGCCGGCGAGGTCTCCCGGCGCTGTGACTTGGGTATTTCTCCCACCACCTGAGCCGGCCCTTCTCGGCGCTGCCTGGCCTGGGGGGAGTTAGACATCCTCTGGGGAACAGCACAGCACAGGTGAGTGTGAAAGGCAGTGGCGCCGGATACTAACTTGGGACCCTCCATTTCCTCCCTTTGTGAGCTAGTCTGAACCCCTCCTCTGTTACAGTGGGCCTTGATAATGGCCGCGACAATGGCTTTCTCCGCCTCACAGCCGTCATCCTCACGGTGAGGTCATGCACCCTAAAGGAACACGTCATCGGAAAGGCTCCGCCGTCCTGTCACGTCTTGTTGGGGACAGGAGCTGCGATCTTGGCTCTGCCCCTTGCATTTCTTGGCTCGTTAGTCTGTCCCATCCTGGGCTGCCTTCTAAGGAGCCACACACATGGTCAGAAGGGAGCGGAGGGCGGGGGATCGTCATTCCTCTTCAGCCTTTGATCCCCTCCTTAGAAACTCTGCTTCACCCTGGGGGTCTGGTGGCGGGTCCTGGAGCTCGGGGAAGAACCCGGTTCCCTCCAGGCCACGCGGGGTGCCTCCTACGGGCGCCCCGTCTGACCACGCTCCTTGGACCGTGCTTCTGCTTTGCATGGCTCCACGATTTGGATGCTTCTGGCTCTTTTCCTCAGCCACGATCCTGTTCCTTTGGCAAGAGGCCTCTGTTGTCCCTCCCGCCCCCTTCGCTTGATGGCTTAATTTCGTCTGCCCCCACCATTTGATTTGATGTGATGGTGTACAGCATGACGTCCCCAAATCACTTCTGCCTGTTAAGCAAACATATATTTCTGGGATTGATGTTTTAATTTAATGAAACACATTCTAACGAGGGTCAGCTGCAGCCATGAATTTTTTATGAGTGATTTGCTGAAAAGCACGTCAAATGGTAACATCCCGTGCTTGGCCGAGTGAGTCCGAATCCTTGTTCCAGCACATGGGTTGAGCGAGACAGGAGAAGAGATTCCGCTGGCCTCGGCGTCCCCGGCTTCTCGTGCCGTGTGTTACGGACAATCCCTTGGCTTCTGTGTTGCGGCTCCTCATTGTTACGAAGAGGGAGCATTTGGGAAGGTTCAGCCCATCAGAGGAGGAGACGGTGGTCCCAGAGAACCCCAGCTGGGTATTCGCTCCAGGGACTCGTCATCAGGATACATCAGGGCGGAGAGTTCGGAGGGCCTCGCTCGATGTGCGCGTGTGCGCGCGCGCACGTGCGTGTGCGTGCGTGTGTGTGCGCGCGCGCTGGGGTGGGAAGGAGAGGTCAGGGTCTCGGTGAAGGAACCTGGAGATTATACAGGTGATTTCCTACTCCGAAGCCGTTCTCCCTTGTATTTGTGTCCTGTGGCAGCTGTAACAAATCGCGACAACCTTAGCGATGTGAAACAGCAGAAATTTATTCTCTCATGATTCTGGAGACCAGATGTCCGAACTCAGTACCGCTGGACTGACATCGAGGTGGTAGCAGGGCTTGGCTCCCTCTGGAGAGAACCTATTTCTTCCGGCTCCGGTGGCCGCCAGCAGGCCGTGGCCTCTGGCCGCGTGGCTCTCGCCTTTCGGACCAGCTCTCCGGCTCTGTCCGCCCCTTGACTTTTCCTCTCTGGTACATGTTGGTTGACTGTACCTTTGCCTCTTTTTTGTTTTTTAGTTTTTTTTTTTTTAAGTTTATTTATTTTCGAGAGCGAGTGAGGGAGGGGCAGAGAGGGTGACACAGAATCCGAAGCAGGCTCCAGGCTCTAAGCTGTTAGCACAGAGCCCAGTGTGAGACTTGAACCCACGAACCTCGAGATCATGACCTGAGCCAAAGTTGGCGCCTCACTGACTGAGCCACCCAGTCGCCCCCACCTCTGCCTCTTCTAATAAGGACGCTTGTGATTGCTTTCAAGGTGTGCGTGGACAGTCCAGGACAATCTCCCCATGTCGAGATCCTTGGTCACGCCTGCCGAGAGCCCCTTCCCCAAGAGGGCGAGGCTCACGGGCTCCGGCGATCAGGATTTGCCATCTTCGGGGCCTGTTTCCGGCCCCCAGCAGTTCCTCTTTCTCTTTGTCCAGGCCCGGATTGGCGCTGCCTGGCCAACGCCTCTGTCGCAGTCCGCTCCCCTGTGTCTGACTGGTCTGGCTCACGAGGCGAAGGCCAAGCCAACAGTGGGCGTCCGGGATCTTCTCCTCAGCCCTTCTTTCCTGCTCTGGCGGCTGCTGTGTGAAGACATGGCTCTCAGAGGTCTGGCGGCCATTTTATAACCGCGGGCATGTTTCCAAGAGAATCAGGAAGGTTCTGGCCCAGAGCCCGCCCAGGACTGCCGCCTCCATGTCCCCCTGCGGCCAGACGGCTGGTTGTTCACTGACTTGGGATTCGTTTGGGAGGGCCTCTGGCCCCGGCTGACAGGCTGGCATACCCCGCTGGCCTTGGGGCGAGGGCACGACGGGCCCCGGCTGGGTCCCAGAGGCCTCTCGTCTTGTGGCTCCGGCTCTTTCGGCAGCCCCAGCACATCTGAGCAGCCGCTGGCCACGTGGTCTGGCCCTGGGCCCTGCTGTTTCTGGGCCTCCCGTCCGGGAGCCAGTGGGCCTGCAGGATAAGATCAGATCAGGGAAGTCCATGTGTGTGAGGCAACTTCAGGGCCTCCGTGAGCCACTCTTATTCTCGCTATGGAGTGCAGTCCCCGCGCTGTCCCCAGCAGCCCCCGACGTCCAGGCGAAGAGGTACAGGACGGCTTGGCTCTTCAGAAGGTTCCCACCTCACCCCAGCGCATGAGGCCTGTGCCGGTAGCTGGGCCCTCCTCGTACCTGGGATGTGTGAGAAGTCACGGAGCCCCCCTCATTGGGCTCAGCCTCTGTGACCCGCTGTCCCCAAGGTGGGCCAGATGCCTCCTTAGGTCTCCCCGCAGGCGGAAGGAGAATATCGGGGTGGGGCCAAGAGCTGCAGCAAGCATGCCCAATGGGCTCACACTGACGGAGCCAGAGCCTGCTTTGCTTGGATAGACGTGCAGGGCCGGCCTCAGGCACCGCCCAGCACAGGGAACGCTGTGCCGAACTGGAGTCCGGGGCAAGGCTTCTGGAAGAGGAGCTGCGGCGGGCAGGCCCCACGGATGGAGCGGGTCTGGACCCGAGAGGAGAGAGCAGAGGGTACTTCTTGTGTTATTATTCCTGCTGCTTCTGCTCTGCCCCTCTCCCTACCCTCCAAGAGACCGATGCCGACTGGTAACTGGTTACTAGAAGCGGAGTCCAGGGGTATCCGTTGAGATCTGTCAGCCTTAAGACACAAAATCAACTAACAGCAAATTGAATAGGGGTTTGTCTTACTCACAAGCAGGAACGTGAGAATGGGCTGCTACTGTGTGGGGATGGGGGAAGCTGAATGTCGGGGCTTTCCTCATTGCCACAAGAAGGCTGCCACAGCTCCGGCGTGCTGTCTACATTCAAGAAAGAGGGAGGGAAGTTGGCAACGGCATCAGAGAAGCAACAGATTTCTCAGCTCCCCCAGCCTCCGGCAGACTTTCCCTTTGTCCCTTTGGTCAGAACTCTGTCATGTGGCCACTCTGAGTTGCAGAGGAGGCTGGGACGGCGTCTCTGGGGGTGGGAATGAGGCTGGGTTAGGCAGCCAGAGAACTTCGGCGTCTGCAGGAAGAGAGTGTTATGACCAGGGGACGCTGCCAAGGAAGGCGGAGGCGAATCCAGACCCACCCCCGGGGGCGTCTTAGGTGGCGTGCACTTCTGGTTCTGTAGATCCCTGACCCGGGCATGTCCAAACACAGGTCACATGGGCCTGGCTGTCACCTGGGAAACTGCTACCAAAGTGAACTCGTGGGCCCTGCCCAGACCCACTGGATCAGAAACTCTGGGGTGGGGACCAGCGAAGCCCCCCGAGTGCTTCTAGCGCGCGCTCAGATTTGAGGACTGCGGACTTCGAGGCCGGGGTGTCAGAGATCAGGGTGCCAGCGTGGGCGGGTTCTGGCGAGAGCCCTCTTCCTGGCTGCTAGATGAGGCTGCCTTCTGGCTGTGTGGAGAGAGGGAGGCGGAGGGAGGAGGGGGCGGCGGGGGGAGGGGGAGGGAGGCCCTACTTCCATCCTCACCTCCATCTCACCAACCACTGCCTTGGGGGTTAGGGCTCCAACATATGATTCGGGGGGGTGGGGCACAGACATTCGGTCTGTGATGACGGGGAAGTAGGATCTGGGTGGCTGGTCTCTCCCAGGACACGTGAAGGTCCTTAGCATTCCAGCCTTCCCCGAGTTATGCTCAAGGTCACTGTTCACTCTGGAGAATTCTCGACTGCCACAGAGACCACGGAGCACTGGACACTCAGTGGGTGTCTGCCCGCACTAAGGGTTTGGGACGCGGGGCCGAGGTGGTAAAAGCAAAGTGAGCGGACGCCGATCCCGCCCTGGGGGGTCCTGTGCTAACCTCCCCTGGGAGAGGCCTGTGCCCTAGACTTGACTGTTTGTCCCCTGGCTCTAACCAGCCCGTCTCGTTCACGCAGGGGTGAAGGGCCCCCTTGGGGCCGTGGCGGTCGGGGTGGCTGGGGCGGGTACGGCCTTTCGGAGCTTGCCCCACATGCAGTGCCCACCCCCGGGCGACTTGTGTTTTAGGGACACGGGTAGGAGGTGCGAACGCAGAAGACGGAGCCGCAGGAAGAGAGGAAGGCGAGGGGGGTTTATACGTGATGAAGAGCAGGTGTGTTTCCACGATGAATTCCAGGTTCACACGCGTCTTGTCACAGAATCGTCTGAACACCTCTGTGAAGTAGGTTACTCTCCGTGTTACAGAAGAGGGGAAACTGAGGTGCCGAGCGCCCGAGTCTGCTCCGGAGCGAGGCTCGCTTTGAAACCCTCGGTGTGGTGAGGTGCACGCCGCTGCAGGATGCACAGGAAAGCTGTTTGCGGGGTAAATCCCGAGTCCTCATCACTGGGAGAAAAAACTTTTTATTGTCTCTATATGAGGTGATGGGTGCTAACTAAGGGTACTGCGGCAGTCATGTCACAAAACACGCAAGTCAAGGGGCACCTGTGCGCTGAGTCGGTTAAGTGTCCGACTTCGGCTCAGCTCACGATCTCATGGTTTGTGGGTTCGAGCCCCACATCGAGCTCTGTGCTGACGGCTCAGAGCCTGGAGCCTGCTTCGGATTCTGTGTCTCCCTCTCTCTCTGCCCCTCCCCTGCTCACACTCTGTCTCTGTCTCTCTCTCTCTCTCAAAAATAAACATTAAAAAAATTAAAAAAAATACACAAGTCAAACCATTAAACGGGACACCCTAAACTTGCACAGTGCGGTATGTAAATTCTATCTCCATGAAACTGGGAGAAAAAAACCCTTCGATATTCTTCCGAGAACCCTGGCAGCCTCCTCCCCACGCACGCCGCTCCCTCGCTTTCCACGCGTGGCGTCTGTGAGTGATTGCTCTGTCCACAGCCTGGGGCCGGGGCTACGCAGATGGCGGTGCCCCTCATATCCTGGGCTTACGTCCCGTTTCACGGAAGCGGGGTGGTGTCGGAGAGAGGACAGAGTCGGGCCGGGGAGCCCCTTACGTATGTAGGCTGCACCTCCTGGATCCGAATCTCGTCCTCACTTCCACTCTGAAGATGGAGGAGCCCATTTGGGGGACGCACTCACCGAGAGTCACCTGCCACAGGAGACCCCAGGAGGCCCGTAAGTTAAATCACAAGAAGAGACGTGCCTGCTAGAAGGCCTAGAAAGTTTGCATGGCATGAGCCGCCCGAGAGCTCTCTGTCGACGACACGGAAAGCCGGAGGATAATCAGGAGTTGACTCTGGGAGCCTAGAACCCAACGCGGATGGATGAATAGGTGTGTGACGGCAGCAGTCTGGGAGAGAGGGCGTCTCCGTGGTGCCTCGGGGAGCGGGGTTCCTGCCTTTGGGGCTCTCGTTCTGGGTTCCATACTGCCCCGTGGGTCTCTGGAGCACACGTGTCTTGCTCCAGATGGCTTATTTGTAATGCTTATTTTAATTTATTTTGAGAGAGAGAGAGAGAGAGGAGAGAGTGAGAGAGTGTGCACAAGTGGGGAGGGACAGAGAGGAGAGACAGATCCCAAGCGGGCTCCACGTCATCAGCGCAGAGCCTGATGCAAGGGTTTGAACTCACGAACCACAAGATCATGACCTGAGCCGAGATCAACAGTCGGACGCTTAACCGACTGTGCCGCCCAGGTGCCCTGCTCCGGGTGCCTTAACACCGTCAACCAGCCGGCGGTCTGGGAGCCCTCCTCTCTCTTTCAGGTGACTTTGCACAACTGATTTTTGAGCTAGTGTGCACCGACGTTGCCTCTCTCTCGGAGGACACACCGGAGGGGTGGGGTAAAAGGATAATGAAACCAACCTTCCTGCGCTGGTCAGATGTTCTGGAACGGATCTTGGGTTCATCCGTGGTGCTCATTCGCCTTGTTCCTACTTTCTGCAGTGATAACCCCCGGTACTGAGCCAGACTGCTTTTATTCCCACCCCTGAAGCCAATCCCAGTGTTACGGGTGCCGATTGCCAAGGTGGGGACCAGGAGATTTGTCCTGGCATGAAATGCCTCTTTGTGCCTCGCCTTCTCCTGCATAGTGAGGACACTGGAGGTTTGCCTTGGCCCCTCACGATAATGGTTTTGCCCCCATTGGGAATACGACCCTTCGCCCGGGGTTTGTGGCTTCACCACACAGAAGCCTGCGTAACTCATGATCCCCGGTCGTCATGCTGCAACACGATTTTATTGTGCTGTTTTTGTTTGCTAAGGACCTAAAGTGACTTGGATGGAATTACCACTGGAATAAATGATGTATGAAATGAGAAATCTTTGTCCAGTACTGCCGGGGGGGAGGGAGAGGGGAAGGGAAGGCTTTCAACAGAACCGCTGTTGTGCAGAATTAGTTCTGATACAGCCAGAAAACACAATAGGATAAGACAATGAATTGTCATATATTTCTTTCCATTTTTACTGAAAAGTCAGGCTTTTTATCACTTTTTCCATTACCCCTTTGAGGCTCCCCACAAAGGGGAGTGGATCTTACTCCAAATGAAAGCCAACTTTCATGGAGTCCAGCCCTTCCCGGGGGCCGAGCACGGGGGAGGGTGGCGAAGGGGTGTTTTTCTTCTCCCCACCCGTGTTCTCACTTTGGGGGGACCCTTTCTTCTCCCTGGTTCCCAGTGCCCTTGCCCTGTTATCTCTTCTGCCTTGACAAGTCTGCTGTCTCAGGAAAGGAGTGGGCGAGCTGACTCACACTGAGGGTTAAAGGTGGCTTCACTGCTCACTCCCCTCGCGGGGGGTCGGAGGTGGGTCATTTGAACGGTGGAAAACCGAGATCCAGGGTCTGAAACAGGAAAACCCAAACTCTGTGGGGCACAGAGCAGACTGCGCATCTCGGGGCTGATGCCTGAGAGGTGGGGCCATACAGCCACGCTCCCCACAGCCAGGCTGCCGGCTGGGTCTGGTCTCCTCATCCGGTCCTTTCTCAGAGCTCTGCAAACCACGCACACTCGCCCATCGGCAAGGCTGCTCTGTTGTCTTTTTCCAAGGAGTGGGCGATGGCGCTGTCTGGCCCCAAAGCTCCCGCCGTCCCGCCAGGGAGGGCCAGGCCGGTGTTCCCTCCGCCACCGCGCACTCCTGGGTCTCCGGGCGAAACCTCCAGACTGTGCCGGGAATCTGCGACAAGAGCGACCGTAGCCGGAAATGTGGAATCCAGGCCAGCCCTCAGCGGGGCACCTGCCCTTGACCCGGCTCACAGCCCTTCTGCACCTGCCGCAGTAGCCGATGGCCGTGCTGGGGAAGAATAATAGTCTCAGCCACTGGGAAGAGAAGAGGAAAGAAAGTCCGCCCGGGGAAGGAGACGATCCGTGCCCTGCTCTATTTTTGTCTCTGCTACATGCTCACTGAGTGTCCTTGAGGGAGTTGCCTTCGTTCTTGGTCTTGGTTTGTTCCTGCCCTGGCATTGCAAACAATGCAGAGTCCGTGCATTGCTTGCCAGAACTCCCAGGGAATCTCGTGCCTCCCTGATGATGCTCGGGCGTACGGGCACATTTTGGGGGCGGCGGGGGGGAGGGGACAGAGAGGGGAAGGTAGGGCCGTAAGTCATGGGAGTGGAACAGCAGTGCCCAATTCCTCAGCTCATGGGCAAAATGGACCTTTCTCTGCACGGCCCTTTTAAAGATAGTCTGTTTGTCCTTATTTGTAACCCGGTTAGGCTTTGCCCCCACCGTGGACCGCAGAGCGGGTGGAGGAGCCGCCATTGCTGACCGTTCCCTGAATACTTTACACCAACTTGGGTGCATCGTTTTACTTGCTTCCAGTTTCCAGGATGAGAGAACTGACGCTTAGGTAGGTCAAGTGATTTTCCTGGAGCAGAATGTGAAAATCTCTTCTTTTTTGACTCCGGCACAGAGCCTAGCACATAGTAGGTGCTCAATCAATAGTTGGTGGCTTAGTAGGAGTCTGGGGACTCTGGGGAGGGGGGTTTATCTGTGCTCTGCCCACGTCTCAGTGCCTTGGATGGTTCACCTATAAAATCATGTGAACTGGATCCTTCATGTGTGACGAGAGATGGCTGGGGGCGGGGGGAGGGGTGCTGGTGAGGGCAATTGACAGCCCCCTTTCTAGCCCACCCGAGTTTGAAATCACTTGAGAAAAAGGCACAGGAATCAGGCCAATGGAATAAGAATGCATCGGCTTTAAGAGTGATAGAAGCTGGCCCCTGAAGGGCGTGGCTTCAGTCAGTCCGTGGCTGTATTGGGTTTCCAATGACTTTACCCCATAATGAAACTTACCCGCCAAACACAGCCGGAGCTGGACAGCTCCCCCGTGAGACAGCACGTCCCCCGTGGCCGAGGGTGGAGCAGCCACACTCTCTCCGGGCAGGTGAAACTGCAAGCGGGAGAGCCCCAAAGGGGCTGAGCCAGAGCAGTGACTTTCTTCTCTAACTGTACCAATCAGGTGAGTCAGTCTGGTTCTGGAGTGGGGGCAGGGAATGTGAGGGATTGGGAGGAGGTGGCTACAGCCACTGTGTATTAAATCAGTGGGTTCAAGATCACAGGCTGGGGGCATACACGTTCCCCTAGCCCTATGATCTCTTGAATTCTGTGTTTGCTCTTTTCCCAAGTAAAATAATGCGTGATGCCTCTCTTTACATGTGGTTCAAGTTCATCCTCTATCAAAGCGAGGACATCATAGGCCACGCCCAGGATCCCTGCTGTGGGCGTTTACGCTCTCGGTGTCCCTCTCCCTAGGAGTGTGGACAGGACTAGTGATTCATTCTAATGAACACAGTACAGCGGGAGTGACTCGAGACACTTCTGAGATTAGGTTATAAAAGGGCTGTAGCTCCCATCTGGGGCATTCTGCCTTGGAACACTTGTGTGGGAGACCCCAGCTGTCATATGAAGCAGCCCCGTGGAGAGTTCCACGTGAACTGTCCCCAGACATGTGAGTGAGCCTGGAAGTTGAGCCTTCAGGTGAGACAGGAGCCCTGGCTGAGGGTTTGATTGCAACCTAATGAGAGACCTTGAGCCAGAGGCATCAAGCTAAGCTGTGTAGATTTCTAACCCGTAGAAACTGAGATAATGTTACTTTAAACCACCACGCTTTGGAGTGATCTGTTATGCAGTGATAGATAGCTATAACAGAAATCGTTCTTGTTACACTAGGGCCCTGCAAAGTAGCATTACCAAGAAGGCCTAGTGATTTCTTAATCCCATGGCTTTTTATTTGTTTTGGTTTTTTTTTTAGTTCTTTTTTGTTTATTTTTGAGAGTGTGTGCACAAGCAGGGGAGGGGCAGAGAGAGACAGGGACAGAGGATCTGAAGAGGGCCCTGTACTGACAGCCAAGAGCCTGATGCAGGGCTCGAACTCACAGACCCTGAGATGGTGATCTGGTCCGAAGTCAGACGCTTCAGCTTAACCTACTGAGCCACCCAGGCGCTCCATGGGGCCTTTTATTTGTTAGGAGAAGAGACTGCCTATTTGCAGCATCTCAGCCCAACCAAGCCCAGCCTTCTTTTTCACCCCGGGCCCCAGACGAGGGACGCAGACGAGCTGGACCACGTGATTAGGCTCGGCAAACAGGTTTAAAAATAGCTTTACTAGCTCACACTTTGAAATTTAAGCCATCCATTTAGGAAATACTGCGTGTAGCTGGAAAAATCATTTTTGCATTATTCCTTTTCAAGAACAAAGTGATAAGTGACTTTGGAGTCAGGAAGTGGTTATTTGCAGAGTTTATGAAAAATAAGCTGTCATCCTTGTCCTATATTACATCGGAGTCCCTGGGAGTCAGAACTTCGTTTTCTTAAATTTGGGTGTTTTAAGGGACCTCGGACATATTGAAATAAAAGAACGCCTCACAGTTACACAGAAGTGACGTTTCCCACTTTTCCCCTCCAAGCATAGAACATTAAGAGCAGGCTGCCTCTTCTGGATTCTTACGGAGGGGCTCCCGCGCGGTGCCCAGGGACGAGCCTGAAATAGACAGAGACACATGTGTCGCCCCAGCCGCCTTAGCTGAGACCAGAAGAATTGTCAATTATATTTAGATAAGACATATTCTCAGATACCAAATATACTCCCTCACGGCATTTGGGGGATCAGGCCGTTCTGTTTCCCTGGCTCTGAGCTTGGCCATAAGATCTTTGCAAGTGGCTTGTTTTGACATCATACTTTGCAGAGTCCCAGAGTTACAAATTCCCAGGGAGACCGGTGCCCTCGGGCGACTCTTTGCTTTCCCGTTCTTTCTCTCCTTCTCGGTTTGGCTGCTCTGATGAGGGCTCTGATGGGGGAGTTGATTGGGGGAAGTTAGCTCCTCAGAGACAGGTACGATGCATCCACTGTGTCCTCCACCCTTTGGGACCAGGACCGTTAGTTGCCCGTCTTCCTAGAGATGGACTTTGCAGCTGGATACATGGGCACCCAGAAGAGTACTGTGTTGGCCAGGCTCCCTTGCAGCGTGGCTGCCGAAATGGGCTCTGAACAGAAGTGCCATGTGCCGTTTAACGGGAAGGGGAATGTGTCCCTCTTCCCTTTCCCACTCACCACTGGCTGGAATGCAGATGTGTTTTTTTAAATTTTTAAACATTTATTCATTTTTGAGAGATAGAGCATGGTGGGGGAGGGGCAGAGAGAGAGGGAGATGCAGAATCTGAAGCAGGCTCCAGGCTCTGAGCCATCAGCACAGAACCCGATGCGGGGCCCAAACTCACAAACCATAAGATCACGATCTGAGCCGAAGTCGGACGCCTAACCGACTGAGCCACCCAGGCGCCCCTGCAGATGTAGTTCTGAGCCAACGTGGACCATAAGGAAGAAGGCAGCAAGCCAGAGATGGTAAGGAAGAGCCAGGGCCCGTTAGGATTTTGCAAGCAAGGCTGCTTACCACGTGCCTCATTTCAGCCAACGTCACTTCAGGTCTCTGTCACACACAACAGAAATCGTGTCCCGGTTCATTCCCCTGAATGTCTCCCAGGGTGGCTGTCGCTGGACCTACTGTGGAAGGTACCCAGTGCTCATCCAATCGTAATTCGGTGAGCAAGTCACCACCCCAGGTAGAGACACCCCCGCAGATGGTTGCCTCCAACCTCTTAGGCCATTAGAACCTTAGGGTTGGAGAGAATCTTCTAGATCCTCTCTCCACTGCACCCTTCACTGACATCAGCTTCTGCATGTCATTCTTGGCCAGTCTGGCTCCCAGCCTGATGATGTAACACACCATTGGACGGTCGTCATTGTGCCGGTGTTGTTCTTTCTTTCCAGCAAGCAGAAATCTTCTACTTTCCCTTCTGCCTTTTGAGTTTATCCTTCTTTTCCTTTTTGAGCCCTCAGACCTATACTTCTGGGGGCAGTGTCTTCTGGGAGGTAGCGATAAAATGTCCAAATTCATGCAAAAATGAAACCCACCCATGAATGCTGTGGCTGCTGTTGGCAGGAACGGGGCAGAAGCCACACCGAAGTGGGTTGGGATTCGGGGTGGAGGATGGGGCTAATGGAGTGAGCAGTGTTGGGGGGAGGTGTCCCAGGAAGGGTTTGCTCCGACTCTCTAGGGAGGAGGGACATGGCAGGGTGAGCGGCCAGAGAGAGAGCTGGGACTGAGGAGAAGGTGACAAGCAGGGCCAACAGAGCAGCTGGGAGGGCACCCACCATGTGGGGAGGGCGGCCATGATGGAATTAGGCAGCTCGGTTATGAACAGCTCATCAGGATGAGGACAGACAGCTCATCCTTTGAGGCCACAGGAAGCGGGAGTAGATGTGCTGGGGGTGGTTTGCTCTGAAGTAGAGGTCCAGGGGCTGAGGGAGATGGGCTTCGTGGAATAAATGAAGCAGCCGGGAAGGTTGTGTGTTGAGCCCTGCGTTCAATTTCAACAGGACGCTTGAGTAGCATCACGAAGATGTGCCACAGCTCAGTGAGGGTGGGACAGGGAGCCTAAAGGGCCTGTGTCGGCTGACCAGGCATGCAGCCGAGGTACTAGAACTTTCCAACAGTCCACACAATGGTGTGATGGTTTCTGGGGGTGCTCAGCCGTGGAGATACAGGCCCAGAGGCGAGGTGTGGATTTTAGCCTTGGCCCAGGGGAGGGTTAAGTTGAGGGGGGCCCCAGGGGTCCTGAGGAGTCCAAACGAGAGTGGAACGATGGTTTGGGGGCCAACCTTGGGGTCTAGGCGGGGAGAGAAAGGAGACGCAGGTGATGCTGGCTTGTCGGGGCAGTTTCCACGTGAACTGGGAGAGGAAGGAGGAGTGTAGGAGGCTTGTCCTGTTTCTTCCGCACCTTCTATGTGTCTGGCTGCAGAGGCTACTGCCTCTGTCTCACGGGGACAGTCTCGTGACTTTTCCTGGCCATCCACCTTTAGGGTCTTCCAGCCGGTAGCCTCCTGAGTCTCGCCTTGCCCACCCCTGGCCCCCACGCCGGCCCATCCCTGCGCAGTACTCATTTCTCCCGCCATCCTTGGAGCCGTTCCAGTGCAGTGCGCCCTCCTCTGCTCCCACTTGCTCACCGTAGGACTGTCATCATAGAGGACAGGCTTGCCATGGTCATTCTGTCTTTGACGGAGCGCCCAGGCACCGCCAGCTATTCCCAGCTTTCTGACCCCATAGCATTTGGTTTTGGGGCTTGTTCATTCTTTGGAGAGAGACAAAGAGCTTGGTGGTCAGGGACGCAGACCTAAGTTTGTTTGAGCCACCTGGGTGGCTCAGTTCATTAAGCGTCCGATTCTTGGTTTTGGCTGAGGTCAGGATCTCATGGTTTGTGAGATCAAGCCCCACATCCGGCTTTACACGGACGCTGTTGAACCTGCTTGGAATTCTCTCTCTCCCTCTCTCTCTCTGCTCCTTCCCTGCTTGCGCTTCCTCTCGAAGTAAATTAATTAATTAAAAACAAAAGAAATCAACCAATAAAACCATCCACCTTTTGGGAAGGACTCCCATGAAGAGATGGATATTTCTGAGGAAAGGCAGTTAATCCGTGTCACCTAGCCCCACCCTGCGCCCTCCCAGACACCCCATGGTGCTTGTGTTGTTTATTGGCTCACAGACAACCAACAGTTCAGTAATTACATTCTAATTCTTGGGCGCCCAGTCGTTCTTGTCTTCCACCCACCTACTCTGTGGAAGCTTTGTCCCAGCCGACAAATCACGTGACCGAGATCTGTGGGTTTCTCTAACCGCATACTTGTCTCCTGTGGGGGCCGTGCTCGCAACGCGTGTGCCAAAGCCAAGCGATTTGCAGGCCATCTTGATTTTGTGACACACACTGCGGTGCCATTTGTACTTGGCACTGCCTGTCCCCCGGGGGAATAGAGGAGGGCACGGGTCTGAAGCAGCCTACGTGAATTGTGGCGCTCCCGGCAAATTAGTTGTCTTTGGGTTGGAAAGGAGGCAGCAGAGAAATAAAGCAGCACCAGGCCGGGCGCAGCTGGGGAAACAAGACTTCGCCATGAAAGACTGAGGGCAGGGGGGCGCCTGGGCAGCTCAGTCGGTTAAGTGTCTGACTCTTGATTTTAGCTCAGGTCATGAGCTCACCGTTCATGGGTTCAAGATCCTGCATCAGGCTCTGTGCTGACAGTGCGGAGCCTGCTTGGGATTCTCTCCCTCTCTCTCTGCCCCTCCAAAGCTTGTGCTGTCTCTCTCTCTATCAAAAAATAAATAGGGGTGCCTGGGTGGCTCAGTCAGTTAAGCATCTGACTTCAGCTCAGGTCATGATCTCACAGTTCGTGGGTTCGAGACCTGCATTGGTCTCTAGGCTGACAGCTCAGAGCCTGGAGCCTGCTTAGGGTTCTGTGTCTCCCTCACTCTCTGCCCCTTCCCTGTTCGTGCTCTGTCTCTCAAAAATGAATAAACATTAAAACGATTAGATAGAAAGTAAATAAATAAACTTAAAAAAAGAGCGAGGGCTCTGCAGGCACCCCGGCATGTGTGCAGCTTCTCACCCTGAGCCCCGGAAGGTGAACAGTCCTGTGGACACTGGGGACCGAACTGTTGGGTGTTTAGATTTTCTGACTCTCTGGTGGGCAGAGGCTCAAAATCATTAAAGGGAAACCTATGTGCAAATTAGTATTTCAAATTAGCTTTCTGGGGATGGAAATGTTGAAAAAAAAAAAAAAGCAGCACAGCAATCACTCAGTAAAAACGGGGGACCAACAAAAGCAGGCGAGCCTGAATCACGAAGCCTGCGGAGGGTAGGATTGTTTCGCAAAGTAATGGACTTGCTACCCGACATGGCTGAGGTTTTGCCAGGACCCAGAGGCTTCCAGCTAGCTGGTGGCCTTGTAAATTCAGAGTCACACTTTTGGAAAGCCATTTGGAAGTACATACCGCGAGCCGTAAAAATATTTCATACCTTCTGAACCGGTAATCTCCCTTCTGGGAATGTATCCTAGGGCAATCTGTGCGAAAGGAGGAAAAACCACTCCATGCAACGATGCCAGTCGTTTCGTTGGTTTTAATACTAAGAACTTGGAAGTGAAATCTAGACGACCGTCGGGAATGGGATGGTGACTTAAATGACGGTATATTGACGTAGAAGCATGTGTCTATCTGAGAGAATAGCCCTTCGTGATCTAAGTGAAAACAGGCATAACGTAAGCTGTTATCTGTACTGTGATCGCTACGTAGAGGAGGGTGTGTTGTATTAGATGGAATCAGGAAGGACATGCAGATATGAGAATGTTCGATGGGTTCGTGTGGTGAAAACAGGAGTGATGGCGTTTCCTGGTTGGACCTCCGTTGTTGTTGGACTGCTGCTAAAAGTCAAATTCTACTTATGTCCCTGAAGTATTTGAGTTTTGTCACCTGTACCGCGGGCACAATGATACTGCATAATATTCGCAGCTCATTCTCCGCCCCCAGCCGGCCTCCGTTCGTGGCCTGTCCGTATACCAGCTCTTACAGTCTTCCCCTCGACCCCCTTGGGGTGGTGCCCCCAGACAGGCAAGAGAGCTTGGACGGTTGGTCATATGAATGTCAGAGCGGAGTTGGGATTCCAAACCCACGTGGTTTGACCCCAAAGGCGACACCCTTAGCTAGCCGCCGGTTTGGGCTCCTTCGCCTCTGCTTTCTTGGCACTTTCTGAGTGTGTTGTAGAGGTAATGTGCGCTCCCTCTGGGCTTGGCATTTCGCCCGAAATCCGTAAACACTGACTGCTAATCACCATCCTCATTATAGTGTTTGTATAATAAAGTAATAAGAAAAAAATAACAAAGGTAGAATTAGTACCTTGGGGTTCATGTACATGGTGAGCGAGACTTACAGGTAATGTTTCCAGATCCGTGTTCATGAGTTCTTATGGTGCCTCTTTAAATAACGGCACTGATTACAGATTTTCTTACTATAACGAAGCTATGTTAGGATGAACTCGGGACACCTTCAGCCTCGATGAGGCCAGAATAGCACAGATTTTTGGCCAGTGGGGTCAGAAATAATAATAGTTCATTTTAGTACGGACCTCTCTCTTTATTTCTAATGCTTTGCCTCTCTTCGGCTCTCCACCCTTCCTTAGAAGAGTTTTTAGGGCACCTTGGGGGCTTAGTCGGTTGAGCGTCCGACTTCAGCTCAGGTCATGATCTCATGGTTTGTTAGTTCGAGCCCCTCGTCGGGCTCTGTGCTGACAGCTCAGAGCCTGGAGCCTTCTGCCTGTGTCTCCCTCTCTGTCTGACGCTCCCCTGCTCACACTCTATTTCTCTCTCTCCCTCAAAATAAACAAACATTAAAAAAAGAAAAAAGTAAAGTTTTCATATCGATTTTTTTTCTCTCATTAATTTGATTACACACATAGCAGTCTCTTCACTTAACAGGTTGGGGGTGCTAACCTTTTCTTGATTGCGTACCCTATTGGTGAAAATGTTTGAACATGCACTCCTAATACTTGCGTGTTTGTTGACTTCCAAATTATATGTGTGGCTCACAGTGTGGACAGATATATGTGAAAGCATGAGACAGTAGGATGAAATAAGCAGTGTTTAAAAAATAGTCTTCATAATATTTGATTTAATAGCACAGAAAACCTTTTTGCTCTCATCAAAACATCATTACTCGTCATATTTTCAATGAGAGTCACGTTGGCGAATACATTTTATTGTTTTCGGAATCCTGACCTAGTACTTGGTGATACGGTAATTCAAATATCTGGTTTTACTTCACCTGTTTTTGGTTTCGGTAGCTGCAGAGGTCCCAGAAGAAGAGGTGTAGACCCAAAGGGGAGAAGCTTGTAGGCAGGAGTGCTGATGAGATTATGATGCTCGTTTTTCAATCCCGTCCGTGTGTTATGCAAAGGTGTTTGTTGAAATTCAGCCAGTAAATTTTCATTTCTCGTGACGTCAGCCCCTTGTTTTTGCACCTGAGCTGAAAGGTGCTACCTTTCAATATTTTTAATAAACAGGCTCAAAGCCCGCTGAAATTCTTCATTTGAAAGACATTTAAAAGACTAGAAAAATCCGTTTCCAAGGTTTTGAAGTGTGCAGATATGAGTTTTTATAAATCGAATTACAGCCTTTTCAGCCACAAATCGTTAATCATGGAAACCTTTCCAAATCCGTTTTCAAAATGCCTTTCCAGTAGTACAAGTTTTTTTTTTTTTTTGGAAAGCATTGCTTTCTCGTTCATCGTTAAAATGTCATCTTTACCTTGAGGGAACAAATTAAGCATATGTGTTTTCCCTGAAAATATCTGTTGGATGCCATATGCTTTTGATAGTCACCTGTCATCCAAGAATAGGCCACCGAATTTTGAACTTTAAAAAAAAAAATAACGCGCTATTTCATTTAAATTTGCAACTCTTCTTAAGTCCTTTGACGTGAGCCAACCAGGAAACTTCTGGGTGTTCCAGAAGATGTAGGTCACCGCCCATCTTATTAAAGAAGTTTGGGGGCGCCTGGGTGGCTCAGTCAGTTAAGCGTCCGACTTCGGCTCAGGTCATGATCTCAGTCTGAGTTCGAGCTCCGAGTCGGGCTCTGTGCTAGCTGGCTCATCAAAGCCTGGAGCCTGCTTCAGATTCTGTGTCTCCCTCTCTCTCTGTCCCTCCCTTGCTCGCGCTCTGTGTCTGCCTCTCAATAATAAATAAAAACATTAAAAAATATATAAAAGAAAAAGAAGTTTGGTAAAGATATGACTACATTTTAAAGCTGGTGTGTTTTCACAGTTGACGCCCTCGAGCCCTTGGGGCCCTCTGCTCCAGTCACGTGCCAGGAATGACGCAGTAAGTGAATTTCGTTGTGCAGCCGTCTCTCTAACTTGGCCCCCAACCCTTGTTTTTATTTCCAGCAAAGTTTGCTGTTCCATCAAGAGCTACCTTCCGTTTCCTCCTGGATCAGGGGTTTCATTTAGGAAGTCATTTAGTTCAGAGTATGAACTTACTGTAAATCTTTTGTTAGTTGACTACCCCCCCAACAGTCCTTTCTGTGTGTGTCATCACGGAGGTGGAATCTAGCAGATACCGCAGACTGAGCCGTGCCGAGGAGCCCTCGCCCCAGGGCACAGCAGCCCTCCAGCTGCACACGACCTCTTCCTCAGCTGTCTCCCTTCAGATTGTCACCAGCATTCCCGGTACAGTTTCCAAAGGCATCGGCTGACAGAGAAGCGCGTTTATGTAATTCACGGACAAATTGTTTTGCGTGTGATAGTTCGGCTCGTTTTGCTCCCTTCGAAAGCACAAGTGTCTCGCCAGCAGGGCTTAATACCTCTCGCTATTGGGGAGGAAAGCTTAAAAAGAGAAATCAGAATGTTTATTACTCTGTTCGGGGAAAGTTTGGAAGGCACTTGGGTTGTGTCTGATAGGAGGATAGTAAACATGGCGGAGATGTGTCAATTTCTCTATGTTTCAGTGCCTGCGATGGTTTCCTGCTCTGCTCAGCTAATAGCTCAAGGCACAGTGTGTGCTCAGGGTCAGGGTCACGTTACAATAGCGGATCTGCACTCACGCACTCCGACTCTCTTCTCGATACTTCCTTTCCTTCTTCGCGGATCTGCATCACGTTGCCACTGTTTTCCCTTGTATCGAGGCTGCGGACAAGCTCGCATCGGGTGGGAAAGCGTCGGCGGTGCCCCGTCTGGCCGCTAGCTTGTGTTCGCCTTACGACCGCCATCCTCAGTGTGCGTGTTCTTCGCAGAAAACTTTGAAGTCTCTCACCTGTTTGCTGGGGGCTGACGTTGTTGAAGCTGCGCCCTAGAATTTGGCAGTCCCGCGTGCACACGTGTAAGCGGCGTGTTCAGCGCAGGGCTGTGACCCAACCCCCGCAGAGGGGGTCCCTGAGCCCCGGAGGGTGTCGTCTGGGCTGCGGAAGTGCCGGGCTCACTCGGGGCACTGGATTTTTTTTTTTTTTTTGTAACCGTATGTGACATCGCCCCCCGCGGGGATGCCGCCATTAGGGCGTGTGTTACGTGTGGTTAGATTCAATGTCCTTTTTGTTTTCAGATCAGTAAGCATTACTGTAACAGAAGTTGTAGTGCAGGCTGGTAATCTTGTCTGCAGTTCTGAAACTCAAAGAAGAGATGGTGTCCAAACCCACAGAGCGAACGACCACCACGAGTGTTGTTCTGTGAACTATGGGCGTTGGGTGATAATGACATTCAGGGTAGGGTCACCGATTATTACAAACGTGGGAGATATCGAGTATGGGGGAGGCCGTGCCTGTGTGCGGACAGGGGATGGATGGACAGTGTCTGTCCCTTCCTCTCAGGTTTGCCGTGAAACTAACACTTCTCCAACACATAAAATCTTTATATTTTTCTATCTTTAATAACGATTTTTTAAAAGGTGGTAAAATCTAACCGTTTCTGAACATAAGGCTATTTATCATATGTACTTATCCCATTTAGTGTGACGGTGTTTACTGTGTATACTGCAGGAATATTTATGTGTTTATTTGGGGTGCTGGTCTAGCCCATCAAAGAGTATTAGGTCATATATATATAACCCGCCCCCTCCCCATTCTGATTCTGAAACTGAGCTGGTCCCAGGGTTTGGAGAGGGGACTGTGACCCTGTAAGCTCTTCCCGTGGCCCTGTGGATCGTTCCGGCTCCCCCTGGTGTGCGTGCCCCCCACTTTTGAGCATACAGAGGGCGAAACCAAAGCCCAGGGGAGTTGTTTGTCGCTCCGAGTCACCCAGCAAGCTGGAAACAGGAAGCGAGACGGGTCCAGCACCGCGTTCACTGATCCCATGCTGTTACCCATCTGAGGGGGAGATTCTGGCTCTGGTTTAAAACCAGAGCATCCCCAGGAGAACACGTATCTCGGTGGCCTCCCGCCAAGAGATGGTTTTACTCCCTGCCAGCGTCAGCAGAGAGAGCCAATGTCAGCAAGTGGGATGAGTCTAGAATCTCGGAACGTCCCAGTTAGCACATTTTGTCAATGGATTCCTCTCCATTTCACTTACCCGTTCAACGCGGCATTTATTGATCCTGCGCTAAGAGTCACGCTGAGGCTGGGGAGGCCACGGTGACATGTCTGTTAATCGCCGCCTGCTCCGAAGGCGTTTTCGGTTCGCTGCAGGACACACGTGGCTGTATGCAGATTGCATGCGTACGATCGCAGTCCAGCATGCTAACCGCGTCAGGCGCAGAGCACACGCTGTTCTTCCTCTGCAGGCCGAGTGAGGCTGGGCTCGGGGGGAGAATAGCTCTTCAGTGGAGCCACGAAGGTTGATGAGGACTTCGTCCAGTGAACTAGCCTGGAGAAGGCGCTCCGGTTGAGGGAACCACATGGGTAAAAGGCATGGAGACCGGCTGGGAGACTTGCTATGTCTCGCTGCATCTTGAAGTTGATTTTTTTATTTTTGAGAGGTAGGGGAGGAGCAGAGAGAGAGAGAGGGAGAGAGAGAATCCCAAGCAGGCTCCACGCTGTTAGCGCGGAACCTGATGCGGGACTCAATTTCTGGGACCATGAGATCACGACCTGAGCAGAAATCAAGAATCAGACGCTTAACTGACTGAACCACCCAGGCGCCCCCCTCCCCATGTTTTAAAGTTTATTTATTGTTTTTGAGAAAGAGAGAGAGAGAGTGAGTCACTGTATCTTAGTATATTTCAGTGTTGGTATATTTCAGCTCGATTGTAGGGAGGTTAACTTAGAAGTAAGCAAGATGAGAGAGAAATGAGCCCAGTTGATAGGGGTCCTCTCATACCAGACCCTGTGCTGAGGGGTATAGATTTCCAATGTGGAGTTTGCGAACCCGTTTGAACAGGGGAGGGACGAGTTTGTCTAAAAATGCTCCCTAACCCTTACCTTCCCCTCCCCTCATCCCTCTGCACCCTGTAGCAGCTCCTGATGTGGAATCTCTGTGTAGAAATTCATTTCTTTTGCGTGACTTGCAATGTATAACTTCCCCTCATTTTAAAACCTGGTCTTTTAGGGCGCCCTGCACAACTTCAGAGTGTCATTTTTTGGGAAGTGGGTGCAGAATACTTCCATTTAATTCCTTCTGCATTCACAGAGCCTGGTTGTCTTATTCTTAACTATTATTAAAAAGAATGATAAAAAGTAATTAACCATCTGGAACAGATTCATGCTTCCCATTAGTCAGGGCATCCATTATAAAACCTCCCCAAAGTTCAGCCTCGGAAATAAATTCTCCAAGTAGGTGGATTAGCTAATGAATTTTTCTTCTCCAAAGGCGAGTGTATTTTCCAGCACAGCCCGTTACTTCTCTTGCCCATTTATCAAAGGGGGAAAAAGTAGAAGTGAAAATGGAAACAACTTATCAATATAATTTATTGTGCTAAGGTTATAGATTTGATAAGGTTTTTATAAGGCTTCTGCACTATACTTTCCCACTAATATTTATGGATTTAGGGCGACTGCTAACATCGGCTTATTCAGCCAGTGCTCCCTTTGGGGTCCCTGGAAAATGGCATCGGTCCTTGCAGTCCGTGATGGTCAAGCTGGGGGCCCGCGGTGGGAAAGCACTGAGAGGAGACTGTCTTTTCTGGGTCCCACTCTGGATTTTAGGGGTGCTTGGAATTTGCCCCAAGGGCAATCCTGTTGTCGTCGGTGAGCTCTGCGTCATGCTTGAGTTCCATGAGTCCCTGTCTCCCATGGCATCCCTCGCACGGAGAGGCTGGCTGACTCCCGGAAGACCCGTGTGACATGGTGGCCTGGCTGTGTGGGACTGCCACACTGGCTCTCCATACGTGTGAGCCCAGATTGCTGCTTCCCCAGTGGCCCACCATCATGGAGGCCCAGGAGCTGAGCCAAGATTCATCATCATTTGTCATCCCCTCCTGATTCAGGGCTGCCCTTGAGCTTACTTACGTAAGCTTAGACCCTAAAAGTCCCTCCCTGGGGAGAAGCGTCTGCCCTTGGTGCTTCTTCCTTGATGCAGTACATGGAGCCAGGCCTCCTCCAAGGGCTGGAAGGCTAACGGCCCATCATCTGGGTCGACAGGAACCTCTTCACTAGATCGAAGCTGCTCACGGCGCTCAGAGCTCCCAGGATGCAATGGTGATCATGGCCGAGAGTGAACTCTTCATGCTCTGCGAACTCTTCTCCTGTCTCGGATTAGCCTGATAAGGCTTAGCTTAAGTATACGTTCCTTCATGAAGCTGTGGTAATGCTGGCTTCCAAGTCGATTGCGTTCGGCAGATATTTAGACAGTGCCTTTTGTGTGCCGAGCCCCCTGCTCCACTCGGAAGATACGGGGATGGACGAGGCATGGATCTGTCCCCAGGGAGCTCTCGGTCGGCTGACAGATGCCTGTACAGAAAAGTCACAGATAAATTTGGTCAGGACTGTCAGTGAGGTCTCCAGAATACATGCCACAGGAGCCCGGAGAAAAGCCTTCCCATCTACTTTGGAGGCTTGGGAAAACCTTTCGGGGAAAAGGAGTATATTTCTTCTGGGCCTTGACGTGCTCCTAGGAGTTTGCCAAGTTGAAAACAGGATGGAGGAGGGAGGGCAGTTGAGGCAGGAGCACAGCCGTACGCCGTTCAGTAGCATGGTTTGAAAGGCCGTCGGGCGGGGCGTGGTGTTTCTTGAGACTGATGCGCGGGGTATCGGCACAGAGGGGGTGAGGCTGGAGCCCGTGCAGCAACTCATGCTGTTGCACTCACCTTAGACTCAGAGCCCGGGGCGCGGCGCCCACGAGGAGCGAGGGGCTAGGATGGGGGACCCAGGATGAGTTCACGGGCGAGGGCGGAGGCAGGGGCTCTCCCTTCTGGAGGAGTGAATACGGATGTCTAGCAGATCCCAGAAGTGTGGAAGGCAGGGGGCAGGGCTGAGGTCCCCGAGTCAGAAGAGGGAGCCCCAGCGGGAGGAGAAGCACGAACAGGTCATTTCAGCCGGGGGCTGCATGCCGGTTGCATTTTCCGGATTCATGCATGCTTGTCTTGACTCTTCAAATAGATTAGACGTAGACTCGAAGGCAGAGGGGGTGGCTTTACATTTCTTTTTAAGTGCTGTGCACGAGCGTCTAGTGCAGTAGTGTCAGAGCCCCTGAGAAGTCATGCCCCTCGCTGACAGTTACAGAGTTTGCGGGCCTGCAGAGCGAGAGGTCTGGGTGCTTCCGGAGCCTGTGTGTGGACCGCGGTCCTAGATGACAGCTGGAGACTGAGGGCTTTTGTCCTTTCCCACCCCCACATCCCTATGTTGCAAGCAATCCCCGGTGCGATTAGGTCGTGCTGATGGAGCCCCAGGAACGGGATGAGGGTCCTTATGAAAGAGGCCCCAGGTGGCTCCCTTGTCCCTTCCACCGCGTGAGGACACGGCAAGAAGACGGCAGTGTGTGAGCCGGAAAGCGGGTCGTCGTCACACACGGACCCTGCTGGTGCGTTGATCTTGGGCTTCCCGGACTCCAGATCCGTGAGAAGGAAATACGTCCCGTCTGAGCCACCCAGTTTTTGACATTCTGGCAGCCCGAAGGGACAAAGACCCCGCCTTCCCACGTGGAAACAGGAAACGGATGGCCCCGTCCAGCAGGTCAGATCTCATTCAGAGAGTGTGCTTAGTGGACAGTGTCAAATGTAAGAAGGGACATTAACATAAAGTGTATGCAGAGGAAGGAGACCTGCTGTCCTTCGTCTTGTCCGATGAGCAAAAATTAAGGGAGCAGAGAAGACACCGGGGAGGCCTGTGCGTGTCGGGCGGGTGGGTGGGAATCTCTGTCATTAAGTATTCGCAGGAGCGTCATGTGGCAGGAGGATTCATTTTGGCCCATGCGGCCTCGGGGGCAGTAGACAGAAGTCGCATCGAGACAGACCTTCCCCTTACCGCTGGTGCTGCTTAAAATTGCAATGGGCTGTTTAGAAGGAGTCAGGCTCCCTGGACGAGAGGCAGAGATGGCAGGGGCATTGTCAGGGAGCTTCCCTCTCTAGGGAGGGGATCCCACCAAATAATTCGCCATGTCTCATCCAATTTGGGGTTTCTGCAAACCTCTTGACACTTCTGTCATTCTGCCGTTCTTCCCGGGCTCCCGGCAGAGGCCAGGCCGTGTGAAGACATCAGAAGCTGAGAGGGTGGCTGACTGACACCCAGCCTTTGTCTTCATCATTTCAGTGTGTGGGATCCATTTGCCACGAAAAACACGGGGAGAGTATTTTTAGCCAAGGCATTTGCTTTCATGGGACCCAATTTCCTAGAAAAACTCTGTTCCTCCCCCTTTCTGCTAAGCCTTATCATTCCCTGGGATTTTTACTCCTCAGGGTGCTATTTGGATTATTTTTTCATCTTTTAAGCCAGTTTGATTCCAGAAGGATTAAAACCCAGGTGTTAAATTTCACCCTAGAAAGACAACCTTGTCGATTGCTACAGAAAATACCCCCTCCCGAGTGGGCAGCTGATTTTGGAGCGGGGTTCCCAGACTTGCCTGGACTCTGGGATCACTTGGGAAGGTTGGAAAAAAGTCCCCATACCTAGGCTGTCCGCTAGACCAGAAGCCCTGGGTGGGGCCAGACGCCGGAGGTTTTTAAAGCTCCCCGGGTGGTATCGTGTGCAATCAAGTCTGAGAATCATGATTTAAGGTACAGTCTGGACCTTGAAGGGATTGAGAAAAGCAGCTTGCCATTTCTATACCTGCTACCTGTGTACTTTGGGGTAGTTAATTGACTTCTCAGAGCCTCTGTATGGAGCCCCTAAGAAGGTCAGTTTTATGTGTGCTGTGTCCTTGACACGGTTCCTGGAAAGGAGGTCGCTGTGGTGCTGGTAGCTATGATGACGACGATGTGGATGGTGTTGGTGCTGTTGATGATGATGATGAAGACAGTGTTCACAATGGCATTTGTGACGATGACAGTGTTGATGATGGTGATGATGTTGATGCTGGTGATGGCGATGACAGTGTTGACGATGACAGTGTTAATGATGACAGTGACAATGTTGATGGTGTTCATTATGACATTGACAATGCTGCGGCTGCTTGTGATGATGTTGACTGACAATGGCAGTGATGACAGTGATGTTGGTGATGCTGATGGTAACGATGATGACGGTGTTCACGATGATGACAATGATGATGATGACAGTGTTGATGGCGATGATGACGATGGCAATAATGATGATGTTGGTGGTGATGACGAGGAGGAGGAGGACAGTAATGGTGACAATGTTGATGACAATGATGAATGACAGCGATGGTGATGAAGATGAGGGTGACAGCATTGACGACATCATGATGATGATGGTGACGACGGTAATAAACACCAGTTGGGCATTTCCCAGCTCTGTGCCAGGTGTTTTGCACATGAACTTCATGTGTCCTCTAAGCAGTCATAGGTGGCGGTTACTATCAATACCTCAGCATTTCCGCATTACCGGTTCCGTGGAGAAGGATGATGTCGGTAGAGCACCCTGGAATAAAAGTGTGACAGCTGCAGGGTCTGGGGTCATAAGCCTGATCCCTGTTCCAGGAGCCATGAGCACAGACAGGGTCAATATCTTGGGCACCCCCCAGAGTCCCACCTCATAGCTGGGAAGCTCGGCCTCTTCCACATGCTGATGACGGCGGAGAAGAGTGTGAGGGTTGATTGGCTCTGCTGGTGCCTTATGTACGTGTCGCTTCTGATTGGCAGGCGTTCACACGGCATGTTTTTAATTCTTAAGGAATGTTATAGCCTAAATGGTGTTCCCCCAAATTCATATGTTGAAGTCCTAACCCCTTAGTACCTCAGAATATAACCATATTTGGAGATAATTGAGTTAAAATGAGGTCTGTAGGGCGGGCACCAATCTAGTATGACTAGTGTCCTTCTAAGAAGAGGAAATTAGGACACGGACATGGAAAGAGGGAAGGCCGTGTGAGGACACTGTGAGAAGGGAACCATCTCCGAGCCAAGGACGGGGAGCCTCAGAGGAAACCGATGCTGCCCACGTCTTGTTCTCAGAGTCCAGCCTCCAGACACCATGAGAACACCTATTTCTGTTGTTTGAGCCACCCAGTCCCTTACCACGTCATGGTAGCCCACATAGACAAATCAGGGACGGAGGCCTCTGGAATCTGCCCTTAGATATTCCTCGGGTTTCTCCTGCCTCTAAAGAGTGGTTCGTACATTTCGGTAGGCTTCAGAACACACAGTGGTATTAGCAAAGCAGATCGTTGGACTTCGTCCCTAGAGTTTCGGATGTGTCAGGTGGAGCCTGGGAATTTTGGTTTCTAGTATGTTCCAGGTGTCTTAGTGGGCTTGGGCCGCTAGAAAGTGCCAGTTCTGGAGGCTGGAGGTCCAAGGTCAGGGTGCCGGCATGCTCAGGGTCTCAAGAGAGCCATCTTCCGGGTCGTGAATCGCTGATGCCTGGCTGTGTCCTCACCTGGCGGACCGAGAGGGGCCAGCTCTCTGGCCTTCTCTTATCAGGTCACTAATCCCGTTCACGAGACCTAATTGTCTCTCAAAGGCCCTGCTTCCAGATACCATCACACTGGGGTTAGGGCTTCGATGTAAGAATTCTGGGGGACACAGACTTTCAGTTCATAACACCAGGGGATGTGGAGGCTGCTGGTTTGGGGACTGTACTCTGGAAAGCGCCGTTTGAACAATCGCAGACCGGTAGGCAGCTCCCAGCAGGCCCTCCAGGCCTTTTGAACACTTTGACTTTGGGATTGGTGAGGTCCATCTGTGTTCACCTGCCCGAGGCGGCTGATGTTTCAACGCCTGCCTCTTTCTCTCTCTCTCTGACCGTCTCTTCAAGGTCCGAGTGCTCAGTAAATGCTTCATTTCTCACGGGTCTCTTTGTTGGCCAAGCAGAAGGGCGTAACCTTTATCCAGTTTGGAGCCCCTCTCTCCATGTTTTTAGGGTTCCTCTCTGTCCTGGTCTCACACACGCAGGTATACAGCCCTGGGGTTACAGAGATGCTGAAGGCCAGCAGCTGTGTTCATAAAGCTACTGTAAAAAGGTCACGAACGCTGAAGATCTTTGTGTTCAATACCGAGTGATGACAGAATGCCGAGTGGCTACTTTGCACAGGGAGGAGAAAGAAGGCTCAACGGAGCTATGGAGGGGCATCGCATCTGGGGGCGGGGGGGCCCGAGGAGCAGAGATTTTCCCTGCAGAGAAGAGGGCACGCAGGGCTTCTGTCTGAGATGGTGGCACGTGCAAAGGCACGGGGGTTGGCAGCAAGCCAGCCTCTTGGGGGAAGGGTTAAGGAAAGAAGGGTGCCTTGAAACAGACGTTCTGTGGGTGGAGCATGGCAGGAGCCGAGGCAGGAGAGAGAGGTTGGTGCCGCCCCCAGGTGCTGGGAGTTGGGGATGTATCTTAAGGAATGAGGACATGTAGCTCATGCTGTTTCTGTAACAGATGACGACAGGCTTCGTGGCTTCCAACAACACACATCCATTCTCTTGTAAGTTCTCAAGGTCAGAAATCCAAAACGGGCCTTACGGGACTCAGGGCGATGTGTCGGCAGAGCCGTGTTCCTTCTAGGGGCTCCAAGGGAGAACCACACCTGCCCCTCGCCTCTGGCAGCTTCTAGAGGCTGCTGCCATCGCTCGGCTGCAGCGAGAGCGGTTGATTCTCAGCTTTTGTGGTCACCTGGCTCCTCTGATTGCTTCTCTGGTGTCTGCCTTATGAAGACCCTTGTTTTTATTATTTCTTGATTGATTACTGCCATTTATTTATTTATTTACTTTAAAAGTTATTTTCATGTTTTTTAAATCTATTTTTGAGAGCGCAAGTGGGGGAGAGGTGGAGAAGGGGAGGGGACAGAGGATCCGAAGCGGGCTCTGTGCTGACAGCAGGGAGCCCAGCATGGGCCTCGAAATCCCCAACTGTGAGATCGTGGCCTGAGCTGAAGTCGGATACTCAAGGGACTGAGCGGCCCAGGCGCCCCTACTACCGTCCTTATTTATTGCGCAGGGATCGCCCAGACAATCCAGAATGAGATCCTGGATCAAGATCCCTAACTTAACACCTGTAATGCACATCATTTTGCCATTTAAGGTAACATTCAGAGGTTCTGGGGGTTAGGACCAGATACTTTTTGGGGACCATTATTCAACCTACCACTGGGCAGCTGGAGAATTTTAAGTCATCTCCACAAGCTGAGAGAAATCCAATGTGGAAGACCAACTCCGCTGGTCCCCACGGCCGTGTGACACCCAAATGGTGTCATTGGGGGCGGAGAGGGACGGGGGCTTGAATGGAGAGGAAGACGAATTGGTGTGAATTCGGCAGTGGAGGCTAAGGGCGTAGGAAGCCTTTTGGATGGCTCTCAGGTTTCGAAGGGCGTCATTAATCAAGAGGAGTACCAGTCCTTCTGTGTCCGCTGCCTGGCTCACTTAGAACTCTCTGGAGTCTTCCCCGGCGTGCCGACTAAAGTCCCCAGGGTGCCCCGCTCCCTGTAGGCAGACCGGACGCTGCCCCAGGGTGCATCGGCGTTTCTCGACGATCTCATCTTTGAGGTGGTAAGTTTTTTGGGCACCTTGCAAGGTGGCGGCCGCGTCGCCGGCTCTGGTTTTCGTCGGTCGGTTTCCTCTGTTTGTATGCAGACATTCGGGTGCGCACAGCAGCGGCTGAAGCCCCGAACCGTGAGATCCACTGTTGCTAGGACACCTTTCTCACTTCCCATACCTTCCAGGAACGACAACGGGGGCCGCTTCGTTAACCTCGATCTCCCCGGTTATGAATTTTTCGCTTTCTCCCCTTCAAGAAGTCATGTATCTTCCAGGATGTCACGCAGTCTTTAAAATGGGTGTAAATAAACCTAATAGCTGAAAATGACTTGGAAATCATTTATCGAGGAGGGATAATTCCGCTGGAAATATTAGAAAGCAATTTTCGAGGCTACTTGCCTGTGTATTTCCAGAAATGTGCTCTCCCTTGAGATAGTATTTCTTGCATCCGTTTCAGTAGCTATCTGTTCCGTTCATTTGCTGATGGGTTTTGAAACCTCCTGTCTCCTGTGTGCTCTGGCCCTTCCTTAGCCTCTTTTATCCTGCTTATTCTTCGTGGCCACAGAGAGTAGTAGGTCTCTCCCTGGTTTAAAAACAAGAAATGGGATGTCGAAGGGGACTTTTCCTTTCGCTTGGGAATTTCGGCCTGTCCCAAAGCTGAGAGCAATGAGAAAGGGTTTTCCATTATTCAAAGATGGCGTGATTGGTCCACACGCTCAGTGACTTCTCCTCCGTATGGGTGAGATGGGTTCGTGGAGGAGAGTTGTAAGAGAGACGGGGTGCTTGCTTTTTCCTCAGTGTGAGCAACTCCCCCAAATATAAGCAGACTCCACAGAGAGATTGGGGTGCCTGGTGTCTCCTGCTCTGGCTGGATGCTTGCCAAACCATAGCTCTCCTAGGCCTGTCCAAAGACCAGGGAGCAGAGTTTGATGAGAATATTCCTGGAAGCCCCAGAATGTGGAAGATATTGACACGAGTCCTCAGGTTTGGGGGCACCTGCAGGACAAGGGGGCCCTGAAGGCAGGAAGCCAGCAGCAGTCAGGGTGGATCCCCTGCACTGTCTCCCCTGTCCCCAAGGCAAGCAGGTACAAGTCTCCTGTGGCCTCTTGGAGGCCTGGGGGGAGGGGGGCGGGGCGGGAAGTCAGGCTGGACAGGGCGGTCTGCTGAAGGGAGGCCCCGGGCTCTGAGACTACCAAGGTCAGGTCCATCGAGATTCCCAATAGAGCGAGTTGCCACATCCAGGAGCCCTGTCGTGTGGAGGTCGTCACTGCACGTTCTGGGGGGACCCCTCAGATGTGCTCCTCAGGAGAGCCGACCTCAGATCGCCTGCCAGACCCCAGCAACAAAGTCTCTGAAAGGCATGTACTTGCTTTTCTTGCTCTGTCTGATCCATTCCCCCTCCATCCTTGAAGAGCCAGGAGGTGGGGTTGGAGGAGGAAGAAGCTTGGAGGACCAGCCGGTGGCCCACCTGCCCTTGACCCGTTTTGGGGGCGGGGAGTGGTGCTGGGCAGAAGTGGGGGGACCAAGCTGGGAATTGGATGTGAATGGAAGTGTTCACACCGCGCCTTTTAAATCTGAAAATGGAGTTATAATTTCCTGGCATGCTTTGTTCTTACAACTGAGAGCGAAGGGAAGGCAGAAGAATCTGCCCCAGGTGATCGCCGGGCAAGAAAGTGGAGTGGGTAGAGCTCATGGAAGAACCGCGAAGCCGTTGCCTTTTTCTCCCACCGACTTCAGCCCATTCGATACGTTTGTTACAAAGGCCGACTGGAGCACAGCCTGGGGTATCAGCTCAGGATGGAGACTTAATACGTTCCGCGAACCACGTGGTGCTGATTGAGTGGCTTTAGGAAGCAGGTGTGCACGTGTGGGTATGTGCGCGCGTGTGTATCTGTGTCATCACATCCCTGCATATAATGTCCAGCACATAGTAGGTGCTTAGAAAGATGTCTCCCTGCTTCCCCACACATCTAGTACACCTGTTTTAACCTCACTCAATCCTCACAGCGACCTTGTGAATGGGTACTGTTGGTGCCACTTTACAAAGAGGCAGTGGAGGCTCAGAGAGGTTAAGAAACTCACCTCAGGGTGTGCAGCAAGTGTGGAGGGGCAGGGATCTGGCTGCACCCCGGCTGTCTGGCTCCCTGAGCCGTTTTTCTCTCTCTTTCTCCCCCTCCCTTTCCTTCTTCCTCTCCCCATCTCCTGTCTCAATTTTTTATGACAGAATTTTCCAAACACACTAAGTCAAGAGAATAATATAATGGACCTGAGATACACTCACGCGGCTCCAGCTCTTCTCAATTTATTGGCTGTGCTCCGAACCCCACGCTCTTCTGCCTCTTTTAGCAAATTTGTTTGAGGTGGTGGATGTTTGCTGAGCGGATGGATAAAAAAAAATAGTGAAGAGTAATTGCCATTTGATACAGAAGAGCTTAGCTTGGGTTTAAGCTGTTATTCCCCCTCCCATAGTCTGAAGTTCAGCTGCGTCGAAAAAAAAAGAAAGAAAGAAAGCAATTCAAGTAATTTAAATTCTGCATGCTGACTTAGTTTTGTCCTCATCTTATCTGACCTTATTTAGTAAGACAGAAAAAAAAATAAAAAATAAAGATCAGGCCGGTGTTTTCCAGGGATTTCATTGCGACCCTTTAAATGAATTTCCCATTTACACTTATATAATTGTTTCATATTGGATAGTCTTAATAATATCAAGTCTCATTTCTAAAGCAAGCTGAGGAAAGCTTTTAAAGACCTGCTCATTCAAATGTGTGAGAGAAGCTGAGAATAACAATGCCAATTCATTTACTTTCAATATTTTCTGTCTAAAGGCGCTGCCCTTTTTCTAAAAAACAAACAAAGAAACAAAAAAAACCCCCCACACACCCACAGCGCAGAAGAAACCAGTCCACCTCGATCCCAGATCCCTGTCCCCGCTGCTGTGATGCCAGAGATGGCCACCCTTTCGAACCCACCCCGCGCTCAACCTCAGACCCCTCTCGGATGCCTGTGTCCAGAAAACTGGCTTTGCTTCAAGTTCTAGTAGCGGTTTTTCAAAGACTCTGTTCTTACAGGCATGAATCGAAAAACCTCCGGGCCCTCATTCAGGTTTTTCCTTTAAGTGAGGTTGATCGAAGTCTAATTTTCATGTAATAAACTCCGCCTCTCTAGGTGTACAGTTCCGTGACTTTTGGCACAGTATAAGCCATGTGTCTATCCCTATAGTGAAGATACAGAGCTGTCCCGTTATCCTTAAGCTTCCCTTGTGCCCTTTTACAGTGAAAGCCTGACCCCATCCTCAGGCTGGTCTGGTTCCTGCTTCTGTGATTTTGCTTTTCTAGAATGCCCGATAAATGAGAATCGTACAGCACGTAGCCTTTTGCGTCTGGCTTCTTTCATTCGGTAGAATGCTTCTGAGGTTCGAGCCGTGTGGCCACATCTCTCGGGGGGCATTCATTCCTGCTTATTGCTGAGTAGCTGTCCAATGTCTGGATGGACACTTGGGTTGTTTCCAGTGTGGAGCAATCACGAATAGAGCTGATATTAAACATTCACATACCGTCTTTCTGTGAACCTATGTTTTCGTTTCTTTTGGGTGGATACCTGGGAGTGGGATTGCTGGCTCCTCTGGCGACCAGTGTTTGTATTGTCGGCCACAGCGTATCAGAGTTACAGCTGCTCCTGGTCCTTGCCAACACTTGGTGTTATCAGGTTATCTCTTTAGCCATTCCGTTCTGTATGCAGATTTTTCTACCTGGAAGGATAGCAATGCATTGTTCCAAACCCAGCCTCAGTGCTTGCTCCCGGGAGCCTTTCTTGAGGAAGCTGACTGCAGGATCCCCTGGGTACAGGTGCACTTCCTTCCCCACAGCGAGCGAGGCTTTGGTGAGAGACTTGGCTGCGTAGCGCTTGGTGAGGCGGGCGCGGTAATGAGTGCGGTGGGAAGTCTGTGCTCTTGGCAGCTCAGGGCCGAATTCCCTTTCTGCCACTTACCGTGCCCTCCACGTCCGAGATGATTTAGAGCCTGCGCCTGCCTGTCCCCTTCTGTGAAACGGGGAGAACCATGGCGGCGTGCCCACCCTACCAGGGAGCAAAGAAGAGCCTGGAAGTGGAAAAGTGCCATCCGCAGGAGAAAGAAGGGTGTGATTATTTTTATTGCTGTTGGGCTGCTGCTGGCTAAAACCCCCCAGGACTGAAGTAGAGTGTAACTGTCATTAGCAGCGGAGGTCGAGGGGACTGCGTTTCATCTGTCTGTTGTTTTTAACCACTTTGTATACATATAATCCCACGGACATGCCAAGAAAACTGCCGAGAGTAGACGCAGCACGTTCTGCTGTGATTTTTAATATAAGGTTCTCTAGAGGCGAACCCGACCTCTCGTAATCACTCACCCCCCCTTCCCAGATACCAATCCCCTGCAATGTGATCGGAGACCTTGCTCCAATTTCAAACACTGTCAACTCTTGCTCGTAAAAGGAGCTGTTTATATAGTTTGTGGATTATTCCTGTTCCCCCTTGGACCATTTGTTTTACCGCTCAATGCCATTCTCGGTCGGTTCAGACAGGAGGAATGGAAGATAATGAAATGTAGGCTGGATTATTTTTTCCCCCCCTGGTTATGGCTGGTGTTGAAAGTTTGGCTAAAATGTCGTGGTTTGGGCTCTCTGGGATTTGAATGATTCATGCTCTATACCCCTTTCCCTCCGTTAGCAAAGTCAGCAAACAGTCGAAGGAAGGTAGACAAGGAGATATTCCCGCTCGTGGTCTACGGTTTCCATCTTCTGTGCCCCAGAATATCACGTTCAAAGTTTGTGTGGAGCAAAATTTATTAGGAGCTTAGTTCTCATCTGTACGTTGGAGACAACAAATATTTCTTCCCGGGAAGTAAGAAAGAGAACAGAATAAAGAGCCTTTGGCTGAGCGTTCTGTGATGAGCTATGAAAAGTTTGATGGTTACTGATGGTCAAATGCAATCGCGCACTTCTAAAATATTCTCTCTAATGAGATTGTGTGGGTGAGAGCGAGCGGGGGTGGGCGAGGAAGGGAGAGAAGGAATGAGTCCTAGGTCTCCGCTGACCTCTATTTTAATTTCAGAGGCTCGTTTTAGAGATGTAAACCCACAGACAAACGCCCGGCTGCGAGGCGCAGCACAGAGGTACTCACGTTCAATGTCAGGCCGTGCTGTGCTGGTGAACACAGTTCCAGCTGGTATATGGGGGTGGGCCGGGGGCCCTGGCAAATCTTCCCGCCGTGGTCAGTTTCAAGCTGCTGGTAATTGACAACCGGCTTGCAAGGTTTCTGAATATGTAACAGCTCGCTCCTCAGAGCTGACTGTGGCGCAGCACCGTTCGTTTCAAGAAGCATTTGACTTTTGTCAGCGATCCGCTGTCACGTGCCTGATTTTCCCACCGATCCCCTTAGAAGACATTTGTACAGTGCACACCGGTGCACACAGGAACAGGTTAAAACGCATCGGCAGATGTCGCCTGGCTGGTTTTGGTTGGGCTGGAAACACCCTCCGCTCTGTGCCAGGTGCGTCGGGCCTGTGGATGGTCCAGGCACAGGGTGGATGGGAGAGTTCGGGGCCTTCCGCTGATTCGAATGTCAAAGTGAAGGCCAGAACTCCTTGAGGAAAAGTCAGTCTGCCAACCGACGGAGTGGTTATTAAGGGAGTGGCGTGCAGGGGACCGGTCTCAGACCCGCCTCTGGGGACCCAAGACCCCTGCCTTCTGGTCCCTGGTCCCTGTAGAGGGGCCAATGCAGCCTGCAAGGGTCTGTGTCAGGACTCAGGTCCCCTGAGGTGGTGTCAGTGGTGGAAGGCCCCATGAAATGAACGCAGAAATGACACGAAGGGTTTGTGTTTGCTTCCTGCCGTCCTGGGGAATGGTTGACAGACCAGTGTTACGGAGCTCTGCAGGTGACACCGGTGCCTGCTCAGGTGTGAGACCCGCTGAGTCACGGGGCCGTTAGTGTGAAATGGCGCCCGGAGCCTGATGCACGCGTGAGCTGCATCAGCCGAGGTTCCCCTGGGGGCACTGGGAGGGAGAAGACATTTCAGGTGGTTTGCAGGTTGAGGAAGGGGACAGATGATGCTGCCAGCTCTTTGTTGGTGACTTCGTGGGAAGGCGTGGCCAGGAGGAGGAAGGAAGCAGGGTCGCTTTTGCAGGATCGGGCGAGGGCACCACCTCTCTCTCAGGCGTGGGCTGCCTCATTCTATTGTTGCCCAGCTTACAAAGCTCCCTTCTCTAAGTTGGCGCCCAGTGCTTCGTCCTCCCTAACAGAGCCTTAGGGGAATTTGATCTTGCTGCAGAGAGGTGGAAACAAGGGCGCGATGGACCGCCCTTCTTATAGTTCAACCCGTCAGCTCCCGTCACTCCCCTTGGCTTTCTCCATAACACTCATTACTCGCTGACTTAAGTTTATCATTTGTTATAATGTTCACTTGTCTCTTGTTTCCCTTGCCTAGCAGAATATAAGTACCGTGAGGGTTTGCCTTTGGGTCCCCAGTACCTTAGCATAGTGGCCAGCATGCGGTAGGGAGATCTGTGAAGGTCTGTGGATTGCAGGGGCTGGAGGACGAGGGAGAATTTCGGGAGACAGCAGCCCAGGGCACTTCGCAGATGGAAGGAGACATGTTTTGCATCACGGCGTGTCTGAGCTTTCTTAGGTGAACTGACAGCACTGAAAAAGGCCTTTAGAAAGCAGAGAGCGGGGCGCCTGGGTGGCTCAGTCAGTAAAGCACGCGACTCTTGATTTCAGCTCAGGTCTTGATCTCATAGTTCATGAGTTCAAGCCCCGCGTCCAGGCTCAGGATTCTCTCTCTCTCTCTCTGCCCCTAACCCACTCACACGTGTTCTCTCTCACAAAAATAAATAAAACAAACATTAAAAAAAAAGAATGTAGAGGGCAAAACTGGAGGCATCACCCATCCTGAGTTTGAAATAGATTACAGAGCCCCAGGGATTAAAATAGTATGGTCCCAGCAAAAAGACAGACCTGTAGAACGATGGAGGATAGAGAGTTCTAGAATAAACCCCCACATTTATGGTCAGTTGATCTCCGACAGGGGTGCCAGGAATGCAGCGTGGGGAAAGGACCGTCTCTTCAGCCCACCGTGCTGGGGGAACTGGATGTACACGTGCGGAAACCAGACAAAACAAACGAAACAAAAGAAATCAGACCCTTGTCTTACACCATACTCAAAAGTCAGCTCAAAATGGGGGCACCTGGGTGGCTTAGCCAGTTAAATACCTGACTCTTGGTTTCGGCTCGGGTTGTGATCTCACAGTGTGTGGGTTTGAGCCCCATGTTGGGCTCTGCACTGACAGTGCGGGTTCTCTCTCTCTTCTTCTCTCTCTGCCCCTCCCCTGCTCGCTCACTCCCTCTCTCAAAATAAATAAACTTTAAAAAAAAAAAACAGCTGAAAATAGATTAAAGACTTGAACATAAGGCCTGAAAAGGTAAAACTCCTAGAAGAAAATCTTTTAAAAAATCTTCTTGACATTGGTCTTGGCAGTGATTTCTTGGATATGACACCAAAGGCATAAGCAACAAAAGCAAAAACAGACAAATGGGACCGTGTCAAGCTTAAAAGCATCTACGCAGCAAAGGAAACAGTCAGCCAAATGAAAAGGCAGCCTGCAGAATGGGAGAATATGTTTGCAAGCCATACGTATATCAGATAAGGTTTAATATTAGACATATATCAGGAACTCCTACAACTCAATAGCATAGACCCCCAAATAATCCAGTTAAAATACTGGCAAAGACTGGAGTAGGCCTGTCTCCCTGGAAGACCTACAAATGGCCAACAGATACGTGAAGCATTGCTGTACCTCACTAAGCACCAGGGAAGTGCTCTTCAAATGAGATACCACCACAGGCATGTTAGGATGGCTGTTATTAAAAAACAAAATGCAAAAAACAAAATCCAAAACTCAAAAACCAAAACAAACCCCAAAAGCTAAGTGTCGGTGAAGGTGGAGAGGAATCGGAACCCTTATCCGTTGTTGCTGGGAATGTCCAATGGTGACTTCGCCATGGAAAACAGTATGGGAGTGCCTCAAAAAATTAAAACTAGAATAGAATAGACCAGAACTACCACAAGGTCTAGCAGTCCACTTCTGGGTATGTATCCGAAAGAACGGAAATGAGGCTATCAAAGAGATGTTTGCACTTCCCTGTTCTTTGTAGCTTTTTCACAATAGCCAAGAGGTGGAAACACCCTAAATATCCATCAACAAATGATCAGTAAGGAAAATCTGGTATATACATACAATGGGATGTTGGCATGAATGAAGGACGTCCTACTGTATGCTACAACATGGAAGAACCCGGAAGACATTATGCTAAGTGAACTAAGCCAGTCATAGAAAGACACATACTGCATGATTCCATTTATATGAAGTATTTAAAATAACCCAACTCGTAAGACCAGAGAGTAGAATAGGGGTTGCCAAGGGTGGAGGGATTGGGGAGAGGGGAGCTAGATGGTCAGTGGATATAAAGTTTCAAATAAGCAAGATGAATGAGTTCTAGACATCCGACGCAGGACACAGTGCCTTAGTTAACAATACTGTACTGCGCGCTTAAAAAGTTTAAGAGAGTAGATCTCATGTTAAATGTACTTAAACACCAGCTCTCCCCACCCCCACAAAAAAAACCCCAAATCAAAGGAGCCCAGGGAGACTTTGGGAGGTGATGGGTGTGTTTATTCCCTGGGTTGTGCTGATGCCTGCAGGGGTGTATGCACGGGGCCAGACTCCCAAATGGTTTACATTAAATATGTGCGTGGGGAGGTCATATGTTAGTTCCACTTCTGTGACGCTGTAAAGAAAGGAAGGAAGGAAGAAAAAGAAAGTAGTCCTGGGAAGGGGAGACATTTCTCCTTTTAGAAATGCGACCACTGCAGTGTCTCCTCTCAGGGTCACCACCCATGGTCCTGTTTTCATTCATTTGCAAGCTGCTTTCCTGCCCGGCGTGGTCACCCCTGAAGGAAGACATTTCAACTACACAAAGGGGAAAGAAACTTGAAATCCATTGTTCTTTTTAGTGTGAAATATTAATTTGAGGGTAAAGCTGGTATTTGGAGCCTGAGATAATTGGGCATGTGTTTTTGAAATTCTGTCTGATGGGACTTAAGGGAAAGTCAGGCGAGGCAATTCATTTTCACCTTCGAGGTGCGCCCAGGGGAGGGATCCGACAATGAGTAATGGTAATAACGTAATATATAATAATAAATACAATAGAATTATTGAGTACATAAAATTACATATAATATATAATAATGACTCTGCATTATACTTATATTACTACTAAGTATTATATATTATTGGGTATTATATTGTATAACAATATGCATGTTATGTAGAATATATATTAACTTATAAATATGTTACTGCAATTATAAAATATATTACATATACATAATAACCATTTTATTATTACTTAACAAAATGCATTCTTATAATTATTATTATTACTTATTGCACATATATATGTTGAAAGAGGAAGATTTATTATAAGAATTAGCTTGAGGGGTGCCTGGGTGGCTCAGTCGGTTAAGCGTCCGACTTCGGCTCAGGTCATGATCTCACCGTTCATGAGTTCGAGCCCCGCGTCAGGCCCTAGGCTGGCAGCTCAGAACCTGGAGCCTGCTCCAGATTCTGTCTCTCTCTCTCTCTCAGCCCCTCCCCCTCTCATACTCTGTCTCTCTCTCTCTCTCGAAAATAAATAAAAATTAAAAAAAAAAAAAAAAGAATTAGCTTGAGATCCAGGAAAGCCAGTGGTGTATTTCGGTCCGAGTCTGAAGGCCTGGGAACCACGGGGAGCCAATGACGTTATCCCCGTGCGAGGGCAAGAGAAGATGAGGTGAATTGTCCTCCCTCAACAGTGAGGCAGAAAGAAAAAGGGGATCGAATTCCCCCTTCCTCTGCCTGTCTTTCTAGCCGGCCCTCCATGGATTGGGTGATGGCGCCCACAGCAGAGAGGGCGGTCTACAGTCTACGGATGGGCGAACGGAGTCCACTGACCGTCCAGAAACACCCGCACAGACACACCCAGAAAGAACGTGTAATTTGGGCTCCCGGGGCCAGCCAGGTCGACACATAAAATTCTCCGCCACGCTATGCTTTTACTCAATCCATCATAACAACCCTCTGAATCAATCCCAGTATTAGTATCCCCAGTCCCAGATGAGGAAACTGAGGCTCGGAGAGGTTAAGTGACTTGTCCCAGGTCACCCGCACCCTTGGGTTAGTTTCTCAGGACTTTGGTGACAAATGGCCACCAACTGGGTGGCTGACAACAGTGAGCGTCTGTTCTCTCGGATTTCTGGAGCCTCCGAGTCTGAACTCAAGGTGTCCACGGGGCTGTGCTTCCTCTGAAGTTCCAGGGAAGACTCCTTCCTTGCCTTTTCTACAAGTTTCTGGTGGCTGCGGGCCATCTTGAGTGTTCCTTGGCTGGCGGGGGCATCACTCCAATCTGCGGCTCCCACTTTACAGGACCCTCTTCCGTCTGTGTCTGTGTGTCCTTTTCTTATAAGGACATCAGTTGTTGGATTTAGGGCCCATCCTAATCTAGCGTGGCTTTATCTTAATTACATCTGCAGAGACTTCATTTCCAAATAACTTCACATTCTGAAGTTCCGGGATGGATATGAATTTTGGGGAGGAACACCGCAACTGTCACAACCCTGTGTGTCCGTCTGACTTGGGAACCGTGTCTTCTCTGATGCCCTGTACAGGCTGGCGCTGAGGCTTGCGTGGAGGTGTGCCCAGGCCTGGAGGAGCAGAGGAGGATGGGGGAGCACGGGGTCTGGGGGGTGGGGAGAAACTGCCACCAGCGGGTGACATTTGGCTTTGTTAACATTCTTTATGCTATTTGGCATGTCCACTTTCTTGCCTGTTGTGTCTGAATTGGAGATTTTACCTTTCGTCAAAATTAAAGAGTTCTCCGGCTCATTTAATGATTTCTATTTCACAGTCCTCTTTGACATTAACCTGGAAGTCTTTGTTTGTATTTGGCCAATATATCTCGGGGCATGCTTTTAATTGGCCTGGGTTATGTTGTTTTGAGCGTGTTTTTGTACAAGGGTAGAGACTAGCATTTTCTATCCTGTTGAGAGCTTTTTCCCTTTGGATGGGAGGGAGGAACATCGAGGGAGGCGTGCCCCTGATGCTGTGGGAGGGAATGGGGGCCAGGGCGCTGGAGGACACAGGAGGCCCCGCCCTTAATTTCCTCTGGTCTTCACAGTCCCTACCTCACAGGTTAGGTCACCATGCCAGCGTGCCTCTGCTGTCCACTTCCACCAGGACAGGGAGGCGGCAGGTGAGGGTGGAGGTGAAACAGATCAGGATTAGGACACGGATTGAGAAGTCTGTTTGTCTAGTCATCAAGACCCTCTAGGTTCCCAGTGACAGAAAAACCACTTTATCCTTGATTAAACATGGAAAGGAGGAGGCAGGAATTTATTAGCTCCTGTAACCAGGAAGTCTAGGGTAGCGTCTGGCTTGCGACGAGGCCAGATCCAGGGGTTCAAGTGATGTCTTCAAGACTCTGTCCCCTTCCTGTCTCGTAGACAGGCTTTCTCCATGTGGTAGCTGAGGTGGGAGCTGGAGAAAGAGACTCCTCTGGGAAAGTTCCATCAGAGAAGTGTTAGGCAAGTGTCTGGTCCGGTTTGAGGCACACGGCTATCTCTGAACCGCTCGTAGGGGCTGGGGACCTAGGGTTTAGGATAGGCCTGGTCTCTGTCACGTGCCCACTCGTGCCTTAGAAGAGTAGACTCACCCTGGTTGGCATAGGGTGTGCTTCCACGTGGAAGAGAGGAGATCAGGACCCTGGACAGGGAAGAGCCGCAGATGCCCAGGAGATGGCTTCAGTCCATGAATGCAAAAGAGTTGGAAACGTTGGAACCACATGTTGGAACTGCTTAGGACTCCAGGTCTGTGAAACAGCCAGAGGTAGAGAAACAAGAGGGGTGGCCATCTAGGGTGAGATGAACACAGTGTTATTCCAGAGTGCCCAAATAGCACGCGGGGTGCCGTCTGGGTGGACAGAGGATCCAGACACAGGCTGTCTCAGTGAGCTCTGGCTGCTGTGACAAAAATATCCCAGACTTGGGGGGCTCAGACAACAAACATTCATCTCTCATGGCCGAGGCTGGGGAGACCGAGCTCAGTGTGCTAGCACGGTTGGGTTCTGGGGAGGACCCACTTCCTGGTATGCCCCCTCCCAGGATCTCGCAGAGAGCTGAAAGGCAGGGCTGGCTCTATTCTTCTGGTAAGACTATTAATCCCATCATGGGTTCCGCCGTCATGACCCAGTTACCTCTTAAAGACCCTACTGTCACCTTAGGGCTTCCATTTGTGAGTCTTGGTTGGGGAGGAGGGGGTGGGACACAAATACTCAGTCCATAGCAGGAGGGTGGGCCAGCCAGAAAAGGAGAATGTGTTCCTAGAGGGGCCAGTAGAACATTCCAACCTTGATATATACACAGATTGATACATATACAGATTGAGGGAGGGAGACAGAACGCCTTTTAGCTCAAAGGAACTGGCCCACTTGAGCTCCAGCTCAGCACGGACAAGAAAGTAGCCCACGTGCTGGAATCCGAAAATGTCCAGATCTGGATGCATGGGCCAGAGACGGGTATTTCAGACCCGCTGCTGTGGCTTTGATTGGATTTGGCTCCGCGTGCTGTGGCAGCCCAGAGAATGACACGGTCCGTGAGGCAGCTTCTCAGTTGAACTAACGAATATCACAGAGAGATGCTTTGTCTCTTTTATTTGCACTCTTCCACCATCTCTTCACCTTTTCCTTCTGATCATATCACTGGATTAAGCCCTTTCTGAAGTCAACCAGAGTGTCGACGCGCCCTGGTTTCCTCATGCTGGAAATTGTGTCAGTAGTTCTGAATTTGGGAGAAAATTACATATATTTTCTGATATCAGAAAAATCCATTTTGACCTGACCACCTCCCTGTGCGGGAACAATCTTCCACTCAATGTTTTGAAAATTCATTTGTAATAATAATAAAAAAAAATGACCCAGAGATTGCAGGTTAGCCCCCTGGGATAAAGATGAGCTATCTTCGGGAGCCAATTCTTTTCTGAAATGAACCTGATTCCTTCTCATTCCTGCTAGAGTCCAGGTGACCGGCTGTCCCCGGATGTGTTAACTGTTTCTTTCACAAGGTTCTCCAAGCTTCCTCTGGGTGACAAATGAGGACTCCGCTTTCCTTGGGCTCCTGTGTCTTTGCCGCACCTTGCGTTCGTGGGAATAAACTCTAGAAGCATCCGCGTGGTGACGGTTGCTGCTGCAATCTCACACTCGTTCAGGGGGATGCTTTCTTCTGTGAGCTAAACTCAGGCAAAAGCCTCTTCATCCCAATGATGACTGGGATGCTTACGCCCCCGACAGCGAGAGCGAGGCCTTATTTTCTGGTTAGCAAACATGGAGGGGGGGGTTTGAGACACCGCTACGTGAGGATCTCTGAGCCTACTGGGAGAAACGGGGGTCAAATCAGGGAGTCAGCAGAGTGTGGGAACAGCAGTGACGGGGAGAAGGAAAAGACATTTGGCATTGTATTGGGTACGTGGTGGATGCTCCTTCCATATTTGTTGAATGAATGAATGATTGGATGGATAGATGGATGAGTAGATGGATGGTTGGATAGATGGATGGATGGATGGATGGATGGACGGACAGAAGGGCCTCAGCCAGGCCATGTTTACATGCCAAAGGGAAAACCTAGCACAAGGAAGGAGGAATGTAGTGCAAAGTGGGGGATGGGTTTGGAGAGAATGTCTCACACGGACTTAGGACTTGGGTGATGCATCCATCTTGGGGAGGAGGGGTGTCTGTGTCTTTAGGGAGGACCAGGTTTCAGGGAAAGCAAGTAAGGGGGGTTTACTGGGAGGAGGCTGGAGCCACATGGAGTTACCTGCTGTGGCATGGGGGCTTAGAGACCACTTGGGAAGGGTTTGCCAGGATGAGAGAGGATTGTCAGAGAGGGAAGGGCACCGGTCCACGTGTGACGGAGGCTTTGAGAAAGGACTCCTGGCAGGAGGGGCTCTGAGAGACCCAGAGGGGGGTGGTGGTCTTAGCTGGAGGAGTCCTCCCGGAGCTGAGGTGGGAACAGCAGCTGTGACATGCCTTAGCCATGTGGTTCCCAGGATGGTTTCTCCCTCCTCCTCACTCTTACTTATAATTGTGCTTCCAGCTTTTGTCTTGGGTTAAGTATTTAAAAAAAATTTTTTTTGTTGAACATTTATTTGTTTTTGAGAGACTGAGCAAGACAGAGTATGAGTGGGGGAGGGGAAGAGAGAAGGGGGGACACAGAATCTAAACCAGGCTCCAGGCTCTGAGCTGTCAGCACAGAGCCCCATACGGGACTCGAAGTCACGGACCGTGAGATCTTGACCTGAGCTGAAGTTGGACGCTCAGCTGACTGAGCCACCCCGGCGCCCCTTGGGTTAATTATTTTAACTGATTATCCCACGAGTCACCTTCAAATTATCCTCACCTGTAGGTGTGTACATATAAATCAGTTAAAAAAAGTTAGGCTTTTCATTGAGTGTGAAAACCAGGCTCTCCTCCCTGGGAGTCACCATCAGTGTGCACTCGGGCGAGATTATTTTTCCATAGATTCCAGACAAAGAATTTTCTCGCAGGGTTCTCAATAAAGGGTTCTGCGGGCTTTCCTGGTTAGAAGGTTCTTTCTCTTCCATAGAACTGTTCTACCCTCTGCTGCTCAAATCCGTTTTCTTTTGGTCCGTGGTGGAGATGCTTTACAATTAGAGCATTTGATTTTACGAAAGGAAATCCCAAGCTTCTTTTCATAACTCAGTCAACTATTCGAAGGACCAAATGTTGGAGCGCTCAATTAGGGTACGCGGGATTCAGGGTTTACTGGCGCTTGAAGTGTATACAATTTTGCTTTCTTTTTTAAAAACGGAGAATGCAAATTTAGTAATACAGAATTAGGTGCAAAAGGAAATACCTAGAATGAGAAAAAAAGTTGTAAAAAAAATATTTCCAAGTTAAAAAAGCTGACAAAGATCACAGACATCACAAAGTCTGGGAAAACAGTGTGTTTTTATTAGCTACTTGCTATACCTTTATAATCCTTTTTCTTACGTCTTTGACCGCATGTTGTTAGACTCTTTACAGGACAACAATTTGGAATGTCCTGTCCTATTGAGAGAATGTAAAGGTAATTCAGTCTTTTGTCCAGTATGGTTGGTTGATCCTTTTTTTTTTTTTTTTTAAGAGTTGATGCTTGCAGCACCTGGATGGCTCAGTCAGTTAAGAGTTCCACACTTGGGGCGCCTGGGTGGCTCAGTCAGTTAAGAGTTCCACACTTGGGGCGCCTGGGTGGCTCAGTTGGTTAAGTGTCCGACTTTGGCTCAGCTCATGATCTCACGGTTCATGAGTTCGAGCCCCACATCGGGCTCCGTGCTGACAGCTCAGAGTCTGGAGCCTGCTTCCGATTCTGTCTCCCTCTCTCTCTGCCCCTCACCTGCTTGTGCTCTGTCTCTCTCTCTCTCTCTCTCTCAAAAATAAAATAAAACATAAAAAAAAAGAGTTCCACTCTTGATTTCGGCTCAGGTCATGATCTCCCAGTTTGCGAGATCGAGCCCTGCGTCGGGCTCTGTGCTGACAGTGTGGAGCCTGCTTGGGATTTTCTCCCTGTCTGTCTGTCTGTCTGTCTCTCTCTCTCCAAATAAATAAATAAAATAAAAAAGAGTTGATACTTAAGAAAACTAATTTTAACCTCACAACTCAGTATTGGCAGTGTCCTGTACGTTTTAGGATTGTTGAATTTAGGGTGACTCCTGTCCATTTGCTATATGAGCTGGAGGACTTACAGAGTTTCACTTTTTTTTTTTTTTTTTTTTTTGTGGTCACTTGTATTAAATATTCTTTGAATTGATGACATTATGAGCGTTCTTTGAAACTATTCCTATCCCAGGGAAGTTCACCTTTGTATGGAAGACCAAGAACTGTCATAGGTGTATCCCACTGACCTTAAAAATGTATTCCCCGCTTAACTGTCCCAAATCGAGTCCCAAATAGCCGTCCTTTCTGCCACTCCTCCCCGCCATTTGGGGGGAAACTGTCGGAAAAGTAGAGTGGAAAGAGGCAGCCTCTTAGCCTCTTAGCCTCTTATTTTTAATCGCAATAAAAGTATTTAGCTTTTGCAAAGTTTATCGAACCCCCGCGACCACATGCACTCGCGGTTAGTGCCCTTTCAAGGGGCCTGTGGACGTGAGGGACCGTGAAGTGTAAGCTTCAGTAGCTTCGCGGTAAATCTCGCTCTGTGTTCGTTGATTACTTCTGAACGTGAATATTTACTAAATCCTCCGGGGTGAAGGAGCTGCGATCGCACGCCCTGGTGTTTTCTGTTCTCTAATGGACCTTTCAAATTAAAAAACATTTTTTTCTTCTTTTTCCCTTGAAGAACGCTTGCCCAAATGATGATTGCATGTCCCACCATCTGTGCGGTGGTTTACAGCTTGCAAGGGTTCACAGGGCTGGGGTTTATTTCCACTCCGCTCCAGCCCTGTGTGCTGGACGGGGCCAGTTATGACTCCTGCTTGCAAATAAGGAAGCACACTCCGCTCCGAGCCAGCCGGGGCTTCTTCCATCTGCCCCTCGGGAGGGCTGCTGGGAGCAGGAGACCTCTAGGTGTGAGCAGGGGCCGCTGGGCACGATCTGGAGGCCCGTGACGGCGCTGGCTCCGGCTCCGGCCGGCTCCAGGTCCCTGCCTTCAGGGTCCCCAAGCCTGTATCCTCATCAGTCAAGGAGCGACGACCTCCTACAGGTGACCCTTGGGCCCTTTTCCTACCCTGTCCTCTCCTTGACCCAGAGCCTCCTGCCTTACATGCAACCATGGGTAACGGGGCTTTTCGTTCCCTGATTTCTCTGCTTCGATGACCTTTTACTTCCTGGCATCATCCCGAAATCCTCTCTCTGTGTCTTTTCCGGAATATGAGCCCTGAGCCGGCTGGATCACGGTAGGAGTTATTTTCCTGCTCCTCAGATTTCAGAAGCACATCCCAGACTCGCAGGCTGCTGCTGCCGCCGCTGCTGCGGGCGCCCTGGGCCCCGGGGCAGTGCGGTGGCCCTGCCTTTTGGACAGATTCCCTGACTGGGCTTCCGCCGCCCTGGCCCCCGGCTTTGATTCACAGGTGCGTCTGGGCCTTCAGAGGGTCCCGCAGTTTCAGAACAGGGTTAGAGCAACACGCGCTGCTGGCCGAGGTGCAGCCAGAGGGTGCAGGAGAGGGGAGGCCGCGGTCGACCCCAGGAACATTCTGGTTGTGGATATATTTCTTTCGAGGAGACTAACCTCTCATCAGAGTTTAAAAAACTTCTCTATTTAAATAATACTAAAGCATGCTTTGGTTCATGTCATTGAAAAAGACTGTAAGCTATATACTTCAATGCGCCCATTTTACCTATGCGGAAACTGAGGTCCAGGGATGGGTGGTTAGGAGTCCTGGATCAAAGAGGCAAATGGGAACCTGGAGCTTGGGTTTATGCTCCCCTCCACCCCCTCTCCCCCCTGCCCCCCCCGCCCTCCTCCCCACCCCCCTGTGTGTCCATCATTGGACCATGGGTCTTTTTCTTTGCCATTTTGTTTTGTGCTTCGTTGTCAGATTCATTATTGGGCATATTTAACAAGGAAATTATTGAATTTGAATGTTCTGGGTTTTTTTTTTTGTTTTTGCTTTTGCATACATTCAACTGTAAATATAGAGTTACTTTTATAGGTAGTTTCATATTTAAATTTGAGTGTGTTTTTCCTTTGTTTATTTTTCTTTTTTCTTTTCCAATTTAAAAATATTTTTTATTTTAGAGAGAGAGAGAGAGAAAAAAAAGCAGGAGAGAGGGGCAGAGAGAGAGAGAGAGAGGGAAAGTCTCAAGCAGGCTCCACGCTGCGCTCCCACGCAGGACTCGACCCCACGATCCTGGGATCATGACCTGAGCCGAAATCGAGAGTCAGATGCTCGACCGACTGAGCCACCCAGGCACCCCTCCTTTTCCGAATTTTTATGTTTTTATTATAAAAGTGACATAACATAAAATTTGTCATTTAAACCGAAGTGGGTTTTAACATATTTCCACGCTGTGCAGTTATCACCCACCGTCTAATTCCAGAATGCTTTCGTCACTCCCGAAGGAAACCCCTTAGCTTCGGCGCCTGCGTGGCTCAGTTGTGAAGTCCAGCGTCAGGTCAGATCATGATCTCACCGTTGAGTTCGAGCCTTGCATCAGGCTCCCTGCTGTCAGCTGCAGAGCCTGCTTCAGATCCTCTGTCCCCGTCTCTCTCTGCCTCTCCCCCGATAGCGCTTGCTCCTTCTCTCTCTCTTTCTCTCTCAAATATAAACACGCTTTAAAAAAAAAAAAAAAAAAAGAAAGCAAGCCTATAGCTATTAGCTGTCGAATTACAGGTGGATGTGTCCTCTTTCAACTTTATGACAAGCATCTTCGGACAGATTTCTGTCCAGGCAGAATGTTCAGGAATGTGTTGCTCTGTTGAACGAGCCCTGGACTGCAAAGCCTTCGGTCCCACGGCACAGGCTGCAAGAGCACGTGGGGAACGGGGCTGGGAGGGCCCTGGCCAGAGTCCATCGGAGCGATGGTGGTGGGGGGGATAGATGCCGTGGACCCCCCGCGCTTTCCGAGCCCTGGTGAGCTCAGCCAGTGTGTCACGGAAGAGCCGAGCTGCAGAGGGACTGTCTGCAGAGAGGCAGTGAGCCACGGTCCCGGCGTCTGGTCCAAAAGCCCCGCTGCTGGCCGGCCGCATCCTGATTTGGACTCTCCGCTTCTGCCTCTGAACACCGCCCCCCCCCCCCCGCCACGTGTGTGTTATCCTCTTCTCTCCACGTCTCTCGGCTGCGGATGACTCCTGTGCTGTAGACTCGTGTGTGCACAAGAGCCGTGTTCTGCCACACGAGGCGTGTTCCGCCACACGAGGCGGTGATGGGGAACGGTGCGCTTAGACGGGTGTAATGCTGGACGCCACGCTTGCTTTGGCTCTCTGCCCGGCGCCGTGACCCTGACCAAGTCGCGTACCTTCTCTGGGCCTTGGTTTGCCCATTTCTAAGCGAGCTGGTTGGAACAGATGATGTAAAAGTAAGAATGCCTACTTTATAGGAGTTGTCGGGATTAAATGAGATAATGCATGTAAATCCTGGGGCACAATGCCCCTTGCATGGCTTAAGTGCCCCCAAACGCTGTTAATATAAATATACTTCTCCTTATTAATAAAGTAGCAGTAATAACCTGGCTCATCTATCCAGAATTAACTCCTAAAAAGCCGATGTCCCCAACGCCATTTGATAAACAGGAGAGTCCTTGATCTGTAACACCATTTTTATCATACATTTATTTATTAGAATAGGTTGTAAGGTTGACTTATTTTAGGTATTGTGGCTTTATTAAACCTAAATTTTTTTTTTAACATTTACTTATTTTTGGAGAGAGAGGGAGACAGAGCATGAGCGGGGGAGGAGCAGAGAGAGAGGGAGACACAGAATCCGAAGCAGGCTCCAGGCTCCGAGCTGTCAGCACAGAGCCCGATGCGGGGCTCGAACTCACAAACCATGAGATCCTGGCCTGAACGGAAGTCGGACACTCAACCGACTGAGCCACCTAGGCGCCCCAGCTTTGTTAAACTTTTTAACATCTTGGGGCAACCCCTCTTACCATTTTAAAGAAAGGAATTTTAACTCTTCTCGCCTTCCTATTCTTCTCTATAATTTCTGTAACTTTGTACAGCCGGGATAACTATGTCGTCGGGCTGGCCCCGGATCTCACTGGGCTGGTGATCAGTTCGATCACACCTGCCTCTTGGTTTGTGAAAACTGGCAACCTGGCCACCTTTGGCCATCTCATCTAGAAAGAGGATGTACTTCTTCATTGATTGATGTGTTTGTTTGTTTGTTTTAATATAATTTATTGTCAAATTGGTTTCCATACAACACCCGGTACTCATCCCAGCAAGTGCCCTCCTCTGCGCCCGTCACCCACTCTCCTCTCTCCCCCACCTCCCATCAACCCTCAGTTTGTTCTCAGTATTGAAGAGTCTCTTATGGTTTGCTTCCCTTCCTCTCTGTGACTTTTTTTCTTTCCCCTCCCCCATGGTCTTCTGTTAAGTCTCTCAAAATCCACCTATGCGTGGAAACATATGGCATCTGTCTTTCTGTGACTGACTTATTTCACTCAGCATAATACCCTCAGTTCCATCCATGTTGCTACACATGGCCAGATTTCATTCTTTCTCATTGCTGCGTAGTAGTCCGTTGTATATATGTACCACATCTTCTTTATCCGTGTTTTGTGTCTTTCTAAACATTTATTGTCAGGGTTCTCCATAGACAGTTAATTATTGACCATTTTGACTGGTATTTTCCCCATCTTGTGTTCTAATTGGTTTTCGCTGTAGGAAAGGTGTTGGTTTTTAAAGTTTATATTGTATTTCCCTTATGCCCGCTATGTCTCTGACCTACATGCTAATTTTCAGAATTATTATTTTGATTACCTCGTGATTTCTCTACGTATAATCAACGAATGTGCAAAGAATGATAACTTTACCTCCTTTGTAAGGTTGGTTGGCCAGACGGTCGTCTCTTGAAATATTTTAAGTCATTTTGCATTTATTTATCCAACTGTGCAATTTGTTTTTCTGGTTCTGATTCATTGGTTTCTGCAAAATTTCATCCTTGTTTTCACCTCCCATTTTCTTTCTTGGTTTTTCGGACTTCTTCAACAGAAGGCTTGGGGTTCGTTTATTTTTATCTTTATTTTTATATTTGGCTTTACTGCTAAATGAACTTAATGCCACGAGGTTTCCTCTGAGTAGATCTGAGTGTATAGAACTCGGACACGGATTATTTCCATCCTAGATATTTTCAAGTTGGTTTATTTGATTTTCTTTTTGAATTCCTAGTTTTTCTAATCCTCTCTCTAGGAGAGTGAGATGGATAGCCAAATAAAAGTGTCACTTAGAAGGTGTCACATTGTAGGGGGCCACAGAACGCGAGGGCTTCGCTGGGCAGCCCCCAGTTGCGTTAGGGTGCTGGTGCTCCAGGCACTGGGCCGGGCAGGTATTAGCCTATAAAGGTATCGGGTCTGTATAGACAGTGGTAGTTAATTACAGGATGGTTTTCAAATCTTCACACAGGGTGGGTTCTTTTTCTCTGAAAGATCATTATGATTTTCTTGTTTCATTGTGTCGTGGACTGCATGGGGGCAGGCCAATTTTTGCTTTTTAAAAAAATTTTAAGGTTTTTTCTCGTGGCCTAAAGTGTGATGTTTCTGTAAAGGTTCCATGTACGCTCCGGGTAAGGGCGTAGCGTCTGTTTCTAGGACGCGCGTATTTGCATATACATCCGTTAATTCAGTGTTATACATCCACCTGCTTAATGTTATTATTTATGTAGCTTTGAACTTGGCGTGTCAAGTGTTTAAAGAGGTTTCTGGAAAGAGCTGTTTTGTTCATTTTCTCCAACAATCCTGACGTTCTGCTATCTGGCACCCCCCCTCCCAGACGTGGTAGCCTATATTAATTGTGAATTAATATACCTTTTATCAATTCATAAGTCGTAAGTCACATGTGGTCTTTGATGTCTTCCTTTTGCTCTCTTCCGCACACTTGGTACTGTTCCCTCGCTCTCAGCCTTTGACTTCGTGGGCGAGATTTTGTTTGTCTTTCTTGTCTCCATTAGTAATTCTCTCTGAAGGTAACAAGCAGCTCTTGAGCCTATAGATCTCTGTTTAGCTGAGACAAGAAGGAAGCACTCTCTTTTGGTTCCTCATTGTATAGGAGACAGTCTCCTGTTTCTTACCCCTCCCTTCACAGACGTGCCGGCATGCTCTGGATGAACGAATCCTTGACCTTCAGGCCCCAGGGTGTGTGTAGGTGTGTGCGTATTATAACACAATACCATATATTACAGTCTCCCTAACACATCCTACAAATACGTATATAAATATAATAATGTAATATACATGCGATATATGAAAATAGGTGTATATCGACACGTGGGTATGTGTGGCCACGCAGGCACATGCATAGACACATGTATGTGTTTTTTCCTGCCGCGGGGATTGACCTCGGCCCCCATCACGGCCCATGAGGATGCCATGCTGGTAGATGGGTAGATTCCTCCTCCCGAGGCTGCAGGTGTCAGTTCTTTAACCCGGGTTCTGTCACTGTTGCTCTAGGGGACTAGGGGGAAGCCTTCCCTTAGCCCCCGCTGCCTACACTCCATCACGTTCAGATGGATCAAGTGGAAACAGTCGGGGCTCTTCCTCCCCCGCCCTGGGGAAGGCGTAGCTCACCTGTGGTGCGTTGCACCGTCTGCTCTGGGCCTTGATCTTCCCTGGGGCCAGAGTCTCCAAAATGATCTATTAATTAATTAATTTTTTTTAAAGTTTATTTCTTTTGAGAGAGAGAGAGAGAGAGACAGAGTTGGGGGGAGAGGCAGCGAGAGACGGAGAGAGAGAGAATCTCGAGCAGGCTCTGCGCTGTCAGCGCGGAGCCCAGCGCAGCTCACAAGCTGCGAGGTCATGCCCTGAGCAGACATCAAGGATCAGACGCTTAACTGACAGAGCCACCGAGGCGCCCCTCAAAACCGATCTTATAAAACAACAGGGATTTGGATCAAAATCCCTTACTCATTGTAGCCCTAAACTGGATTCAACCCAAAGCAACCACTAGGTGAATGGATGGACAAACCGGTGTGTTCATATTGTGAAGGACCATCCAGCCATACAAAGAGTGAACTAGCGGTGTGAGTCGTGGAGTGGATGAGTGTAAAAAAAGTATTTTATTGATAAAAGGAAGCCCCTACAGGGGTGCCTGGGTGGCTCAGTCGGTTAAGCGTCCGACTTCGGCTCAGGTCATGATCTCACGGTCAGTGAGTTCGAGCCCCGTGTCAGGCTCTGTGCTGTCAGCTCAGAGCCTGGAGCCAGCTTCGGATTCTGTGTCTCCCTCTCTCTCTGCCCCTCCTCTGCTTGCTCTCTCTCTCAAATATAAATAAACATTAAAAAAAATTAAAAAAAAAAGAAGAAGCAGCCCCTACAATAGGGTTCCATTTATAAGAAGGTCTAGAACAGCAGAAGTGGTCTCTGGTGACGAAGTCACCGTGTGTTTATGTCTGGAGGAGGGGACGGTAGACTGGAAGGGGGCTAAGGGCACCTTCTCCTGTGCTGGAAGCCTTCCGGATCTTGTCCTGAGTAGCAGTTGCACATCGGGTCTTTACGGCTGCTGACAACACTTTTTTTTTTTTTTATGTTTATTTTTGAGAGAGACAGAGACAGAGCACAAGCAGGGGAGGGGCAGACACAGGCTCCACACTGTCAGCACAGAGCCCGACGTGGGGCTTGAACTCACGAACCGTGAGATCACACGACCCGAGCCGAAGTCGGACGTTTAACCGACTGAGCCGCCCAGGCGCCCCTGTTGATGGCACTTTGAAATGAATGGAACTTTGGATCTGTGTATTTTATTTCTGGGTGAAGTATCTATCAGTAAACTGCATGGCCGTGCTTTTTGCAACGACAAAAATGGCAGAACGAGATACCATTTCACAACCACTAGGCTCTGGTAGAACGAGCAGAAACGAACAAGTATTTGAGGACTTGGAGACACGGAAGCGCTGCGTGTCGCCAGTGGAAACATAAAGTGAGGGAGCCATGTGGGAGAGAGTTTGGGGGTTCTTCCGAAAGTTTAACATAGAATTAACTGCACGACCCAGCCATTCCAATCCTGGGCGTATACCCTAAAGAACTGAAAACAGATACTCAAACAAATACTTGTATGCGAATGTTCATAGCAGCTTTCTGTAGAAGAGAGCCAGAGGTGGAAACAGCCCACGTGCCCTTCAGTGGATAAAGGGATAAGTCAAATCTGGCCCATCCACGCAACAGAATAGTATGCAGCTACGAAAGGAAGGAAATTCGAACACAGGCTATAATGCGGAGGAAGCTCAAAAAATATTACATTAAGTGAAAGGAGCCAGGCCTGCTTCCATTTATAGAAATATCCGGAAAGCAGATTAGTGGTTGTTGGGGGCAGAGTGGGGCAAGAAGGACTCTTTTTTTTTTTTTTTTTTTGAATTTTTTTAAAAAAATTTTTATTTATTTTTGAGAGACAGAGAGAGAGACATGAGTGGGGGAGAAGCAGAGAGAGCGGGAGACACAGAATCTGAAGCAGGTCCCAGGCCCTGACGTGGGGCTTGAACTCAGGAACTGTGAGATCATGACCCGGGCCAAAGTCGGACGTTTAACCGACTGAGCCACCCAGGCGTCCAGCAAGAAGGACTCTAATGAGCATGGAGTTTGGTTAAGGGGGGATGGAAACGTTTCAGAATTAGAGGCGGTGGTAGCACCACGTTGGGAATGTACTAACTGCCACTGAATCGTACCCTTTAAAATCGTTCATTGGATGTTGTGTGAATTTCACCTCAGTTTCAAAATATCAGCCCCATGTAAAACAAACAAACAAAAAATCGGGGGAATAAAGTAATACACTAACCTGCATTAAATATGATTCGTGAACAAAGCAACTGAAATTGAAGTTGAGGGCTGGCCCAGGGGGCAGGGAGGAGTGTCAGCGTCTCCTCGGGTTGGTCCCACGGACAGGCGGCGCCTCGGTCTTTCTGGTCCTGACCCCATGTTTTCCTCTGAGCTGACTGTGGAGGACAGCCCGAGCCCGGCTTTCCCGTCTTTGTTCCGGGTGGCTGGGTTTTTCAATTTCCAAAAGTAAAGGTGTGTTCAGACCTAGCTTCATCGGATCTGCACACCGGCTTTATTCCCAGCGATTTCCGTGGGTGCGTTCACTGTGTGTGCCCAGGCCTGTACCTTCTACGGGATATTGAGAGAAATTTATTTTGGGCGTGGAGAGACCTGTTTCGGAGGTGCCAGACTACTGCTGTTTTAACCCAAGATATGGAATATGATTTAAAAAAAAAAAAAAAAAGAGTAGCTGCCTGAGGGAACTTGGCGGGGCAGCGGCGCCGATGGTGTGATCGCGGGTCTGTCGCATCTCGCACACGAAGGGTTTCAGCCCCGCGACTCCCCCGCGCCGTGTCCCCACCCCTGCAGCTGGCTAGCAGAGCCTTCCAGGCACGCGCAGACAGAGAACGCTACACCTGCTCACGGGACCTTCAGTCGTCTTACAGGTGAGCAGCCCTGAGCCCCAGAGACAAGCGACTTGAAGGACCTGTGGGGAGCTGGGGGGGCCCTAGGAGATGGGCATTCTTGTCTTATGATCAACTTATTTTTTTTGGAATGCTTTTTTGGTCCATCTTGGTCTTCATCTTGTGAAGTAACCTCCAATGTGCTTGACGCATGTCACCTCTTGAATCCGTTGCAGCAGACTCATGAGGTAGGGGTTATCTACCCCATTGAACAGACAAGGAAACTGAGGCTTGGACAGACTTGGGATTTTCAGCACTCTGCTTTCCCCCACCCCTGGATGCCTGCTGTGTGCCGGGCACTGAGACACCCTCCTGCCCCCCATGGGACGTACGGACGATCACGGGGGGCCGGATCGATGGGGGTCAGCACAGAGGTGGTGTGTGGTGGAGCCGACGGCAGTGGTCAGGCAGAGCTCTGTGTCCTTCCCGTGTCTGTGCGTTTAGGTCCCGGGGTGGGGGGGGGGCAATGAGTCACCCTCCTGATCACAGCATCACAGAGGCTGCTCTTCTTCGACGCCTGACACTGATGGGAGAAAAATGCCTGCTATATTCGATCAAACTTTTGAAGGAGATGATTGAAATCGTTTTGATAACACTTGGGACTTGGGACTCCTTTTAATAATTTAGGGCGAAGGTAGATTTGACGTTTTCTTCCTACAGGGAGGCTTGTTAAATTCCCAAGTCAGAATGACACGGAGACTCGGCGCACCGGCAAACAGGGACACGTCTGCCCGTCCCCTCTCCCGTGTCCCCCCTCTGCCGCAGCTCACGTGGCCGAGCTCTTCCGAATCATTGGCTATTGGACGTTCATGGACTCGGACAGGATAACAAATGGAAGGGGGTTATTTTCTGATCCTAATAAGTGAGAAACAGCTGTTCTTCCTAGCTTGGAAGGCAAGTCATTGATTTTCTACACACACATATGCACACGACGGTATCAACATGCTGCCGGCACAATTAAAAATTGCACGTGGTATTTCTAAAGGGGAAAGAAGAGAAAAGGCATTTCCAGAGATCCAAACATGCTTACCTCGCAGCGTGGTCGCTGTGCTTACGGTCCTGTGCGCGCAGAGTGGGTTCCTCGGGTGGACCTGACCCCGACTCCGAGCTTCCAGGCCCTCCCTCCACCCTCTGGCGGAGGCTGAAAGAGATGTGAGCTGCCGTCAGGGCCTCCAACACCGAACTCCATCTTTTTTGCATGATTTGTCATCTGCTGTTTGTTTCGCTTTAACAGAAGCGTATTTTTAAAATAAATATCGAATCCATTTAACGTTTAAAGGAGTTACGGATAGGGAAGGATTTACTATTGCCATTTTGTTCATTGTTTCCTGTTAGTCTGTGCTTCTTTTGACTGTCTTTCTGTAGGCACGAAGTTCCGGTTAAGCAGGATGGATACGTTGCTGAGGTCTGCAGGGCAACATTGTACCTACAGTTGACATTCAATATTGGATACTTACAAATTTGTTACAAGGCTGGACCGTGTGCTGTCCTGAGCGTTCTCAGCACAGTAAAAAAAAAAAAAAATGAATAATATAAATGGTAGATAAATTAAGGGTCTACTTAGATGAGAAAAGAATTTAACTCTTATTTGAATGAACCTTTTCTTGGTAGCTTCTATTTTATCACCCAGGAGAGGAAGGCAAGGCACCTGCTATGTATGGGTGGTAACTTTAAAAATAGTCTAAGTAGATACAAAGCATGATCACAAACAATGAGATGGTTTCTTAACCATATACTAAAGTTTATGTTTCAAAAATGAGCACTCTCTAACTTTAAATGGCCACCTTGGAACTCTAGACAGTAATTTCAGGACTTGAAAGATACACGTGCGAGGCTGTGTGTGCACACACGCCCTCTCTGGACTGTTCTGGGCATGTGGTCTTGTCCTTTGCTTCGAGGCTGAGATACTTTCACCGCACTGAAGGTTACCGCAGCAGCGAGAGGGAGCCAGAGCTGGTGAAAATCCAGAAATACTGGTTTGCTGGATTTTATTCGTTTTACCAGATTTATTATTTCAGAAACCATAGCATGACTCTGCTGTTTCAAAACAAAACAAAACGTCAAGTTTGACAGAATTACGTTTGCTTTTTGTTCATTTGCTTCATCAATTACACCCAAGTGAAATTAGCCAGCCCATTCTGCATAAGCGATTCCTGAGTCTGAATTGGCGGGGTCTGTTAATGACGACCGCTCACTCGTATATACTTTGGGAGGCCTGAGGGGGAAAAGACCTTGGTCAAATACAGATACAGTGTTTTTTCTGACTTGCGCTGGAAAGATGTCTGATTCTAATCTTTCTTGTTAAGACTGTCATTACACATCCTTAGCGCATCGATCCGTTTCTCGAAAGCGATCCACAGATACTCTCGGATTGCGGAATTGCTCTCTTTGTTTCTTCGTGACTCACCTTCGGTTGGCCTCCCCTCTAAAGAAGACGCCCTTACATTTGACGAAGAGCCGCATTCCTTGCAAGACTTGACCCGGAACATTTGAGATTAGCCCTTCGAATATCTCTTTCTAGACGTCTCACGAAACTTGGGACATTTTTCTCTCCAGGATCCAAATAATAGCCCAACTCCTCGGGGGCGGCTGCGAGACAAGTATTTTAAAAACAACCGCATCAAAGTGATCTGGAGAAAGCAAACGAGAGCTGGCTTCCGCTCCTCCCCACGTGGCTCCGGGAGCGCACGTGTGTGTTTGGATCCGTCCAAGTACGAAATGAGCGTGTCCCTCAAGAACGTACGACGTACTCGAAGCTTTCGACCCTAATTTCTCCGGCTCACCCCTCAAGCCTACCTTTGCCTGTTTGTACGAAACACACCTAGTTCCTGCTCTTTGGTTTTGGCTTTGGTTCCTGCAGCGGAACTCAAGCAGTACTCATTCATTCACGGACTCAGGTGCTCTTTTTACCCAGCAAATAATTTCGGAGCATTGACAACGTGTGCTAGGCCTGGTCTAGGCTCTGGAAACGCAAAGTTCCTGGCGTCTCAGAGCTTATTATCGGGAGGGTCTGACGCACCAACTGTCTGCACACTGTGTGAGGCGATGATGACGGCTTGAAAGAAAATAAGGCAGGGTAGGGGACGGAGGATGGCAGGAAGCTTACTCTTATTTAGGAAGGGAAGAAGCCACACAGAAGGACTTCAGGTGGAAGGAACAGCTTGTGGAAAAGGAGCTAGGGGATGGCAAGCGGGGGTGGGGTGGGGTGAGCAGATGGCTTTGGGGCACACGGCAGTGACGTGGTGGGAGGAAGCAGTCAGTTTTGGGTACATTTCACAGGAAGGGCTGCCCGCGCTCCCTGAGCCTTGGGGGGTCCAGGGCAGGCCAGGAGAGCAGCTGGAAACCTGAAGCTGCCCTGCTATGAGATGGGGGGGGTGTGTGTGAGGGGCGAGTTTGGGAGGGCCGTGGGGGCTTGCGGTTGGGCGCGATGAGCTTGGGATGCTTGAGGGACACCCAGGGCGAGACGCTGTGCGCACGGGTGGGTGTGTGAGTTTAGAGTTGAGGCGAAATGGTTGGGATGGGCAGATCACTGATGGGTGGAAGGCGTTGAGAGCATGGGACTGGCTTTAGAGACTTAGGCAATGAGGGGAACCTGAGACAGGAAGAGAAATTAGGGAAGCCAGCGGAGAATGAGCCTGGGGCCATCTCTTGAAGCCAGAAAATAAGAAGGAATCTCCAAAGGAGACTGAAAAGAAGTCACTGATAAGATGGGAGAAAAAACCAGGAGAGGTTAGTGTCCTGGGGCAGAGATGGGAGGAAGGGAGAGAAAGGTATTTATTGTAGGAATTGGCTCAAGACCCTTGTGATATGATTCAGTCCGAGTCTGAGGCTTGGGAACCACGGGGAGCCGATGACGTTATCCCCGTGCGAGGGCAAGAGAAGATGAGGTGAGCTGTCCTCCCTCAACAGTGAGGCAGAGAGAAAAAGGGGATCGAATTCTCCCTTCCTCTGCCTGTCTTTCTAGCCGGGCTCTCCATGGATTGGGTGATGGCGCCCACAGCAGAGAGGGCAGTCTACAGTCTACGGATGGGCGAACGGAGTCCACTGATCGACCAGAAACACCCGCACAGACACACCCAGAAAGAACGTGTAATCTGGGCTCCTGGAGCCGGCCAGGTCGACACATAAAATTCTCCGCCACACTATGCTTTTACTCAATCCATCATAACAACCCTCTGAATCAATCCCAGTATTAGTATCCCCAGTCCCAGATGAGGAAACTGAGGCTCGGAGAGGTTAAGTGACTTGTCCCAGGTCACCCGCACCCTTGGGTTAGTTTCTCAGGACTTTGGTGACAAATGGCCACCAACTGGGTGGCTGACAACAGTGAGCGTCTGTTCTCTCGGATTTCTGGAGCCTCCAAGTCTGAACTCAAGGTGTCCACGGGGCTGTGCTTCCTCTGAAGTTCCAGGGAAGACTCCTTCCTTGCTTTTTCTACAAGCTTCTGGCAGTGTGGGCCAGCCTGAGTGTTCCTTGGCTGGCGGGGGCATCACTCCAATCTACAGCTCCCACTTTACAGGACCATCTTCTGTCTGTGGGTCTTCTTAATCCACCCCTTGTTGGATTTAGGGACCCTCCTAATTCAGTACAACCTCACCTTGACTAAATTACATCTGAAAAGAAAGGAAGAGAGAGAGGGGGAAAGAGAGCAGAGAGAAACAGAGAAAGAAGGAAACAGTGCAGATGTGACACCTCCAGGGATGGGCAGGGCGAGCCTCAGACCATGACGTAGACCTGACAGAGTCAGGTTCTCCGTCGATCACTCGGTCATCTTGTGTGCGCTGGGCAGAAACGATTAGCCGCGAGCAGCCCGGCCGTGTCCAGTCACTGGTTGGGGCTGCCCAGAAAGGGCACGACCACTGCTCCAAAGACGAGGCCACCCCCAAAGGGGCTAACAGCTGAGGAGTTGTGCACGGCAAGTTCTTTCTGGAAGGGAGAGTCAGGTGCCGCCCCGGCACGGCCGCCCTTCCTGGTGCCTGAGTTTCTTGCGTATTTCAAGGGCTCCTGTGGAGGGAACCGAGCTGGTACTCCACTTTCCTCTTTGTTGGCTTCAGGTGAAGCTTCGTCCCTCTGGTCTAGCTTCTTACCGCTCATCCGTATGCTAGCCGGTCTCCAAAATCCTGTTCTATTGTCTCCTCTTCTGCGTGCCCCCTCCACGAGGGTTTGTGTCTTGAGAAGTAAATCCCTCTTCTGATGTGTTAGGTGGGGTGTTGGAGAGAGGACGGAATGATACGGGTATGCTCAATCTGCCACCTTTCCTCAGAAACCTAGTATTCCTCCTCCTCCCCCCCCTACCCCCAGGAAAAAGAGCCAAAGCACAGAGGAGGAAGGGAAGTTACGGGTAAAAAATACGGACTTCCATATTGAAAGAGTCAATAACAGCATGGGCAGGTCTAACATGGAATTAAATGAAATGGGATGGAGAGACGGATTAGGGATTCATCAGTGTGCAGCTGGAAACGGAAGGCTTGGGGGAGGGGATGGTCACATGGGTTCTGGCGCTGGGTATCTCCCTTTGCAGCTTGAATGACCTGGGGAAAATGACCCAATGACCTTGCCAAGTTCTGTGTTTGGTTAGTCAGTCAATGGGCACACCACTGGAAACGGAGAGGGGTTTTGATGAAACGGTGTCACGTGCGTGTGTTTGTTAGGAAACGCTTCAAAGGCATCGTTCTTGGACTTGCAGGGGGGCCGAGATTCGTCGCCTACCTGTGCCAATGGGAGACCTGCCGTGTGGAGAGCTTCCATTCGGGTGTTTTTGCTAGAAAATGATCTGTTAGATGATCGTTTGTTCCTAGTTTTACCCAAAAGTTCAGTATGTCCCTTAGACGTATTTTCCTCTATGGGCATTAGGGACTGAATTGTGTCACTCTAAAAATAATATGTTGAGGTCCTGACTCCAGAACCTCAAACGTGACAGCATTTGGAGAGAGCGCCTTTGAAAGGTAATTCAATCAAAATGAGGCCATCGGGGTGGGTCCTGATCTGGTATATGGCTGATGCCCTTCCAAGAAGAGAAGGAGGAGGGCAGGACACCAAACACAGAGGGAGGATGGCTGTCCCGTCTGTAAGCCGGTGAGCGACAGCCCCGCTGGCGCTTTGAGTTTCGACTTCCAGCTTCCGGAACTGCAAGACAATAAATTTCACCCACTTCGTGGTGTCTTATTAGGGCCTGCCCTGGCCCAGGAATTCAGTGGGGAAATGAAAAGAACAGGATTGGAATTGAGGTAGATGTAGATAGAGATGCAGGTGTACAGACTCTTAAAATTAAATACCTTAATCCCTGACTTCATTATTTTTCTTCTGTCAAACATAATCCGATTTGGAGCAAAAAAAAGGCTTCAAGCACATTTTAATTTTTGCTACTTTCTTGGGAGGGGCTTATTTATTTATTATTATTATTTTCTCACACTCCTGCTTCCCGGACTAGTGAACCAGTAAATGTCACACAGAAACCTTCTATGTTAGCCAATCTCTCCCCTACTTCTCTCCTCCTGTGGCGACTCTCCTTAAATCGCAGCTCAATGCTGGCTCCAGGCTAATGCGCCACAATTGCCTTCTTCTCTCTCTCTCTCTGGCCAACTCACCACGAGGATACATCGTTCTTTCCCTCGGGATGACAGATGCTGTCCCAGGAATTCACAGGAGTGAAATCGTTAGCAGTCGTTCTTAAAATCGGGCCCTATCCTTTGCGGAAACTGTGTCTTCTCCGACATTAACTTTCTGTTCAAAGAGGAAGTCTATCACCCGTTATGCTCAGAGTGCCCGATTTTCGGTGGCTGTCCTGCAGGCGGCCGGAGCAGGGCCCCTCTCCGGGATGCCGTCCGCGGAGATCCGCGTGGGGTCAGCAGTAGAGGCGCCTTGGCCGTGGAGCTGGAGAGTTTCTGTGTTTTAACGAACAGTTTGGGTCTTGCAAAGATCTTTGTTGTGAAGTGGCCACAGCGGACGGTTCCCTAACCATTCATCTTCCCTTTTTTTCTTTTATTTTTTTTTTAATATTCTAGGTTCCCTGGAAAGCCACGGGATGTCATAAAGCAGGAGAGTATCATGATTTGATTTACACTGAAAAATGTTTTTAAATCGTGGTAAAGTATACACGGCATAATAAAACTGACCTTCCTGACCGTTTGTCAGCAGACCGTACGGCGGTTTTAAGTGCCTTCTCGTTGTTGTGCGACTTCCAGGACTTTTTCGTCTTCCGAGACTGAAGCTCTAGACCCGTGAAATGACCCCTCTGTCTCACCTGTCCCTAGCCCTGGGCGGCCACCGTTTCTCCTTTCTGCCTCTGTGAATTTGACTCCTCTAGGGATTTTATATAGATGGCATCCTACAGCGTTGGCCTTTTTGCGACTGGTTGATTTCACTTAGCATAATGTCCTCCAGGCTCATTCGTGTCGGAACACATGTCCGAATTTTGTCCCTTTTGAAGGCCGAATAATATTCCATTGTACGGACAGGCCATTCTCTTCATCCATTCATCCGGATGAATGGACGCTTCAGTTACTTCCACCTTTGGGCTACTGTGAATAATGCTGCTTTGAACATTCTGCCTTGCAGATGCAAATATCCCTTGGAGACCCTGCTTTCGATTCTTTCGTGTCTATACCTAGAAGCGGATTGCTGGATTTTCTGATAATTCTGTTTTTGACTTTTTTGGGAGGGGAACCACCATCTTCCATAGTAGCTGCACTTATATTCTCACAGACAGTGTGTGGTGCCGGTTTCTCCACATCCTCACCAACTCTTGTTATTTTCTGGCTTTTTTTTTTTTTTTGCTTTTTTGACATAGCCGTCCGATGGGCGCGAGGTGGTATCTCATTGTGGTTTCTAGCACATCTGTGACTTTCTGCTGTGTGTGCGTCATTTTCTCAGGTGCTAGTGCCCGGAGACCACGGGATCCGGTTTCTGTGCTAAAAGTGGAATCTCGTGGTCTGTTGGAGGAGAGACGCATCCAGACAGAAAACTATAATACGTCATACATGCTTTGCGATAGAGGCAGGTCTTAAGAGGACACGGAGTGGAGGCCATCAAGGAAGACTTCCCAGAAGCGGGGGGTACTTCTTAAAGTACCCAAAGCCTACTTGGTAGAAGGAAGCAGGATATGAGAAACGAAAGTTAAGCTTCAAGCAGTCGGTAGGTTTGGGTCAGAGCGAGATTTTGGGAACAGAGCAATCTTGCAAGCGTTTTCTTCTTTTAGTTTCTGTGTCTTTCTGGCTCTGGGAGATTGTAAAGGTTACGTCGTTTGGGATGCGTGCTTCAGTGTGTGGTTGTCTGAAAGGGGCCAGACCGAGGCCTTTGGGAGAAAACGTGGGCAGCACGTAAGCAGGTGGAAGGTGGAGCCCGACCCAGGGCGATGGGTGTTTGGAGGGGAAAGGTGGAAGGCTGTGGGCTGGGGGGCGTGCGGTCGCGTGGGGGAGAGCCCGGGGAACAAGACGGCACATCGGGACCGAGAATGTATACATTCCTGCAATTTAGGAATGGTGCTCTTGTTGTCATGGTGACTCACATTTCTGGAGCCTTTGAGGCTGTCTGCAGAGGAAGAGAGAAGGACCGAGCTGCGGTCGGAGGTGGGCAGTCCCGACCCCCGGTCCTGGGACTGAAGCGGTGTGTGATCTCCCCGGTCTTTCTGAGGGCTGCCCCGACACCGAGACTGCTCCGTTTCCACTCTCGTGCCTTTTATAGAAGGGCTCTCAAAAGAGGCGGTGGGTCTGATGTCACAAGATCTGTATGCTTTCTTCAGGGAGGACACACACACACACACACACAGAATATAATTTTGCTGAACTTCTGTATTTAACACCCACCCCCAGCCGTTTGATTTAGCGCTTATATATTTAGCCTGGGCTCCTTGTAAGACTCCCTGCAAACTTGTCCACCTGTCAGAGTAGACCGAGAGCCCCAGAACCTTGCAGAGCGTTGGGCACTTGGCCAATTAGTAAACATGGCGCCCGAAAGAACGGATGTGATGGGAGTTGGGAGTATGGAGGTGACCTGGCCAGCCCTCTGGGCTCTGCTCCTGGAGAATCTTTCCTTTCTCTCTGCTCTCTCTGCCACCGCGGCTCTTGGCACAGGTCCTTTTCCGTCTGACTCGGACAGCCGAGGTCACCTTCGAATGGACTTTTCTCCCTTCGGTGTCACTTTCCTGACTTGGCTCAGTCAGGGGCATCTTCGCCATCGGGCGCAGACCTGGCCGTGTGTTTTCTCGTTTCATGGTCTGCTGTGACCCAGAGACCCAAATCCACGATGCTCTGTGATCCGATTCCTGTCCGTTCCTCCCGCCTTGCCACCCATCCCGGCCCACCTCTCTCCCATCTCTGTCTGCCCTAAATTTGCCTCTTCCTTCTGCGATTTGAGGCCGATGCCTCTCCTTCCCCTGGGGACATGCCATTCCCGCCTCTAGTCGGGCACACACCTGCTTGCTTTCCAGAATGAAGTCCTCATCTTGCCTCCTTAGGGAAGCCGGCCACAGCCCCTGCAAGGAGAGAGCGCCATAACTTCCTTTGGGTTCTCATTACCTCTGTAGAGACCTTCCCTGAGTCACTGACCCCACAAATCCCCTCGAAGTCTCTTTTACTCATATTTGTTCATGTATTAATGTCAAAAATGGCTTAGGTGCCTGGAAAATGGCACGCTACAGAAGTCCCCTTCTGAACGGGGAACGTCGTGTTGTACTGGCAAGCACAGCCGCGTTGAGGGGCATTCGTGATGTGGGGAGAGCAGGAAGGAAGCTAGGGGCCGTGCGAGCTTGAACAGCATTATGTGTACAGTTCCGGACGCTTGCCAGCCTTGGAACCGGAATCTTCATGGATGCTTCCTGCCAGCCCGAACCGACAAAGGGGTGTCATCCATGGGGCTCGGCTCGGCTCCAGGATAAAGCAGGTCAGAAGCAGCACACCTCAGCCTGGTGCTGAGACCCGAAAGAGGTTTCCTGGAAGTGGGTTGACCCCCTGAGTCCTATCACGATGACTTCAAGGGCCTAGGGGGGAAATCGTGCCCAGGAGAGCTAGCGGTGTCGGAGACCACGAAAACCATTACCGTCTACCTAACAAGAATCCTAGCGGTCCAAAGTCCCGGGGTCTTTAGGAGCCCTGAGGTGTCAGGGGCGTGGCTCTGGTCCCTATCGCTCGCACTGCTTGCTTCATGGATCCCAACGTCATGATGTCCTGTCCTGGGGTGGGCATCGCAAGCAGAGTCAAAGGGCTTTCCTTTCTATCGGAGAGGAGCGGTTTGTCTTTAGGAGTCTCTCCCTCGTATTGGCCATAGCGAGGTCATGGGACGCCCCTGAGCAGCAGAAGGGCTGGAGAAGCGTCCGGCAGTGGGGCGTGATTGCCTTAGGCCCGCCTTGATCCTCCTGGGGTTGGGCAGATTGCCACGGCCAAGGTTCTGTAACCGGGGTGGTCGGGGGAGGGGAATGGAGGAGAAAGGGCTTGGGAAGATGGCTCAGAGGGACGGCCGCAGGAGGCCCCTCACACACCAGGCCCGGAGACCCTGTTCCCTAGGAGGCAAACCCAGTGTGCAGCTCAGTGTTGATTAAATCTGTTCCCAAAATAACTTCCGAGCCTTCAGAGGAATGGCCGCCCCGTATTTCATTTCGGAAAGCCTCCGTGGGTGTTATTTTATTGCCACTGACCTTCTCTGTAACCCGAGCAGCAGGGAGCTTGGAAGAGAAGCGTCCCGACAATATCTGGAGCGAGGGCTCGCTGTGTGGCCAGTTAACTCTGTGCTGCGTCCCTCAGCAGAGACGGGAATAAGGAGCCCCACGCCCTCAGCAAAGGTGGTGACCCCAGTGAGGATGCAGGGTCCCCAAAGGTGCGCAGTGTAGGGAGGCGTGGCAAAGACTCATTTGGCTCAGGCCTTCTCGCTAAGCCTCGCAGGAAGAGAGGGGTGGGGCTCACTGGTGATTGACCAGTGGAGGAAGCTTCTTATGGCTGGAGATAGCCTGAGGGTCAAGCCCTTCCCTGGGCGGCGGGGGGGGGGCGGGGGGAGGGGGGGGCGAGCCGAGAGTGCCATGACTGGAGAAGGTGAAGAGGCACAGTCACAAAAGTTGTGCTGTTCTAAGGACCCTGTTGGGGGCGGGGGGACGGGGGTTCTCTCTTTGCTTGGATCCTACATGGCGGCCCAATGGGGACGCATGTTAGGCAAGAACCGAAGACTGTTCCTCGCAGGCACTGCCATTATGACTTAGCTCTGAAAATAGATTTGATCATCCATCAGTCTTGAAAACCCCATAGGAAAGTCTCTGTGCTCTTTGAGGATTGGGGGATAGATTAGAGATTGTAGAAGCCCAGTTACAGGCTCTCCCCTAAACCCCAAGGATTTCACGAGAGCACAGGCAGAGTAGAATGGCCCACCTCTGGTCCAGGCTTCCATATCCTCGGTAGCTACCAGCTGCCCCGGCACACTCTGAATGAGCTACCCCACGGGACACAGTGTCCGGCTTTGCAGCCAGAGTTGGGCTAAGCTCCACTCTAGTCCGCTACTCTGGAACCTTCGTGAGCTCAGAGAAGTCGCTTCCTCCTCCTCCACCACCAAGGATAATCTTCCAGAGTTCAGCCAGGAAGGGAGGAAGGAGAGGGGCGATTCAGAAATAAGCTTCCCAGAGGTCAGCAGGCTGGATGAAGGCAAAGCCAATGGTCACTTGGTCTCTTCTCTCCAGGAGTAGCTTCCCATTCACCGCTTCCTCCGCTCTGCGGTGGACTTGCGCCTAGTTTGGCCCACATCCAATGGTCACTTTCTCGTAGAAGGAGCAGAGAGTGTTTCTTGAATCCTCCATCTGGTAACTCTAGATCTGGAGAGCATTACCTGGAAGGTTGTAGGACCCTCCGAGGAGGCATACTTCTGGAGAGCTTAGGTGATCTGGGAAGGCCTGGGGGGGAGGGAGCCTCGCTGGGTAGCTGGGGGAGGGGGTGGGAAGAAGCCCTCCCCTGTTTCCCTTCCCAAGACTGTATCGGCCAATATGGAAACTGAATTCTCAAGAAACACCTGGGAAGAGCCGACCTTCACATGTGGTGTCCTAGAAGGAGAGCAGAAGGTTGAGGGAGTTTCAAAAGCAAGCAAGCCAACAGAAAGAAAGTAAAACTGTTTACAGGCAGTAAAACAAGAGGACAAAAATTGAGATTTTTAATGAAGGCGACAAGCTGAAAGCGACAACATTAAAATAAAAAAAAATACAAAATAGAAGATATAAAATTTGAGACAAGTATTAAAAGTAGGTTTGGCAAGAGAATATTTTTGAGAGCATGAAATAGAGTTTAAAAAATAAATTCTCAAGCTTATGGGAACAAAGGTTGACGGAGAAAGAATTTTAGGGGGTTAGAGAATGAGTAACGTAAAAGATGGGGACGGGTGAGAAGGATCACAGCTCACGTGTCTGTTCTCTCTAAAGTGCAGGTTGAATAGTGTGATGTGGGGCGAGGCCTGTCATTTGTAACTAAGAAAACCTCCAGGACGGTGGAGAGATGACACAGAGCAGCACAGCTCGTCAGTGTGGAGTGATGACAAGGACACAGTTGGGAGGGTCTTCCCTTGACCCTTTAAATTCCTGAGATAGGCCAGCGAAGGGATAGGAGTGTTCGTGTTGAAGGATGTAGGTGGCTGTACTGTGCAGTTGTCGCTACTGGTCCCTCATGCGGGAGAAGCAGAAGACGCTGAAGCCAAGAAGGACGTTGGTGGTCACCAAGACAGAAGAGCACATTCTTCTAGAATAGAGCTTACCTTCCCACACCAAGTGTCCCTGTGTCTGCTTCCGCCCGGTAACTTGCATTGTTATCTGTTTGCCTGAATCAAAACCTTGATGTTGGCGGCCGCTTCCATGTCACCACGGCTGAAAAGCCCTTGAACATTCGGTAGGGTCATGTGTGGGTGTGTGTCCATCTGCTGGGGCTGCCATAACGCAATACCACAGAATGGGGGGTGCGGTTTACAGAACAGGATTTCGTTGTCTCACGGTTCTGGAAGCTGTAAGTCCAAGATCAGGGTGTCTGCAGGCTGTGTTTGCCCCAAGCTTCTCTCGTTGGCTCGCAGAAGCCCACCCTTCCCCTATGGAGGTCCTCCTGCCTGTGCTCACCCCTAGGGTGTAAGAAGACACTGGTCAGGTTGGATTAGCACCCACTGCGATAGCCTCGTTTGAACTCAACCACCTCTGTAGAGACCCTGTCTCCAAATAGGGTTACATTCTGAGGTTCTGGGAGTTGGGACTTCAACACACAACAACACGGAACAAGGCATGTTTGTTCCGTACACCTCCCCTGTTGCACTTGACCTGATTTCATGACTCGTGTCATTAGTTGCTTCATGTCCATTCCCCTCTTTAGCCTGTAAGATGCATGGCCCAAGAATTGTGTCTTTTATTTGCAGCCAAATCTCTCTACGTCTGGGGCATAGTAAGTGCCTAAGAAATCTACATTGGTTGACGGGAGTGCACCTCTTCCTCTCCGTGCCCTTTGGGGCACCCTTGTCACACATCTCATTGTAGCCACCGCCTTCCTAGCTCTGCTCACGGTGGAGTGCACCCTGGTTGTGCTTGGTGGGCTTGGCAGGGATGGGCTCCTCCAAGGAGAGGTTTCTAAACCCCCAACCCAGAGTCCATGCTGGCTGGAGAAAGCGACTTTTCCACTTACTGCACTGGGACCATTATGTGTTCCCAACCTTGGGTGTGAGGAACATGAAAACATTACTGAGCTCGTACCGACCACCTCATGCTCTGCGTCACCCCCAAATTATTCTCAGGAGTCTTTATTTTTACCCCTCAAGCAGTGCGGGTGTATCTCAGCTTCCTGTCCAGACCGGAGGTCCCAGGAGGACAAGGCTGCATCCTCGGGAAACTTTTTTCCCTTCGGGTATCTTCCCCAAGGGCTCGCAGTGACACTCCTCCAGCGGGTTGAAATTCGAAAGAGTCGATCAAAAAGGATGGCCCTTGGGCAGCAGAGGTCCTTCCGCGTTGTGGCCGACTGGCCCCCGCAGAAACCACGTTAGCAAGCTCTCGTCCTCGTTTCGTTCCTCTTTAGCAAAGAATAATTACCTAGAATGAAAGTAACCTCAGAAAATAAAAACCTTCAATGTATCAGGTGAATATTTTGTAAAGGAGACTTTCTGACCTTAAAAAATGGTGAGGCGCAGCTCAGTGAAAGCTAATTAGGGAGATAGCACACCGGTCGGGGAGAAAATGCATATTGACTCAGAGTTTCTGTCTATGAAGGCAATTTGTATGACAATGAGTACGTGTTGGGTTGGAGGCAGTTACTGCTTATTGGAATCCTTCCAGGGCAACTATTGTGGTGGAGGCCGGGCCCCCTCAGACACCTGGTTTTAAAAGGAAATTAAATGTGAAGGGTTGACTTGCCGCGATCGTTAACGTTGGGGAGGGAATACAGGAGACATCTCGTCGTGTGAGAGGTCAGGAAAATTCATGAAGAGCTCGCGAGGCTGTCCACTTGAAAAAAAAAAAACCAAACCTCTCCCCCTCGATGGGTTTTGAAAAAGATCATTTAATTTTGGCTCTTAGGCATTAGGGGCAGGGGGGAGGCACGTGTCCATCCTTGTAGGGACCGGGAGTTCTTCTACTTTTGCAAAATAAATCACACCTGGAATGCAGTACGGGTCTGTAGTTTATTGCTCTGCAGACGATGGGATGGAAAAGTTATAGTAGTTGATTCATCCGGAAGAACAGAAAATTAGGGCACCTGGGTGGCTCAGTCGGTTGAGCATCCGATTTCAGCTCAGCTCATGATCTCACCGTTCGTGGGTTCGGCCCCGCGTCGGGCTCTGTGCTGACAGCCCGGAGCCTGGAGCCTGCTTTGGATTCTGTCTCTGTGTCTCTCTCTGGGCAGGCACGTGCTGGGGAGAGTGGCCCTGATACCAGAAAGAAGGGACGTGGAGACCCTCTTTCCGCATGCATTCCCTGCAGCTCCTTGGAAACGGAAACTGGGATTTCCGTGTTGGGGTCTCTTAGAATGCACGTGTTGTATTGGTCATTGATTCCCCCCAAAGGCTTCTAGGTTCTTCTGAAGTCAAGAGCAATAAGTTTGGGGTGCTTTTCCTAGCTCATTCCCACTAACCCTTGCCATAAAGGTCATTCTCTAAGAAGTGGAGAGTGGCTGGGGCATCAGAGTGTGTGTTTTCTTTTGGTCTGTTGTATCCACCTGCATCTCTGTTTAGTGAAGCGTCCAGACTGTTCCGCCTGCCTAAACCTGCAGCCTCCAGGTAGAGGCTGTTCGTTGCGCCGAGAGCCAGGGCTGTGGGCTTCTCCGTGGAACACTTAACTCTGCTATGCCTGTTCTTTGTTTCCTCATTGGGAGGCTCCAGCAAGGGAAGGGAAGCAAAGCCACGTGGAGGAATCAGGAGCGCGTGAGACGAACCAAAAGGAGTAAAGACGGAGAAACCTGTCCCTGCCACGGAGGCCGTGTGCTCTGGGGATAGTGACGGCCTTGATACTTCTGGGGCTCGGAGGAAGTCAGCTTTTTCTGTGTGTTCCCAGGCAGAATTAAGACCAGTAGGTGAAATGCAGAATGATGAGGCCAATATTAACTCTATTTAGAGAACAAAATGAACCCAGTGGGGGCGCCTGGGTGGCTCAGTTAGTTAAGCATCCGACTTTGGCTCAGGTCATGATCTCGAGGTTCTTGAGTTCGAGCCCCACGTCGGGCTCTGTGCTGACAGCTCGGAGCCTGGAGCCTGCTTCGGGTTCTGTGTCTCCCTCTCTCTCTGCCCCTCCCCTGCTTGCACTCTCTCTCTCTCTCTCTCTCTGAAAAATAAATAGACATTCAAAAATGTTTAAATGAACCCAATGGAATAGGCTGTTTGGGGGCTCATGTGTGAGTTGGAACCTTCAGAGGCGTTTATTCTGAGACTGGATTCCATGCTGGCGGCACGGTGGAGGAGAGGTATCCTGTGTTAGGTTGAAGACCCTAGTGGCCCTGGCTGGGCCTAAAGTCTGAGATTTGGCGATCCATATTTATTCGGGGGCCTTTTTTGGATCTGCTGAACTTGTCGAATCGCCAAGAAGTTGGATTTTACCACTTGTCCGTGGGGCGATCAGTCCTAAGCAAGTGCCTGTGTTGCTGTACCTGGGCCCGCCCAGGTGCGGACGACTCTTGCCTCTTGCTTCCCTTCTTCTGGTTTGCCGCCATGCCACAGGGTCCTGCCGTTCTGCGTCAGGCGCTGGGACCTCCCAACTGCCCACCGTACAGGCCCTGTGTCACCGCGGAACCCCCGTGACGAAGGCCTCGGGAAGTCCACTGATCTCCAGATGCCGCCAGGTTACTCCACGCTCCTCGCTTCCTAACAGATGGGCTTTCTTGCCCGTGTCCTCATTCTGTCACATATGTTTTCACACCGGGGCTGCACGGAGAGGAGCGTGGAATCTGAGAATACGAGGGGTCTCAGACACTTTTCAGTCCCCATTTCACACGTGTGAGTTTCGTGGCCGGGATCTGCGTGAGGCCGTCGTCCCCACCAGGGCGGAGAGGGCCCCGGGGTCTACAGAACCACATCCCCTGCATGCCAAGACTTATTTGTTGATTGATTCTTTTGTGAGGGTAACTGTTTTCTAGAATGATCTAGGATAGAAGCAGGTTCGCATTTCTTGACTCTTTCTTACAGCGGCACCTTGGAAGCGTCACCTGTACCTGCTGCCTTCCCCCGTTCACTCTCGTTCTTGCTCCAGGTTTTGAGTCCCTGAAGTTGGTCCAGCAGGATTTGTTGGTGCCTCGGCGTTCCCAAATCCAAGGGAGCCGTTCCCGAAATCCACCATTTCCAGCTTTTCTGTCTCCGTTCCTATTTTCTTGTAGCGGCTCTCCTCTCTCTGGCCCCTGCCTGTTGGGTTGCCTAGGGCTCGGTGTTCAGGCTTCCTTGTTCTCTGTGTGTCTCTGTTGCCTAGGTGACTCCTCAAGAAACATGTCTTTAAATTCCCTTTGGACAGTGGTCAATGCTAATTTTACATCTCCAAAGCTGACCTCATCCCCTATCATATGCTCGGCATCTCCATTTGGGTGTCTCATGGGCATCTCCAACTGGGTATGACCCAACGAAACGCTTGAGTCTGTGTCGCATCCGCTCGCATGCAAGATCTTTTCCTCCCCCTGTTTTCCATCTAACGAATGGCACCGACGTCCAACGTTCTTTGTCGCTCAGGTAAAAAATGTAATTAGTGAGCTATTCTCGGAGCCTTGCTTTCTCTCATGTGTCTTCAGATAAGTTGATCTAGCCTGGGTCTGGCTGGGCTTGGTTTTTTAGCTACAGGTTGGACCCAGCTGTTCCTCGTGACTCTCATCCTCCTCAGACCAATGGGCCACCCAAAGCGTGTTGTCATGTTGATACCAGGGGAAGAGGCCAAAGCCAACAGGGCAGACATGTTTCAAGTTTCTTCTCATGCCACGTCCACCAGTACCTCCTTGACCCAAAACGAGTTTCATGGCCAAGTCCAGAATTAAGAGTGGGGAAGTAGACTCTGCCCAGCAAAATGGTCAGGCCCAATATTAATGAGGTGGGGATGTGTACTCTTCTCAAGGATGTGGAGGGCAGAAAGTATGTATTTGCTGAACACAAATCTAATGTAACACATTGGAGAAACAAGTAAAGAGGAAATTTACTTATCAGTTAATGGGATCTTTAGTCAACAGGGTCTTTTTTATGAGGAAATGAGGAACTGGCTGTTTATTTTTAAACTTGTGGTGCTCCTGACTAGCTCTTTGCGGATGGGTGTTTTCTTATTTCTAGTTTCTAATAGTTAATCAGGGATGGTCATGGTAGTGGTGGTGTGGTGGTGGTGGTGTGGTGGTAGTGGTGGTGGTGGTGGTGGTGGTGGTGATGGTGGTGGTGGTGTGGTGGTGGTGGTGGTGGTGGTGGTGGTGGTGGTGGTGGTGCTGCTGGTGTGGTGGTGTGGTGGTGGTGGTGATGTGGATGATGGTGGCGGTGGTGGTGATGGTGTGGTGGTGTGGTGGTGTAGTGGTGGTGGTGGTGGTGGTGGTGGTGGTGATGGTGGTGGTGGTGCTGCTGGTGTGGTGGTGTGGTGGTGGTGGTGATGTGGATGATGGTGGTGGTGGTGGTGGTGTGGTGATGGTGGTGGTGGTGGAGTTAGTAATATTGATGGTTGAAGTGGTGATGGCGACGGTACTGGTGAGAGTTCTGATGGTGATGTGGATGATGGAGGTGGTGGTGGTGGTGATAGTGGTGGCAGTGGTGCGTGTGCGTGTACGTGTGTGTGCATGTGCGTGCGCATATTGAAAGAAGGGATGCTGACTATTTTGAGGAGTGAAGGAGATAGCCACATTTCCCCAAAGCGGTTCAGTTTTAGGTTGTCTTCCCTTCCTGATCCCTCTTCTGATTTCATAATTGACCCTTTATGACATGACCACAGTTGTCACTCAAAACTCTGTGGATCTCTACGGATGATACTGAAAACTTAGATGCTTTTTACAGAATTTGCTGAACGTTAGGTCACGGCCTTCTCTCCCTCCTTTTTAACCCCTCTCATTAGGGATCAAGCCTTAGGAGGAGGGTTGAGGGCGGGAGAAGGGAGGAGCGGGAATTTTCTCTGAAACCTGTTAGGACCAGCAGGTGCCGAACGCATGTGGCAAGTGGCTTTGTCTGCAACGTCTTGCACGCATTTGACGCCAGCGAATTTTGTAGGTCACGGCGGGGGACTTGCTCCGATTCAGCATATCTCCCACCCGGCCCTAGGTCAGCCTTTTTTCCCCTTGTGTAGTTTTGTAAGTGATGTGAGGCTAAGTGACACAATTAACTGTGCAGCCAGGGTCTTTCGTCCGTGTGCTGTCAGCAATCTCGATGATTGCTGGGCTCGTCTCTTCTCTATTTTATGAGGAATATTCTTTTTCATCTACACGCCCAGACATCTGCATCAGCTAGAGCCTGGGCCAGGCCAGGGGCGTGCGTGCATCACCTCCACGCACAGGGGGATGCGTGTGCCGGTGTTTGTTTGGCCCTGAGAGTGAGATTCAGGCTTCTTGGTCCTCTTCATCACAGCATGCGATCTGAGAGTTTGGGAGGTTCGGCAACCTGAAATACCTCGACCCGAGTTCTAGATCTGCCTCCGACTGTCCTTCATCATCTTAGGAGCATTCATAATCCTGACGGGGCCTCCCTTTTCTTATCTGCTGAATGCGGATGAGGGCTCTTCTGAGGATCAGATTAAATAATCTTTGTAGAAAGATTCCAGGGAGTATAAAGTTCATAATACACGTACGATATGTCGTTTTGTATAAAACCGCAGTTCGAAAATTTATGGACAGTTTGTTCCGAAGGCACTTCGAGCACATAACAATGATTCATATCTCTTGGAATTGCAAATGCTGCATGAACAGTTTGGTTAATGGGCAAAAATGTACTTCTAGTATTCGGAGCTCCCGGGGGGGAGCCACATCCAAAGACCCATTAGTCATCGTTTTGTGTTCTAGGACAGAATCCAGTGGCGGATGGCGACGGGTGATGGAGTGGATGTTTGGATCCCCCTGCTGCCCAATCCAGATGTGATAGCCCTAACCCCCAATGTGATAGTTTTAAGAGGTGAGGCCTTTTGGAGGTAGTTCGGTTTAGATGAGGTTGGGGGAGTGATGTCCCCGGGATTAGGGGAGTGATGTCCCCGAGGTTAGGGGAGTGATGTCCCCGGGGAGAAGACGAAGACACCAGAGCTTGCTCTTGTTCTGCCACGTGAAGACACAGCAGGAAGGTCGTTGTCTGCAAGCCAAGAAGAGAGCCCTCCCCAGGAACCAAATATGCCAGCACCTTGCTTTTTGGACTTCCCGGCCTCCAAATCTAAGAAATAAATGTCCGTTGTCTAAGCCACTCGATCTATGGTATTTTGTTTTAGCGGCCTGAGTAGACTAAGACATCATGGAAAATTTGAAAACACGGTCATGTTACATGACTGAGAGTGGATACGTTTAGCTTGGAAGAAAGAGAATATGAAGACAGGTTATGATAATGTCTTGAAATATCTGAAAAGAATAAGAAAGTGTACTTAGTGGCATGACCGATAAACCAGGAATGTCCTGCCCTGCAAGATGGTGAGTTGTTCATTCCTAGAGGAATATAGTAGAAACTGGGTGGCCATCTCTCTGGAAGTCCTGCGCTGGATGGGGGTCTGGGGAAGCAGTTGCATTTTCCTTCCTTCCCACTCGGAATTCCGCGTTGGATTCCAGGCGCGCTCCTGCCATTAGACATAGGAACACTTTATCCCGATCTCTTGTGCCGAGAAGCAGCGGACACGGTTGAACTCTGTGAGTCCGTTCAAGATATTAGGACTTGCAGAACCTTTGGACGTCATGTCTGGGAAGCACCTGAGGATACAGGACAGAAAATGTCAAAAATCATTATAATGCAGACGTCAACAAATGTCAAGATGATCATGCTAATTTAGGACCTGGGGATTTTGTAATGAGTTGATAGGTGTTTACGAGGCAGTGCTTACCGGTTTCTGACATGTCTCCAAGAGACGTCTGTATCAGCACTAGAACGTGGTGATGTATTTGGCCAGCTCAGCTCATACTGCACTCGTTCACTTACTCGTTCATGTATTCAATGGCTTTGCTCGCTCAGCTCTTTGTTCGTGTGTGCAACGTGTACGAAACACTTCCTATGTGACGGGTCATGTGTAAGACACAGAGAGGTCTTCCTGTCTCCAGGAAGTGTGAGCGAACAGTGGAGGACACATATAATATGATAGGAGCCGTGCTCTGGTTGAGATTTCCACCAAGGGACAGCATCCGACTGTCTGGGTAGGGCGGGGTTCAGAAAGGGACTGCAGGTTTGTGTCGAGCTGTGAGGATGACTGGTGAGGCACTGAGGGGCAGCGACTTTTTAGAGGCATCAGAAGAGTGTGGGATAGATCACATAAAAGACGGGGCAGAGGGAGAGGCGGAGGATGAGGCTGGGCAGGGAGTCAGCTAATGAGCGGCTTTGTATATTACATGAAGATTTCGGATTTTTCCCATAGCAGCAGGAGTGCACTAATGAATTTTGAGTAGGCAGCGATCTGACTTGTGGGCCTCACCCTGGCTCAGGCTCACTCCGAGGACTGGGGTAGGAGTTGACTGTGATAAGTCAAGGAGGAGGACTTGAGCTTGAATCCAGGTGGTGGAAGTGAGGCAGGGGAGGAACAGAGTCAAGAGATATGTAGGAGAGAGCACCGAGAGTCGCTGGAGTCATGAATTAGAAAAAAATATGTGTACGGATGGGGCGCCTGGGTGGCGCAGTCACTTCCCCGTCTGACTCCTGATCTCAGCTCAGGTCTTGATCTCGTGGTTGTGAGTTTAAGCCCCACGTTGGGCTCCATTCTGGGCATGAAGCCTACTTAAAAAAAAAAAAAAAAATATATATAAAAAACACAGATAAAACTAGCATATTTGTTTAACATAAGTATTGTATAATGATAATCGGAGTGCTTAGTACAGTACAGTGCTTTGCATCTAAAGGACCTTTGTCAGTCTCAGTAATTATCACTAATATTTGCATCCAAAATGGTACTCTCTCTCTCTCTCTTTTGACAGTATTTCTGGGCTACCTTTTCCGTTTCACTGACGTGCCCGGCATTTCCTGTTCCATTGTCTCACTGTCTTAATTATCAGAGATTTTCGGTGTGTTTACTAGCTGGTAGGGCCCTTTGTGGCCCCTCTTCATACGTTTCTGAGGAGCCCTCCCGCTTTAGAAGTTCGCCAGGGATATACCTGGAATTACTGCTCGCTGTCAAGTTTATGGCTGCAACTTCCCTGATTGTAAGTTTCACAACTTCCGAATGCTGTAGCCTCACCGAGCATCTCCCTGAGACTCCGTGACCTTGAGGAGGTGTCGAGCCTGTGCAGAGACCCCCCCTACCACGCGCTCACCCGGCTGCGCCCATGACACCATTGGCTGGCGTGTGTGTGCGTGAGTGTGTGTGCGCGTGCGCGCTCTGGCCGGATGACGTGGAGTTCTACGGGTTGACAAGGCACCAGGCTGTATTTCGCCACAGCCTCCATCTGTCCTGGAGTCTGTGTGTCTGTTGTGAGTGCCATATCCCTTCTTCTGGAAGAATGATGCCGGTTATCTCTAAACTCATAAGTTTATACCGTAACCCTGGAGAAAATTATGTCCTTCGTCGTACGGAGGGAGGTAGGAAGGTAGCTCGGACTTGATGTACAGCTGTGGCTCTTTATTTCTGCTGCCACCGTGGAGCCTTGGTAACTTGGGCCTAACCGAGGACAGACGTGGGTACGGCGACAGAGCCTTGCGGAGCGGCCATCGGGTCTCCGCACCTCGGCATCCCCGGGCTCCATGCGAGACGGATGAGGGTTCTGTTTCATCTACAAGTTAGGTGTGGACTCAACTGTGCCAGAGGGAACTGTTCAAATTTCAAAAGTGGGGGTTACCTTTACGGCTTAACGTTTGGAAAATTGAATGACTATTTGAGAAAAAAAAATATTTAGAGACTCCCTTCCTAGCGATATGTAGAATTTCCTCCCAGTGATCATGCCACTTGAATTATTATTGCTTTATTTGTTAACTTGATATTGGATAGGGGCACCCCTCCCCACCTTTCTTCTTTTTAAAAAAAATCTAAGTTTTCTTGCTCTGTGTTCTCCTGGGGTGATTTTGGAGTTTTTGTTACCCGTACGGTAAAGGGTAGAAATACATGTCTTCATAGCATCCCACCTTCTAATTCAAAAACGTGTCTCTCTCTGCCAAGTGAGATATGTCTAATTTTATTCCCTTTATTTGAATTTTATAATTTTCTTCCTATTGGTTCCAGTTATTTCCAGATATACCACCGTATTTGTCGTTTTTGTAATATCAATTTTTTTTTTTACAGTATGTATTCTGGTGGGTTATTGCTGGAATGCAAACACTGGTAGCTGATGACGTGGTCCAGCTCTGAGATCCTGACTGAGCAGTGAAGATGCCTCCTGCCCCGCTTCTTCTCTGCCCTGGAGGCACCTGCTTCCCAGACATGCCATCTTCAAGGCTAGGGTGCCTTCCACGGCCAACCCAAATGGCCTTTCTCAGGCTTGACTTCCCTGTGACATTCATCAGTGTGAACACTTTTCTTTTTTTTTTAATTTTTTATTTTTTAAATGTTCATTTCTTCTTAAGAGAAAGAGAGCATGAGCAGGAAAGGGGCAGAGAGAGAGGGAGACACAGAATCTGAAGCAGGCTCGAGGCTCTGAGCTGTCAGCACAGAGCCTGACAACCCACGGACTACGAGATCATGATCTGAGCCGAAGTCAGAGGCTTAACTGACAGAGCCACCTGAGAAAGAGAGCTTAAGCAGGGGAGGGGCAGAGAGAGGGAGAGAGAGAATCCCAAGCAGGCTTCAGTGCAGAGCCTGATATAGGGCTCAGACTCACAAACCACGAGATCTCGACCTGAGCTGAAGTTAAAAATCAGACACTTAACGGACTGAGCCGCCCAGGGGCCCCTGTAATAAGTAGTTTTAATTGTTCTTCTCTTAGTAGACATTATCTCGTAGATATGTAATTATATTCTTTCTTGACATCAGCTATTCACTTTATCACAAATAGCTCCGAGTTGAATCTCCAGATCTTTCTCTACTCATCCATATACTCAACAGTTTCTAGGACCTTCCTGTGTGTCAGGCACTGGGGTGACTACATCCCTGCCCTCCAGGGGAGTGCCGGGATGTGGTGCCGTAGGAGAAGTCACCCCCTGGGGCGAGGTAGGAGGCTGTATCTGTCAGGAGCCCAGCAGGAAACAGATGGTACACCCAGAAGAGGCGATTGAGGAGAGTTTAGCAAAATATTTACCAAAGTTCGGAGATCTACAAGGATGACAAGGGATGTGACTCACCTGGCCTAGCAACAGAGGAGGAAGCTGTTGGCATGCCAAGGCCTGAAGTGGGGGGGAGGAGGGAGCTGTTCACAGAACACAGGGTTAGCTGTAACCCCAGGGTAACCCTAGGACAGGGCTGCCTGATGCCAACAGTGGCATAGAGAAGGCAGCTTCTATCCAACCGCTGCCCCGTCAGGAGGTAGCTGGGGAGTACATACCCCAACCTTTCTCTCTTTCCATCCATCAGGCTCCTCCCCATGCCTGTTGGTTGACTCCACCCCAAAGCCATAGGGCAAGGGAATCCTTGATGCTGTCTCTACAGGTCTGTCTCCTGGGATGTGAAGCGGGTTGGAAAGGGTGGACAGTAGAGCTGGAGAGAAACGTGAAGATAGTTGGGTAGAGGTGCTGGGGGGATGATTGACCTCAACGTGCTCTTCCTCCTTGAGCTTCGGCTCGGCTCTGCGCACCTCAGCTGAAATAACTCAGAAGGCAGTGCCTGCAGGAGGGCATGATGAGTCTTCCCAGACTGAGCGCCAGGCAGCCCCTCCAGTCCCACCCCTCTGTCCCTCTTTTCTTCTTCTTCCCTTCGCTAATCGTTTCTTCCCTTTGCTAATCGGAACTTCCATGCCTCCAAGCTCAGTTCGGTCGGCGGTGGCTCTAACTGTTTCTGGCCAGATCGCAGAGGCACCTCCCGAAGAGAAGGTTCCCAGCTGCGTGGAGTCCTCCCTAGTGGCTCCGGCGGTAACCTTTCCTGGCGAAGCGGAGGCCAACTCGAGCCTCGTCGGTGATCTCGAATTCTTATTTATCTTTGCCAATAGTTTTCCAGGGCCTGCTAAGTAAGCACGTTAAAATGCCGGGGAAAATTTTTGCTGCTTTGTTGAACCTTTCTGGCAGATTAAATTGGGGGGAAAATAGGAGCACATGGACCACGAAATATATAATTCACAGTTGTCACACCGCAGCGTGAAGAATGATCTTTTTTTGAGGCTGCTAAGTGGGTGCCTTTCACAATGGACGAAATCAAGCCACAGAAAGGGTGGGGAGGGGAACCTCACTGGAAACTGTCATCCGCTTTGTGTTCTCGGCGGGATTAACATGCATTCCTAGTCTCGGTTCCTGTGCCATTTTAGAATGAATTCCTTCCCTGGCCCTTCTGCCTGTTTGGGAAAGGCTGGCCATGGCCGGGCAAACACAGCTGGGATGCATGTTAGCTCTGAGGTGGCATTTAATGGACAAAAGAAATGCTTTATCATCAGGGGAAGGAAAAGATGCGCTAACCAAACCACCCAGATGAAATTTGGGGAAGAATCAGATGTTTTCTGTTGACGCGGCTCGGTTAAACTGAAGGTCAGTCGTGCCCCATTCCAGTAACCTCCCTCCTTGACCCTTGGGCTCCGTGCTGGCGGGAAAGCCATGGAAGGCTGAGTTTGTGGCTGGTGAGAAAAAGGGAAAATCCAGGGCGAACGAGAAAAAGTGCACAAAACAAGAAGGAAAAAAAAAAAACGACTGTGAGTAGTCCCTTCCTCATCTTTTTTACTATGCACAGTGTCATCCATTGTATATATCACGTGTGTGTCAGGTAATAATTCTGTAATGAATTCTAGTAGCTTTCGAATGGGGCAGTACCAGGCCCTTTTGAGGCCCTTTGTGTCTTACCCAGTGATGATCTAGTCTCTTTTTTGCAGTTGTTTCTAGTTTCACTGAATAAGTCAATATCTTTGAACGGTATTTTGATTAGCTTTTGAAACTTTGTATAAATGGAATTCCATGCATTTTTAAAATTTACTTTTATTTTTCATTTTTTTAATGTTTATTTACTTTTGAGAGAGAGAGAGAGAGAGAGAGAGAGAGAGCACATGGGGAGGAGGGGCAGAGAGAGAGGGAGACGGAGGATCTGAAGCAGACTCCTTGCTGTGAGTGCAGAGCCCAATGTGGGGCTCAAACTCACGAACCATGAGATTGTGACCTGAGCTGAAGTTGGGTGCTCAACTGACTGAGCTGCCCAAGAGCCCCATATGCCTTTTTATTGTTTGCTTTTCACTTGACAGTGAGTGTCTGAGATTCATCTGTTTATCAATGTGTTTCCATTGCTGTATGGTATTCCTTTCAATGAGTTTACTGCCATTACTTTACCATCGTCGTGTTTTCCACGGTGGGTTATTTCTCCCTAAAGAATTTCCTGGATGGAACATTCATGTGTGTGTGTTGGAGGTTCCATTACTTTTGGAAGGTCAAATAATGAATCCTTCCGAGCCTCCATTTCTTCATCTCTAAAGAGATCCTGGTAACATCAACCTTTCCTGTTTAATGCTGAAATGGATATAAAAATATTAAAGCCAAGTCAGCAATCATTAATAGGTAGAGAGAGGGTGGTCGAATGGATCTATGAAGACAATCGAGAAGCCTAACCACTTGGTTCATACTGAGATATTTCTCCATTCCATTAAGTCTGGGTTCCTCGAAGTCTTGACCTTCAAGTGTAGCTTCAATGAAGGAGCACGCATACAGAGTGGCGAAGATATAAGTTTTGAAGTATGCAATTCCTACTCCAGATATTATGAAATTCGTGAACGTCATTTGTCTTTCTTCTAACTGCTTGAGATCTGTCCCCAGCCTTCCACCCCTGCCCTCCATCATGGCTGTGGCTCCTGTCACGCTGGTGGCTGTCAGGTTCATATCTTGGTCTTCGCCACCCAAACTTCCCTTCTCATAGGTTTCAGCTACCCACTGGACACCGGGCTCTATCTGAATGTCCCATGGGTGCCCCATAGACCACAAATGCAGTGTGGAACTCATCTTCGTGGGCCGTGTTACCACCCAGTCCTCACCCTGGAAGCCGGGCTCATTCCCTTCTTCCTGCTCTTTCCCACCCTAACACTTGTCTATCTCCTGCCTTGTGATGGTAACTCTTAAATATTTCCCAAATCTTTCCTCTCCTTTTGATCACTATCACCACTGCCTGAAAATGAGGTCCCTGCCATCTCTTCTCAGCTGCTCCAAGAGCCCCAGAAGTGGCCTTCTTGTTTGTCACCGAGGCCGGGTTTTGTCTTCCTTTGAATCTCTAACTATATCCAGAACCCCAGTCTGTCTTCCTTTATCAACTATGGAACTTTGACAAAGTTACTACATTCTCAGACTCAGGGTCCTCATGTGTCAAACAGAGATCTAAAGAACACCTTCCTCGTGGAGTTGTCAAGAGAATGGGTGACACAACGGTACAGTACGTGTAAAGCACTCAGCAGGCGCCCAGCACACAGTGAATGGTCCTCTGCCAATGGTAGCTCTCACTCCCACTTGTGCCTGGGATCTGTCCTTGTACGAGTCACCTTCTAGGGAAAGTTTGTAGGTTATGCCTTAGGTCTTGTTACTTTGCTTCTCTATGCTTCAGGCACCTGTCACTTGTAGATAAGAATCTGACCTCAAGGGAATAAGGGCCACAAAAGGACTTTTGTGGGCTCTAGGTGCTTTGGCCTTCGTGAGTTTCTTCCTCCACTAAAAAGGTATTAGAATTTCTGTTTTATGACTATGTTGTTTTGATTTTAAAAGAAATTTAAATATTTTCCTGGGTCCCTTAAAGTGTCATAGACTCTAGGGTCTGTGTCTACTGTGGTGAATAGATAAATCCTCTATGAAGGATACATGTGCCTTCTCTCTCTCTCTCTCTCTCTCTCTCCCCCCCTACCTATCCATCCATCCATCCATCCGTCCATCCATCCATCATCTATTGATCTAGTCTTGCTGAGATTACTCCCCCACCATCTTTCCTTTTATTTTAGTTTTTCCCTTTCTCCTCCCTCTGCAACTTCCTCCCCCCTTCCCTTTCTTCCATCCTTCCTCTTTCCCCCCCTCCTCTGTCTATGCCTCCCTTCCACTTTTTCCTTCCTTCCGTGCTGTCTTTCTTTTGTGTGTGTGTGTGTGTGTGTGTGTGTGTGTAGTCATGCATTTCTGTTCTTTTGTTTATTATTGCTTTCTTTGGGTTTCCTCCATTTTCAAACTCCTTAGGTTAGATGCTTACCACATTAATTATCAGTCTACCCCCATATATAGTTCTTTCCAAGTATTGCTGTACCACTCTCCTACAAGATATTTAAAATATTTTTTAATGTTATTTATTTTTGAGAGAGAGAGACAGAACATGAGTGGGGAATGAGCAGAGAGAGAGAGGGAGACACAGACTCCGAAGCAGGCTCCAGGCTCTGAGCCGTCAGCACAGAGCCAACACAGGGCTCGAACTCACAAACCGTGAGATCATGACCTGAGCTGAAGTCTGATGCTCAACCGACTGAGCCACCCAAGCTCCGCCCACGCACTCTATTTTTTGATATTCATTGCATTAGTTTTGCGGCGTTGCTGTAACAAATGACCACAATCTCGGTGGCATAGAACGACAGAAATTTCCTCTCTCCTACTCCCGGAGGTTAGGTATTGGCCAGCTCTCCGAAGGCTCTAGGGCAGAATCCTTCCTTGCCTCTTCCTAGCTCCTGGGAGTTGCTAGCGATCCTTTGACGTGCCCTGGATTACATCCGCATCCTCCAATATCTGCATCTTCGGTCAGATGGCCTTCTTCCCTCCGTGTCTGTATCTCCACCTCTCTCTTCTTACGAGGATACCAGTGATCTTAGTTTGATTACACATGCAATCACCCTATTTCCAAATAAAGTCATAGTCACAGTTCCAGGTAGACAGGGGTCCACGACTCAACCCAGCACCTTCGTAATTTAAAATTAGGGAACATTTAAGGCATACAAAAGGTCTCGTATCCTGTGCGTGTTAAAGCTCTCCAACACGTCTTTAGTTAATGAGCAGCCCATCCTTCTCTCTATCTCAGCAGGTACGGCCTCAGCTCTGATTGCGGCTTACCTCTGGGAGCTTGCTTTCCCTTCTTGCAAGCTCAGCGATGCATCTAAAATATTCTTCAAAGGTTTTTATTCAGCGTTTCTAGGTATTTTACTGGAAATCTTTCGTGTTGTTTTAGCCTTCCATCTTGTTGGAAACAACCGTCCATCACAAAGTGGGTTTTCTTTGCTAGCTTTATTGAGATATTTTTCACAGACCGCATCATGCATCTGCTTAGAAGGTGTACAGGTTTGTGGTTTCTAGTATATTCGCAAGCTTATGCAAACATCACCACAATCTAACTCCAGAACATGCATTATCTCCGCCCAGAAAGACACCCCGTATCCATTAGCAGTCACTCCCCACTTCCTCCCGCACTGCCCTCAGCCTGAAACAGACACTCCTCTACGTTCCATCTCTGGAGATTTGTCTGTTCTGTACATTTCATATAAACAGAATCACACATACATCGGTCTTTCCGACCAGCACCGTTTACTTGGCATTATAATGTTTTCAAAGCTCATTTGTGTTGTAGCGTGTATCGCTACTGCCTTCCTTTTTATTGCTTAATAGTATCTCACGGTCTGGTTCTACGTTTTGTGCGTTCATTCATCAGTAGATCGTCATGGAGCTCACATGAATGATGCCCCTGTGAACATTTCCGTACGAGTTTTTGCGTGGGCAGAGCTTTTCATTTTTCTTCCGTCTATACCCGGGAATGGAATCGCTGGGTCGTGTGGGAAAACGACGCTTCGCGTTTTGAAGAACTGCCAAACGAGTTTCCAAAGTAGCTGAACCATCTTACGTTCCTACTAGGAATGTTCTGTGACGGGTGCTTTTTAAACCCAGCACAGGTGTTGCTTTGTACTTGGTGTGGGAAGCGTTCTCAGAGATTTTTGAGCATCACGAAGGGGATGGTATTGGACTGTTTGTGGCACGCCGACATGGAATGAGAATTCAGAGATCGAGAAGTGGATGGAATCATCTATTTCTCAGTCGATGGTACCTCTGTTGGGATGATGGCAGGCAGAAAGACGTCAGGGTTCCTGAAGATCACAGCGGACGGTGGACATGAGTCTCAGGGAGAAAAATGACATTCACCTGAGACCACCTCTGAGCGGCTTGCTCGATCTCTGCCTTTTGATCTTGGTATCACAGAAAACACATCTCTGTTTTCAGAGAAGCGGGAAAGTCTTGCCTCTATGTGATGGAGCCCCGTTCCGTGACCGGGGCAGATTTGTTGGCCTTTGACTGGTCTGGGGATGCCTTTCTGGGAGGTTCGAATCCTCCTCGGCTCTGGGGGCCACCCGTCATGAAAGCTGAGGGCACTGTTTACATCTCTCCTCTGTGTTCTTCCTGCCAGAGGCAGCAATGGGACTTTTATGCATAAAGTGTTGTGTGTGTGTGCACGCGTGCGCGCGCGATTTGCTGAGTGGTGTGAATATTTGAAATGGCAAAAGTGAATGAGAGCCCTTCACAGCAGAAGTTTTCTAGGCGAGAAGTAAAACCTCCCATAACTCTTGGATTTCAAAATTGCCCATCAAGCTGTTTATCGTATAATGGAACAGTAGGTATGAAGCTGCCACCATCCTGGGAACTCACAATTGCTCAGCGAGGCTTGTTACAGAGGCCTCCTACTCTACTTGGCGCGGTTATCACCCTTATGGGGTTTTTCTCTCTATGATTTATTCTCAAACACTTTGTATTTCCTTCTGCCATTTAGATGAAATTTAAATAAAACCATTAGGTAAAGAGCTGTGTCAGGTTGTTACACACTTGAAACTCATGATAAAATCAATCTGTGTCATTCTCTGTTCAAATGAAGCAAAAACACCTGCAGGTTTGGCCGTTCCCTGTGACTGGCTGTTCCTATTCTGTGTTGTACGCCTTGTGATGGCCCCACGGAGGAAGGAAAGCCGGCCTTGGCTGAGAGCCCCAGGTCTGTCCCGTCGCTTGTGCCGTTCTTGGTCTGCATTTCTCCTCGTCTCGATAATCTCTCCCTTTTATAGACCTCCATCCAGTCAGTTCCCCAAGGAAGGGAGAGGCTTCTTATTGGGAATTAGGTTCAACCCCAGAACTCCCAGGTGCCCTGAACTTCCTCTCAATATGAATGTGTTCAGGGCACAGCCCTGGACTGATGAATTGGGTACGTAATTTTTTCTGTGACAGCTAACGTTAGCATTTCCACTGGAGCCATAGCTGAGCTTGAGTGACGTGCCCTGATGTGGTGGTTTTCAACTAATTCTTTTCCCCTTCTTTTTCTAGGCTTATCCAAATCCCTTGGGCTCATCGAAGGTTATGGTGGGCGGGGCAAAGGGGGCCTTCCTGCTACCCTCTCCCCGGCCGAAGAAGAAAAAGCCAAGGGACCCCATGAGAAGTATGGCTACAATTCCTACCTCAGTGAAAAAATTTCACTGGATCGTTCCATTCCAGATTATCGTCCCACCAAGTAAGTTCTGGTTCCGTCATGCAGGGCAGCTTGCCATGTCCTATGGGTGAGTGTAGACCCGAGTCTGTGACATGCTCTCATGTTATTTGTAACTAGCAAAGGAGATTTGATCTCACTCAGTCTCCTTCACAGGCAACAGACCAAGTACTGTTGACCATGAAATATGATCTAAAGTATTTACATTTTTAAAAATAATTTATAATTATTATTTGCTTATTTGTGTTTTTTTTTAATGTTTACTTTTGAAAGAGAGAGAGACTGAGGACAGGTGGGAGAGGGGTGAGGGGGGCAGACAGAGGATCCAATGTGGGGCTTGACTCGCGAACCTCGAGATCATGACCTGAGCGGAAGTCAGAGGCTTAACCACTGAGCCACCCAGGTGCCCCCAGTAAAGTATTTAATTTTTTATAAAGGGAACCTAGAAACCTATAGGAAGGTCCTCAACCTTAAAACAATAAATCTTAAGTAAAAAACAAAAATTGTCATGATCTCTAGCTAGAGACTGCCGTCTGTGAAATCTCAGTATAGTGCCTTTGAGTCAACTTTCTATAGAGATTACGATTGTGTGATATGTTGTTTGTATCCTTTTCTCACTTAATGTATTTCATGAGCGCTCCCGTGAAATAATGTTATGATGATGTTATTATGATTCATTATGATCATCATTATTTCTGTCGTCGGAAATTTGGCTTATCATCAGGTATTCATGATTATAAATAACACTTTGATGAATGTCTTCCCACTTAGATCTTTACGTGATTTGGTATTTATTCTCTCAACCCACGCTCCTAAAAGTATAATCCTTATAGCATATCATAAGACTACTTCTGGAGACCCTAGATACGTACTGGGATCTTGTCCTCTAGAAAGTTTGCGGCAATCCTCACTCCCGTTGGAATAGTACCTGTCCCTTCCCAGACCGGGTACTCGCCTTTCAAATATGCTCTGCTGAGCCAATGGGCGAGAAAGTGCTTTACATGTTTGTTTCAACTTCTACTGTTTTGTTGGAGAGTCTTTCCTCTGAAACGAGTGGTCTGCATCTTGATCGTCTCATGAAAGGTCTGTTCCGCCGGCTCAGATTCAGGAATTATTTGTTTTCTCCATGAGAAATGGAGAAGAGGGATTGGTCATAGAATCAAGACGCTGGAGGAAAACCTATTTTCTAGGCAGGCGTCCACGTTGGCTGAACGGGTTCTTTGTTTTCTGTTAGATTTGTAGTGTCTGCTTTCCCCCATTTAGAGTGTGTCCTTGCTTAGAGTAGACGATGCCTTTTTCAAATGGATTTTGTACAAATCAGTTAAGTATCCTGGTTACTGAGAAAAACAGATTCAAGATAAAGAAAATTATCTTAAATGGGTTTAAAATTGCAGCATTAGCCGAGAAACCTGTTAAATCTCTCTCTCTGCCTAATAAACATACGTTCATTTTTGAATCGCTGAGAAAACATACATCACCCCTGTTGGAAGCGATTTCGTGTTCCTGGACTTTTGCTCCCAAACACATCTGGCTGTTTTCATTTCCTGGTGCTCTCTGATTAGCCTTTCTTATTTGGATGTTGGCAAATAAACAGAGCGATGTTTTTTTTTTTTTTTTTTTGCACTCCTTTGGGAAGGAAAATGTTTCCAATATGGAGCTTACTGGAAGCAGGTCAGTTGAACAAATATTAGCGAGCATCTAGTGTGCGCCCGGCTGGTTTTCCCCATACTACAGACAGAACACTGGGAAAGACAGTCTTTGCCTGCTTACTTCTTCTCTAGGGAAGGAGGCAGACTTGCAGGCAGCTCCGTTTGGCACACTGTGGTCTAGGTGGCGTGTGTCAAGCCAGAGATGCACATAGCACGTGGGGGGAGGTCTGAGATGATGCCTGAGCTTCATCTCAACCCCGTCACCCCCATTCAGGGTTGGAAGATGGGCAAAGGAAGAAAGATACGGATGGACAAGGCACCGGGACAATAGTAGAGTTGGGGATACAAGTAGAAACACGGCGTGCTCAGGCGGGGAGTGCGTAGCTCTACACTGCCCTGTACCTGAGCATGGTGTGTCGGACATACCGCTTGCATCTGCCCCCTCCTCCCCGGAACTTTACTACGATGATACGGAAGAATTGGAGAGGATGGTAATCTACAAGCGACAACTGAACACGTTAGGGAACGACATCAGAGAAGAGACACACAATTCTGGAAGATCGAAAGGGGAGGGGTGAATGGTAACTGACAGCAAAGCGGATGAGGCTGAGACCGAACCCTCCTGCATATGGCGGGGTGGGGCGGGAAGAGCGGAAGAATGCAGCCCAGTCACGTCTCGGAACCCCAGAGACTCAGGCTTTGGGGGCTCTGGGTCCTTCTGAGGGCTGGAAAGTAGATATTTGAAAACAGGAATTGCAGCTGTACCCCCAGGTTCTTTCTCCAACACCACACGGCCAGGCTCTGCCCTTCCCTGCCTGGAAGAACATGGGAGATTTACTCTCCAGAAAAGGCGAACGCTGGGATCGAGCTCCTAAGATGTAGGCTAGGACACAGGATAAGGCTGCATATCATTTGGGGACACCCTCAGCATCCTTACTGCCCCCCCTCCTCAGGCTTTCACACCCCTGTCAATCAGGACTTTGAAGAATCTATTCTGAGGAAACCAGGCTAAGGAACAGGCTAATTGATACGATAGTTGGCTCCCCTCCCCAAATTTCAGAATTCAGCTCACCTTGTTTTTGAATTTTTTAATGTTTGTTTATTTTTGAGAGAGAGAGACACAGAGCACGAGCAGGGGAGGGGCAGAGAGAGAGGGAGACACAGAATCTGAAGCAGGCTCCAGGCTCTGAGCTGTCAGCACAGAGCCCAACATGGGACTTGAACCCACGAATCAGGAGATCATGACTTGAGCCAAAGTCGGGCACTTAACCGACTGAGCCACCCAGGCGCCCCAGAGTTCAGCTCACTTAATAATAAGGCATGCCTGTTGTAGAGACCTAGCTGTCTTGGTCTGAAATAAGAAAGGAGAGCCCGAATCCCTGGACATCTCTGGAGAGTCTCGCTTACAAACGGCCTTAACAACAACAACAACAACAACAACAACAACAACAACAGATCTAGACCAGGAAGAGACGATGAACTTGAAAACTCAGATTGGTGACTTAAATCATGGAATGTCTTGTTTTATTCACAAAACAAGACCCAGCGCCATGGTAAAGTAATAACCAGAGAATGACAGAGACATCCGGGAAGTTAAAAATAAGATGGAAATAAATAATTCAATAAAAGAGTGGAAGATAGCATTGAGAAGAACTTCTGGCAGGCAGACGAAAATCCAAAAGCAGGTGAGAAAAATCAAAGAAGTGGAGCAATCCAGCCGCTTCCACATTAGATAGTAGGAGCACTGGAAAGGGAACAGAGAAAACAGGAAAACGGTGAGATAAACGATGCTGCGTAATTTTCCAGGACCGTAGCACACGAGCTTTCGGGTTAGAAGGTCCTGCCCCGTGTCCATGGGATCGATGAAAAGAAAAATTAAACCCACATCAGGCATGTGAATGCTTTTGCACAACTCAGATCACCCCCTCTGTTTTCTAGCTGGGATGCTGCCCGGTGCGTGAATGAATCATTTAATAAAGACACGGAGATCTTCAAATAAAAAAAAAATGTAAATGGAAAATTTCCGAACAGCTTGGAGGAGAGAGAGAGAGAGTCCTAAAAGCTTTCAGAGAGAAAACGTGGATTGAATCAATAGTTGGGATTGGATTTCACAGTAGCAGCGTTGAACTCTAGGAGACGGGTTGAAAACACTGTTTCCAACCTCGAATTCTGCGGTCAGCCATCGAATGCTTTGTGCCAAGAGCGAGCACAGGGTTCGGTACATTACATTTCCGTAGGGCCTCTGCAGTGGTACCTTCCCTGTGTCTGTGTTCAGGAAGCTTCTCAAGGATATCCTCCAGTAAAACGAGGGAGGAAAGTAAGAAAGTAAGAAGATAATGGTAATAGTATTGAAGAGACGGGAGAGGACTGAAGTCAGAGCCCGGGGAGTAACATTTCAGGGTGACAGCTGTGGAGCAGGCAAGAGAGCAGGCATTCCACATCAGAACAGGGGGATGGAGGGCTGTAGGAGGTTTGTCTCCAAAGGAGGCCAGGGGACAGAATTATTTGATTACCTAATGTTTTTGACCACATTAAGAATTATTATTATTATTATTATTAGTTTAATGTTTATTTATTTTTAAGAGACAGAGCACAAGTGGTGGAGGGGCAGAGAGAGAGAGAAAGAATCCGAAGCAGGCTCCAGGCTCTGAGCTGTCAGCACAGAGCCCAACGCGGGTCTCGAACCCATGAACTGCGAGATCATAACCTGAGCTGAAGTCAGATGCTTAACCGACTGAGCCACCCAGGCGCCACTATTATTATTATTATTGCTATTATTATTGGGGCATAATTGACATACATTGTATTAGTTTCAGGCGTGCAACATAATGACTTGACGTGTGTATACATCGTGAAAAGACTGAAACGGGTCTGACCGGACTCGTTAACATCTGCACGTCGTTAACAGATTGTTTTTTCTTGTAATAAGAACTTCTGAGATCTTCTGTCTCAGCTACGTTCACATGTGAATACAGTACTCTTAACTAGAGTCCCCACGCTGTACAAGACATCCCCGGGACTTATTTTATTACTGGCAGCTTCTTCCTTTTGACTCCTTTCACTGCCCCTACCCCCTGCCTCTGGCAACTACCAGTCTGTTCTATCAATGAACTTGTTTTCATTTTTGTTTTTAGGTTTCATATCGATGTGAAATCACACAGTGTTTGTCTTTTCTCCGAATTATTTCACTTATAGCCTAATGCGCCCTTGGGGTCCATCCATGTTGTCACAAATGGCAAGATTTCATTCTTTATCATGGCTGAATAGTAGTCCAGTGCGTGCGTGCGTGTGTATGTGTGCGCGCGTGCGTGCGTGCGTGCGCGCGTGCGTGTGCGCGCGCGCGCGCGTGACATTTTCTTTATCCATTCATCCACTGAGGGATCCTTACAATGTTTCCGTATCTTAGCTATTGCAAATAATACCGCAGGGACCATGCGGGTGCACATACCTTTTTGAATTCGCATTTTCAGTTTTTTTCGGATAAATGCCCCGAAGTAGATTTGCTGGATCTTACAGTGGTCCTATTCTTTATTATTATTTTTTTTTTTTGAGGAGCCTCCATGCTGTTTTCCACAGTGGCTGCACCAATCTACAGTCCTGCCAGGGCACACGGATTCGCTTTTCTCCACATTCTTGCCAAGACTTATGCTGGTCTTTTTTATGCCAGCCAGGTGCGAGGTGTTATCTCGTGGTTTTGATTTGTGTTTCCCTGATGATGAGTGACAGAGAGCATCTTTCCGTGTGTCTGTTGGCCATCTGGACGCCTTCTTTGGAACAATGTCTGTTCGGATTTCCTGCCCATTTTCTAATTGGATTGTTTATGGTTATTTTTTTTTTTTTTTGCTCTCGAGTCGTAGTACATTTCGATAATAATCCCTTAGCAGATACATGATTTGCGAACATCTTCTCCCATCTCGTAGGTTGCCTTTTCATTTTGTGGATGGTGTTTTGTTTTGTTTTCGCTGAGCAGAAGCTTTTAAGTTTGATTTAGTCCCACATGTTTATTTTTGTCTTTCTTGCCTTTGCAAGATTCGTTTTTAACCATTCTTGCAGAAAGTTTGGGACCGAATTAGTGATAGAAACAGAAGGGGAAAAAAAAAACCCCAACAAACTTCTGACAAAGCAAGGCAATTGTTAGCCACAGGGGGAGAAAGAAAAACCAAGAGGTTCTTAAGAAGAGAACTTTAATTGTATACACTCTGGCTCGGCTGGGGACAATATGGTCACACAAATGAAAATGCTGGATATTTTCTGTACCTGCAAATTATGGTGTAGCTGTGTCGGAAGAAGGAGGAGGGCAAAATGTGTGTGTGAGGTGCGGGGCGTTTTCAGGCCTTTGAGCCTTTATCCGCAGAGCCAGAAAACCAATTGAAAAGGCCTAAAATTTAAACACGAAGAAAAAGTAGCGTCATCATTGTTATGTAGGTGCGTGGAGATGCCAGAAAGGCGATGGGACTGTATGTGTTTGGTTTTCATAAACTGAAAGTTTAAGAATTAGGTGTAAATCTACACAAGAAAAACAAGAGGCGCAGGCAGGGAAGGGCGAAGGGATGGTAGAAGAAAGAGACGGAGAAGAAAGGAAGAGGCAGATTGGATGACATGAGCACGCTTGGCTCTTTAGATTATCCTGGCAGCTATCTGGACGATGAATTGGAAGGTGGAGTTGGAGACGGGTTTGAGAGATTGCCCCTGGGCCGTAGAGGGTACCCAGAGGAACCACTGTAAACAAATTCTGGGCTCCCCAGCAGAAGTTACCGAATCGATCTTTGCTAATTGGAGATTAACCGTTGCCATCCAAGAGCGGCGAGGGACTTGTCGGTAGAAGCTCTGGTATCTGAGCCCTGGGGACGTGAGGGGGGAGGCAGGTGCCTGGGGCCGGGTATATCCTTCCTCCCGTGCATCCGAGCCCAGGAGAAAGTATCCCTGATGGGCAAGATCCTTTTGGTGAAGCTGCCCACAGCCCCCCCCCCCAAGTGTAGAGGGTTTCAAACAGCTAGTTTCATTGCAGTTTCGTACAGAAGCTTATGTTGCTTTAATGCTTGCTGTTTTATTCTCGTGCCCTGCTTAAGAAAATTGTTTTTCTTATAAACGTGAAGGAAGTTTTTGGTAGCGGTGGGATTAACCATTTACTTGTCGTATTGCACGCAAATGGCTTCCAAAATGTTGTTTTCCGTTTCATTTCAGTTCTCTCTCTCTCTCTCTCTCTCTCTGTGTGTGTGTGTGTGTGTGCGTGTTTCTTCCACCGGACAGAGACTTTAAATCTGTATGAATCCCAAACCGTCGATCTTGCCAATTTCATTTCTTCACTGCTTTAAAGCCGGGAACAATATCATCCCTCGGAAATACTTATAAATATTCTATTCTGTTCGTGTTGCTTTTCCGTGACTCTTCTGTTTCACTCCTTTATCCATCTAGGGTTTATTTGAGAATATGATACCAGGTGTGTATCTTTTGTTGAAAATATCTGTCCATTTCTTTTTGAAGCAGCTTTTGCAAAAAAAACAAAAACAAAAAAAACAAAAAAAAACCCGCCTTGTAAATAACTCATTTATTTGGAGCTACTATCTGTAATGCAGTTTATATGTTTTATGTACGTGGGCTTCTTTTCTAAGCCGTATGCTGTTCCTTTGGTCTCGGTTTTTTTTTCTCTTTTTTAAAAGAATTATTAAAAATTTTTAATGTTTCTTTTTGAGAGAGAGAGAGACAGTAGCATGAGTGGGGTAGGGGCACAGAGAGAGAGGGAGACACAGAATCCAAAGCAGGCTCCAGGCTCTGAGCTGTCAGCATAGAGCCCGACGTGGGGCTCAAACTCACGAACCGCGAGATCATGACCTGAGCCAAAGTCGGACGCTCAACCGACTGAGCCCCCCAGGCGCCCCTCAGAATGGTTTTTGACTGAAGTCTCCAGTCGATCTGCAGGGGACTGTGCTGGCAGCACGGAGAGGAGCCAGGCTGTCTCCGAAGTCCAAGAGCGTGGGGAGGCAGGTAACTGTTCGCAGGAGTCAGAGAGAGCAGTGCAAAGGTAGCCTTGGTCTTCCTGGTGAGCAGGGAGTTTTTCCTCCAAAGAGAAGGCAGGGCATTTAAGAGAAAACAGCCTATGCCAGGGGGCTGGACAAGTTCTTGGATTTGAGGGTGAGGGGAACAGCACCTAAACTCTGGGCTGGAACGGAGTGTTGAGAGTGAGTTACGGAAAGTGAAATTGGAGGGGAAGGGGGCGACCAGATGGTGAGGCACTTACGTGCCAGCCTGGGTTCCAGCGGGGACTTTGTCATTGTCAGCGGATGCTGACGAAGGACGTGAGGCAAGATGGTACTATTGGTACTATTTTGTAAAAACAACATCCCGTTTTTACAAAAGACGACGATGAAGTGTGGCAGGAATGCATAGAGTAGGTTACGGCAGATCGAGGCTGGTAGCAGGTTGGCTAAATATATTTTCTCCACCCTCCCCCAATGTTTGCGGAGTGCCAACTGAGTGCCAGGCTTTATCCAGTGGGGGGGATATTGTCACTGTCATAACAGAGCCAGCTTTGTATTGTCATCGTACTATTCCTATGGCAATGGTATCTCCCTAGCAAACCAAGGGCTAAGCAGGGACGGAGCGGATGGGTAGATTCGAGAAAAA